>CAJOBZ010000006.1:7632500-8362500 GCA_905332375.1 Pieris macdunnoughi
GTCTACCCCAAAATTTTATTTTTATTTTTTTGTTTTATATTTTTTTATGATACATAATACAAAAATACAAATACAACCCCTAATTTTCACCCCTCTAAGATTAACCACTATTTTTTATTATTGTAGATAGTTATTTATATTGAACTAAAAAAATGTTTCATAGAAATAATATACATGGCAAAACAAAGGTTTGCCGGGTCAGCTAGTAATACTATAAAAATAACACCCAAATGTACACTATCGCATTAGCTGTTAACTCAAATCAAATCAAATCAAAATACGTTTATTCAATTTAGATGCTTCTTAGAGCATGCTTATGAATGTCAACAACGTTTACAAAATTCACGAAAGAGCAAGACTACGCCATCCGTTCGCAAAACTACCAGGAGGCCTTGTTCTGAGAAGAACGGGCAAGAAACTCAGCAAGTTTTTCCCTCCCTCTACATTACAATTATTCAAAGGAAAATGTCATAAACCACAACGTCATTAAAATTACATAAGTAAAAAAAAATAAAAAATCTGTTCTGTGATTTACCACATTCACCGTTACACACATATTCATAACACTTCAAAGATAACAAATCAAATTATAAGAATATAATTAGAACTATTGCCAAGCGTTTTTATCTTCCAGGTAGTCATTGACTGTGTAGTAACCTTTACACATTAAGGTTTTTTTGATGTGTGTTTTGAATCTGTTTAAAGGCAGTTCCAATATTTCACTAGGAATCATGTTATAGCAGCGTATACTTAGGCCCATAAATGAAGTATTTATTTTCTGCAACCTGTAAGACGGCTGGAAAAGTTTTCCCTTATTTCTTGTATTCCTATTGTGAATGTCGCTGTTCTTTAAAAGAGAACTAATATTACTACGCACAAAAACGATACAGTTGTAAATATATTGGGAAGGTACCGTCAAAATATCGATTTCCTTGAACAAATTTCTAAGTGAAGTGCCTGGTTTCAAGCAATAAATTGACCTAATAGCACGTTTTTGCAAGATAAAAATAGATTGTATATCTGCTGCTTTGCCCCATAAAAGAATTCCATACGACATAACGCTGTGAAAGTAACTAAAATGTGTGTGTTACTATGTGTGATATTAACTAAACTAATAGAAAATCAATTATTTTGCCTAATTTAATAGCTAACCTGGCAATGAGAAAAAGTTATGCATAATACAAATTAAACTTATGGAACATTTGTAAATTGATTATACTGAAACTTAACGGAACTACATTTTCTTTCTACGTTTATGTGAGTTATATTGATTAAAACAATCCAATGAAAATATATTATGTCGTTGTATGAATACAATGATACTTAAGTATTGCTCTTTAAAAGATAAAAATCGCTTTCTTTTAGACACACATAAAAAGGCTGGTGAAAGTCAAGAATTGAATACAGAGAAAGCAGAGTGCAAATGGACTTTAAACGATATCTTCTCTATCATATATAATGTAGAAGATTATCTAACTAAGAAGAGAACTTTTTAGGGCTATTTTAATGCGTTTACAAAGTATTTTGACTTTCTGTTTTGCTACATTATTTTTATTATTATGAGTATGGAACACTAACAAGTATCTTGTAAAATAAAAAAAAAACGTGTGTGTACTTTAAATTTACACGCGTTTATAGAAGTTATACTTCTTTGGCGTAACAAAATAAAAATCTTTTCCAAATTCTAAGTTTGAAGAAAAAATGTCACTAACAATAGAAAAAATGTGTTTAATACATTAATATTATAACGCATTATCTAGTTAAATAAATTTTATATAAATATCACAATAAAACTAAAATGTTGACTATAGCTAACTTCAGGGTGTCGGTTTTTGTGACGGTGTGCGCGCATCGTAAAAATTTACTCTCATAATTTTCCCCAAACGCGCCAAAAGAAGTTCAAAAAAATTTTTTTTTTAAGTTTTAAATAACAATAATTCAATGAATATAAACACCATATACATGACTTGACATTTCGCTTGTTTTTTAAATATCGATGATAAGCGAGAAAGTATATATCAACGAAGTTTTTTATATATAAACTTAAATACGCCTACCAAAATATAAAAGCAAATATGTGACATCACAATACTTACGTTTAAAATTCTTTCCGTCCTTAGTACACGGTCCCTTCTCCATCACACACTTGTAGTATGCCAATAGGATCCTTTCGTTTTGAATAATTGAATCCGCATTGAAATTATCATATCGGTTATAAGGTTGTTGTTGAGAGAATGAGGAGACCACCACCGTCAGCACACATGTTGCTAGCAACCAGAATCTCATGATGACCTGAAAATGTAAATCTAATATATAAAATTCTCGTGTCACAATGTTCGTTCCCATAATCCTCCGAAACGGCTCGACCGATTCTTATAAATTTTTTTATGCGTCTTCAGTAAGTCTTAGAATCGGCTACTATCTATATTTCAAACCCCTAAAGGTTAAGGGTTGTCGACCCCTAAATTTTTATTTTTTAGATAGTTTGTGTAATGATACAGCATACAAAAATACATGCAACCCTTAATTTTCACCCCTCTACGATCAACCCCTATTTTTGTTTTGTTAATTAAAAACTTATGACTTGAAGTCTGAGGTTTATATAGAGAAAAATTCACAGAAAAACCTAAAAGTTTTCATTCCGGAAAACCGAACAGTCTCTGGGGTAGCATAGCAAAATGTTCCATGTTGGTATGTACTAAAAAGGTAGGCAAAGTAAAATCACATTAAGGAGAAACGAAGTTCGCGGGGGCAGCTAGTACTTAAATATATTTATTTTAGATAGATATATATGTATTTAGATTATTTATTTTGCCTTTTAATTAAAATAGATTAATAAAATAAATGCATTAGTTTTATTTATAAATAGTAGAATATAAAATTTTATGTAAGTTACGAAAGTAGCAACTCGTATAAAAAAGTGACGTTCAAAAAAGTTTTCTTACAAGTAACTGCGTGCGATTGAAAAAATAACAAACAAATATTATAATTACAATTTTAGCATGTTAGCATCTAGCAGGATAATTGTAAAATATTTATGATTAAACTCAATTAAATCCATAAATAGTGGTAATATATTAAATAAAATTTATCAATGAAAATAAAATCTAAATGTTAACTTACTTTTGTTGTTAATAAAATAAAAAAAGCCGCAAATTTACAATATATTAACGTAGACAGATAATAATTTTAATACAAGTTTAAATTGATTCCCGTACTTACCGAAGAAAGTGTTCCGAATGACGCACAAAATCGTTATGGTTGTTTCTCGGTGTTCACAATTTCTCTAAACCTGTCCTGGGTACCAAGACAAAGCATACTTTCGATTTACCTACCTACACGTTGGCGAAGGATGTTTAAAAGCTCTGGCTTTTAATCGGCACCAAAAGTCAAAACCGGACAGGTTTACTCTTCAATGTGTATTTGTTTGTATCAAGCAATAATTCCTCCGTCCATGGATTTGGATAATCAAATTTAAATTATACAAAAACTAGCCGAATAGGATTTTGTATATAAAACTTATTAACACTTAATACAACTCTTAGAACCAGTCTATTCATTACAAATAAATAATCTTGTAATTTAACTGTATATTCTAATGTTATATAAAGAAAAGATTCCTATTTTCCTTAATAGTGCTGAATCCTGGACAATACGAGCTTCAGAAATCAAGAATGTGTCCGAAGAAGAAGATAAACAAAAGATGATATTGACTGTCGGTGATCTTTTTAAGATTATGAGAGAATTTGTAAAATAATAAAATAGATTATAACACATTTTATTTTATTATTTTTTATTGTGACGATATGTACGAGGTGATTATATGCACCTCAGCAACTGAGGGTTTTTAGGGCACTTTGTGCGCACCACCAATTTGTGGATCCTGCCCACTGAAGTATTTACAAACCAACTCGACGTAAGGTCCAAGAAAGGTGGGTACCAATTCTTAAAAGCCGGTAACGCACTTGCAAGCCTTCCTAGAGTGTCCATGGGTATCACTTAACATTAGATGACTCTTCTGCCGTTTTCGACAAACGGTTTTATGCTCCATTTTTTTATTTTTATTTTAAGCCTTATCTTATTTCCTAATACAAAAATATCTAATTATCTCATGTGTTAGTGAATATCTTTTAAAGTTAGTATGTATCAGGAACCCTCTCCGGTAAAGGCCTCCTCCAAGGCTTGCCATCTTTCTCTATCCCGAGCTATTTGGACCCAGTGAGGACCCGCGATTTTTTTGATGTCATCATCCCATCGAGCGTAGGGTCTGCCTCTGTGTCGTTTGCCTGGTGGGCCACTCCATGTAGTTACTGTTTTCGTCCACCTATGATCTGTGAGGCGCGCTACATGACCCGCCCACTTCCACTTCAATTGTTTTGCGTGGCTTAGAGCATCAATTGCTCTCGTCTCTTGTCTAATTTTTATGTGTCTTATTTTTTGTACCTTTTTAATATTTAGCATGCTCCTTTCCATGCCTCGTTGACATGTATTTATTTTATTTTTTGTTTTATTTGTAAATTTCCATGTTTGGCATGCATATGTCAGACATGGCAGAAGGCATGAGTCCATAACTCTCCTCTTGAGTCTGATAGGTATATCACTTTTAAATATTTCTTTGCAACTCCAATATTTATTCCACGTACTTTTAACTCTTGTCTCTGTTTCTTGATCATTTCTGTCGCTACTGAATCCAATTTGTTTGCCCAAGTAAATATATTTTTCAACATATTCTAACTCGTCATTCCCATTTTTATCGTAGATCTTATGTAGTTTGTCATGGCTTTTGTTTTTGATATATTCATTTGCAAACCTACTTGTACGCTAGCCTTGTGTAAGGTTTCTATCATATTTTGTAATTGGTTGCTTGTTTCTGATAGCAACACTAAGTCGTCTGCAAATCTTAGATGGTTCAAGTAGTTGCCTTGGATGTACAAGCCTTGTTTTTTCAGTCTAGTTTACTTATGATCGATTCTAATATTGCAATAAAAAATTTTGGGGAGAGTGGGTCACCTTGCCTGACACCTCTACGCACTGGAAAGCTTGGTCCTATGGTTTCTAGCTTCACTCTACTAGTGCTGTTTTCGTATATATGTTTTAGTATAGTTATGTATTTTAAGTCCACATTTTGTGCTTTTAGTGTTTCCCATATACTTTCGTGATACAGGGGTCTTTGTTGCTCTTGATATTTTTCTATTATTATCTCTAATGCATGTATGTGGTCAACAGTAGAGAAGTTTTTCCGAAAACCAGCTTGTTCCTTAGTTTGATGCTGTTCTAAGGTTGCGCTTATTCTGTGGTTTATTATTGTAGAGAAGATTTTATATAAACTTGGTAGTAGACTTATAGGCCGATAATTGCCTATATCTTTAGGGTCTCCTTTTTTGTAAAGTAAGATAATATTAGATTCCGACCATTGTGATGGTATATGGGTTGTTTCCAATATCATATTGCACAATTTTGCCAGTGGAAGAGCCAGTATGATACTAGCTGTTTTGATTGCTTCATTTGTAATATTATCTGAGCCTGGGCACTTGTCGGGTTTTAGTTTATTTATAGTGTCTATGATTTCCGTACATTGTATCGGCTCTATGGGACGTTGTAGTTCCTCGAATTCCACTTCTTCATTTAGAGACTGACCGCAATCGCTATGTGTGCAGGGTGCGCTATATAGGTTTTTCTAGAAGTCAGTAGCAATGTTGATAATGTCTTTTCGGTTATACGTTACTTTACCAGACTCTTTCAGGCCTTCAATCCACGTTTTCTTTGTTCGCAACTCTTTATATCCTTTTTTTAAGCTTCCTTTTTGTTCTAGATACTTTTTGATTACCTCAGTTTTGTGTTTCTTGTAGTCCATTTTTATATATTTACTTGATAATTTGTATAGAGCCTTCAGTTCGTTTTTCATGGATCGAGTTTTGTTTTTAGTTTTCTGTTCGTGTCTTCTACATAAAAGTCTTCTTGTACGCTCGGTTAGAATGCTGCGGTCTTTTTTTGTATGGGTGGATTTATGTACGTCCTGCAAACTTTTTGTAATAGAACTTGTTATTTTATCATAGTATATTTGCACTGTTTAATAGAACTTGTTTCGGATTTTATCATGAAGCCTCCCCCCCCCGTTTGTCTCCCCCCCCCCCCCCCCCCCCCCCCCCCCCCAGATTTGCTACATTCAGCCCCTATTTATGAGTTACAGAATTGTAGGTCAGGACGAGATAAACAAGTTTTGAGATTTTCCTGGTATATTTTAATTTTTTCTTCATCATTGAGTATGCTTCTTGGGATATTCGTGTAGTTTCGTCTACTTTTTATTGGTTTTGAGAGTGATATTTGGGCTCTGAGTGGACTGTGGTCTGATTTAAAATTTATACTCAATGTCTCTATATTTTGAAACATTTGTGGGTGATTTGACAGTATATAGTCAATTTCGTTTTTATATTGACCAGCCGGAGTCCATCTTCTTTTGACTTTTTTCTTATAGAAGGTGTTTACAATTGCTAGTTGATTTTCCTTTTTCATTTATATTTCCGAGGCGTCGGACTTCCGAAATACCAATTATATCGTATTTTATACCTTCTAGCGCTTTCTCTATTTCTAATATTTTTTCGTATGACGAAAGCGTTCCAACGTTATAAGTTATTATATAAAGATGGTGATTTACCTTCGTTATCTTTTTCATTGCTTGTTTTGTGTGGTATGATGATGATGTCTTTGATGATGGGTTTTGGTCATAATCTTCCACGGTGACCAGCCGTTGGTTGTAATTCTACTTGCGGAGAGTTTGATTTATCTCTCTTCCTCTTGTCTATGGCCCTTGAATTCTCTTTGACAATAAGTTTATCATACTTTATGAACGTTAAGTTTCCTTTCTGCCTTTCTTCCATTAGTTTGGGTTGCAAGGACTTCCGTATTTCCAAGGTTTCTTTTGAGTAGTCTTCTGTTATATATAACTCCTTTAATTTCTTTTTGTTCCTGATAATGTCTGCTCTTTTCAATCCACTAACTAAAGAAAGGAGGGTAGGCCTAGGTTTTCCATTATTATTTTTTATGCCAATACGGTAGATTTTATTTATTTCATAATTTTCTAAGGTTACACCTAGTTCATCCAAAAGAAATTTTTTAATGCACTCGATTAAATCCAACGTTGACTGCTCTCTTTCCGCCAAACCGTTGATTATTATATTATTGCTTTTCTTATATCTTTCTAGATGCTCTATTTTATTTTCCAGCTTTTCTACTTTACTTTTCAATATTTGGATTTCTTCGAGGACAGGTCTTAATTTTTCCTCCATTTTATCAAGTATTGTGTTCATTAGTTGGGTTGTTTGGTTCTGCAATTCCAACTTAATTTTGTCAAACAGTAATTGGAATTGTTCTTCTATAATTTTGTGTATAATAAAGCGCAATTAACTATGTGTTTTGCCAATTTTATTTTTTTCCTACAGTCCTCTGTGAAAAGCCAGAGGATAACGCGATGATTAGTTTTTAGTGTCACACAGTCACACTTGTTTTTGGTAAGGTAAGTATGCTCCATAGTTTAAATTTAATCTGAGTATTACATGCTTAAAAGTACTATTGTTCAATTATACCATCTATTGCCATAGCAAAATATATATCTGTAAGATTTTTTTCATATATTTACAATCGAAGAAACAGATATTCTTAATACACTTTCGCATTTATAGCTGCATAGTAAAATAGTTAGTAAAAAAATATTGAATCATTTTTGTAATTCTTTCCATTCCTATCGCTTTGATTTAAGTTATTAATTAAATAAAACAATTACCACATACGATTAACTATTTTATATTTACACAGTAATTAAGTATTTTTTATTTCAGCAAATTTCTGTAAATGATATAGAGTTTTAACTACATCATCAGAACAAATGACGTCTCATGGTTTCTTTAATGTCCATAGCCGTGTCCATAGCCATGTCCGTAACCACCGTGCGCGGTACCAGTAACTTCAATTGGGCCAGCAGCAACAATCGCATTACCACCAACTGTGCCAGCAACAGCACCAAGTCCGTTATTGTCAATCAGCAAAAGACTGTCCTGTCTTGCAACTGTATCAGCAACTGCTTGAGCCTGAGCTGCACTGCTCGCCACGGCAGCTGCCTGAGCTCTTGCAGCGTTGGCGATGCTAGCGGCTTCTATGGCACGTGAGTTTGCAAAGGCGACGGCTTGTAAACGAGCTGCGTTTGCAATGCGTTCAGCTTCAACGGCTCTAGACAATTCCACGGCGCTGGCAGCGGCAGCTCGTCTTGCTGCCTCAGCCGCTCTGGCGTTCTCTAAAGCAGCGGCTTGGGCTCTTTGCACGTTAGCAATGCGGGCTGCGTTCAAAGCATGGGCATTTTGAATGGCGTTAGCCTGACCTGCTCTAGCAGCAACTTCTGTAGCACGCGCATTCTGGATACCTGCAGCAGCGGCGTTTCCAATCTGAGCTGCTTGAACAGCTTGAGCATTCTGAATAGCGCTAAGTTGTGAAGCGCCTACTGCACCGGCGCTGTTTAATGATGCAGTTGATCCGGATCCCAGACCACCGAGAGAGCCAAGAGCTACTCCACCAACACCCGCTTGACCAATAGCGAGTCCACCGAGACCACCTCCTCCAAGATCCAGAGCAATACCACCATGAACTGGTGCCGATAAGATTGCAGGTGAAAAGTATCCAGTTTGCTCAGGTTTTGAGTCCGCAACAGATTTGTTTTTTAACACAGCTGTAAATTTAAATTGAAATTATAAAAGATACCATAATATTATTTTAAGAAAACTATTAAAAGTTAGCTAACCTTTTCCTAGTGCTCCATACACCATGGAGAGAACAAACAGAACCTGCAAAGAAATAACAATTAAGTCTTGCCCAGTTTCTTTGGCTAAGCTCGATATGATTCCTTACCATTAGTTTGGACATTTTGTTGGTGGTACAAAACCTCTTGTTATAGTCGTACAGACGTGAATATACCTTGTAAAAACTAACATGCACTTTTATACGAAACTGAAATTTATTAATATGCAATTACCAATTCTAAATAGACGGCTGACGCCACTTTACCTGAATATTGTTGAAGTTCGTGTAAAAACTTACCGAAGACCGGTAATAAGATCGTTTGATTTGGTCCACTACTCTTACGTCAGAATATGCTTAACTAATGATATTTATGCGCAGAGGCGATGAGAACTCGGAGAAATTAATCGTGGTTCGTAACACAGAAGGCGAAGACTCATCTCCCTCAAAACTTTACACTGTCATAATAGAGGCGCTGGATAGAAGCCCGTGGAATCAGATAGTCTGCTCCAGATGCTTCCTTGCTGACCACGACGCACTGACATGAGCTGCCGATTAAAGAGAGAGTAGCATATTTAACAGATGAGGCAAACATGCCTAACAACTTTGACCAGGTTCTGTGGGCTTCAACGAACTCAGAGTGGGCCAATAATTTGCGCTTACCATGTATCTGACATTAAGTCGTTACGTGGAAAGGAAATCCAGTGGGAATCCCAGCAGTGCCTAGGCCTCAGGGTGCCTGATGGTTACGTTAGGAGGCGACATCGACCGCCGTTATTATTCGTACCCTCAGCGAAAACTAACCTCTCGAAAAGGGCACCCATGACACAGTGTATGGAAATAATTAATGAATTGCATAAAGTTTTTAATTGTCCGTTGAGTGAACTGTCAAAGGTCTGCTTCATGTCAGTTCATAGTTATTATTTTTCTGAATATTTTAATCTATTACCGTCTTGCCAATGTAAAACAAACTACAGATGAAGGAAAAATTTAATAATTATTTCTATAACCCGATTTTGTATACATTGATATCTGCTATTTGAATAAACTCGATTAGGTAAATCGTCACGCTTTATTAATTCAAATCTTATACAGCACTTATGTAAGCAGCTAATTAGCAACTTGCAAATGAAAAACTGCGTGTCAAAATATGAGTCTCCGTTAAAACAGGCCCATTGCGTGCTAACTATTGATCCATAAATCCATACTTTAAATACAGTATGCTAATAAACGAACGTATGCATTGTGTAATGGAAAAATATCAATTAATTTTATGACCCTTTTTAGGTTGGAAACAGCTGTAATCTTTCTTAGATATATACCTATATAAAAGGTATATGAAAAGTTAGTCCTAACCAGGGCCGGATCTTAATGGGTTTTTTGGGCTGCAGTCCAGGGCACCGTGGATACAATTGCCCCAAGTACATACCCACTGAAAACAATAGGCGTTATTTTGAATTAAAAAAATACCTGATAAATGAGATAATAATAATAATATCTATATCTAATAATATCTGAGATCAATCAACCCATGTGCGAGCGCATCTATCGGACGGAACGGGGAATTCTCCGTCGCTTGTTTTCGTACGGTGTATTTTTCGTGTGCGTCTATTACGGGGGACTACCCCGTAATAGCCCAGTGCCCACAAATTTACGATTCGCCCATGGTCCTACAAATACAATAAAACAAACCTACGAATAATTGTACAATCTACCCTTAAAATCCAGGGAATTACGGCTTAAACAGGCTCGGAAGTACGTTGCCGGCCTTTTAAGAATTGGTATGCTCTTTTATACATCGAAATCCTTATATTTTCGTTTCACCTATACAAAGAGTGCTAAACAAATATGAATACGATTTGATCAGTAAGAAAACGTCGATCCATTTCAAATATAATACAAGCAACTTGTCTAAGACCCAAGGAAGGCTCAAGAGGTCAATGTAACGGCATATGACATGCTCGTATTCGAAGAAAGTATCTGTGACTAAGCGCATTTTACGCAGGTAGAGTTGCTCTCAATATTATTGGCGCCGTGTTTTCGAGTTGAGGAATTAAAAAGGTTCTATATGTGTAAAAGGTTCCAAACAAGTAATCTATTTTAAAACTTCTTTAAGTATCTTCAACGTGTTTATTAGCTGCATGGTTTTATCGGGAATGCAATAAGAGGAAGACAAAGAAAGCTGATTTCATATCTAGAAAAAAAAATAGTAAAATTATGATCTTTGTGTTCTAGTAGTCAATTAAAATTATGATCTTTGTGTTAAGTACAATATTTAGCATTCTTATTTATTACTGTTCTGTTAATGGAGTAAGAAATCAACTAATGTTTATTTATAAGTTTAAATAGTTAATAAGTTTCTGATTTTTTGCTTTAGCAATGATTTGAATTCAAAATCATTTATTTATTTAGATAACACAATGTACTCTTATGAACGTCAATGAAGAAATACATAATAAATGCTTCTAATTGTACATTAACTGCCAGTCCTCAAATCAAGGGCGTAGAACGGAAGAGAAGAACTGGCAATAAACTCTCCGCCACTCTTTTTAATCGCCAAGTTTTTTGATTTACAAGATGTTTATAAGGAGCTTCAACCATTACATTATGTCCCACGTGATATATTTAAGTATATAAACGAAGAAAAAAATAAACATTTTGTCCTCTATTAGCAGTAGGCATTGTGAAATAGGAGCTCGCACTTATTTTCTCGTGTTAGTCGGAATCGGGGTAGTGGGGTGACAGAAGTGGAAAAAATAGGAGAAAGTAGCAGACATAACTAGTTCCTGCATATTCTCTGAATATCGTTTTGGATGACACAAAGAGATTTAAGTGGGTATTGGTCCGGTAGTTAAATTATCAAGGAGTGGGAAGAGTTCCAACGTACTCTTTAATAATTGTAATAAATTTGTATGAATTTTCGACACTTTTAAATTTTTAAATATTTTAATGACAATTAAATTCAGGAAATTCCTTACATATCTTCCTTTTTCGCTCCCTCTAAGTCTCGTAAATCTAATGTTTTAGATTTGTATAAATATGAACAAGAGTAAAAACTTTTTTTTTTTTTTTTTTTTTTTTTTTTTTTTTACGTTATCTCAAAGATTTTACAATAGCTGATAAGTGATTGGGACCTCCTTTTAAGCGCATAAGCACTTGTGTTAGGAGAACCCGCTCTTCCATTACATAGGTGTACCAACTAATTATGATTTAATTTAACACGTATAGCTAAGCTAAGTATTACAATTTTACAATTTACTAAACATAATCTAAGCCTTTTTTTGCCTAAGAAGTTTCACTTCTGACATGTGTATGTACTTTGTACGCACGCATTTTTTTTTATATAACCGACGCAAATGGGCAATCATAATGCTCGCAAGTGCGTTGCCGGCGTTTTAAGAATTGGTACGCTCTTTTCTTATATGTCACTAAGTCGAATTGGTTCGGAAATGCTTCAGTTGGCAGCAGGTTCCACATAGTGGTCGTGCGCGGCGGAAATTGCTTTAAAAGACGCTAGGTCTTATGTTGCACACGTAAAAAAACCCATTGGGAATTTGAAACCACAGCCAGGAATTGAACGGCTTTTGGTTTGTCCATTGTTGACTAGTTAATAAAAGAAGACGTAAAAATAAGAACACAAATGAAAGCTTTATTTTCTTTTCATCGTCATCCTTGATACTTTTCCTTGAGAGCTTTTAATTTGTCCGGATATGCTATAGCCAACAATTGTGAGAACATATTATATCTTTCCATGTCTCGCGGTGAGCAGTTGTTGCAGTTGGTCTTTATCATTTGAGTTATTGATTCTGAAATAAAAGGTAATATTTTAGCCACCAAAGCCAATGTAAATCTTAGTGGTTCAAACAATGAATAAGTAGTGTCAAAAATAATAGTAACTTAGTTTTAAGAAAAGAATTATGAAAGAAAATCTCTAAATTATGAATTGTTCTCGTCCGTGCTTTGCGAATGGAGGTAATAAAACATTTATGTATTTTTAATAACCTACATTTTCACTTCTGAGTTCTTCTTTATTACAATTATTTAAGCTATTAGTAAAGTGTGATCCAATAAAAAAATATTTAAATCTATCGTTATTATTATTTAATACTAGATGACCCCGTGAACTTTGTTTCACCAACATATACGTTGTGTCAAAACTTTTAAAACAGACCAGAGGTCGGCCCTCATACAGCAGACTACATACTAATACTATGAAACACATATTTTTAAGAATCTACAAATATGTAAATGACAACCAAGTGACAATTTTTTATTTCTAAAAAGACGTTCAATTTCCCATCTAAGAACAGTTTGTATTGGGAAATTCAATTGTCGTTTTTAGTATTATCTTTAATTATTATTTACGTTTCCCATTGTTTAAACCTTCCCTGATCTTCCACAAATATTTCAAGATCATAATTAGCCAAATCGGTCCAGCCGTTCCCGAGTTTTAGCGAGACTAACGAACAGCAATTCATTTTTATATATATAGATAATCAGGAATCAGATCGTTAGATGGAAGAGTTTAATTGATATTATTATGAATTGTAAATTAATGATTTTTTTTTTAATTTATTACCATTTAAATACCATGTGTATTTAAATTCAAAGACGGCTTAATATTTAAAGTAGTGGCTGTATTCAGTCATTAAATTAATAAATGTGGATGGGGAGAGGGTATAGAGAAAAGGAGTGACAAAGACAACTGACAGGAAAAGAGGGTAAGACAGAGAAAGTGGACGGATAAAAATGACTAGGCACAATAACGAGAAAACACGACCTTAATTTAAACAAAAACAGGACCTGCATATAAATTAGTTTGTTGGCATCATCAGTATAATTTCGACATTAGAGTCTACTTTTAAAAAAAAATCCTACCTGGTTAACCAGGTATTTATACCAATCTGAATTTGTTATTAAAAAAATCGAGACATTTTGTGTACTCGTTCCACGACAGTACCCGAATCGACTAGAGTCAAACGGCAGTCATAGGAACGAGTGTCTAAGATTCTTTAATACTAAATGTCTTTCAATACAAAATGTTTTTTCATTAATCCTTGAATAGTCGTTAATTTATAGATCTATAAACATTGACAAATGAAAAATTTAGTATTAACGATTTTGGCCTAATTTGACTTTGATTTTAATTAATTATAATGACAATGGCAGCAGACACTATCGCCATAGCTCCATCATTAGAAATAATGACTATAAATTAATGCAATGTTTGGATGTACCACGCGCGCCATTCCAACTTGGTTAGCGAACGCGCCACTCACGCGAGCAATACAAATAATAAACATAATTTCTATTGAGGTAGACCTATTTGTTTGTACGCTGAGTTCACAAAAGTTGCTTGCTATTATATTGTTAGTTATAAGATTTTGGTATATAAATATATATTTTTTAATGTTTTTATGTAGGATAATCGGTGTGGGGATTATTGTCTTGTTGTATATGTGTCTTGTATCGATCGAATTAATCGTAACTGTTAAAATAGAATAATAATGTGGAATAAAAAAAAATCTATTACTATATATATGTATTTGATAGCAAATAGTCGTTAGTTGATCTAATAATGCCAACAAATGTAATAAACTACAAGTATCTTGAATGAATTTGACTTTGACGCTGTCAAACGAGCCCGGTGTCATATAATGACAGTGACAGCAGAAACCAGCGCTATTGATCCGAAATATTATATTCAGCAATTAAACGCCCATTGTCCCATAAACATATTTCTTACCTTTAAACTGTTGCATATCACCGCACGGCGCCTGCTCCATTAAACAAGCAAAAACACGTTTCCTCTCCTTTTCATTTTTAAGCAAATTTACTAAGTCTAAATCTTCTATATTCTTTATCTCCTTACTGTTTATAATAGCAATACATGATATACACGAAATAAGTATTAATAGTCCTATTTTTGTCATTGTAAGGAACTGAAACAAAAAAATATTAGCATTAATTGAAAGTCCAGTTTTACCTTTTCTTTGGGTGAAAGTAAGTTTTTAATACTATTATTAATTTTAGAAATAATTATCAGTTTTCTAAGCTTGCTTACACTGTACCAGCGACAAATAAAGCTATGGAATCATAAATAACTATGTTCGTTTATTATGCTTATAAGGTATTTTTAGCGCCTTATGATAAAAATGGTGCAATGACTTAAACATCGCCGTAATCTCGTAGGCCATGCTCTAAATTTATACGCCTAACAATTTTAAGCATTCTGAATTTCCTAGAGATTTTTAGAAATTCTTTAAGAGTTTAAATTGATAGATAACTCTTTTTATTTTATGTATAGAGCGGAACGAACACATATGCGAATGCAATAAGATCGGGCTTTTAGTCACAGAACACGATTAAATACATAATTTTTTTACTGAACTGCTCAGTAAAAAAAACTTTACAATAATGCATACATTATAAATCAATTAACATTATGTTATAAGAAAAGCTGTTGGTCGAACACTTTATTCACAGATGGTCTTATTAAGTCCCCATATCAACACTTGTTATATCTTCCATGGTCTAAAGGTTGTCGCACGTGTCATACAACTTTTTTTATGTAATAGGAGGCAAACGGGCAGAAGGCTCACCTGATGTTAAGTGATACCACCGCCTATGGACACCCACATTATCTGTGAATAAAGCGTTCGACCAACAGCTGCCCGTCTGTTTCATAACAAAAGCGTCCTGTACATAATAAAAAGAACACACATATATAAGATTACTCTCAGTGAGCGGAGATTTGTTACAATATGTTAGACGGTGTATAGTCTAAAAAAATCGCCATACAATCTAAGATATATATATATATATACGTTATAACGTAACGCATAAACGAATACTAAAAGTAAACAGAACTCACCTTTATTATATCGACGCAACAATTAAAACATAACTTTAACCCCATTAGACTTTTATACTAGCGATAATTATGTTCCATGCAGATAATTGTGTAAAATGCAATCCTTTGTGATGATGAAGACGTACCGGTTATATAATTACGCAATTACTAATTCAAAGTTTTTTAAAAAAAATTGCGGATACAAAATCTCAGATACTAGAAACTTCGCTCCGATATTGACAGCCTTTTTAAATTTTGTAACTTGAAGGACTCGAATAATATTCAAAATCGAAATTTTTGTATATTAAAGTCCGCTCACTATTATTCATGTTACTGTCTTTTCCTTTATTATTTTAAGTAAGACGACTTAGACTCACAGTCAAGACTGACTAAGTATGTAAGTGATAAAATCATTTTAACAATTGTAGTGGTTTTTGTTAGCTACTACTAAATAATATGTTACAGTTACAGATGAACAGTGCTAGCTGATAGTCACCGTGTATACGAGTACTGATGTACCCCTATGTAGAACCAGCTGCCCACTGAAGTATTTCCGAACCAATTCGACTTAGGGTCCTTCAAGAAAAGAGTAGCAATTCTTGAAAGGCCGGCAATACACTTGCGAGCATTCTGGCAATGTGAGTGTCCATGGGTGGCGGTTTCACTTATCATCAGGTGAGTCTCCTGCCCGTTTGCCTCCTATTACATAAAATGTTAAAGAAATATACAGAGTTTTATCTTTGACCCACACCATTTTTTCAAGAAATTATACGAGAGGAACCAGTGCGAGTGTGATCGTGACGACTTTTTCCAGCGTAGTGCGTACTGACTGAACCGCGTAACACTCAAAGCATTCGCTACAAAAACCGACAGCCCGGTGAAGCACTCAAAGCGAGCAAAGGAACCAGCACCTTGTAACACTGCGTACTGACTACGTGTGTTGCATGTTACTTTACACCTCGTTGGTCAGTACCCAGCTTAAGGCAAGTGGTGCACAGCCGGGGATCGAACCTACGACCTCAGTGATGAGAGTCGCACGCTGAACACTGCTCTATAATTTAAATTGGACTACTTAAAATGGGTTTGATTGTTGCGTTAATAAACAAACTTAAAATATATATATATATATATATATAGAAGTTATATGTAAATACTACGAGAATTTTGATTTAGAAACGGTTTTTTAATTAATAGTGATTAATTTCATTAAGTCATACTTTATTTAATAGTTCTAGCGATATAAGAGGAAAATATTTATTCTAGTCTTTGTTTGTTAAATCTATATTATATTATCTAGTTTGATTTTAATCAGGGTCATATCATTATCAGGAAGAAGAATGGCATCTACCACAGTCTTACAACAAACAAGTGTCTGAATTTTAAATTAAATGAACAAGGCTTTCGAGTAAAATTTATTTGAATTTCGAATCGCTACAATCCATAAATATTTTATCTGTAAATGCTGGTTATAGAATCTTCAATTACATAGATAAAGCCCTATTAAGATCTGCGCCCTTATAGATACCGATCCCGACGTTTTTGTATGCAAATCTGATGTAGGAAGTTAAATCTGCCAACGAACGAAATCTATGTAAAATCATTCCAAACTTTATCAAACAGCACTATAAAACATATATATACTACAATACTTGTATATTACCTGTACCACTATTGGATAGTTGATATGGATCTCAAACTTGGGTGCCCACTAAAGCGTAGCATACAAAGGTACAGGTGTGTCAAAGATCGTTGGAACGATAATACAGCTTAATACATAAATAATACAGCTTCAAGGAGAACAACTAAGGTAGCAGATGTTACAATAAAAATAAATAAGCTAAAGTGGAAATGGGCACGTGGGGCACATGGCAAAGGGAACAGAAGTGGAGCAAAAAAGTACTAAACTGGTGCCCAGCAAACGAAAAAGAGTTTAGCGGTATTTCTTCGTAGGAAGTCATAAATTGTACGATTTTTTAGTTTATCCATGGCATCTACCACAGTCTTACAACAAACAAGTGTCCGAATTTTAAATTAAATGAACAAGGCTTTCGAGTAAAATTTATTTGAATTTCGAATCGCTACAATCCATAAATATTTTATCTGTAAATGCTGGTTATAGAATCTTCAATTACATAGATAAAGCCCTATTAAGATCTGCACCCTTATAGATACCGATCCCGACGTTTTTGTATGCAAATCTGATGTAGGAAGTTACAGAGACCTCAAGTCTCGCTACCTCTGGTAACTGGTAGAGCTGTCTTGAGAGATAGTCGAACTGGATCGGTGGTTGGTTTTGTAAGTCTCCTTTTACATATCTTCTAATACAAAAAATTCTCGTGTCACAATGTTCGTTCCCATACTCCTCCAAAACGGCTCGACCGATTCTTATGAAATTTTTTATGCAAGTTCAGTAAGTCTGAGAATCGACTACTATCTATCTTTCAAACCTTTTGTTATTTCCACCCCAAATTTTTTATTTCATTTTTTTTTTAACAATTTTTTTATGATACAGCATATAAAAATACATACGACCTAATTTTCATCCCTCTACGATCAACCCCTATTTGTTATTTGTTAACTTAAAACTTATGACTTGAACTCAGAGGTTTATACAGAGAAAAATTCACAGAAAAACCTTAAAAGTTTTCATTCCGGAAAACCGAACTGTCTATGGGGTAAAATAGCAAAATTTTCCATGTTGATATGTACTAAAAAGGTAGGCTAAGTAAAATCACATTAAGGAGAAACGAAGTTTGCGGGGTCAGCTACTTTATTTTGTAAAATAAAAGTACATATTTTAAAACTACACACAATGTCTTTTTAAACGGTAAATTATTTATATTAATTATAGATAACAATAAGTGGATTATAATAAAAGGTAATGTATGCGATATTATGGATTGAAAAAGTGAGTCCGTTAGATAGATAAAGATAATAATTATGTGTTTCCGCTGTTTTTAGTATAAATTCGAAACATTGTAGTCACTTCCCATGAGTTTCATTGACAAGTCAATCTAAAAGTCACCAATGTAAGTAATCAAACCAAAACTATTTTTATAAAGTTATTATTTATTTATTTCGTTTTTCTGCAACTAACATAAGTTATATACAACAAAAAACAATAGCCAAAGATGGAAAACATAATATACAAAAAGTTTAAAATATATCCAAAAGGCAAAAATCAATAAAAGTTATTAAATACATTTAAGTAAATAATACCTTATTCGGCTGTGTACGTGTGGGTTTGTGGGGTGTGCTCATGATGCAGGTTATTTATGGAGATTCTTAATATGTACTTCTTTTAAGCATATTCCGCGATAGCTTTAATTTTTTTTACCAATAAAATTTATTTCGGTTGCCCAAAAAGGCAGTCATCGCAGGCCATAGACACCCATTTTTAGTGGGTGCGATGCCGGTCTTTGAGGGAGAAGTACACTCGAATTTTGAATTAATCGCTTTTGGATAAAGCCCGTTTTAGTATGAAATACTATTATTTCATTATGTTTCTGTAAATTGTATTATGTGCATTAGTGTAAATAAATAAGAACATCGACACATGTTTAATGTTATATAAATGATTTTATTTATAATAGTTAATTACATGCTATAATAATCTAAGTGTAGCTTAGTCATGAATTTAGCTGCGATTTGTGGGTTTAAATCCGCAAAGTTGTGGGTTTACTCATTATAGGGTAAAATAAATAATTATATCATCGTAATATATTAAAAGTTTTAATATTTAATTAACTAAAATATACTTTATGTCATGATTTTTCACCGTTCAGTATCGTTAGTATAACTTCTTCAATCAAAATCAAAATCAAAATACGTTTATTCAATTTAGAGGCTTCTTAGAGCATGCTTATAATGTCAACAACGTTTACCCAAGTGACGAAAGAGCAAGCCTACGCCATCCGTTTCCAAATCTTACCGGAGCCTGCTGGGGAGAAATCAGCAAGGCCCTCCCTTATTCCCCCCCCCTACTTCGTATAAAACTTATGCTTCATATGGTGAACATTATCGTTATAACCTAAATATAACAATCAAATATACAGTATTTACAATTATCTTAACCTAAGTACATATCTGGTAATAATAATAAAAAAACAAATTTATAACGTTTGGCCCCTGTGGCAGTGTACCTTTAACGCTGGCAGCATTTCCTCGTTGTATTGCGATACTTATTCATTGAAAAGCACCAGCTCTGGGGTTACCGGTACTATCTACCAGGCGCTAACTTAATGATTAGCGCCTGTGTACTTGAACCCCATGGCCATGGCTTATTAATTCACAATAAAAGGAAATACAGTAGCTTAATATCTATCAGCTGTATAAAGTGTGTATCAAACGTAATTTTCAGATGTTTCTTTTTATCATATCCTTCCTGATGTTATCTCCGGGAATATTTGGCTATGACGAAAAATATGACAGCGTGGATGTGGATAAAATAATCTCTGACGATGCTCTTTTTCTTGCCTACATCAATTGTTTTCTTGACAAGGGTCCTTGTGACAACGAGTATGCGCAGGATTATCGAGGTATATATTCTTTAGACTCATAATTCTAAAAAATAATCATTGAATGGCAAATCTTGAAATATTTGTGAAAGTTCAGGGTAGGTTTAAACGGTGGGAAACATAAATGATAAGTGATGAAAAATACTAAAAACTACAACTGAATTTTCCAGGAAATACCTGGGAAACATTTTATGTCCTTCTAATGTCGCGTGTGGAAATATAAAATTGTCACTTGGTTGCCATAATATATTTGCATGCCTTTAGACAATTGTGTTTCATAGCGGTAGAGGTCCGATCTCTTTGGTCTGTTTTAAATACAGTTTTGATAGACATATATGTAGTTGATAAAAATAGAATGTTTAAACAAAAATATCAATTATTGCGAAGATCGGAAATTTTATTATACTATTTGTAAAATTCATAACATTTCAACAACACTCCTACCCGGTCTTCCATGAAGATTCCGTAATCACAATATTTAAGCTCCTGTTACCGTCGCTCTGTATTGATTGTCTCTAAAAGTGAGATTCAGAAATGAAACTAAGCGCGAACTAAATGCCCTTATGTCATATTCAATTTTATATAGCACTAAGTGTCCTTTTAAAATCTCATCCTCAGACATACATACATAGTACACGCTTTAATTATAATTTCATTGGTGAAGTGGGATTTGAAGCCACTACCCTAAGGTAGTTCATTTTTTTTATAGAACAGGCAGGCTGGCAGGCTCTCCTGATGTTGTGTTATCACCGCCCATAGTCACTCTCAATGCCAACGCTCGCGAGAGCGTTGCCGGCCTTATAAGAATTGATACGCTCTTTTCTTGACATATAAAAATATTTTATATCAGCGTTACGTCCGTTAAGACAAACAATTTTTTTTCAGAAATGCTACCGGAAGTGATCGCTACAGCTTGCGGCAAATGTACAGAAATTCAAAAAAAGAAACTCCGAAAATTCATCAGTGTAATATTCGAGAAAAAAACAGCATTAGCGGTTGAACTCCAGGCGAAATATGATCCTGAGAGTAAATTTCAAGATAAAATTGCCGCATTTTTGAAGGATGATAATTAATGATTAATGATGATTGTTTTGGAATGACGTTTAAAAATGCGAACTTCTTTCTTGATGAGACTTTTTTATAGACATTCGCACTTTTAAATATTGCAGTTGCAACTATGGACTATTGCTATTCAAAATATAATTTATGATTTAACAATTTTAAAATAAATACTTGAACAGTGGAGCATTAATAATTGTTTTTTGGGGTTTACTCCTTAAGAAACGATTTGAGTTATAAGGCCCGGTACGGAAATTTTATGAGGAGTAAAATCAAGTGTAACACGAAAAGTTGAGGCGTTATGTAGAAAGAGACAAATGGATTGAACGTGTAAAAGAATGAGATGGAATACATTACACAGACTTTTCTATTTTGAATTCACGTTTTGACAGCCACGTACAACATTGTCAGTGTTGACAGGTGTAAAAAATAAAAGTAGATTGTCTAGCGTGCCATAGAGTTTTTTGTCAATAGTAATGGTCAGTGAAATTAAAACTAAAAAGAATGTTCATTCTTATTCTTCTCTTACTATAAAGGTAACTTTGGTCACAGAAAGAAAATCCTATTTGGGCATAGATGATGTAGGTACGTTTTATTACTACTACAAACATTTATAATATGAAAACATATATTCTTACCACCTTTAGTATGAAAATATGGTCGACAGCCACAGAACATTATCGCCATTTTATCGTTCGTAAGGAGTAAACTCCAATCGTGCGTCGTAGCTGACACACACACACTTTTTTTTATTCATATACTGTTTAAACATATACTTTTAGAAATACTATATAAAAATAACATATTTCATTTCACTTTCCGTTACACAATATGTTACATACACTATAAAAATAATTAATAGTAATACATACAGAGAAATTATTGTGTTGATTCATACACATTTGTTTCGGATACACTTTGTTGATTAAATTGACTACAGTAGAATCTATTCGCTATTATATTTGTGTCATGTTCGGCTTTCATTGCATCATGCCGCAAATTTTGTTTAAGGCGCAAAGTTTTTATATACAATTGACATAGAGCTTACGATTCTGACTGCAAAATATTGCCTATTGGCTTTTTGAGACGCGCGATTTAAGGGTAATTATTTACCCTACGAATGTTATGACAGCTACATTGAAATTGCACACAGAAACGTCGTTTTAATACTGCCGTTGAAATAGGTACAAAGTACTTGATATCTATTATTACTAGTCTACATATTTTCTCAGTGTAATCATAATGTAAGCTAAATATTTATTAATAGCCTAATCATTTTGCTAAAAAGTGAAAAGCCGCTTTTAAAACTCATTCAATCATATAATGGAAATAAATATTTTTAATTTAGTATGGAACACTGTCAGAAATATTATCAGAATGTCTCGTTATTAATACAACTGTGCGATGCTCCATGATCGTGCGTTCAAACTAGCTGCTGTGGTATCTGGCAGAATGACCAGCGCTGTGGAAAATTTTGCTCCTAAGCATAATGCTGAGCCAGGGCCAATTACAGCCACAGCACACACGCATTACCCACTTGAAACGAACCGAACGGGAAAAAGGGATTTTTTTATATCTCTCATTATATTTTTTTCTTGGATTATTGATATTTTGTGTGTTTATGAGTGTGTGTATTAGTTAGTAATAAATTTTATGTCTATGTCTACATGCCGGTAGATTAAAAATATCGTGAAACGGGCATGACTTTCCCAATAATCGATAAAGTTACGCGCGGATGTCTGACAACCTACATGCCAAATAAAATTGAATGAAACAGATATCTGCTCCCTTCTACTCCATTCATTTAAGGACCAATATGGTTGCCAAACTCCAAAAAAGTACATTGTTTCTTTCCATTTTTCGTCATCGTTTCTTGAAGTAGAATGATTGGAAAAATATATGGTGTTGAGTAGTTTATGTATCCATTTTGAAAGATCGATACACGATTTAAAGTACTTCGCTTTATAGGAAACAAAAAACCAAACATAGCCAATTTTTGACACTTTGAATTCATTTTATGACGAAAATGTATATAGAACATGATTTTGAAATTTACACGATATATTTTATCGCAAGCCATTTCAGAAAAATAATGATTATATAACATTAATTTAATGTTTTACATAACTAATTGTTATTACGGACCGGCGCGCCTCAGAGCTCCAGGTCTCCACTGCGCCCCGCAGTCCACCCCGAGACACTGACACAGCAATTCGTGCTGGGATAGGGCCTTAACGGGTTTTTTTCAGAAACACGAAATATTATTTAAGATTTTTACCACAATGACCATCGTCTTGTGACATTATTTTAATCTGTGGTAAAAAATCAACAGAGATTTAACGATTGCACAGATTACATTATACAACGTCTTACGTCACGCTGCAGCCTGGCGCAACTGACCTCGCCTGACACACAAACACACATGCAACCACATAAGCCTTACTCAACATTTATGACTCACTGATTCATTTATCTGTTGAACTATTCTTATGGTAAGATACTTTATTGTCAGTGGCATAATGATATCCTTCAATATTACCCTAAACATTATCATTTTATTCACAACCGGAACAATCCCAAAACAGTTAAACAAATCTATCAAAATGCTAGACCTCCCGTTCCATTTCTAAAATCCTTCAAAAATAAAATGAAACAGGGCAAGAATAGCCCGCAAATTTGTACAAGATAATAACCCATAAAAAACTATGTTCACTTCGCATAGGCCATTGAACAACAGTGCACCAGGATTGATTCATTCAACCCTGAGCTGCCTGAGCCTCTCGCGCACCTATACAGTTAAAAACATAACAATAATAATAATCTTCTTTAACATATGTAAATTGATTAGATTATGTTTGTCGATGTTTCAAGTGTTAAACAAAAACCGTGACTAGCATACAAAACAAAATATTGTTTTTATAACGAACAAGTTTAATTTTTTACATCAAAATAAATGTATAAATGACATGTATTTACTTTTAAAATACTTTATATTAATTGATTGTTTAATTGTTGTGTTTGGTACATTATGATTGAAATCATATATTATTTAATTGACGTTAAATTTAAAACTATACTAACAACAAGACAAGAAGAGAAGTAGACTTTTTAAGTTGCAGATTTTCAACAACAAGGTCCTCAAGAGGTTAAAAAAAGTAAAACAGAAGTTATCACAATTTCTTTATTATATATATCAGTCTACACAAGCACGTCCAATTGGGAAAATGCATCGTGTTTTTTAATATTTTTTATCACAATCTTATATGTTATAAGAATTCATTGGAACCTCATTATAAAAATGACAATCTTTCTGCACAATCAAGGTTATTTTTGGGATTGGGAATCAGGGAATAAAAATAGGATAGGTAGGAAGATTACAGGTGAATAAAAACTAAAATTCTAACAAAAGGGTTAGTTAAATTATCAACTGTTCGTTATGTTTAACGATCACTTAACTGAAATTAAAAGCTAAAAAAAATTCTGCCCGATACTTGATCAAACAGTTGTTAAATATTAGGCATATCAATTTGTTATTTATAATTTCGTTACCTAGATACACCACTGTGTACTACCTATTGGAGAAAGTTCAATGAAAATTACAAATTTAGCTTCCTTGGATGAATTTATCGAAGTTGTCCCTGTGTTTGCCAGTTGGGTCGTTCTTCTTCACAAGCTCGTCCCATTGCTTGGGATGTTGCTGCTGGATAGCCTTGATAACTTTTTTGATGTTGCTCTTCTGTTTGTCACTGCATTTTCCGCAGGTCGTCTCTATTGCCTCTGGTAAATGCTCTAAAGAAGATAGAAACCCATTAATGATACTGAAACTCTCTATGGGGACAAGGTAGTACATCTGTTGAGGAAACCGGCATTTCCAACAATAAACGACATGTGTCATGAATAAGGGCTGATTACCTACTTATAACTGATTCAATTACCTATTTAGAGTTGTTGCGTAATGCACATTACAGTTCTTTAGCAATTCATTTGTCAAAATATTTTACTAAATTATGCAACCTAAACTTCATACTTTTTACTTCGCTTAAGGTTAATATAAGAATTTACTCAAGTAGAGATTAAAGAGAGCGGATCGGTGCCCTGCAATATGATTGCAACAAATATTATTGCAGACTACTCTGACATAACAACTGAACATAACACCTCAGCAACTTCTTTATATAATAAGCAATTTATAACGGTAAATAACTTCGCTGTATATAAAGCACAGTCTTATGTAAAAGAAAATCTGGAAGATTCCGTAGATGGAGTGGAATTGCCTTTACTATATTGGAAAGTTTAATCCTGGTGATTAAGTATGGAATTCTGGTTGTCCCCGCTACTGATACCTTTTCACTTAAAAATATATGAATTATGATTATTTACGCTTGGGAGTTCTATGTGATACTTATTAAGTACACTTTAAATGTATTAATTAAGCCATGTATTGATATATGAGAAATTATCCTCTTAGTGAGCCAAGGCCAGAAATGTCCTTGAATCAACCTCGACCTTTATGCATAGTAACGCAATGTATCCTGTGCGGACGTTAAAAGACTTCACAAGTATTGTAAATATACGTTATTTACATTTTGTGTCGCGCCATTTGAATATAATAAGTAAGGAACTTCTTAACGAAAACTGCCTTTTTATAATGTTTTAGAGATAATTTAAGACCAAAAAGTAACTTTTGATATAAAACGAACGACCAGTGATTTCGGTTCAAAGATACTTTATTTCTCAAAGAATTACATTGACTGAGAAAATTTAGGGTAAGTTAGTTATGTACATCGTGTTGTGAAATTATATTTATTCGTGTTATGAAATTATTTTAATCCTATATAGTATTTTTGAGATCAAGGCTACAGAAGTGATAGGTCCGAATTTATAGTTAAAGAAATCCATCGCCGGCGAACCATGTCTTCCAACCAAAATCGAAGATATGTGTCACGAACGCCTGATCATATAAGAACGCGTATTACTCATGCTTAGTACGTTTTCCTTAACACTTAAAGGTTTGAGGCTTATTGCAGTTCGACCTAACACATTTTATTAGTACTTACAAATTATTGCGGTCATAGCATACTAAAACCGGTATACTGTATAATGAATTCAATCTTATCGTGACTGTATTTAGTCAATTTAATTTATTTTCGAAACATTAAATCTGTGTAATAAAACAAAATGTTACAATTTCTTTGTTAATTTTTTGTTTAAGTTACGATACGATTATTAATAGATAAAATACAACGATTTATCAAATATATTTCTACAAAAATGTGGCTTTGTTTGTAAGGTGACATCGTCGAAAAGACCGAAGAGTTTATTTAAAATTTTAATCACAGTAATATAAGCTTTAGTTCATGTAAAAAATTTGTACTTACTTTTAAAGTCTGCTCCTTCAGAGGTACATCTGCCCTTGTCCAAGAAACAGTTGATGTATGACTTCAGAAGACGTTCATTAGAGATCAATGTGTCGACATCGAAGTTGTCGTACTTTGAACTATATTTCTCTACAGCTGACACCGTAAGAACCAAACACGCGAAGACAACGACAGCCCTCATTATAATATCTGGAATAATTTGACTGTTAAAGCATTTAATTTGAATACAAAAATACTTTAGTAATACAGAAACACAACGAAGTGAGACTATTCATTTTATATGTTAATATGCTGGCCGATTTATATATTGTTATAATGCAGCCAGTATTCGAACATATTTCTATTTTGTTTAAATAAAAAGGTTACATGCTCTTGAAATAACTCTGTACTTCATGCTTTATAATTAATATTCTTACTCAGTTAACGAATATGATAAACAAAAACGTCACTGAAAACGCGTTACGCAAAAATTAATAAATCAGCAAATGGCAAAACGGAAGAATAATTGACAAACCGACAATTTATATCTGATAATTTAAATTCGAATACAAAGCACTATAAAAACGGTATCGCATAAACAATGGAACGTTTTCCCCTTCCAAGAACATGTCTGGAATTCGTAATCATGTTAAAGCAAATTCTGACACTAAGTCACAAACCTTTTACTCACTATAAGGGACCCAAAGAACTAGCCAATGCAGAAAGCAACACTGCTTTTATATTGACCACGATAAATCTACCACTACCAACGGCGCATAGTTCTCAGCCGTGGTTTTACGCAAGCAATTATGTGCCTTTCGTCTGATATAGTAAGGCTGGAGGTATCACGGATCAATTTTATTCGTAACTGTTGATGCCGAAATTGTATTGGCTACGCTATTACCAGGAAACTATTGAGCAACGCGAAATTTTTAAGTTATGGAAGGTAGGTTTGTATTATAATTTTTTTTAAACACTTAGGTATCATAGAGTATTCCAATTCTTTGAAAGACAATAAAACATAATATAGTCTAAGCCATCAAATAATATAAGTATTTGGAAAAGTGAATTTAAATGTCGTAATTACTTACGATGTATGCTGTATGATTGTATGCTTTCCGCATTGTGGGAAAAGCTAAACAGTCAGGGTCAGCTCATTATCAGACTGGCTAATTGCTTGAAACAAGAACAGACTAGAAGAAAGAACTCACCTAATCAAGTTAATTAATAAATTTAAATAAATATTATCTTGATTTTTTTGATATAGTTCTTAAGAAGTTCCCGAAAAATCTGTTCTCAGGATCCAATCGACTTTTCAGTGTATTGTAATCATCGTGTAGGTACAGGTTGAAGGCTTCGAAGGTTTTCTGTGCGAGCCTCTTTTGTGATGGCGAACATCGTGAGCAAGCCGTTCTGACTATTTCCGGTAATGCCACTATAAAAAAAATATTCATTAGTATTTTAGCGGGGATATTAAGAAAGTGTTAGTGTACTATACGAATTTTGATGAATTGTGTATAAGCTTAAATAGATTTAGTTTAGAAGATAGTGATACTATTTTATTTCCATATTAGATAAATTAATAGAAATCTTAACACTTAATATTGATTTTTTTAATCTATCATAGGAAATGAATAATAGCAATACAATCAACAGGTAGTAAATAAAATTAAACAGTACTTTAATAGAAATAAAGAAAACGGAAGAAAATCGGAATTTATTTTTCGATGATTTTAAGGAAACTCTGTTTACCTATTTTTATTCTATTGTTTATTATACTCATTTATTTTATTTTCCGCGTAAACTGCCATTAAAAAAGTAAATGCCTACTTAATTTTTCTATAAATAAATATTCTATTAGATACTATTTATTGAGAAAACTACAATATCACAATTACCAATAGAAGCGTATCAGTTTCAAAAACGGAAGTTTGTTCCTGACAAAGAGTTATGTTGCTTTATAAATGGTTTTATAAGCATGATATTAATAATTAATCACTATCCAAATATAAATAAAAATAGCCTTTATTCGAGTACTACACTACACTAAGTCCATGTCATTATGTTTAAGTGCCCTGCCTCACCGGGACGCCATGGCGACGTGGCCAGCGACGTCGCCAACTAGTTCATATTAAGATGTATGCCGGCTAACTCACTTGGCTACCGACTGGCAACGTCGCCAAGTAGCCAGCGTAGCCAGAGTCGACCGCTCCGCATACGGCGACTGGCGACTTAATTAAGTCAACAAACTTACCATGAACATCATTAATAATTTTAATAAATATCAGCTTAAGGCAATTTATATACAACAATGGCTCATGGTATGATTCTCGCAATACAATTCCAATGGCTTTTTCTTTGAAGGGAATTACCGGTGAAGGAAAATATTATGGGGAAACCGTAAAAAGAAATTATAGATAGAAGAATAGTGTTGGCCTTGTGGCTTCAGCGTGCGATTCTCATCCCTGAGGGTGGAGGTTCGATCCCCGGCTGTGCACCAATGAACTATTTATGTGCTCATTTAACATTTGCTCAAACGGTAAAGGAAAACATAGTGAGGAAACCGGCTTGCCTTAGACCCAAAAAGTCGACGGCGTGTGTAAGGCACCGGAGGTTGATTACCTATTTGATCGACAAATGATCATGAAACAGATACAGAAATCTGAGGTCCAGACCTAAAAAGGTTGTAGCGCCACTGATTTATTTATTTTTATTTTATAAAGATTGATGAATCATGTCGAAGTGTGGTAATTATTCAAAAATCCGTCTTTTCATAAGTGACGACTCATTGGTCTAGTGGTTAGTACCCCTGACTGCGAATCCATGGGTCCCGGGTTCGATCCCCGGCTGAGACGAACATCGATGTGATGAGCATTTGGTGTTGTGCTTAGGTCTTGGGTGTTTAAATATGTATTTATATGTCTATCTATCTAGAATATGTATGTATATCCGTTGCCTAGTACCCATAACACAAGCTTCACCAGCTTAGCATGGGACTAGGTCAATTGGTGTGAATTGTCTTTAAAAAAAAATAAAAAATAAATGCTAAACTTATTACTTGTAATATATCTAGTTGATTATATTATAATTTGTATATAAATGAATTGCTGTTCGTATGTCAAAAAAAAAAACTCAAGAATGGCTGTACCGATTTGACTAACTAGATCTTGAAATATTTGTGGAAGTTCAGGGAAAGTTTAAACGGTGGGAAACATTAATCATAAACAACAATTTAATTATTATATATTAAAAACTGCCGGGAAATATTTAATGTCTTGTCTTTTTAGAAATAAAAAATTGTCACTTGATTGTCATGTATGCCTTCAGAATTGTGTTTCATCGCTGTAGTATGTGGTCCGATCTCTTTGGTATGTATTAAAAATTCTGTATAGAGTTTTCGACACAAATATATGTAGGTGATATGAAGTTCAACGGGTCATTAAGTAATTGTATAAATAAGTCGGTGGTACGTGTATTTGGCAAGTAATCAGGTTTTAAAATAAACAATTCTGCAACTTAGCCATTAAGTGAATGTTCAAAACGCGAACACTCAATTTTGGTATCCATAACGTAACATATTAAATACACGTTATATATATTATTGAAACTCATAAATAGGATATGCTACCTACGAAACTATTGTTTGACATATAACATAATAAACTCTACTTATCCAGAGCTGGATATACTCGGTAGTGGGCTCATCAACTTAAAAAAAAGCGTTGTTAAGCGCCTATCTGGAAAATAATAAAATAAAAAATACTAGTTAAAACTAAAAGTATAATATTATAATTATTTTTTTATTTTTTTGTCATGTATTTTAGAATTGATAGATTGTAACTTATACTATAGAAAATACAGTAATTATGATGTGGTGTACTTTAATAAATAAATAAATAGATCACCCAGATACTTACTAGATTTCTTCAAAGGAAATCATGGGTCAGAAACTTATTAGACCTATACCTTTTTTTAAGAGAAGTACATTTATGTATTTTTGTATCGAATATTTAAAAAAAACTCCTGAACCTTTTTCAAAATTAATTTCACTGTTTGAATGCTTAATTTCACTGTTTGAATTACCTTTAAGTAACATTAGCTTACTAATATTTATTTTCAAAATATAAAAAAAATCTCTGTGAATGTGTAAGTAATATTTCAATACAATTATGTCTTGCTTAGTAAGCGTAATGTAGCATAGACCAATAGTACGGGAGGTAGCAACGTTTTCGAGAAAGAATTTCAGGTCAGCTGATTTTGTGATATGTCTTCCTTCTTGCACTTTCGGTTAGAGTCTGGGCAATCTGGCTGGCGGTAGCGGTTGCGTTCATTAGTGCGAGAAGACTCTAACCGAAAGTGCAAGAAGGAAGACATATCACAAAATCAGCTGACCTAAAATTCTTTCTTTTCAAACGTTGCTACCTCCCGTTCTACAACAACTGCTTTCGTTTTATTAAAGCTAAAGTAACTGCGTATCTGTGTACAATTAATTGATAAGATATTTCGGGTAGATGTTTTATATTTTCCCAACTCTTAAATTACCACATCCTTCAAAAACTTAAAGCTAATCACTTCGGATAGTCACCTTATATATACAAATTATAGTCACACAAATGAATAAACTAAAATAAGCCTTAGCTACTAAAAGCTATTTATTTATTTCGTAATTTATTTATTTAGATATTAAGCTTATGACATCACACACAGTACTAAAATTACTAATTATTTTACAAAAAATCTCACATCTAAAATGTGTGACAATTAATGTAAGCATAAGTTTCACAAAAAAAAAATTAAATAGAAATTAAAAATTACAATTAAAACATATACGATAGTAAAAGCACACAATAAAATAAAATACTTTAGCGTAATACTTTAGCTAACATAAATTATACATAAGGAAAACAATTATACCGAATATATAGCCAAAGGAGGAATTCATAATATACAAAAAGAAAAAAATATATGTAGCTAAAATATTAAATGTAGAATTAAGGCTGTTTACTTACATTTAAAGTCTTTTCCAATTGGAGTACAGGGCCCTTCGTTGAGGAAGCAATTAATATATTTCTTGAGGAGTCGCGGATTTTCAACTAGATAATCGGTATCGTAATAGTCATAGCGACTGTCGTAGAATTTTTGAGAATCCCCGCAAATGAATAGAAAAAATAATATTAAACACGTATACATAATAGATAATTTAATTCACTAGATAAGTAATGACTAGTTGAAATGTCCGCAAAAATCTTCTTTTATTCATTGAAGGTACTTGAAAGGTATAAAAAATTAAGTGTTTTATCCGAAGTTAGGAGAGCAAATTAAATATTTATTTTAACGTTTGTTCAACATTAAATAATATGAAGTATCTGACTTTATTAAGGAGATGAACATCAAAATTATTAGTAGCCTTGAAAAATGCAGGTAAATTTATTGTTGTATTAGCTTTTGTCTGCGCATTTGATTGTGTGTAAGTTTGTGTTTCTAAAATGATGATGATTATGTAGCAAGTTAATAGTTACATAATCATCATCAATAACTACGAGTATACAGCCCCTTGTGGGCCTTAGCCTCATCAAGTATATTAAGCCATCGCAATCTATTTGGTGATTATTGCATCCAACTTTAAACTCCTAGTGTTTCGAGGTCCTTGACAACCCCATCCCACCAATGCTTCGGTCTACCTTGTTTTCTCTTGCCACCAAACTGTGAGTTCAGTAAGGACCTTGGGGTTCTGTTGTCCGCTATTCGGTGCACATGTCCCAACCACTTCAGCCATTATAAATTGGACGATGTCGGCGTCATCAAGGATGTTATAAAGTTCTTCATTGAAGCAAATACGCCAAACGCCGTCGTCGCAAACAGGACCAAAAACTCTTCGGAGAATCTTCCGCGCGAAAATAAGGAGAGCAAGTCTATCTTGCTACCGGTCCAGGTTTCAGAACCAGCTCATTAGTGGTAGATATTCCGGAAAACTTTATTTTACTTGCATAAAAATCAGGCGTTGTATTATTAAATTTGTAAGTAGTTTAAATTACGAAATATAAACTGAATGTAACCTTTACCAAATTGTACATTGTTTACTCATCATACAGTCAATATTAATAAATAGAACCAACAAAAACGATTATACTTCGTAATTCATTAGTACTAGTATATTAAACAGACACGCAAAAATTTGGGTTTTTAATGCAAAAAACGGTTTGATCGCTTAAAATTACACGTTTTTAAATTTATTAAACGAAAAGTAATGAATATGATTTTTATCCGAAAGTGATATTTCTTGGTTTTATATCATAATGAAATTTAATGAAAAACAATTATTTGTTCTTAAATTATTAGGTGAATGCAATGTAAAAACGAATATTTTTAAATTCGTATTTAGATTTGTTTAACGTAAGCGAGACAGTAGATTTTATTTCCTGGTTCACTACCACTTGCGTTACAATACTTAACATCCTTTTTTGTAACATCATTAGTAGTTAAAATGACTAAGTATAAGAGATCAGTAATGACTAAGGTTCTATTATGGATAGTGTGTATCAAACTCAAACTCAAAATATCTTTATTCATATAGGTAAACAAGTACTCTTATGAAAGTCAAAAAAAAAAGTTTAATTAATTGTAAATTTACATTTTCTACCAATTCGCCAGTCAAGGGCGTAGAGCGGGCAAGAAGAACTGGCAAGAAACTTTCCGCCACTCTTTTTAATCGCTAAGTTTTGAGTCATACAAATTGTTTATATAGACCACACTACTGTCCCATCAAATCCTATACCCTTGGATTTGTAGCGAAATCTACAATCTGCACTTACAAATCACGGCGATAACGTCATACCCCGGAATGAACAAACGAAGTTATTCTTGCCGCTATGGATAAATAGAACTTCTCCACCTTGACCACTGGACCCTTAGTGGTTAGACTGATCGAGGATCCTCCCTTATTTTGGAGGAACAGTACACCATCCTTCCTCTACAGATTTATAAAAGAAGTGCTAATCAATACAAATATTGCGAGAGATGTATGAATTAGTTGCATCATGTTTTCACTATCGTATCTAATAAAAGAAACAAAAGACCTTTTATAAGCTAATTATATAAATTAATAGCTTTCGATATGTTTTTGTTGTTTAAATAAAAGATAGCTGTGGCAACCCAACTGTTTTTGTACGGGCTGTTGAACTGGTTCTGTACGGGGCTGTTCCGTATATTCATGTATATTACAAAATAAAAACCTCGGCGGAATTGGATCACATTTTCATCGACGACTAATCAATTTCCGAGCGGCTTGATCCCTTGCCGTTGTATAGAGATGTGGAGTATCTCTCCATCTTCTACCGCATTTACCATGGACAGTTCAGAGGAGTTTTTTGGATTAACACCTGCGGCTGAGTTCGATTACGAAACTCGTCGACGTCAAGGCAGAATACGAAATTCCACAAAAAGGCATCGGCATATTTTTGTTTTGTATAAACAGGACACTTCAAAGTTTGTATTTTATCGAAAACAAATGAATGAATTAAGAACATTTATTATGCATTTTTATTTTTTAAAAACCAGAGATTGCAGCTTGAAGAGGTTGAATGTATTTTCCTTGAGTGTCGTATTTCTGTAAGAAGACCCCGTACTCAGATGGCAGTTTCACCCTGGCTTCATCAATGAATCTTTTGAAGATATGCTTCTGTTTGTCAGTACATTTGGAGCAGGATGTTTCAAAAACTTCGGAGAGATCCTCTGAAATATAAGAGTTATTATAATGAGATCTGACTGTCTATTTGCGCATATAGATTTATTTCTATATGCGCATTTAATATTCGAACGGTGAAGGAAAACATCGTGTGGAAACCGTCTTGTCTTAGGGTGAAGATCTTAGAGTGCGCACTTGGACTTTGCTCAGACTTACCTTACGAAAAACTGTGCTTAGTGTACACTAAGGTTAAACTATGATTTCGTATTTATAGACATTTTAACGGTGAGATTAAGCTAAGCCCAAGCTAAGACAGAAAATGTCAAAATACAAATTGATGTTTCATTTCATGCAATACTTTGTTTATTATCCTTTAAAAAAGTTAACAATAACAAATATTTAAAAATCTAAAACGGTACACATATATCTTCAATTTATTGTTATTTATGTATTCATTTATTTTATTATTGCAATAACTAGAAATTCACGAGTAACCTTTAGAAAATGTATTAATTATTTAAAGATGACAATAATTTTATTACGTAGAACGGATCGCAATGTTTTGGTTAGGTTATAGTTTGAATTTCGTTGTCACTATAATATGCCAATTGCCAGGGCTGCCAGGTGACATACAAAATCACACCAGTTATTTTTAAGATTTCTCAAAAATGGGGTTTGAACAATTACATAAATAATATAAATAAACAACAATAAATACCATAATAATGTGTAATTATTTTATTTCATGCATTTCATAGGTATTTATCAAGATCATTTATAATTTCTTTGAATTCAAATTCTATTTTTCCCAAAGTCTATGGAACTCCGATACAAAATGGCAGCACCGTTCATTAAAAACCGACAAAAATAAAAAGTCCAGTAAAAGATATGATGGTAAAGCAAATTTTGGGCCATTATTTTTGTTAGGCTTATAGTCAAAGTTTTTGGTAAGTCGTCGATTTCGTGGACTTGAGATTAAGCTAAGCCAACACTAGGGAGAGATTCGTAGTTTGCTCTATAAATACCGACTGTGTCTTAGCTCGATAGTTAAGTCAGAGCAAAGTCTAAGTGCGCACTATAGATCTCACCCTTAGACGAAAAAAATTCAGAGTGTGACAGGCACAGGAGGCTGGTCACCTACTTGCCTATTAGAATGAAAAGATACAGAAATTTGAGGCCCAGACTTAAAAAGGTTGTAGCGTCATTGATTTTGTTTTTCTGACAGTCCATAACATAATGTTAATTCGGATAGTATGTCAATTCATACAATGCTTCCTTCACCGTACAATCAAATTAATAATGCACATAGTGACGGTAGTGTATGTTAAATAATTCAACATATACTACAGAATTATTGTAATTAAAGATTTAAAGCTTATCCATTACCATATCAAAGTATTTGTTTTCTAAAATTATTGTTTATTTCTCGCGTAATGAATTCATGTACAGATTAATTTTGAGATAACCTTGGTATATCACAGGTTTAATGTGCCCACAGTCAAAATAAGCTATTACAATTATTTTGAAGCCAAGCGTAGGTATAATCATAATTATTTATTTTGTATTGTGGTCACGCAATTTTTATTCGTCTAACACAGAAGGCCTGGGTATGTTTCACATGCGGTTCATTAATTTAAAAACATGAAGCAAACATGTCTGGAAATACATGTTTTCTTTATATCAAAGAATTCAAACAAAGAAATGTATGCCTTCTAGTTAAGGGTAGGGTTTTGGTGTAAAGAACAAATTAGAATAATGAGAACATTTTATCACAGGGAATCTATAATGAACTTACTACCAAATTACATTAAAATAAAAAATCACTTTAAAAAGATCAGTGGCGCTACAAATTTCTTAGGTCTGGGCCACAGATTACTGAATCTGTTTCATGATCATTTTTAAATCTAATAGGCAAGTAGGTGATCAGCCTCCAGTGCCTGACACACGCCATCGACTTTTTGGTTCACTGTTCGAAATGTTAAATGCGCACATAGAAAGAAAGTCCATTGGTGCACAGCCGGGGCTCGAACTACGACCTCAGGGATGAGAGTCGCAAGCTGAAGCCACTAGGCCAACACTGCTATTCTGCAAAATCACTTTAAACTAATCATTATCCGTAATAATATCTATTTTTTTTTATATATATAATATACCCGTAGCTTAAAGTATAGTTTAAAGACATATCAGCCAGCACTTACTTTTAAAATCCGATTTCACCTCATCACACGGTGTGTTATCATTGAAGCAGTTGATGAAATCCCTCAGAACTTCAACGTTAGATACCACAGACTCAATATCTATGTCGTCATTGTCAGGGCTGTAGGTGTTTGCTGCAGCGAGCACCAGGAACGCAGATAAAATCAGTAGCTTCATATTGACCTGCGACACACGAAATTTCAATTTCGAATACGAAAGACAAGTAGAACCCCGTGTTTTTATTCGAAAAACTTCGTTTCGACCCCGCCCCATCTTCGGTCACGATAACTTAAATCCATTTCTATAGGTCAAATTACATATAAATAAATACAATTTTAAAAGTCTTTTTAGTGCAATATATAAGCTATATTTCGATTGTATTCTTTAGAAAAGGGTTGATAAATAAAATAGTATCATAGTAAGCTGAATTTTATTGGTTATTATGATTTCTATTGATTGTATCTCTACTTTGTCAATATACAGACAGTAAGTACACAGTGGCAAATTAATAATATGTACAGAGATATGATATGAAAGTCAAACTTATCTGAGGAAAATAAACAATATATTGAACTTTGCTCTTTTTAAATAATAAGAATGAAAGATAAACGCTCAGCTTTCTCAATAAACAAATAGTCTTGTTAATGTATCAAGAAAGTACTTGGTCATAGATTAGAAAAAATACTTAAATATTTTTGGTTAGGAGATATTATATACTGTATAAATTAACAATGAAATATATGAAAACCTGACTGCCCTTCGTCCCAATAAAATTAAGGATCAAATAAAATAGAAAATAATAATTTTACCTGAGTTGTAATGGTGTCCAGTAAAATACTTGAAATAAATGTTTTCTGATTGAAATCGGTTTATATATCTTCGTTAATTCCATATTATATTCAAGTCATGTAATTCTATGATTCTCTCACGGTATAATAAAAAATGCAAAACGTGATTATAATGTCAAACGAAATATATATGAACATACGTTTCCCGCACTTTAATCTGGAATAGGAGTAGAAGAGATTCGATTATTTTTGAAGAATCAGCGTCAATTCATAGCAAACTATTAAAAAGTATGATAAACAAAATATATATTAACAATTTGAAAGTAAGAAACTTTATTATACAGTATAATAAAGGTTTTCTATATCTTCTGTCTTATAATAAAGTATAATATACACAATAAAAATCAAGTTTGGGTAAAAAGAAAGTACACTAGCCCCCACACTAGGATTTCCTGTGTCTTGGGCAGGTAGAAACATCAACGGTACTTGACAATAATTTCTACATAACACCTTTTTTTAATTAAAATATTGTTGCACAATAAAAATATTTCTGGTACAGCATATTCTTATTGTGGTATATACACTATACAGGTTGAAAATATGTTGTTTAAGATTGTTAGTGAATGATCCAGTTCTGTTGTGAATATTTAGTTTTTAAGAAAGTGTTTAAAAGCAAATGAATTCATATCAGCCATATTATATTCTAAAGCTAATTTCTATGTAATTCTTTGTTGTTTGTACGTGAATACAAAGTGAATGAGCTTTGTGCATAGCCGGGGTTCGATCTTCGACCTCAGGTTTGACAATCTCGGTAATTTTAGCAATTAACACTGCAGGACTTTTGTTAACAGGCCTTACAAAGTGTAAGGCGCAAAATTTTCCTTACTGCGACCAGTACCAACCACCAATTACCAATACATCTCACAAAAATACTTTTTTTGTCGATGCAAGTTCATAGACTGAGTTATTAATTAAAATTTTGCATATATATAATACTATGTAATACAGTATGTGAATTTAAATATTTGCCCAAGATAACATCTTGTCGTAGTTTTTTCTTGTACATATAGTGTACGTGTATCCCAACATTCACATTCTTCTCCAATGTGCTATTTTTGTACTTTAGTTATATATTTTTTAACTAGTGTACAAGTGAACAGGTAAATGATAAAATGTATTAAATGAAAACGTTTATTATGTATATTGTAAAGATATCTGTTACAAAATTGTATGTTTAGGCTCCTTGTACGCTTTTGAGGAAAGAATCCATGTATTCGGCCTTAGGATCGTATTTTTGTACGAAGTTGTTGTATTCCTGGGGCAGGTTTTCTTGTAACTTTGTGAAGAATAAGTTAGCAATATGCTTCTGAGCCGGTGTGCAGTTAGCGCAATTGCTTGCAACAGCTTTGGGTGTAATTTCTGAAAAAAAGAGATTTCAGTCAGTCAATAAACACATTGGGAAAATTAAACCAGACTAAAATTTAAAAGATAAAAAGAGAAGAGCAAATACTTATAAGTTCCGTTTAGTATTAATTATTTCAATAAATAGGTATAATAAGTGATTAATAAACAAAATATTATGGGTGGTTTACCAATTTTAATAGAAAAGTTCAGGGCAAATATGACCGTCAAATAAAAGTTTATATTAACATGTTAAATGTTAGGGCATAATAAATAACACAGCAATTAAATACCAAGATTCCAAAAGCCATTTATGAGATTTTTAAGGAAATTTTACTAAAAGTTGTCGTTCATTTATTAATTATAACTGCCAACTATTTAGCATTTTGGTGTGAGAACAAAATATACATTGTTATTTCTCTTACTATATCTTTCTTACCTTTTAATTTAGCTGGTGCCGGCGAGCATGGTGCCCGGTCAAGGAAGCAATCGACTAAACTTTGCAATTTCTGAGGATCAGCAATCGCCTTTTCCAAATCTTCTTCGGCCAGAGCGACGGCAATGATAGCAACCAACACGAGAAACTTCATTGTTGATATCTGGACATTGCAATTTACGTTTGACAGGCGTTTCTTTTTATTTCGTGTGATTTGTACTAGATCTTAATATTGAAATACTTGTTGTATTCGCTTAAAATAGGATTATTAAATAAGATATAATTATATTATAAATTTTGGTAAGTATATCAATTGAATTAATTATGAATTTATTGTAATACGAGAAATTTATTGTTTCTGGAATATCTTTAAAAATAACTATAATTTCTGGAATATAGGTTTTTTTATTAATATTCACTCCAGTAAAACTACATAAAAATGTTCTACAACATACATTTTATATGGGATAACTTAAATTAAGTTAAGTACCTACTTACCGTCGCCTATTGACACCCGCAACACCATGAATTTTGCAAGTGTGTTACCGGGAATTGGGTAATAATCATATGAAGTAACTCAAAGGCCACTATATACAGAACTACCAATACTTCCGAAGCAAATATTTTTAGGCCAAATACATGCCGGTTTAATGTCGATGTATTTACCGTACGAGCGAGTAGTAAATGTACATAGAGGAGTCCATTGATGCTTAGCTGGGGTTCGAACCTACAACCTCAGGGATGAGATTTGAAAGTTCAAGCTTTTACTTCAGGATTTAAGATCGATATAGCTATTGAGAGTTACAGAGTACCACTGACTTGAATAGATAGATGAAGAGGTAGTTTCTTTGGATATCATAGTCGATTAAATTATATTTATCAAAACACTTACCGATTATTTAAATCCCAAATGCAAGGCAAGACTCGTTAGACCAATGGACACTTCAAGTATAACATCAACTGAAATAGAACTGGTCTTATATAAATCTAAGCAACCTTCAAATTTGCGAACTCATGTTTTGATTTGTTCAAAAAAATTACTAACAATTAAGAGACTTTTTGTATCCTATTTTGTTCAATAACTTTTTGATAAAGGATTATTATGTAGTGTACGTTTTTTATTCATCATTAAAGCTTACAACTATCCGGTTGCAATCTGGAGCTGGAGACTGGCATTAGGATATCCCAGGATGGGCTTTACGACATGCTGATTGAGCACAAATCGCAGCTGGAAAAATTCTGACATAAAATTGACAAATACGTCAGAAAGATAAATAGCACAAGAGACAAAACGGGCCGAAATGGCTCGACCGATTTTCGTGCATATCGGTTAGGTCTGCGAATCGGACAACATCTATTTTTCACCCCCCTTAAGGTGGTCCACCCACAAATTTTAATTTTTATGTTTTAGACAAATTTGTTTGTTATGATACAGCATACAAAAATACATACAACCCTTAAATTTCATCCCTCTATCTAAAAAAATGTTTCCTAGAAATAATAACCTTGGCAAACCAACGTTTTCCGGGTAGTTATCTATATTATTTATTGAAATTATTAATATTACTAATCCAGTGGCGCTACAACAATAATATATTATGTACATGTGTTTGTTTTTTATGGCTGATCTGTGGCTGACGCATGTTGTAGATTTTATGCGATAATATATACATATAACGATGCCTTCATTTTGTGCATATAGAAATAAAAATTCTTTGTTAATGAGATTAGCAAGCTTAAGACCAAGTACTCAATGTATTAGAAACAATGAGTTGGTTTCTTCCTTTTATATGAAAACACAAAACTGTATTTAAATATATCGAAACACACAATAACTACATGCTCGTTTGCTGGGTTTGTAATTAATACATATTAATATTTATTAAAATAATTTTGCTTCAAAAGATCACATTACTTCTAAAACCCTGTTCGTATGAATCTCGTATTTTGATAAGACGTTATCGATTTGATAACCATTCAATTATTTTACCATTTTTATTTAATTTATTCTTACTCAAACTATATAACGACGTTCTTAAAACTACCCTAGTAACACAAAAATAAAAATAAGCCAATCTTTGTCCATAGACTCCAAATTTACACGTCTGTTTTTTTTATAAGTACTATAAAGCGGTATAGACGGTTTACCGCATTGCAGCGACTGCTCTAAGCGGTCGCCGCACGGCGATCTGCAATACACGGACCGCTCGAGCAGTTCCTGAGCAAACCGCATGTTGCAGTCGGTCTTGACTGCAACATGCGGTCCGTCTATGGCCCGCTTTACGCTTGATTCAACATTGAAAACCGTTTTGTTAAGTTGTTAATTTTTACATATTCATAATAGTTCAGCCTTGGCATTCTAATAAGATGTGATTTCAACTCGCAACTCATTTCATCTACAGAACTCCCTTCGTCATGAATATCGTGACAATTCACTCATTTTATTTATAAAATCTGTTAACTGTCCAAATTTTATCTTGTAAACAAAATGTACCGTTTTATTTGATAAAAATTGTTGACAAAGATTGATTATAGTAAGTAAACAATTACATTACCTAGTTGCATTTCAAAATAGAATGAAACACTTGTTTAATGTAGTGTATAAATATCACTCAAAAATAGCAAAGTAATCTGCGCATCTAGAAGAAGCGTCCGTGTACAATAGATTCCCCATATCGCATCTGAAGAGCTGTCGACAATGTGCAAATACAATAGAGAAATGGAAGCACAAATATAACCACGGCGATACTTCTTCCGGCTTTTTCAATATTTAAACAAATAAACCCAACCGGATTGATTTCACAGATGTTCACAGGTCACGGGTCGTATCTTTACAGGTTCAGAGTTAGACAAAGTCCTGCCTGTCCTTGTGTGTTACATATCTGACTGACTGACTATCCAATGTATGTCTACGACAGGTGTAACACTAAACAATTATAGGTATGAAAGTAACATAGATGAATTTAAAAGGAATAATTTTGGAGAAGAGGTCAAGAAGACATCTTTCTAAAATTTTCGGTAAATATTATACAAAAAGTAGTTAAAAAAATAAAATAATGAACAGTGTTGGCCTAGTGGCTTCAGCGTGCTAATCTCATCCCTGAGGTCGTAGATTCGATCCCCGGTTGTGCACCAACTTTCTTTCTATGTGCGCACTTAGCATTCGCTCGAACGGTGAAAGAAAACATCGTGAGGAAACCGACATGTCTTAGACCCAAAAAGTCGACGGCGTGAGTCATAATGTGTGCAATAATGTTTAATTGTTTTTTTTATCGACATACTTAATTAATTAATTGAATATTATTAAACATAGTTTGTGCAATTGTGTTTAGGTACACTGAAATCTTCAACAAATCAAAGTCGTTGATTTATAGTAAATTATAAATTAATATTTATTTAATTAGCTCGGCATCTTCGAACAGAGAGACCCCATATCTTTTCGCAACGTCAACGATCGGGCCACTCGGAAAAGTATTGGTCGTCGACGATTCGAACCGCTCTTCGTTAAATACGGTCTAGTGGAAGGAGCTGGTACTGGGGCCACCCGACCAGAGGTGAGAACCGTACTCTACCTGGGGCCGAATTTGCGCTTTATACAGTTGTAAGCAAAGGCCCGGAGTGAAGTACCGTCTTGCAATGACCGCGTGAATATTTAAAAAGGCTTTCGATGCGAGGCCGCCTTGCAAGAACGATTAAACCAGGACTGTAACTTGCCACCTTTAACCTGGTTAAACTTTTTATTTGATGCAAGATCTGACACTGAGTGATTTATTTAAATGCACATGCATTATATTCGAAAATAATATGCAAAAAAATTCATTATGTGAATTTCATTCATCATTTAAATATTTGCCCAAGATAGCATATTGATGTAGTTTTCTCTTGTTATAAATCCTAACAATCTGTGTTATTTTACTTTTAAACTAGTGTACGGGTAAATGATAAGATGTATTGAATGAAAACGTTTATTATTGCATATTATAAGATCTGTTACAAAATTTTATGTTTAGGCTCCTTGTACGCTTTTGAGGAAAGAGTCCATGTATTCGCCCTTGGGATCGTATTTTTGTACGAAGTTGTTGTATTCCTGGGGCAGGTTTTCTTGTAACTTTGTGAAGAATAAGTTAGCTATATGCTTCTGAGCCGGTGTGCAGTTAGCGCAATTGCTTGCGACAGCTTTGGGTGTCATTTCTGAAAAAATATATTTCAGTCGGTCAGGAAACACATTGGGAAAATTAAACCAATTAAATCAAATTTAAAAGATATTTATAGGTTTGCAAATACTTATAAGTTACGTGAAACATTAGTTATTTCACTAAATAGTTAAAATATATAGAGTTATCTTGCGTTACCTAAAGTACGTACGAACTACGGCAAAAAAATGTTTACCTACGAAGGCGCACAGCTGTATAATAAACTACCCACAGATATAAAAAATATTACTTCTATCAGTTTATTCAAATCGAAGCTAAGTGAATATGTTAGACAAAATTACTTTTAAATTCATTATAATTAATTTTAATCCATATTTCTTTGGGTACTTTTATTTTTAAGTTAATTGTATGTACGGCTATCTTTTATTGTGATTATTTTAAGAACGACTACAATGTTATGTTAATCTAAAGTATTATTCTCATGTAAGTGACATGTTTTGTCTTTTTGAGAAATAAAATCTTTAAACCTAATATATGGTTTACCAATTTTAATAGAAAAGTTCAGGGCAAATATAACCGTCAAATAAAAGTTTATATCAACATTACTTTAAATGTTAGGGCATAATAACACAGCAATGAAATACCAAGATTCCAAAAGCAATTTATGAGATTATCAACGTAATGTTACTAAAAGTTGTCGTTCATTTATGAATTATAACTGTCAACTTTTTAGCATTTTGGTGTATGAAAAAAATATACATTGTTATTTCTCTTACTGTCTCTTTCTTACCTTTAAAATTAGCTGGTCCCGGCGAGCATGGTGCCCGGTCAAGGAAGCAATCGACGAAACTTTGCAATTTCTGCGGATCAGCGATCGCCTTTTCCAAATCTTCTTCGGCCAGAGCGACGGCAATGATGGCAACCAACACGAGAAACTTCATTGTTGATATCTGAATATTGCAATTTACTTTTGACAGGCGTTTCTTTTTATTTCATGTGATTTGTACTAGATCTTAAGATTTAAATATTTGTTATATTCGCTTAAATAAGACTTTTTCGGTTATTATAAATCTACTGTCTAGTTTTGGTATATTACATCAATTAATTATGAATTTAAGGAGTGTACTGTATTCACCATACATTGGTTTCTGGAACAGAAGGTTTTTTATTTAATATTCACATGGACGCTGTATTGCTATATTGCTGGATGTATTGCTTCACCATACGTCCATTGGTGCATAGCTTGAGTTCGAACCTACGACCTCGGGAATGAGATCGATAACCTAGCATAGTATACATCGATACCCTTCTATGAGAGAAAACAGGTGAGTTGCGTTACAACCGTTTAGAATTCTACAGAACAATAATTATTCTTATTTGATTTTATATATTATAGAAGTATGAAGATGTATTTCTTTACTGACAAGTCATAAGTGTACATTATGTTACCTATGTGATTAAATGATTTTTTACTTTACTTTACTTTATACAAAACTAGCAAACTCGGCGAACTCCGTTTCGCCACCAGATGGCTTCGTTTTATGTAACATTTCGTTTGGTGATCCCGCTTTTCTGTTGAAATTTTTCCTGAATTTTCTTTGCTATAAACCTCACTGAGCCCGAGACCTTTCCAACAAAAGCGTGGAAATCGGTTTGTGCGTTCTGGAGTTATAGCGTCAGGAAGGAAAACCCGACTTATTTTTATATAGTAGATGAAGTCAGTTAGATCTTATATGTTATTTAATTATTCCTGACCATTTCAGTATATGACATAATTTTTATTACATTTTTTGTACTATATGGGCCCAAATTTTTTTTAATCAGTAGTTATTTACAGAATTTAAATTAAAGCTTCCTATAGTGACATTATCAATGTATAAATTAAATATTCATTAATATAAATTTAAAAGAATTTTATTCGAAAAACTAGTTGGAGTGGAACAATTCAAATTCTTCTTTTTCGAATTATGCCTTCGTATTACTGAGGGTGCGACGTGTAATATTGGCGTCAAGATTTCGCTATAGAGAGTTACATACTATAAATAGATAGATGAATGGATTGTTTCTTTGGGTATCATAGCCGATTAAACTATATTTATCAAAAATACTTACCGATTATTTAAATCCCAAATCCAAGACAAGACTCGTAAGACGAATGGACACTTCAAGTATAACATCAACTCAAATAGAACTCGTCTTATATAAATCTAAGCAACCTTCAAATTTGCGAACTCATGATTTGTTTTGTTCAAAAAAATTACTAATAATTAAGAGACTTTTTGTGTCCTCTTTTAGTCAGATAGCTTTTTGATGTAGGATTATTATTTAGTGTACGTTTTTTTTGTGTATTCACCAGTAACGCTTACAACTATTCCGGTTGCGATCTGGAGCTCAAAACTGCCAGACTGGAAACATTCTGCAATAAAATATGAAATAAGTCAGAAAGATAAATAGCACAAGCGGTAACGCGCGTCCCGCCGCGCCGGCCATGAGGATATTTCCAGGGTTGTTATCGCCAGAGATGTTATGGATATGATATTATTCCTATTTCACCATGCCTCCTGCTGATTGAGGACAAGTCTTTGTTTTTAATTTATGTTATTATTATTAATTACTTAAGTTGTCATGTGGAACATGGTGTAATGGTTGCAACTCCTTACAAACGTTGTGTAAAAAAACATGACGATTAAAAAGAGTGGGGAGTTTATTGCCAGTTCTTCTCTTGCGTTCTACGCCCTTGATTTGAGAACTGGCACTAAATCTAAAATAAGAAGCATTAATGTATTTCTTTACTGACGAGTCATAAGTGTACAATGTGTTACCTATATGATTAAATGATTTTGAATTTTGAAATTTTGATATTTCGGATCTGGATACGGATATGGATTTAGGAATAAAATTATACCGGTTTCGGATACGGTTACGGATATGGATTTAGGAATAAAATTATACCGGTTTCGGATACGGTTACGGATATGGATTTAGGAATAAAATTATACCGGTTTCGGATCTGGATACGGATATGGATTTAGGAATAAAATTATATCGGTTTCGGTTACGGTTACCGATTTCCGATCCGGTTACGGATATGGATTTAGGAATAAAATTATACCGGTTTCGGATCTGGATACGGATATGGATTTAGGAATAAAATTATATCGGTTTCGGTTACGGTTACAGATATATAATTATTTCGGATTATCCGTTAGTTTCGGATAGTTTCGGTTACGGTTATTAGATTGAAGTAAAATATAAACACAAATATGTAATAATTTAGTTTATATTTTTAGGTTTTATCTAGTCTAGGTTATCAGTTGGTATTATAATCGGTCATATAGGTCAGTAACTATTATATACCTCCTCAGTTCTATATATTAAAATAAAAATGCAATAAATTTAAAAGCTGTAAAAAAAATATCCGATGTTTGTCGGTTAAGTTCCATACCCTCCCCTGCTGCCTCTCGGCCACAGGTCTGCCTGATCGCGTGCCTGGTTGGCTACTATGTAGAGGTTCTATAAAACAAAATAGAACTATTCAAAGCACTTATGTCCTTCATGACTTGTCGTATCTTAGATTCTTACATCATTAAAACTAATTCGTTCTTGGAAGAAACAAAACACTGAAAGATTGCTTGTTCATAATAAAATTAGTAAGCAGTCACGTAAAACTTAGAGTATGAAAATATGGCGCGGCACAGGAACAATACATTAATTGTCTATATTATTTATAAAAAATTTGTATAATAAACGATTTTAAAACAAATGGTGACTTTCACCAGTATAATACGCGAAATAGAACTAATTTGAGTGTACGACCAACCAGGCTCCAAAAGATAAACCACTCCTTATATGGAAATTGTATTCGTTTTTACAACAAACTCCCAAGCGAAATTAGAGAATTATCACTAAATAAATTCAAAGCCCTCGTTAAACGAAAATTAATCAACAAAGCGTTTTATAAATTTGAGGAATACTTAAATGATCCTAATCCTTGGGATTGATTTGCTCCAGTTCAAACAATTTGTATGACAATACTTGGCGATTAAAAAGAGTGGCGGAAAGTTTCTTGCCAGTTCTTCTTACCCGCTCTACGCCCTTGACTTGCGAACTGGTAGTAAATGTAAATTTACAATTAATTTAACTTGACAATTCAAAAGTGTACTTGGTTACCCACTTGAATAAAGATAATTTGAGTTTTGAGTTTTTATGAATATTACTAATCCAGTAGTACAAATATATGTGTTTAGACCAAGGAGTGCATTAGTTCCTTCGAATGTTGACTCATGCTTCGATTTTCCTTCATTTTAGTAGCAAGTATTAATTGTGTATATTGAAAGAAAAATCTAGAACTAGACCCACAGCGTATTAAAAACAATAATATTATTATAAATATATTAATTTCTTCCTTTTTACACGCTTTATATTAGCTTCACCTTCACCATTACGTTAGTAATCTTAATAAAAAACATGATAGACCAAGTGGCCCCTAAAATGTAGAGCGATTCCAAAAGACTCAACAAACCATGTTAACTCTACTTTGTGGGTATCGGAAAATCGCTTGCCTTAAATATACAATCCAATCATCAACACGACTCTCCACCTCATTACGACCAAATCCTTTTTTTCTCAATCATTAGTCATGCTCGACACTTCTATGAAAAAGTCGAAATCACTATAAATTCCTTGAAAGAAACTGTGCTGCAGGTTGGGAGAGCCATCACGTCTGCCATACTTAAACGCAACCTTAAAATATTAGCTACACCAATCGCCCATGTGAACTTAAGATGCGTACGGGAATCTTCCCATCCGCTTTTAAAAGGCAATAGTGCATCCCATTTTCAAATCCGGCAACCGTGGCAGTGTCGACAACTATCGCCCCATCTCTATTCTGTCAGCACTGACCAAGATCTCTTGAACGCCTAATAAACAAACGTCTCGTTAGTTATCTGGAAGATAATACAATTACTTTCTCCGAATCCGGTTTCAGAGCTAAAAGATCTTCATCGGATGCCATCCAGTAATCTAACCGATCACATAGTTAGGAACTTGGACAGCCGTAGGAAGTGTCTGGGCATATTCTTAGACCTCGCGAAGGCATTCGACACTGTCTCGGCCCAAATCCTTCTACAGAAACTGGAAGCGCTTGGAGTGAGAGGAGTTCAACTTTCCTTATTTAAAAGTTACCTCAGCGGTCGGAGTCAATGTGTAGTGGTAGATGGCCATGTCAGCTCTTACCTTCCAGTGGAATTCGGAGTTCCCCAGGGCAGCATTCTTGGTCCTACGCTGTTCCTAGTGTACATGAATGATCTGTGTTCCCTGAAAATACCTAATAGCAAATTGGTCTCTTACGCCGACGATACTGCTCTTGTTTTCTCTGCAAAAAGCTGGAGGGAAGCTTTCTCTTATGCACAGACCGGATTTGATATCGTTTCGTGTTGGCTGCGCCAAAATTTATTAACTCTTAATATAGAGAAAACTTGCTATCTTACCTTCTCCATATATACTCCTCCCATAGCCTTAATCCCGTATTCCTTAACTGCCCATACACATTCTTCTGTTCCTACTGTTCCAGTGCTCTTGCGCTACATTGAAGAGAGGTTGTACGGTTAAGTATCTTGGCATCACACTAGATAGTCGACTCACGTTTCAGGCCCATCTTATGAATATGTTGGTACAGTCCGCAATCTCATGTTTATCTTTAAGAAAATTCGTCATGTTGCCGAGCCTCATATAGTCAGAATGATGTATTCAGCATTATGTCAATCTGTTTTATTATATGCTATCACCACTTGGGGTGGTGCAGCCAAAACCCATCTGCTGTCCCTGGAACGTGCCCAGAGGGCTCTTCTAAAAGTTTGCTTATTCAAACCCATTCTTTCCCTACTTTCACCCTCTATCAGGAAGCTCAGATGCTTACAGTACGTCAACTGTTCATCCTAAACACAGCCCTCAAACACGCATCACGAACATAAACCTAGTCCTTCTTCTCCTCTCGATCTGCTCGCCGCCCACCCCTGTTCACCTTCCCTCTCTACACTGCCTTTTCCCACCGCTTCTACTGTTACCTCGGCCCTTTTATTTAGCAACAAACTAATTCGCAAGCTGAATATTCACTTACTCTTATCCTTCGTTGTAAAAAGAAGGTTACTGCCTTCATACAGGGTCTCAACTATGATGAGACTGAAAACTTAATCCAACCAATGGTCTAACTTACAAATTATAGCTTATTTTTGATTTACTATTTATTTTTTATACTTATTTATGTATGTTATCTATTTATCTAAGTACTAATATATATATATTTATCTAGAGTACTGAAGTCATATATATATATATATAATAATATATATAATAATTAGCACGGATGTTATATCGTGCTGCGATTGCACACCTACATATTTAATTAGGGGCCTCTTTTCTCCAATGTTACATCTGTAAAATGTCCTTATTAATAATTAACTCTTGTTACTGGCTTCTTTTACACCATGTGGGAGAGGCTGGTGGTCTGAGATACAAGCCCTGCTTGGTTTAGTCACCAGTCTCTCACAATCTTATAATGTTTCCTTGCGACAATATATCTGTTTCTTAATATTTAGTTAATATCAATGTAAGATTGGGGGAGAAAAATAAAGATTTTTCTTTTCTTTTCTTTCTTTTCTACCTGTATGTATGTATGTATGTAACCGACTCCTTCGGACTCGATTTTGACCCACTTTAAACGGACAGATTTAATTCAAACTTTGTACAATTATAAAGAATCAGCGACAATATAATAATTCCATAGGTTAATCTCGAAGAAACAATGAAATTTTTTTTAAGTCCACAAAACAATACGATTAAATTGAGACAACACGTATTGCTGCTAGGACTAAAAAGTGGAAAATAAATATAGAACATAAAATACTGTTCATTACCATTTTCAGCCTAAATTAGGAATTATTTTTCACTTTTTAGTTTGATGTGCTTTAAAAGCGTGTTTTTTAGTTTTTTTTAACTATATTAATTATATGAGAACACTTAAACTGTATTAATAAAACTAAACACACGTATCAGCTTATCTACTTGCTCGTTCGCCCTGTTTTAAATTTAAAAGATCTAATATTTGTATTTATTATAAAAATATAATGCTTCAAGATCACATTACATTGCAAAACCTGTTCGTATGAAATGCTTAATTTTAATAAGATGTTATCGATTTGATAACCATCCATTTATTCTATAATGTTCATAGTATTTGTTTTTATTCAAACTACGTATAAAGTCGTTCTTTAAATAACCCTAGTGAGAATAAAACATAATAAGCTTTGTCCGCAGAGTACAAATGCACACGTCAGGTTTTTTTGGATAAGTACCCGTAACACGGTACTTAACTCTAACAATTACGCTTGATTCAACATTGAACACCGTTTTGTAAATTTTCACATAGTCATACTCCAGTGGTAGCGGAAGCCTTGCTATCAGCATTTAGCCATTATTGAAATATTAAAAAACGTCCAGACTTTGCATTTTTTACAATATTTTGTAAAATCGGTATTGTTTTTGAGTTTATTCTTTACAAACAAACCAATATTTCCCCTTATAATATTCTTATAGTAATAAAGAAGAGATAATAAAGAGCAATGGCGTAGAAACTTCAGCGAGCGTCTGTCATCCCTGAGGTCGAAGGTTCGATTCCCCCAACAAAGGAAAAAAAGAAGAATTAATCAAGAGTGTATGCGTGCCTAAGTAATTAGTTACAATTAGAGAAACGATAAAAGCGAAAGACGAAGGAATTCAAATCGAGAGAACAAGAAGCAAAGGACGGGAAAGTTGTTGTGGGCTGCTGAAGAGAAAAAGAAAAAGGTTCGAATCGTCGACGACCAGTCACTTTCCGTGCGGCTTGATCCCTTGGCGTTGCGTAGAGATGTGGTATCTCTCTGCATCTTCTACCGCATTTACCATGGAGAGTGTTCAGAGGAGTGGTTCGGTCTAATGCAGCTGAGTTTCATCATCGGACGTCAAGGCAAAATACAAAATACCATCCGTATCACCTCGACGTCCGTCGTTCCACAACAGAGCGTTTTCTAAGGTAGTTTTTGCCGCGCACCACCACTATGTGGAACCAGCTCCTCAAAGAAGTATTTCCGAACCAATTCGACTAAGGGTCCTTCAAGAAAAGAGCGTACCAATTCTTGAAAGGCCGGCAACGCACTTGCGAGCCTTCTGGCATTGTGAGTGTCCATGGGCGGCGGTATCACTTAACATCAGGTGAGCCTCCTGCCCGTTTGCCTCCTATTACATAAAAAAAAAGAAAGAAAAGAAAAAGATAGAGTAAAAAAGAACTAAAAGAGGATCAAAAGTACAGAGCTAAGTTGGAAAGAAGTAGAAAATGGGAAGCGTTAATAGCTAAAGACAAAAAAGGGAACATATATTTTCATTAGCTGTAGGATTACGAAATAAATAAATTAATTAAAGCTAGGGAAACGGCAAAAAAAGTTCCAGCCCCAGCTTTGCAATGGACTTTCTATGTGCGGAGAAGGAAAACATCGTGGATCCACGATCCACGTGTCTCAAAAATCGGAGACATGTGTCAGGCACAGAAGGCCTACGTGCCAATGTGTGATCCAGAAACAAATATAAAAATCTGACGCCCATATCAAAAAGGTTGTAGCGTCGATTTTTAATGATTCCTGTGAGAGAATACTGACAGTTTTTGAGTTTATCGCGTGCATACAAAACATAGTTAGAACGCGGGCGGACTTAATGTTATGGAACAAAAGGGTCAGTCAAATACAATTGTATATAATGTCATATTTATTTTTTCTTTGTGTGCACGAATTTTAATACAGGGTTGATACGAGTTCTAGCGATCGAATTTGCAGTGCAGTTCTATTATCAACCTTAGAGTTTATTGCCCGTTCTTCTCTTCCGTTCTACGCCGTTGATTTGAGAACTGGCAGTAAATGTAAAATTAGAAGCATTTCATATATATATATATAAATTTTCTTTTTTTTGAAGTTCATAAGTATAATGTACACTATATGAATAAATTATTTTGACTTTGACGTTACATAGTGTAAGTGTTGCAAGCGTGTGCTTTTTAGTGTAACTTTTCAGTTTGTTTAAGTCTTTCAACAAACGTCACTAAAAGTAAAACTTTCTAACTGTCCATTTATTTTCCCACTCTGCCGTGTTATATCTATCTTAAGTATATATTTTTTCTATAAGTATCTTCGGAAAAAACTTAAACGTTTTTAAAATAAAAAGTAATTTAAACATTATCATGTAAATTAAATTACGTGAAATAAACTTATTTTACGATCTGGTAAGCGATAAAATTAATTTTATGTTTTTAGGTGTCTATTATTAAGATTTAAACTCATTGCAAGACTATTAAAGTCGTTAGTCTGGCAATTAGCCATTAACCAAAAAAACAACGTTTTTTTGAACACTAAAAACCGGAACAGTTTTGACCTTGGTCTAGACGGAGGATGTTATCTATTTGTAAAGCCTTTAGTGCAATAAAACTCAAGTTAGCTTATGAGCTTTTTATATAGAATTCCTTTAAGTCCTTTGACGGATTAAAAGTTTGTACAATTTAATGATAAATAATTGTGTGTAAGACAAAGATCATACAATATTCTTGTATATATAATAGGTAACGTTTATATCTAAAAAGATAAATAATATTTGTTTTACAATTAAAAACAATTACTCATCCCGAGAGTGTATCGATTTGTTTCTATCATCATAAATTTCAAGCAATAAAACTTTACTAAGCCTACGCGAACATACCCATGCCACGAAACACGTCATCAGGAAATACGGATCGTTTCGTGAGACTATTATACTTGATGATAATTATCAATCACAATCAAAAGAATGGCGATTTGTGATGACTTTGTCTTTTCATTGTCAACCCACTAACACATCGTTTAATGAATCAAACTAAATTCTTTCAATTCCACCTATATCTATATTTTACAAATGTACATAATATTTTATTTATCACCATACTAATCTAGCCTATTTAAGGCAGTAACATAGTATAAAATAAAACATACATATACATGTATATAACCAGTCACAAAATGATCTAATAGTAGGCAAAACTAAGTCGCAGTATCATCAAGTATAATTAACTTATTTTTCGTGCTAGTTTTTGCCCTCGAAATAATAAATTGTATGATGTAATGAGTAACATGCAGAATATGCTTAAGTAATTAATATATTTTGTGATTTTTCAATTATTGCATCGTAATATTTTTAAACTATGCATATCTCATTGCGCATGTTTACGAAAAATCCATACATTTTATTGTTAAGCATATTAATTTCATATCCGAAATTAAAAGTCAAGTGTCTAGACTGCGATGGACTAACCTGTCCAGTCAAAAACCAACCGATTATGAAACCTAAAGTACATAAAACCGGACCGATTTCATCTAAACGAGCTGGCAAGAATAAGGACAATGTTTTTCGCCTATGCCCGTGGAATGTTAGAACTTTAAACAGACCTGGGGCTTTAAGGACTCTCACGGAACAAATTACACCATATTGACCAGATATATTGGCGCTACAAGGAATGAGATGGACAGGGAGTGGATGCATGCAAAAAAGAGACTTTACCGTATACTACAGTGGCTATGAGAAACACCATAAGCTAGGTACAGGTTTTGTGGTGCATAAGACAGCCCAACAGCGCAGCAAAACCAAGGAGATGATTGTTGACCATGCCAGAAATAATTCGCCTCAAGTGACTCAAATCGAGAAATGCAACGTGGTCCAATCTTATTTTTATCTTGGGGCTCAGATTTTAAGCAATAGTGGATGCATCGATTAGATTAAACGACGTATGGGCATCACAAGAACGGCGATGGTCAAGATACAAAAAATATGGAGAAACAGGAATATAACAAAAGCCACGAAGACACTAATATTCTCCATATTTCTGTACGCAGCTGAAACGTGAACCTTGCGAGATGTGGAAACGCAGAAAATAGACACTCTGGAAAGGTGGTGCTGGAGGAGAATGCTCGGGGTTTCGTGGACCGAGTTTCGTACAAACGTCTCGATACCTCGAGAACTCGGTATTAAACAGCGTCTGTTTTCAACAGTGCAATCTCGCATTCTTACATTGTTCGGACACGTATCTCGCCGTGGTGATCAGTCCATAGGACGCCTTGTCGTCCAGGGGAAGCTGGAAGGCACTAGACCGCGCGGAAGGTCATCTACGCGATGGACTGACCAAATCAAGTCTGCTGTAGGAGAATCACTCAATCAGTGCAGCAGGATGACCTCTAATAGGCAACGATGGCGAAACGTCGTGAAGCGCATCACATCTGCCCGATCACGACCGCTCTGTCAAGAGTGTACCGGATAGGAAGGACGTTTTTGGAAACTAAAACGCTTGTTAAGTATTGATACAGCTGCTTAACGTTCATTAATTTTGTGTAATGTATAGTTTGTTGGAAACTTCGATTGAAAATTAAAGACAAAGTTAAAAACGATGTGATACGAAGCCGTACAAACATCAAACACGTAACACATACAAAAGAGTTTAAGTGGGCCGGTCACATTAACCGCATTTGTGATGGCAGATGGGTCAAGAGACCCTTATTGGGAATGGCCCAGTGGGAAGAAGAAAGAGAGGACGCCCACTAGAAAATTGGGAAGATGGAACAAAGGGGATAGGGGGTCAGAATTGGAGTTTCAGGAGGATTTGGAGGATGCCTGCACTCCGACGAAGGTCGAGTGTAAAAGGCTATTTTTATTTTGAAGTGAAACATCTTTAGGCGCTTGAAGGTACATTTTTTACGGATGAAACGCTATTATAATAATATTAGCGTCACGAAGATGTGCAGCGTTTTTGTCGAAGAAAAGGGAGAGAGCGATTGAGACCGATTGAGAGAAGGTGAGAAGGGCGAATTACCTTATAGAATTCTATATCCAATTATATTTTCAAAATAAAAATTTCGTAAAGAGAATTTATGAAGTATTAGTATTTAATATTTTTTTTAAATTAAATTTATAATGTGTATTCATTTTCGACAGTTTAATTCATTTAATTCCTAACTGCCTGGCCACGGGACATTCGCCGATGCGAATATTCACGCGGTGCGAACAGCGAAGCGTCTAGCGACTGAAATAAACTCATAGCAATGTACTAATCAAGCCACGCGCAACGGCGACCGGCGAATCGTACCGAGCAAACCGCGCGGGCGACTGGCCTCGCGACGGGCGAGCGAAACAAAGGCATGAATCAGTACGGCGTAAGCGAATCGAGCGGCAGTCGCGGCAAATAGAGCAGGGATTAAATAAGTTTAGTCGTTTTCGCGGCGAAGAATTTTTCAGCGGCACTTAAAATTCTATTTGCATTAACTTTTTTCTCCAATTCTGGTTGAATATTCATAAGAATATAATCGAAGGTTTCAATACTCATTCTGGTATACTGAAAAAATTTTTTTTTTGGATATATTCTGTATTTCTTATACTATCTTGGTGGAATTCTCCATCTATACCTTCGATTCCGAATCTTATTTGAATCATGTACTCCACAATCTCTTCCAAATATTAGGTCTTGAACCAAAAGCTATTACTTTCCAAGCAATATCGAGATGATATCGATAAAGACATTTCGCTGTCGAACTTCCTTACTGGTCGCGGCGGCGAACGTGAATGGTCGCCTCGCCTCCCGCTTCGCCGTTCGCACCGCCGATCCCCGTGGCCAGGCCGTAACACATCTTCCTTTTTCCCTCCCTCTAAGTCTCGGAAATCTAAAGTTTTAGATTTGTATAAATATGAACAAGACTTAAAAATTTGTTTGCCAAAGAAGTTTCACTTTTTTACTCACGCACTTTTTTTATAAGTATAGTTTGTTAGTGTAGGTAAGAGTAGGATAAAAAGACGGATTTTAATTAATGTATTTTGTAGAACCTGAGGTTGTATTATAAAGATAATTATACCAATATAACATTTAATATTTGTTTATTCATATGAAATAAGAAATTTCAAGAACGATACAAACAATTTACTATGCTAATTAAATAAAAGCAAATCAAGAGATGCTAGCACTGTCTTTTTTTTATCACGCAGTCGTCTCAAATAGCCTGTTTAAAAATTTTCTTAGTCCTCCTCACTGCTTTCGGAATTTCCGGAAGGTCTTTCAGGCTTGGGTTGATTACTTCCCACTTTAGTCCAGAGAATGTCATCCCGGCGGACGTGATCTGGATGGCGTTTCCCCTCACCAATGTCAGCTGGAATAAAAATATATTTGTGGAATTAACATTTTCTATTCGTATATTTCAATATTGTGAAAGGGTATACCTACTCATATAAATATTATATAACAATATTAAGCATATGACGAAAAGTTTGTCATATATTTGCGGAGTGCATATATATAAGTTTTAGAATAAATTTTTGTATTTATTTTATTAATTAGTATACAAATTAATTAGAATACTAAATATATTTTATTAATTAGTTTGTATTAACTAAATGTAATTTATATATTTGTTCTTAAACTGTCATTGATACGTCTTTCTCAGTCGTCTTTTTCTAAAATGTTATATTAGAAATATATATTTTACTAGTGGACCCCACAGACGTTGTCCTGCATGATATTTAAAGCGATTAGGATATTAAGCAAAGTATGAAAGTACCGACTGCAGTGCCATCTGCCGGGCTGATTTGTGAATCTAAACCATTCCCAGATCCCCTTGAACACACACAAAAAAATTCATCAAAATCGGTCCAGTCGTTTGAGAGAAGTTCAGTCACATACACACGCACACAAGAAATATATATATTAAGATATAAAGACTAATCAGCATATAATAGCCCTCGTAATATTTTTTTTATAGCACAGGGGGCAAACGGGCAAGAGGCTCATCTGATGTTAAGTGATACCGCCGCCCAATGCCAGAGGGCTCGCGATTGCGTTGCCGGCCTTTTACGAATTGGTACGTTCTTTTCTTGAAGGACCCTAAGTCGAATTGGTTCGGAAATACTTCAGTGGGCAGCTGGTGCCACATAGTGGTGATGCGCGGCAAATACTGCCTTTAAAACGCTCAGAATTGACACTGGTGGAATTTCGTATTCTGCCTCGACGTCCGACGATGAAATACATGATATATGTAATATTACTATTATACATCCTCTGTCTCCTGCCTCCATCCATTAATGTCTCTTATTTTAGGAATGCTTGTTCGTATCTTCTCTTCGTAATTCATGAATTTTATCTTATTACTCGTGGATAATAAAATTATATGTGTTCTGAATCTATCCTATTATAACTTATATAAACTATTTAGTATAATACTTCCCACTCTTCAGTTTTTTTTTATTACAAACGGGCAGGAGGCATTCCTGGTGTTAAGTGATACCGCCGCCCATGGCCAGAAGGCTTGCAAGTGCCGGCCTTGAAGATTTGTGTGTCGTTATTAATTAAGACTACATTAAAAATATATATGTATGTAACTTTCAAATTAAAAAAAATCTACCTCTGTTATCATCCTCAGCTTCATTTAAAGAATTCAACATCAACAAACATTTCATTATAAAACGAATCCTCGCAGCAGATTTCATACTCCATAAATGGTCATCGTCGACTTGAAAAGAGGGGTGATGGTGATGATGGTGTGGAGCCCTTCCGCGGCGTCTTTGGTGTAAAATTCGCCGGGGTAGCTGTGGTTGAACTGGTGGTCCTAATTGGAAAATTGGCCGCAGTGGTTCTTGGTGTACATTTCGCTGGGGAAGTCTTTGTATTCCTTGGTGTTTGTGTGGATGTGGACATGGTTTTCCATGAGGCCTAAGTGGTAAGCGTTGAATTTCTGGGCCATGGTCATGAAATGAATGTAGGTCAGCCATAACAGCACCAAACAGAGCAGCGATAAGAATGATGGTTTGCATCTTGACTTTTGGCTGGAGCTACATGCAAAAATATTATCATACTAATATTATAAACAGGAAAGTTTGTAAGTATGGATGGATGTTTGTTACTCTTTGACGTAAAAACGACAGAATGGATTTAAATGAAACTTTACCATTATATAGCTTATACATCACATACATAAATAATATATACATATATATAACATCCATTGCTCCTCAACCATACGGGAAATCCTTTCACACTTTGCTTTAGCCTACACCTGACACAAATTCCCTCATTACCAATACCAGATGTGGATGGTCATAAACCCTCTTTGTTGGACCTTCTCTACTTCTCATCGAAATATCAAGTCTCTGTTGACCCGCCATTGGTTCATCAGATCATTTGTGGTCCGAGTACTGTGCCATCTAGCGCCCTTCACGGCCCCGCTTTATGGGTTGTCGCCGTATTTGGCACTATAAGTCAGCAGATTGGGACGGATCGGTCTTTCTTTGCTCCTACCTGGGGGCCTATTCTTTTCCCGGAAGCTCCAATTCCGTCGCCGCCTCTTCGCCAAGTGGTTCTGCAGGGCATGGAACTCTTTATTCCATTTTCTCGTCCATCGGTGCAATTCACCCTGGTTAAACGTTCTTCAAGGCCCTCCTCGAAAAGAATCTTTAAGGCATGGGCGGAACCGAAATCTCGTATCCTACCACAATTAAAACTATAATCAGCCTCCAGGTCCAAAGAAATCACAACAGACATTCCAGATTTGAGAGATGCCAACTCCCATCAGACTCGACCTTCTGGTCTCTCCAAACTTCCAAGGAATTTTGTCAGCCCCATTCCCCACCAAGGAGAGACTCTCTCCCACACTCGAAGGAGAAGCTACCTTTTGCTTTCTTCGCTCTAATCACTTTATGACCGAGGGAGATCACCACCACCATTTCCGGTGTGATTCTTCGATCAAATCACATTCCCAATCCGTCCGCAAAACTATCTTCCTGAATTCATAAGTCGACGGCATGGTATCCCCCCAATTTGCTGTACTTGTCTCCTGAGTTGGCTCGGTCTTAACCTTTTCCTACCTTACTCGCTCGACTGTCCGAATCTGAAGACCGCTGATAATCGATCCCTAAAAAAGGCATGCTCTATCCTCCAATTCGCCCAATACTATAACCTCCTTGTTCTCCAAAATAATGGAATCCATTTTAATTGCCAGCTCTTGAGGTATCTAGAGGGCCACCAGCTGATTAGATTATCAGTACGGCTTTCGTCTGGTCGTTCGGCTGTACCTTCTTTATACCTTACACATAGATGGGCAGAGGCAATTGAGTCCAAGGGAGCCACGTTAGTTTGGACATAGCAAAGCCTTCGATCGGGTTGCAAAGCTGCCTCAAGCTTCCACCATGGCTTCCCAAAAATACGCAATTGGATCTCCAGCTTTCTGGCCGATCGAGCATCAAGGTCGTCATCGACGGAGCATGTTCCGACCTAAAACCCTAAACCTGGGGTCCACAAGGCTGTGTTCTATCCCCGACCCTATTTCTTCTATATCAATGATATGTTGAAATTAGCAAATTCATTCTATGCGGATGACAGTACTGGGGATACTTTTACACTGGCCGGGCAGGTATTTCTCGGCAGTTGTTGATGATACCGGAACAAACTTTGTCTGAAGTTGAAACTCTACTTCTGAGTCTCAATTGGGCAACAAAACTAGTCAATTTAACCCCAAGAAGACACAAGTTTCCTTTTCCGCTAAAAAAACACCCTTGTCGCTACTCCTCTTTTCGAAAACACTCTTCTTAAAGCCACAGCCAGCATTGAATACTTGGCGTTGACATATCGAGTGACGTTCAGTTTCGCGGTCACTTGAGGGAAAGGCTAAATTAGCCTCCAAAAGCTTGGTGTCTCATAAGGCAGACGTACTTCACTCCCCCGCATCAACTATATAAACAAATTCGGCCCCACATGGAGTACTCTCTCACCTCTGCGGGGCTCCCCAGTACCAGCTCCTTCCACTTGACCTTACAACGCAGAGCGGTTCAATCTTGACGACAATCCCTCTCCGAGCGGCTTGATCCTTTGGCGTTGCGTAGAGATGTGGGGTCACTCTCATCTTCTACGCATTTACCATGGAGAGTGTTCAGAGGAGTTGTTCGGATTAATACCTCAGCTAGTTTCATCATATCGAGGCAGAATACGAAATTCCACCCTATCACCTCACTCCACGTTCCCACTGACGTTTCTCAAGGCAGTTTTTGCCGCCACCACCACTATGTGGAACCAGCTCCCACTAATATTCCCGAACAATTCGACTTAGGGTCCTTCAAGAAAGAGCGTACCAATTTTTAAAAGGCCGCAACCACTCGCGAGCCCTCTGGCATTGAGAGTGTCCATGGGCGGCGGTATCACTAACATCAGGTGAGCCTCCTGCCCGTTTGCCCCCGTTCTAAAAAAAAAAAAAAAAAAAAAAAACATAGGCTACGATTTATAAAGATATTGTGTGAATTGTCCAAAATACAGTGAGCAGGAAAAAATCTACCATCTGCGAGCTATTCTGGCGTGCGCTGCCAAAACTGCTAGAGTTATGGTGGCTGTACACACTCGGCGAGAGCTTCTCGCCGGGAGTCTCGACCGAGAGGACCGAGAGAAGAGCGCAGCCTGTACACACTCGTTACGTTAATTGTATTTAAAACACCGTTAATAATGGACGTGGCAACTGCTGCTGCTGTTTGTCTTTGTGCAATGAGTTATTATAATTTTCTTCACGTTAACCATTAAAAAAATACAAAGCCATGGCGAAGAAGAAGATGGGCACTATACACCGCAACAGAAATTGGTAATTAGGATCATAAAGTTTTAATATTATCCAAAATTTAATGATTGAACGAGTGTGTACAGGTCGCTCTCGTTTTACTCGCGAGACCCTTTGACTCGTGCGCAAAAAACCGACAGGCGACCGAGAGAGGCTAGACCAACTGCGAGGAAGCGAGACGAGACGAGAGCTCTACTGTACACTCTCGCACTCGCGGTGTCTCGACGAGTGTGTACAGCCACCATTATACATAATAATGTAATAGTCCTACGAAAAAGCCCGCCACAGCTTATCAATATGTTATGGGTGAGCCATTATAGCCAAAATAGTGAACCATAACTACAATAAAATATGATAATTATTTCAAATGCACCTCGTATAAATTGATTGATGGTTTTTAAGGTAGATATAATAGTCTCTTTTTTTTAATCTTATTTATTTTATAAGCCATACATCTAATGATTCAGGCGGCTTAAAAATATAAAAACGTTGATTAAGGTTTAAGTATTACTCTAACAGTTTACTAGTTAACGAGCATTTTTATAGTATTCAGATCTAATGTTCAATGAGTCTATAATATAACTTATAAATCTATCACTAAATTTGGCAGTGAACCCTGAACTTAATATTTGATGAAGAAAGAAGAGAAAGTCGCCAGTAGAACATCGAGTTTCCTTTAGGAAATCCAACCTAGCTTTTTCGTTTATTTTACACTCGAGAACTAAATGTAGGAGTTTCTCTTCTCTCTCACATCGTGTACAATTTGGGTCGTCTCTTTTTTTCATAATAAAATTAAACTTGTTAAGTGGCATGTGGTAAGTACGGGTTGGGAAGCGATATAATAGTCTTTCATGCTGTAGCATTTGAACAAATATTATTTTAATCCCGCGCAGACGAAGTCGCGGGCACCAGCTAGTAAAATAATAATATCATAAACGTGAAATCAAAGTTATTGTTGTGCTTTAAGATTTTGAATGATATTTTGATCAGTATTTTGTGACATGAAATATTTTTCACGGCATACACGTATACTTTACATGTTAAATTTCGTTACGAAACGCGAGAAGTGGCTAACTAATAAACAAATTTATTGCTTTTAAAAACAAAACTATATAGTGATTTTTGATTTGAGTCTGCTCTTCTTATGCATAATGTTAATAAAAATGTAGTTCATTCAAAAATTTCAAAACTTGAAAATTATGGACTATACTGGTGGTGACTGGTCGTACTTAAACTCGTGTATGCAGTGATGTTAGTTATATCGACTATGTATTTGTGTGTTGTTCCCACGAGAGTGTTTTTAATTTATTTTATTATTATTTATTACTTAAGATTTCATGTGGAACATGGTGTAATGGTTGCAGCTCCTTACATATGTTGTGTAAAACAAAAAACTTGGCGATTAAAAAGAGTGGCGGAGAGTTTATTGCCAGTAATTCTTCTCATCCTTTCTACGCCCTTGATTTATGTTACCTTTATGATTAAATGATTTTTGACTTTGATTGTGACTCTCGTATTATGCGTAAACCTTTAATATTAAATAGCCATAATTATTAAGAATTCTTACCAAGTCAAGAACTAAAGACGGTAGTCGACAACTTAATACTTCTCACAGAAACTGCATTTTATACTCGATATCTCGAAAATCAATTTTATATATTTTTCACCATGAAATAAAACATTTTATTAATTTCATGGTTTTATCAACGTTACATTTAAAAAAAATTCATAGAATCAATTTAGTTATATCTAACCGGATTTTTAAACAAGTAATAAAACAATGGATAACCTAAAATTCTTGAGAAAAGTGTTGGCCTAGTGGCTTCACGACTCTCATCCCTGAGGTCGTACGTTCGATCCCGGGCTTTGGACTTTCTTTATATGTGCGCATTTAACATTCGCTCGGTGAAGGAAAACATCGTGAGGAAACCGGCTTGTCTTAGACCCAAAAAATATACTACATGTGACAGGCACAGGAGGCTAATCACTTACTTGCTTCTTAGATTGACAAATGATCATGAAACAGATCCATATCTAAGGCCCAAACCAGAAAAAAAGGTTGTAGTGCCACTGGTGTATTTTTATTGAAACCTGTAATTTTGCAGTTAGAAGATTTTATTAGGAAACCAAACCAGAAGTACACACGATTTGGGCACGACGTCCCGATTTTTGAATGAAAATTAAATGTGAGTGGTGGCCCACTGTGTTGCTTATTCCCGCTTTTTGGGGATAACTCAATCGTCACTCAAGACACCACTGCCATGCACAAAAATTGCACCAGCTCTTTCAACAGTTTCCAAAAAAAGATACCAGGAATGTGAAACTAGTATCTTTCATTTTAAGTATCCCAACATCAAACTGCTTTCCTGAACGCCTTTTGTCCCAGATGAATTTAAAATAGGCGAATGCCAGATATAAATTGTCCGTAAATTAAAGCAGAATAACTCATCCAGATTAATCTACAGCTATGCTGTAAAGAGTACTTCAGACTATTTTGAAACGCTATATTTTTCTAATGAATAGTCTTTTATTTTTATTTTTATTAAGTAGACAAATAAGACTCATCTATGTAACGATAAGGTAAATCTGATTTAAAATATCATATTATATTTATTAAAATACATTTTCTACGGCTGTTTTTGCTATCTATTGTCACGTAAATGTAATTCGAACATAAATAAAAATAAAAATCCGTCTATCTAAGTATTTCACTTGAAACGACGTGGTTCATTGCAGCTGCAGCTGGTGGAAAAAATGGCATTGTACCAAATTGTTGTCTGTTGTGCAGGTCGACATGTGTATCTTTATCACCACAATTTAACAAAATGGTTGACAGAGAAACTAATTCCAAATCTAGCATGATACATTATGATGATGTTTGGCGTGAATGTCAACTTCTTGAAGTAGTGAAGCATAACAGGTCTGCGCCCTCATATGAGACTTTAAATACCATAGAAATTATTTGGAGTATAATGAAGCAAAAGGTGCTGATACAAAATGTAAATAGATCTGGCGGTGACATAAAATTATTAACAGAAGAAGCTTTCTCACAAATTGGTGCAGTGGATTGATAAACATGTTGTGAACATGTTAAGAAATTGAAAACGAGTTCATCAAATAACATATAATATTTAATTAATTAATTAATTGCACTGCTGGAAGGGCGATTTATAATAAACACCTCTTTATCTTTATTATCTAATGAAGAACAAGTAATGCAAGTGGATTTCTTCAAATCGTTTTCTAGTTCTGAATGAGGTTTAAAGTTATTTGTATGATTAAAAAATTAAATGATATATAATAAATTAGTGCATAAAGGAATTTTTAAAATCCTAACTAAAGAACCCGATATATAATAACATTATTCATACTACTATATACTTCATGTTCATTAATACCAAAGACATAAATAAAAATTAAACAGTATCAAGATTCAACATCATTTAACCCAATTTTTACTTCCCCATTTGCCACGTCATTTCGGTAGAACTATAGTAATAATGACTCCATAGTCATTGTTATTAACATTATTAAAAGTAATTTGTCATAATTTTTAACATTTAAACTATATGACAATCAATATAAAATTGATCTTAGACACTCGTTTCTACGACTGCCGTTTGACTCTGAAGGCTGTCGTACATATGCCATGGTTACAGAGAAATCGAGATCTTGGAGCACACTTGGGTTGCACACTACACAATTGTACAAGCTTGAGATGGCTTTAATATTAGTGAACGTGGTTGCCCTTCGAAGCACAAATCCCATTCTTGCAAGTCAATCCCATGCGTGACCCATGTAAAGACGCAACGCCCAGAAGGATTTGACAAACACGTACCTCCGCGGCCTCAAAAAATTTACTTTGACGACTTCATCGAGCTGTTAAGGATTATTGATAAATGACAATAATATATTATTTCTCATTCATGTGTTTTTTTTTTTTCTTTTTCTGTTTATATAAGCCGTTCAGCGCGGTTTCGCCTGCGCCAGTTAGGGCGTAGCGTTGTTGTTTAAATTTATCGATAAGAAGACTTTTTAACTGAAAAATATGTTTTTAATTTGAATCTACTGATTCTGTAGCTACTGCTACAGAATAGAATGTTCAATCGTAATAGTATATAATTTTATAAATTTAGAAAGTAGTTTTATATATTTTTTTCATTTGTGACAATTACTTCCAACTTTTGGCATAATCGAAAGGGCCTAGGGGAAGAGGGCACTCTTAAAAAAGGTGATGATGATGATAGTGATGGTGGTTAGCAGGAAGCAAATGGAGAAAGAAAGCCATGGATAGAGATATTAGGAGTTAATGGTTTTGCTAAGATACATATTTAATTATTAGTTAAAACCAGACAATTTTAAAACGTTTTTAAGTGTTTTTATTATCATAGCTAATTCAATCGATATAACTTTTCAACTTTCTAAGGAGCTGGGATGATCCTCTTTGTAAATCTGAATTCCAAAACTTATTAAGTCACACCTTAATTACAGACCGCGCAAGGCTGGTTGGTGGCAGTGGTGTTTAGACACAACTTTGACGTTGTCCTTTTGGAGTAGAGACTCTTGAGACTTGGACTCTGGGGTTTACGTGCACAGGCGCTAATTAAAGATTTAATTTGGGGCCTGGTAGATAGTACCGGCGAATAGCATTAAAGGTACGTTAGCATAGAAACCAAAGTTTTAAAATTTGTTTTAATTTCCAATTTATACCTTTTTAAATATTTTATTTTTTTGTGACTATGTAGGTTAAGCATATTGTAAATACTGTATATACAAATATAACACACAAGTGTTGGAAAAAAAAGGCTAAAATCAATCAATCGCTTTTATTATATATGGAAAACGTTGTATTCCCTAAATTTGTACTGGCCATTGGCTTTATTAGGTACTTATGGGGTTTTGAAGCCATGACTGACATTTGCTATGAAAATTTGACAGGCGATATAAATATTTGTTTTGGTTAATATATTAAATCAATTTATGAAAAGATGGTATTTAGTAATTTAATATATCTATAAAATTATGTAGCTATTATAAAACTATGTTAGGTATGTATGTAACCATTTAATATTATTATAGATTGTCTCGTTAATTAAAACGTGAATTTTTTATATATATTATATTATTTGCTAAGAATATAATCAATAAAATTTCCTATAAAAGCTTATTATTTATCTATAATTATTAGTGCGTTATAAATCTCACTGTGGTAAGTATCTCATATTATATTGTTGGAAGATTTCTATATCTAAGTAACTCAGGGCTTGTAACAACATTTTAATATTTCTTTAATATTTTTACTGGCCACTTATATGTTTTTTTTTATGCGAATCATTACCTGTGATGAAAAAAGATTCTTTACGATAATCGAAAGCGCTCAGCTAATGTTGGATCCTGGCCAGCCAGCCAAATCCTGCCAGCGTCAAGTGCGGACTAGTGCCGGTTGTTCATTGCAGTTATAAATCTGCAGACTTTACGGCTGATGTCTAGTCAGCAATAGCAAACATGGAAAAGCTCGCTAAACAACCAGGCTGGTATCCTCCACGCCATGTACTTCACGACAACGCTAGACCACACACTGCACCACACAGTACCAAATTAGAAGAGCTTCAATTGGACCGTCTAAGACATCGTCCGTACACCCCTGCTCCAAAGAACCTTCGAAATTTGGACAACTTCTTGCAAGGGAAAAATTTAATCTATGGGGCAGTAAACGTTCACAATTGCTTGCCGTCCGACTGGTTTTAGTAAAGGGATCAATGACCTATAGATAGACAAAAAAAATGGTTCATACTTTGATTAATTAAATATATTATATTTAAAAATATTCGACTTTTTGTTCCTCCCATACAAAATGCCAATTTCATATGTAAGGACCTAATATTCTTATCTTATTATAAATTACTTAAGATGGGCCCACAGATAATGCCTCTAACAGCAACTTAAAACTGACTCGGGCGGATTTTTGTATATTTTTGGGTTACTTATTTATTTCCTAAAATTGCTGGATAGATTTTGTTTTGTATTTATTTTTAAAATTTTCTCGTAACCTTTTCGTTCAAAATTTTAACTTCCTTAATAGATTAAATGTAAAACAAAGCCACTTACGCCTGGATCTAATATTTAAATAACCAGTCGTATATATAGTCGTAACCCACGAGAATGTAAGTGCATACTCCTATTTCACCATGCCTTCTGCCTTGCCTCTGCTGATCTTTGTTTTTAATTTATTTTATTATTATTTATTACTTAAGATGTCACGTGGAACATGGTGTAATGGTTGCAGCTCCTTACAAACGTTGTGTAAAACAAAAAACTTGGCGATTAAAAAGAGTGCCGGAGAGTTTATTGCCAGTTCTTCTCTTCCGTTCTACGCCCTTGATTTGAGAACTGGCAGTAAATGTAAAATTAGAAGCATTTAATGCTGATTTTTGACTTTGACTTGCCTTGTATTTAACACTAATAGAAACATGCGAAATACACTTAATGATTACAATAACATTATTATTTACATTATATTAGATAACTTTTATTGAGCGTAAGAAGCGCGAATTATCATTAAATTTAACGATTTAGTTCACGATTGAAGATGTATTATAGTATATAGAAGATGTATTGTGTATATTTTAACCTTATTTCTTTAAGCCAATCTCCATCTTGGCAAGACTGCCTAAACAGCTTGCAGCCAGTGGACTGTCAAATGTGTAGTTGATGTAATTTTTGTGCTGCAAATAAAGCGTGATGATTAAATGCGCATTGGAAAATTCATTAGTCCTAGGCATCAATTGCTTTTTTTATTCATCTTTATACATTTTGTTTAAATAGGTTAAATAATTCAAGATGAAAATCATTGTGCTGTTAACGGTTGTGTGCGCTGCATTAGCCATCCCGATTGATTACTATACGACTGCTGATGATAACCTGGATATGAAGGCGGTGATAAACGATCCAGGGAAGCTCAAAGCCATGACTGACTGCTTCTTGGATAGAGGCTCATGTGATGTTGTTGCAATGAGTTACAAAAGTAAGTAAAAAAGTATTTCATATCAAACGTTAGATCCCAAAATGGCAACCTGGCCGACCCAATGACATTTGAATTACCCGGCACTTCCTCCAAGTATCTTGTGAATCTAAAATCTATTTCATATTAAGAGAATGAAATTTTTTGTAAATAAAACTGATTATGAATTCAATAATTAACTGGCTAGTCTAATCCTAATTAAAAGACAATTGACATAAGACGGCGAAACCAATTTCGATACAATTCTTTCAAAATCTGATATTTTCTTGCTTGCTTTACGTTACGAAAGTCAAAATTTAAATTAATCGAAATATATCGTAATCCGTAACCATGTGAAAATTGAAATATTTTATTTTTGATTTTCAGAAATAATTCCTGATAGCATAGAGAACCTGTGCAACCGTTGTAACGACGCTCAGAAGCATTTGGCCAACACATACATGAACGGTTTGCTCTCGAACGCTCCAGATGACCACGACAGATTCCTAAAGAAATATGACCCTGACTCAAAATACACGACCAAATTTATGGAAGTTGTTAAAGACTTTTAAGCATTGCTAATGTCAAGAAATAAATCAGTTTTGCATTCAAATTTGTTTATTTGCACTTTCGAACCCGTTTTTGTTTTTTTCTTCATACACAAGTATTTAGTCTTACTATGTCTGACGCATATCGTTAATTTGTGAATTTCGTACTTTCTAGTGTTAAATGCGCACACGGAATGTGCATTGGTGCACAACCGTGATTTAAACCCACGACCTCAGGGTCGGGAATCGTACGCGCAAACGCTGTTTGATCTTTTGAGATGACTGTGTGATTTGTGTCAAAGAAGAGAAAATTTAAATTTTATTTATAACGTAAAATTAAATTTATTGATATAAAATTATATTATATATTAAATTATATTATATATCAAATGAATTATTATGTAAATATCGCAAACCCAAAATTTATTAATTTAATAAAAAAATAGTACTTGTAAATTAATGTGTAAATGTATTTTATTTACATACTTAATACGTATATACGAACGAGACAAACGTCGCCATCAGCCGTCCCAATTTTAGTCTACTAGGCTCATTCCGATATGTATCTTTAATGCCTATAATGAATGCTGATATTACGAATTTTACACGGTAATTGATTAAATAATTGCACACCTCATACTTAATAGACTTCTTCAAATAATTTGTTCGCGGCTTCGGCAAGAAAAGCAAACTCGCTCGACGAGTATTGCGTGTACAAGCCGTCGGAAATATCTGCGAACCTCGCTGGAATGCGCTTCCCCTGGCGCCCCCGCACCCCGCCCCGTTTTCGCCTATCCAGTACCGTTGCCAACGCAATCGCCGACGCACGTGTATTATTCTTTTGCTTTCGTAATCGCATTTTAGTGTTTATTGTTTCTCTGTTTGGTGAAATATTACATAAACTACCTATTTAGTGCTGTATGTAAGATGGGTAGGTACGAGTATCAATAAAAATAAGTACACAAATAAAATATTTTTTATTTTTACATCTTCAATTTTTTTGCTATCTCTCCAGTTTGTATGACGTCATTAAGCCAGGTTCGCAGATATTTCCGACGACTTGTAGTGGTGTAGTTTGAGTTTTTTAATATCTTAAAGAAATCAAGTAAAATCAATCAATAAAAATTTATAATATTGGTTGCTGCGGATATGAGCGATTATATTATTGATTAATATGGTATCAACAATAATTTAACTTAATGTCTAATGCCCTGGATGAGGCAGAGGTTTTCCACAGCAATATTCCATCCTCGTGTTTTATCTTCCTGCAAGTCTTTAGATAGACTATCGTCGCTTCACTGGCTGTAGTTCGCTTGGTTTGTTTGTTACGCGTTCCATATGCGACGTTTAATTTCGTTTCGTTTTTACAACAAACTCCCAAGCGAAATTAGAGAATTATCACTAAATAAATTCAAAGCCCTCGTTAAACGTAAATTAATCAATAAAGCTTTTTATAAATTTGACGAATATTTAAATTATCCTAATCCTTGGGATTGATTTGCTCCAATTCAAACAATTTGTTTGACTCAGAACAAAAATTAAAATGAGTGGCGGAAAGTTTGTTGCCAGTTCTTCTTGCCCGCTCTATGCCCTTGAATTGCCAGCTGGTAGTAAATGTAAATTTACAATTAATTTAACTTCTTTTTCGACGTTCATAAGTGTACTTGTTTACCTGAATAAAGTTAGACGCTTGTTGCTCGTAAGAGATTTTCTCGAAACAGTTGATTTCCGGAACTCAGTGAAGTCAGCGCATAATATCATCCATATAAGTTACATATACAGTATACACGCATAAAGATTATATTTTTTATAACACGCATGATTATTAGTAAAGGATATGAGAAATAATTACTTTACACAATAATCTACTTATTAATACAGCTATCGTATTATTAATTAAGAAATAAATCTACATCAATAAAAAGAAATCGCCTAAATGTACGCGAAACCTACGAACGTCTACACCGAATTGTATCATTATTTTGCTTAAAAAACTAACAGATTTCCGATATTTAATGAGTCATCCGTTTCTTGAAGCATTTTATTTTTTAAAGCCTTCTTGTGATAATCCTTGAGTGCCAGACATATGTCCTTGAATTGTCGATTTGCGATATTTCGATTTCCTTACAATGTTCGCCTCTGTATGAGCCAGTGTTAAAACGGCAACGGCGATAATCGCACGCTTAAGCCGCTAGGCCAACACTGCTTTATTTCATACTGAAGACAGATTATTCTATTAATGCATATAGTGTATCATTTGTTAAGGAATTGTTCCAGTTGTTTAAGTAGTCATAGTTTATCGTATGCATAATAGGCCAAACATACATGCATATAATATATAGATAGTTACAGCCTACACTCAATAACACGTTTCAAATACAACATTATTTTTATTTAAAAATTTTACCATTTTGCATACTATTTACGTAACTCAGTCATGTATCGTATACCTTCAGATTATAACACAAATTACCAGCAAATAGATATATTTAATGCAACTAAAAATATTTAAAAAATAAGTTAAAAAACTCCGGTATATGTTATTAATAATGGCTTTGTTATCCTTCCTTTATATTAAATATATTTTATAATGATGAATGAATCTTAGAACTTAGAATTTATTAAAAATACATATGTATATACTTTGTTATATATAGGTAAAACTGTGCTTTGTTTATATTTGAATGTTTATTTTGTTTTTGGCTTTGTTTTGAACAATTGTACAGAGTCAAGTAGTGGGTCCGCGAAATAAGGGTTTTTTAAAAACTTAAAGTTAAAATGAATACAACCGGTCCGATTTGAGGTCCGTTTAATACTGTATATTACAAGCGTTCTATTATATTTATATCCTATTCTTAAGGTCGATTTACATCAAACGAGCGAATGCTCATTCTATCCCCACTACATCAAATTCTTCTAGTGTAAACAGGCGTAGAGCATTCTTTCGTTGTTCTTAGTGCGTTCGCAAAGATTCTATAGAATATTCTAAGAATGCTCGTTCGCTTGATGTAAACGGCGCAAGAGCGCGCGAACAGTCGCTTAGAGCGTTCTAGCGTGTTCGGACGTGCTCGCGCCACTGAGCGGTCTTTTCAAAGCGTTCTTGTGTTCTAGCTCTAGCTCTATGTTCGTTTGATGTAAATCGATACCTCTAGCTTTCGTTTACACTAAAAGATTACGAAAGAATGCTCTTGTTCTAGCTCTAGCTCTATGTTCGTTTGATGTAAATCGACCTTTACAGGCCTACGTGACCGTTGTGCTGACACATTGTTCTCACGCTCTACAAGGAAACGTTACTTAGTAAGAACTAAGAGTGGTTCGTAAATCATGTAACAGCATTTCGGCTATTCAAATATAAAGGATCTTTGTACTACTATGTTGCAATGGTTTTGTTTATATAAAATATAATTATGGTGGTGACACACGGGGTTATATAACTACAGTGTACACAATGTAATTGTTTGGATATTATTTAGTGAGTAGCTGTAGGAATACTGTTGAGCATATAAATACTTGGAGGATACATATATGGAGGTGTTCCTACGTGGCTAATAGAAATGTTGAAACAACTCAATGATTGAATTACTTTTATTATGTTCATTCCCTTATATCACTACCATATCACTTTTATAATAGTATTCAGAGAAGCTCAACGTATAACTTAGCAGTAGTCCAAGTTTATGTCAAGTGAAATCGCTTATGACTAAGAGAATCCTGAGCAACGAAATGGACAAACATGTACATAATAATTCATTTGAAATAAATTAAACTTTATAAAGACATATTAATTTATTTGGTTATAAGTGAAATTTAAATTTCTCTCCTCTTTGACACTCTCACGAGATCAAACAGCAGTTGCGCGTACGATTCCCGACATTAAAGTGCGCATTTACAACTAGCTCGTACGATTGGATACCAGCATTGTTTAGTTTCAAAAATTAACGATATGTGTCAGACATAGTAAGACTAAATACTTGTGTTTGAAACTACTTTATTAAAAAAAAACAAGAGAATAATTTTGCTTAACCACTAACGTCAAATCTGACTTTATTTTTAATTTTCTTATCCAACCTCATTTGACTGTTATTAATAAAAACAGGTTGTTAAGTCAATATCACTAGTTAAAAGATTTGAAGATTTTTACATTAAACACCTTGTCTATGAAGAAAAAAACAAAAACGGGTGCGAAAGTACAATAAACAAATTTGAATGCGAAACTGATTTATTTAATGACAATGCAATGCTTAAAAGTCTTTAACAGCTTCCATAAATTTGGTCGTGTATTTTGCGTCAGGGTCATATTTCTTTAGGAAACTGTCGTGATCTTCTGGAGCGTTCGAAAGCAAACCGTTCATGTATGTGTTGGCCAAATGCTTCTGAGCGTCGTTACAACGGTTGCACAAGTTTTCTATACTATCAGGAATTATTTCTGAAAATCATAAATAAAATATTTCAATTTTCACATGGTTACGGACTTTCGTAACGCGTAAAGCAAGCAAGAAAATATCAGATTTAGAAAGAATTGTATCGAAATTAGTTTCGCCGTCTTATGTCAATTGTCTTTTAATTAGGATTAGACTAGACAGTTAATTATTGAATTCATAATTAGTTTTATTTACAAAAAAAATCATTCACTAAATATGAAAATAGATTTAAGATTCACGAGATACTTGGAGGTCGCCATTTTGGGATCTAACGTTTGATATGACATACTTTTTTTACTTACTTTTGTAACTCATTGCAACATCATCACATGAGCCTCTATCCAAGAAGCAGTCAGTCATGGCTTTGAGCTTCGCTGGATCGTTTATCACCGCCTTCATATCCAGGTTATCATCAGCAGTCGTATAGTAATCAATCGAGTCGGCTAATGCAGCGCACACAACCGCTAACAGCACAATGATTTTCATCTTGAATTATTTAACCTATTTAAACAAAATGTATATCGATGATTAAAAAGGAAGCAATAAAGAGAATAAAACGGTCGTACATTTGATTCCTAACGATTTGATGACTAACGAATTTTCCAATGCGCATTTAATCATCACGCTTTAGTTGCAGCACAAAAATTACGTCAACGATACATCAACAGTTCACGAGAATAATTTTACATATGTGAATAGCATTTAACATATTGTATAACAACAGATTTGAATATTGCTGTGTTATTCATTTCGTGCGTCCTGTCAAAACGAAGCCTCCTTCAAGCCCTCAATCATCGTGGTGAGCCTCTCGAGCTTAGAGAAAACCCCACCACCTTGATCCTCTGATCCTACCCGTAGGGTTCTGTCTGTTACCTTAGGTCTCTTGGTGCAGACATCCCGTACTTTTTTATATATTTACATTTTCACTATTTAAGTATATCCTAACAATTGAGATCCGTAGGGTACTTAGGTCTCACCCTCTCATACATTTAGTTTATTGTCAAGATGGAGATTGGCTTAAAGAAATAATGTTAAAATAATAACAAAAGATTTACTGTATACTGCAACACATCATCCGTGAATCGTGAACTAAATCGTTAAATTTAATGATAATTCGTGCTTCTTACGCTCAAAAAAAGTTATCTATATAATGTAAATAATACTTTTACTGTAATTTTTAAGTGTATTTCGCATGTTTCTATTAGTTTTAAATACGACTGGTTATTTCAATATAAGATCCAGGCGTAAGTTGCATTGTTTTACATTTAATCTATTAATGAAGTTAAAATTTTGAACGAAAAGGTTACGAGAAAATTTTAAAAAGATACAAAACAAAATCTATTTAAGCAATTTTAGGAAATAAATAAGTAACCCAAAATAGTATCCCAAAGTAAATAAATAAGTAATAGTATAAAAATATACAACAGTCCGCCCGAAGATGTTTTAAGTTGCTATTACAGGCATTATCTGTGGGCCCATCTTAAGTAATTTATAATAAGATAAAATAGGGGTACCGGGTTCGATTCCCGGTTCGAGGGCAAGTTTTAATTTAATTTAAATTTGTTCTCGGCCTTTGGGAGGGTTGTGACTTGTGCGGTACTGCTTAAACTGTACATGGAGGACACGGTCGAATTTCTAATTACAAGCACGAATTATTAAAAATCCTATACTTGACGCTGGCTAATGCACAAATTGTGTCAGAGCCATAAAAAAAAAAATAAGATAAAAATATTAAAATGTTGTTACAAGCCCTGAAATACTTAGATATAGAAATCTTCCAACAATATAATATGAGATACGTACCGCAGTGAGATTTATAACACAATAATAATTATTGATAAAGAATAAGCTTTTATAGGAAATATTATTGATACATTCTTTACAAATAATATAATAAATATAACAACTTCACGTTTTAATTATCGTGACAATTTAGAAAAATATTATATGGTTACATAAATAAATACCTAACATAGTTTTATACTAGTTACATAATTTTATTAAATGACTAAATACCATATTTTTATAAATTGATTTAATATATTAACCAGAACAAATATTTATATCGCCTGTCAAATTTTCATAGCAAATGTCAGTCCATAAATTTAGGGAATACAAAGTTTGAATTTAAAAAAAGGGATTGAATTTTAGCCTTTAATTTTTTATTTCCAAAACACAAATATACAGTATTTACAATATTCTTAACCTACATAGTAACCAAAAAAAAAAATAAAAAGGAATAAATACAAAAACAAAAACAAATTTTAAAACTTTGGTTTCTATGCTAATGTACCTTTAATGCTGTTCACCGGTACTATCTACCAGGTCCCATTAAATATTTAATTAGCGCCTGTGCACGTAAACCCCAGAGCCCAAGTCTCAAAAGTCTATACTCCAAAAGGACAAAGTCAAAGTTGTGTCAAAACACCACTGACACCAACCAGCCTTGCGCGGTCTGTAATTGAGGTGTGAGTTAATAAGTTTTGGAATTCAGATTTACAAAGAGGATCATGCCAGCTCCTTTGAAAGTTGAAAAGTTAAAGCGATTGAATTAGTTATTACAATAAAAACACTCAAAAATCTTTTTAAATTGTCTGTATTTAACTGATAATTAAATATGTATCTTAGCAAAACCATTAACTCCAAATATCTCTATCCATGGCTTTCTTTCTCCATTCGCTTTCTGCTAACCACCATCACCATCATCATCACCTTTTTTAAGAGTGCCCTCTTCCCCTTGGTCCTTTCGATTACGCCTAAAGTAGGAAGTAATTGTCACAAATAAAAAAATATATATATACCTGCTCTCTAAATTAATAAAATTATATACTAGTACGATTGAACATTCTATTCTGTAGCTACTGGTTCTAATTAAATATTTTTTAGTTAAAAAAACGACGGGTTGCACTCCGGGAGTGCCGGCAGAAGTGAAAATTTGAATATTAACCTTGTGCATTTTTGATATTTTTGAATGGTTAGGGAATCATTTTACACGAATTGCTTTAATAATCAGTATAAACGTACTATCATTTATGTGGCAGAACACAATATTTATTTATTGCGCTATCGTACACAAACATGACAATTTATATTACATTAAATACGCCGCGCCAGCTGCTTACTCTCCATCGGTCTTACGAAACCTATACAAAATAATTAAAATTAGTATTCAATAATTCAATTAGGAAAATTCACTATTTTTTAAGTTGCCATTTTTTATTCGCGTCAGTCTGACCAAATCGGTAATAATAAATCTTTACACGTTTCGCAAAATTAAACCTTGATATATTGACTTAAGGTCCAATTCCACATGCATCAATGTATCTAAGGAAATAGACAAATGAATTAAAACCGTAACTATGTAGCACGAAGGTTCATATCCTTTAAAAAACATCCGTCTTACGAATTTGTCCTGACGCGAGTTTAAAATTTTTTACCCATCCCAAAAAAAGTGTACAACGCCGCTAAAGAAGTTTTCACTTCAAAAAAGTCTTGTTATCGAAAAATTTATATAACATACTACGTTATGACCTAACTAGCGCAGTCGAAACCGCGTTGAACGGCTTATATAAACCGTTTTCTTAATTTAAAAGAAAAAACACATGAATGCGAAATAATAATTTATTGTCATTTAATAATAATCCTTAACAGCCTCCATGAAGTTGTTCAAGTAAATTCCTTGAGGGTCGTATTTCTTCAAGAAGTTATCGTAGTATTCTGATATTTTCCAGAAGAGGCCGCGGAGTTATGTGTTTGTCAAATGTTTCTGGGCGTCGTTACAAGGGTCACGCTTGCGAGCGATGGATTTAAGAATGATCACTAAAATAATTGCAAATTAAATAACATATATTCACTCATGTATGTTTGGAGATATACATATGTTTTTATGTATGTAACAGGGGGTTTACCTGATGTAAAGTGATACCGCCTCAGAAAAGAATCAGCTAATTTAAAACCAACATTACCGTGTAATTTGGCGATTTCGTAGTTCGGTTCAAAGATACTTTATTTCTCAAAGAATTACATTCACTTAGTGAGAAGTTTTAGAGGTTACATTACAATATTGTACAATATTTTTTTACAAAAGTGCAGGTAGTGGCAGGAAGTGCAACGATGTTACAACACGCATTGTGTGACTCAATACTAATAATTTCTTAGACGCTCGTTCACAGATATAAATAAACGGTAGAAATTTTTTTTTTATATTTTGTAATTACATATTTATGCTATTAATTTATATTGAACTTAAACGATTTTTGTAGACATATATATTACATAATAATATGTGTTGATTTCTTCCATTTGTAAATACATCTTAATTAATTTATTTTAAACTGGAAGGCAATTTAATAAATATTTGTGCGCCTTGATACATTATTTCTATATTTTTTGGTTGGGATTTATATTGATTCCATATAATATTTCGATCGTTAGTGGCTTTAATTTTAACTAAAATTTAATTTTTATTTATCCAATCAGTTTTAGGTGGATTTATAATTTTGATTTTTCGAATTTTGCTGTCGTTAATGTTTTTAAATATTAATTATTCTATGTGATTATAGTATAAAATACATTTTAGGAAATTGCCTATTACTTTTTATTATATCTGTATGAACTTGGCCATTCTCGGTCGATCCCTCCCGGGGTGACCGGCTGTACTGGGAAATGTGGAGGGACCGAAGGGTCTATTAGTGGTTGCTATTCGAAACTGTGGGAATCCTGGTATGTGACGAAGTTTGACGTTTAGTTTACTTTGGTTTTTTGATAAAGTAATTTTATTAGTTGGTAACCTTGTTTTTCTTGGATGGCTGTCTTATTGCATGTTCCTATTTCTGGCAACTAGGATGAGTTAACTCTGGTGATCCCTTGTCATGTGGAATTAATATATTAAAGGCCGGCAACGCACTTGCGAGCCTTCTGGCAATGTGAGTGTCCATGAGCGACGGTATCATGTACATGATTGTCCATTTCGTGGCACCGGATTCTCTCAGCGATTTTACTTGACATACTTTGAATACAGATAAGTTTTACTTTGAGCTGCTCTGAATATTTTTTTTAAATTTCTCTCATCTTTGAGATTCTCAAGAGATCAAACAGCGTTTGCGCGTAAGATTCCCGACCCTGAGGTCGTGGGTTTCAATCTCGGTTGTGCACCAATGCACCGTGTGCGCATTTAACACTAGCACGTACGAAATTCACAAATTAACGATATGTGTCAGACATCGTATGACTAAATACTTGTTTGTAACTACACCTTTAAGCCAAAAATGTTTTTTAAAAAAACCAAGAGAATAATTTTGCTTTTAATTTTCTTATCCAACCATATTTGACTGTTATTAATAAAAATATGTTGTTAAGTCAATATTACTAGTTGAATGAATGTAACCAGATTTGAAGATTTTTAAATTAAACAACTTGTCTATTAAGAAAGAAACAAGAACAGGTGCGAAAGTGCAAATAAACAAATTTGAATGCGAAACTGATTTATTTCTTGAAAATACAATGCTTAAAAGCCTTTAACAACTTCCATAAATTTTGTCAAGTATTTCAAGTCAGGGTCATATTTCTTTAGGAAGCTGTCGTAATCAGCTGGAGCGTTCGAGCGCAAACCGTTCATGTATGTGTTGGCCAAATGCTTCTGAGCGTCGTTACAACGGTCGCACAAGCCTTCAATACTCAAAGGAACTATTTCTGAAAACCACAAATAAATTACTTTAACTTTTTCATGTTAGCAAGAAAATAGCAAATTTTGAAAGAATTGTATCGAAATTGATTATTTGCGTGAGACACTGTAGTTGATATAATTTTAATAACTAATGATATGTACGATACAAATAATATAAGAATTGACCAATTCATGACTAATAATGTAAAATGTAAAATTCCTTTAAAGACAAATTTGCGCTCTTGTGTATGGCAGAATATGCGAACTTACGATTGTACCACCTTACATATTTTTGTATTCTTGCAATAAATTATTATTATTGCGCCCATTGATGTCAATTCGCTTTTAATTAAATTATACTAGACAGTTAATTATTGAATTCATAATTAGTTTTATTTACAAAATTTTTCACTCACTTCATAAAGATTCGATTTTAGATTCACGAGATACTTAAAGGAAGTTCCCGGTAATTCAAAAGCCAGGGCCTAACTAACATTTAATATGAAACACATTTTTTACTCACTTCTGTAACTCAATGAAACAACATCACATGGGCCTCTATCCAAAAAGCAGTCAGTCATGGCTTTGAGCTTCGCTGGGTCGTCTACCACCGCCTTCATATCCAGGTTATCATCAGCTGTCGTAAAGTAATCAATCGGGTCGGCTAATGCAGCGCACACAACCGCTAACAGCACAATGATTTTCATCTTGAATAATTTGACCTATTTAAACAAAATGTAAATAGATGATTAAAAAGAAAGCAATAAAGAGAATAAAACGATCGTACATTTGATTCCTGTGACTAACGCATTTTCCAATGCACATTAATTAATCATCACGCTTTATATGCAGCACAAAAATTAAAACAAAAACAGGTAATGAGAAAAAGTAGAAAAAGGCGGCACGGCTCACGTGGTTGTTCCAAATATTTATAGCTGAAGGTGCGCGATACAACAACAGTTCACGAGAGTGATTTTACATATTTTTCTTCTAACGCTCTTCTAATGCTCAATAGAAAAGTTTTCTAGGCTTTTATGTATTACACAAAACGACGCAGTAAATAATAACCAGTTCCCATTTCTATCGTTATTGTAATTTTACGTGTATTTCGCATATTTCTTTAGGTCTCAAATACGACTGGTTATTTCAATATAATAATCCAGGCGTAAGTTGCTTTGTATTACATTTAATCTATTATCGAAATTAGGATTTGAACGAAAACGAGTAAACGAGAAAATTTTAAAAAGAAATACAAAAATAACAGTTTATCCAGGAATTATAGAAAATAAATAAATAACGGAAAAAAAGAAAAAAATATAGATATAAAAGATACAAAAAAGGGTCCCCAATAAGATTGAAGTTGCTGTCGCAGGCACTCTCTGTAGGCCTATCTTAATTAATTTATAATAAGACTAGCAGACCGGCCAAGCGTTGCTGTGGCTAAGGTTTTTGTTATATTACATAGTAGCAAACTATTCAAGGGAATCGGTAGGAGAGCACCAGTCATAGGGACCACCATGCTTTTTTGGTGGTTATGCCATTAAATTGTAGCTTATGTGCAACGTTGGTACTTTCAACACAGCGCCATCTGTTACAACTGTGACTCAAATAATAAACAAATAATTTGCAATAAAAAATATTTCGGCTATAAATTAAGATGTAAGCTTTTAAGTTGGATCAAACTGCACCCGGTGTGCAAATTTAATTTAAAATCGGTTTAGTAGTTTAGGAGTCCATCGCGGACAAACAACGTGACACGTGATTTAAATATATTAAGATAAAAAAAACAAATCTTGTTGACTTAGAAATCTTCCAACAATATAATAAGATACGTACCACAGTGAGAATTATAACACACTAATAATTATACAAAACGAATATGCTTTTATAGTAAATGTTTATTATATCTTTGGCAAATAAATATAATTATCAACTTTACGATTAAATTAACGTGACAATTTAGAATATATTAAATGCTTTATTACATAAATAATTATCTGACATAGTTTCAAAATAGACACGCATTGTATACATACAGAAAATGACTAGATACAATCTGTTCAATACTTGATTTAATATACATATTAACAAAAACGAATATTTAAATCGCCTGTCAAATTTTCATAGCAAATGGTCATGGTTTTAAATTTTGACGCCCATAAGTGTACATTGTGTTAGCTACATGAATAAATGATTTTTGATTTGATTTGATTTAAAACCCCTAGGATTAGATTAAAAGGGCCCAATAGTCTCTAATGCCACCAGCCTTGCGCGGTCTGTATTTGAGGTGTCACTTATATGTTTTGGAAATCGGATTTACAAAGAGGATCATGCCAGCTCCTTTGAAAATTTAAAAGTTAAAGCGATTGAATTTGTTTTAACAATAAAAACACTTACAATCTTTTCAAATTGTCTGTATTAAACTAATAATTATATATGTATATTAGAAAAACTATTAACTCCAAATATATCCATGGCTTTCTTTCTCCATTCACCATTACTTTTTTAAGGGCGCCTTCCTCCCATTGGTTCTTTCGATTATGCCAAAAGGCGGAAGTTATTGTTACAAATTAAAAATATATAATATATAACTAGTCTGGCCATAAATACTGTTACATGAAAACTTTACTTTTTTTTTCAACTTTTTAATAATTTTGAATTTGGCACACGTATATTATTTTAAAAACTTCTTTCGATTTTGCACCATTTTTCATTATTTAATTACATTTGTTAAAGAAACCGTTGGCAAACAGATTAAAGGCCTGAATAAAAGCCAAAGGTGGCTGTGGCCAAAGGTGGATTTTGAATAGAATATATTTTTATTTTTGCTGAAACTTTAATAAATATGTAGATATAAATTTTAATAATATTACGTTACTACAAAAAAATGCATTTTCATTTGTAATAGAACTTATCGCTGGCCTTGGTGTATTAAATGCTCTCTAAATTTATAAAATTATATACGATTGAACATTCTATTCTGTAGCATTACTTATAGCTTCCTTCAATTCTACAATGGCTTTATTAAGTGGCCTTGTCTTGTGGATGATGGAATAGTTGCCAAACTCTGCGCAATCTGCGTTTCTCCTGGATCATCATCTTTATGTCCAATGTTATGTTTGTGGGCTGGTTTCTGTGTTCAGTAATAGGCATTCTTTGCCAGGCGGCGTCTTGTATGAGATTAGTAAACTGCACTACTGCTGTTTCAATTTCCTCTGCTTCTTTACTTCTTAGATAAAGGTTTTCATTTATGTGCCCTGAAGGAGGGCCAATCAGTATGCTGTTTATATAATCTCTCGACTTCAATTATAGTGGAGCTGATAGTAAGTATGACTGGAGCGTGATCAGATGACTCATCAGCACATGACCTGATCTTCATGTATTGTTTGGAGAGTCAGAGTCCTTTTGTTTGGAAGAAATCGAATATCTCCCGGATTATGATCAGCCAGTTGGTAGGTTCTGTTGGAGCAATTATGTTTAGGTGATTTGTATCGGTGCTGAACTTCAATTGTCTTTTCCTAGGTGTAGTCTTGAGCCCCAAATGGACATGTTTGGAGTTCCAGTCGCCTCCTGTTATGAAGTGATTGCCTAGACTAGAGAAGAAGTGAGGAACAGGTTGGCGTCTATTCGATGTTTTGGACAGTAAATAGCTGAGACATAAAAGTATCATGTAATGCGACCGTAGTAGCCCGTATTTGCTCGGTTCTATATTCAGGCAGTAGATGGTGCATCGTTTTGTCTCTAAATAGCTGATCCTGTACCATGGATGGTTCGTAGTGTATGCCTGGAATCCTTTGATTTTGGTTTTGTCTTTGCAGTGTGCTTCCGATATTTGGACTACGTCTAGTTTGTGCTCAGCTACAAGTATCTCGAGTTCGTCTTTATTGAGTGAGAGTCCATTTATGTTTCAGGTCACCAGTCTGAACCCAAGGCCTGTTAGCCTTGCAGTTTGGTTATGAAGGTCGTGAGACTCATTAGAGTAAGAGTCTCTTTGTTGTAAGATCACTGTTATATAACATAATCACTCCTATCTTTGAGATAACTATTTAAAAAAAATCAAGTAAAAAGTCTTCTTATCGAGAAATGTATATAACATACTATGCTACGAACTAAATAGCGCAGATCCGCCTTAAACGGCTTTTTTAAGCCGTTTTCTTAAATAAAAAGAAAAATGCACATCAATAATACTTTATTATCACTAATCAATAATCCTTAACAGCCTTCCTGAAGTTGTCTTCGTAGATTCCATGAGGGTCATATTTCTTCATGAAGTTTTTATATTCATCTGGTAGATTCCAGTAGAGACCGCGGACATAGGTGTTTGCCAAATGCTTCTGGGCGTCGTTACAACGGTCGCAAGCGCGAGCGATGGAGTCAGGGACGATCACTAAAATTAATTGCAAATTAAAAGTAATACATTCGGTCATGAATATTTTGTGATATTTTTATTTGTAAGAGGGTCCAACGTGCAGGAGGCTCATCTGATGTTAAGTGATAACCGCCGCCCTTACATTGCCAGAGGGCTCACAAGTGCGTTTAATTTTTGGTTTCCGCATGACAAGGGATTCATTGCATTGCAAACCACGTAAGTTAAATTTCGTTTCTTTGGATCGCGTCGTTGTTCTTCGCTAGGGAATGCAAACAACAAAATCGCCAAATTACATGGTAATGTTGGTTTAAAGTGGGTTTAGATTAGCTGATTCCTAGGATATTACTTGTATCTGAGTGACCCAGAAGATCTACTTCCATCCACCCAGTTGTGTGAACTATTCGATTCGAAGAAATTCTTATTGTGATACATCGTGCCATGATTTGCGGTTCCTAAATTGGATAGTATCTCAATTTTTAATTTTATATTTATGAACGTTTCATTATATTACTATGCTGGTTAAGAAAATTGTAAATACTAAGAATAAAAATATTATTATCTTAATTATAAAAACATCACACATAACACAATTCACGCTTCAAAACGATTTATTTGCGAATTTATTTTAGTAGCTAAATTTCGACTCATGCCAACGAAAAAATCCAACGGAGCCATAGCTTCACTTACATTTGTAACTCTGAGCTACAGGACCACATGGGCCTTTATCCATGAAGCAGTCAGTCATGGCTTGTAGCTTCTTTGGATCGTTTACCACCGCCTGCATATCCAGATTATCATTAGCAGTCGTATAGACATCAACCTCATTGGCTAATGCAGCGCCCACAACCGCTAACAGCAAAATGATTTTCATCTCGAATTCTTAAACCTATTAAAAAAAATTTTTTTCAGAATTTGAAGATATATTTATCATCTATTAACCCATTTAATCATTAAACCTGTTTCCATGGCCTATAAATGGAAGTATTAAATTTAATGAATCGAAATATTAAAATTATAGCTGAAACTAAAACAGGAATATAAACTATGTTCTCTGTAATCTAGAATATGTGTTAATTATATAAACGATTAATTAATAGCTCTTATCTTTAATTAATGATATATTAAATAACGACTTGTTGTTGTGACAAGAAACAATAAAATAGCAATTATCATTGGTAGAATATACTAGTGCCGTTCAAGTATTACGTAAGCAAAGCTCTCAAAAATTAATAGTACGTAAACGTATTAATTTTTTGTTGGAATCCTCGAAAAACCATTTCGTTTTCAACGATAGACAATGTGTGGGTAATATGTAAGGGCTGTTGACGTAATCACCAAATAAGAAAATTAAAGAGTAAGACTCCCCCATATAGTGGTTACGTAATACATCAACGGCCCCCTATACGTAATCGTGCGATAAAACGAAGTTGGTCAGGTATTCAGTTCATAATTGTTGTTATTTTAGTTTTTAACTCCTATCAATATCAAATTAGTGTCTACGACATTTTTTGGTCTGGGTCTGGGTATTTGTTTTATGAAATTTGTCAATCTTATATTCGACTTTTTGGGTCTAAGGCAAGCAGGTTTCCTCACGATGTTGTCGATCAGCGTTCGAGCGAATGTTAAATGCGCATATAGAAAGAAACTCTATTAGTGTACAGCGTTGTGGAAAAGTGATTGTTTATAAATGTTACGGTATATTTTACAAGATTGGCATATGACGATTCGCTTTCCTCAATGCCAAAATAATCAATATGCCGCTGTCTTTTTTTCTTTTCTTTTATGTAATGAAATTGCCTTTTTTAGTGATCGGATGTGTTAAGGCGTTGCCACGGAGCACTATGCCGAGCGAGTACAGGTACCGGAATATGCACGTTGAGACAGAAGGCAACTTAGGGGCACAAGTAAACAGCACAATTGGGGGATGCCATCAGGTCCGCTCGACTTATGAATGCCCGAGGAAGATAGTGCTTTGCGGACAGCACGTTGCCAGAGTAGTTCCGGCAAAGAGGAATCACGCCTATTTTAATATCTAAGCTTGAAGGTAAAAAAAGGCAAAAAATACTGGTATTATTGTGAAAAAAGCGTGGGTTACTCGATAGACGAAAAATATGACACAGAGCGCCCCACGCTTTTTCACAATAATACCAGTATTTTTTGTTCATTACCATTTTCAGCCTAAATTAGGAATTATTTTTCACTTATTAGTTTGATGTGCTTTAAAAGCGTGTGTTCTAGTTTTTTTTAACTATTATTTATTTTTTAGTTAATTTTTTTTTTTAATTTTTTTTTCGGATTATTGCATTGTCATCGATCTTTGACAGATGCGCAAAGTTTGAATTAAATCTGTCCGTTAAAATTGGGTCAAAATCGAGTCCGAAGGAGTCGGTTACATACAACATACATACATACATACATACATACAGGTGAAGCTAATATAAAGCGTGTAAAAATAAACATACATATTTTTTTAAATATAGTTTGTCAGGTTTTATCTTTTTATTTTTGTTAAAATTTTTATATATGTATTTATTTTTAATTATTATTAGTACTGTGTAAGAAAATTGTGAATACTGTATATTTTTGTGTAGGAAAAAAATACTTAAAAACTAAAAACTATTTTTTGATTATAGTGGTGTGTAACAGTCAGGAAACAGCGATATAATTTAAAGTATTCTTACCAAGTCACGAAGATAGAAGTCGACAAGTGATAAATTCACTCAGAAACCCCCCATTTTATACTCAATATCTCGAAAATCAATTTTATATATTTTTCACCATGAAATAGATTATATATTATAATTTCATGGTTTTATCAATAAAGTTTCATATAAACTTTGTCCTTCCAGTGTTTTAGCGTTTAATTTGTATTTGTCAGAGGCTAACGGGCAGGAGGACAACTAAGAGTAGAAACAACTGTCAGTAATTGTCATTCACAAAACCTGTTCCCAAGAGAAACAGAAGTATTTTTGAAGAGCAGTGATGGCCTAGTGGTTTCAGCGTGCGACTCTCATCCCTGAGGTGCCTGCCCTTTCCTGCCCTGCTCCTTATAGTAATAATAATAATTTATTCATTGCAAAAATATGTTACAAAAATGTGTAAGGTGGTACAATCGTAAGTTCGCATATTCGGCCACACACAATGGCGCGCAAATTTGTCTTTAAAGGAATCTTACATTATTAGTCATATGATTTGGTCAATTCTTATATTATTTGTATGGTACATATCATATCATACTTTATTAAATATATATCAACTAAAGTGTCTCACGCAAATAATTTTTGAATAGTACAATTTTTTCCAAAAGTAATACCCAAGATCTTTTTAGTCAGTCTTTTAATTATTTTGGTAACTTATTGTAAACCTTAATTGCCATACAAACTTTCTTTCTATGTGCACATTTAACATTTGCTCGAACGGTGATAGAAAACGAAATTGTAGAAAAAATAAAGTTTTCCGAGTTATTTACTTGTTAGAGAAATAAAATTGTATTATTTCTGGCCAGTCTCCTACATTTTTTGGGTAGGTATTTATTTATTGACGTGATATTGTCTTATATAGATGAACGCACGAAAAAACATGACAGTGTCACGTTCCGCCTGAGCCGAGCATAACATGACTCATTGTCACGTTCCGCGTGACGAGTATCTTAGTTTATCGAAAAAAGAAAACAATTAACTCCTTTGTATTATACAAAATAATGGTAATAATTCAATTCAATTCATAAAAGTATGCAATGTTCCATCAATGTTTTCTTATAACGTTATCACGTAAAATTATCGTTTGTAAACCGATTATTTACAGCTTACAGATTATTTAAAATATTATAAAACTATAATAAAGTTATTTTTACAAAATTAACAGAAAGCATTTTGCTATCCATTAATCTTCTCAATGTACATTTTTAAATCATAGTATAATTCATAGCTCATCATAGTAAATACGCTTCTCAAATACGAGGTCACTCCCAGCGAAGAGGCGAGAAAACTACTTTAATCAAAGCTGAATCTCTACAAGTCTAGTGATATACTCATACAATAAAATCCAGATAAGAATTTTGTATATTAGGTATATAATTCTTAGTATATTAAATTTCGTAGTTGTTTGTCCTATCTAATAATCTATCATTTGTAGGTCTAATAAAATTCTTTATATATATATATATATATAATTCTACTATACGTGTGTATGTCACTGAACTCCTCTTAAACGGCTGGACCTATTTGAGGTGGAGCCCTGGAAGATTTAGATTCATAAATCAGCCCGGCAGATGGCGCTACAGTCGGTACTTTCATACTTTGTTTAATATCCTAATCGCTTGAAATATCATGCAGGACATATATATCGATTAAATTAATAATGTGACTGGTTATATTGGTACAAATCTTGAGCACTATAATATCACATGCGCACATGGGAAGTCTCAATAAAATAGCTGCCGTGGCCGACTCGGCTCTTGAAGAACGGGCCTTATTACAAAGGTTAAACGTTTTGAATAAAAAAGTCGCTAGAATTAAAATCAGTTCTATTAATCTGTTATTACGCTATGATTTGATTTTAATGCAGGAAATAACTCAAAATGGGTTATGAAAATAATGTAGTAAAATAAAGTTTTATTTAAATCTAAATTATCTAATTTCTGTGTACATTGTACTAACCTAACATAAAAAAATATACATCTAATATATAAAATTCTCGTGCCTCAATGTTCGTTCCCATACTCCTCCGAAACGGCTTGACCGATTCTTATGAAATTGTTTATGCTTATTCAGCAAGTCTGAGAATCGGCTACTATCTATATTTCAAACCCTTAAGTGATAAGGGGTGTCCACCTCAAAAAAAAGACAATTTTTTTGTTTATATTTTGTTTACATACAACATACAAAAATACATACAACCCTTAATTTTCAGCCCTCTACGATTAAACCCTAGTTTTTATTTGTTAATTAAAATCTTATGACTTGAACTCTGAAATAGGACTTTATATATTTAAATAAATATTTTAATGTTCGCAAAGAATTATTGTAAAATTTTAATAACCAACTCCAAAATGAGAATTAAATTAAATAAAAAACCATTGCTTTAAGCTTAGGGTGACAGATAGACAAATAGAATGTAACATGCAGGTCCTAGGATCTATCCTTCTCTGAAAAAATATTATTCGGGAGTGACCTCACCTATAGTTATGGATGATCTAAGTTAGAAAGTAGTACGAATACATTTTACATGAAGATGTTTTTATTAAAATAAACATGACAATTGTTTAATTAGATTGGCAGTGTTAGCACTTAATATTCTCCAAAATCACGTTTAGGTGTTTCAATGGAATTCGCCGATTTAGCTTAAATACTGTAATTTACGTAGTAGTGAAGTATATATAAAAGCAAGTATTTTCTAAAATAATAATTGTGTTTCAATAGTTACCGTGGTAAGTGTTTTAATTTATTATTTACATACACAATATTATTCGGGTTCTTACTATTTTGAGCAGTGTTGGCCTAGTGGTCTCTCATCCCTAAAGTAGGTTCGAATCCCCCACTAATGGACTTTCTTTCTGTGTGCGCACTTAGCACTCGCTCGAACAGTGAAGGAATCACCTACTTGTCTATGAGATTGACAAATGATCATGTAATACAGAAATCTGTTCATGTAACATATACCAAAAAAGCAACAATTAAAACATATTCTAGATTAAAGAGAACATAGTTTATATTCCTGTTTTAGTTTCAGCTATAATTTTAATATTTCGATTCATTAAATTCAATACTTCCATTCGCATAGCCCATGGAACAGGTTTTATGTTTAAGTGGGTTAATTAATAACAAATTCTGAAAATAATTTTTATTTTTTTACAGCATTCAAGATGAAAATCATTTTGCTGTTAGCGGTTGTGTGCGCTGCTGCATCAGCCGATACGATTGATTTCTTTTCTACTGCTGATGATAACCTGGATATGAAGGCGGTGGTAGACGATCCAGCGAAACTAAAAGCCATGACTGACTGCTTCTTGGATAAAGGCCCATGTGATCCTGTAGCTCAGAGTTACAAATGTAAGTAAATCTGTTTTCTATGCCTCCATTGTCTTTATTTTTCGATGGCATTTTAATTATAGTCGAAATTAAAATCACCAATAAATTGTTTTGAAGCGTGAATTGTGTTGTGTGATGTGTATAATTTAGGTAAAAATGTTCTTTATTCTTAGTATTTACAATTTTCTTAACCTACATTGTAATAATAATATTAATTAATTAATAAATAGAAAAATTAAATATCCACATTAGGAACCACGAACCACGGCACGATTTATCGAAATTTCGTCGAATCGATTCCCTAGCAAAGAACAAGGACGAGATCCAAAGAAAAGAAATTTAACTTACGTGGTTTGCAATGGAATGAATCCCTTGTCATGGAATCCAAAAATTTAACGCACATGCAAGGCCTCTGTAAGTGCGAATGTATGTGTCTATGGACGGCAGCATCACGTAACGTTAGATGAGCCTCTTGCCCGTTGGCCTCCTGTTACATCTAATATATAAAATTCTGATGTCACTATGTTCGTTCCCACACTCCTCCGAAACGGCTCGACCGATTCTTATGAGTTTTTTATGCAGTTTACAAGTTTGAGAATCGGCTACTACATATTTTTCCACCCCCTGAGTGATAAGGGGTGTCCATCCCAAAAACAATATTTTTATTTTTTAGACAATGTTTTTTGGTTTTTATTTGTAAAAATAAATTTTTTCACCCCTCTACGATCAACCCTATTTTTTAATTATTAATTAAAAACTTATGACTTGAACTCTGAGGTTTATACAGAGAAAAATTCACAGAACAACCAAAAAAGCTTTCGTTCGGGAAAACCGAACAGTTTCTGGGGTAGCAGCAAAACGTTCCATGTTGGTATGTACTAAAAAGAGTAGGCAGGCTAAGTAAAATTACATTAAGGAGAAACGAAGTTCGCGGGGGCAGTATATGTATAAATATGTCTCAAAATATCCATATATATATATATTTTTTTAATTTGCAATTGATTTTAGTGATAATTCCTGAAGCTTTCCCTCACGCTTGCGGCCGTTGTAACGACGCCCAGAAGCATTTGGCCCACACATACCTCCGCGGTCTCTTCTCGAAAATACCAGAGGATTACGATGACTTCTTGAAGAAATACGACCCTCAAGGAATCTACTTGGACAATTTCATGGAGGCTGTTAAGGATTATTGATTATTGACAATAAATTATTATTCTCCATTCGTGTGTTTTTTCTTTTTAATTAAGAAAACGGTTTACATAACCCGTTCAACGCGCAATCATCTGCGTTATGTGGTAGCGTAGTATCAGTATGTATATAAATTTCTCGATAAGAAGACTATTTAACTGAATTCTTCTTTTTTAATGTGAACTAGCAGCTATAGAATAGAATGTTCAATCGTATTAGTATATAATTATTTAAATTTAGAAACTTTTGGCATAATCGAAAGGACCAAGGGGAAGAGGGCACTCTTAAAAAAGGTGATGATGATGGTGATGGTCGTTAGCAGGAAGCGAATGGAGAAAGAAAGCCATAGATGGAGATATTTGGAGTTAATGGTTTTCCTAAGATACATATTTAATTATTAGTTTAATACAGACAATTTATAAGATTTTAAAGTGTTTTTATTGTAATAACTAATTCAATCGCTTTACCTTTTCAACTTTCAAAAGAGCTGGGATGATCTTATGTCAAAATTTATTAAGTCACAATTACAGACCGCGGAAGGCTGGTGTCAGTTGTGTTTAGACACAACTTTGATTTTGTCCCTTTGGAGTAGAGACTTCAAGTGCACAGGCGCTAATTAAAGATTTAAGTTGGCGCCTGATAGATAGTACCGGCGAAAATAGCATTAAAGGTACATAAGCACAGGAACCAAACTTTTAAAATTGGTTTTAGTTTTCCATTTATCAGTTTTTAATCATTTTTTTTATAAGTATATTCTTACGAATATCGTAAACACTGTACATTTGTGTGTTGGAAATAAAACAATTAAAGGCTAAAATTTAATGGCATTTTTTTTATATTTAAAGGATATTGGTGCCAATATGCATATTAACGTAAAAGTACAAGGAAAATGTAAGTAATTAAGATACCCATTATTCCATACAAGTTGAGGTAAAATGAGTCAATAAATTTAACACCATTGAATACATTCACGTTTAATCACACTTTGAAATTGGATCAACATTTTCTATTAAACTTAATAGTAGCCGCAAATGATTATGTGAACTTGACACAAAACAACTTACCTAGTTGATGGCAAGTCGTGCGTGGCTCGACTAGCTTTGAACTAGAGAGTTACTTCCTTTTTATCGTTTAGTAATAATAAATCATAAGACTAACGCTTTTCCTTTTATAAAACATGAAGTCTAGGTGTTATAGGTGAATTTAATTTGTTCTATAGGAATAGCTAATCAACTAAGTTGTGTATGTTTTAGATTTTTCAATTCGCTTGATAATATTTTTTCTATTCGGCTAGATAATTTTCAAAAAGAGCTTTAACTTTGTTAAATGCTTGACAATAAATTGTTGCGCTACATCCTTTTTAAGTCTGGGCCTCAGATTTCTGTATTTGTTTTATGATTGTCAATCTATTAGGCAAGCAGGTGATCGGCCTTCTGTGCCTGACACACGCCGTCGACGTTTTTTGGATCTAAGGAAAGCTCACGATGTTTTCCTTTACCGTTCGAGTGAATGTTAAATGCGCACATAGAAAGAAAGTGCATTGGTGCATAGCCAGAGTTCGAACCTACGACCTCAGGGATGAGAGTCACACGCTGAAGCCACTAGGCTATCACTGCTTTTTAAAAATCCTCCTTATTCTCCTTCAGTCGCGCTCTTTATTTCTGAAGATCGCCTTAGTTGCGTCGCACTTCCTCCACTGTTCCCTGTCTTCGGCAAGCCTTCTTCAAGCAAGACCCTCTATTCCATTGGTTATTTTACAATTACAGGCCAGTAAAAGATCAACCTTCTATCCCTGACACCAAATTGTTGGGACTTGCGATGGTTACCCTTACCATATGAGCAAGTTAATTGCACGCAGACTTTGAACACACGACCTCAGACTTGAAAGTCACACAAAAGCAACACTGCTTTTTTCAAGTTGTCTGTTTGATGTCAACCCAACCGTAACACTCTCTTTATTTGAGAACTAACTGACAATTTTAGTTTAGGGTCATTATTTTTAAAGTTCATAAACCTACGTGTATAATGACTTAATAAATATATAAATAATCAAGTAAGGTGAATCAAACAAAAGTGGTTAAATACTGAATCTTTTATTAATAAAACAAAAATTAGTATTCAGCCACAGCCTTTTCCAAAAGAGGCAAGTAAACGTGGTCAGGATCGTACTTCTCCTCGTAGTCCCAGTAGTATTGAGGATAGTACTCCTTCAAAGCCGTCAGGAACCGGTTCCACAAATGCTTCTGGGGATCATTGCATCTGTGGCAGGCTGTGGGGACCGCTTCCGGCATGTTTTCTATGAAAAGATACATACCATTATAAATTCAATATACAATTACCAAAAGAGAAATTCGTGCTTCATCAAATCGTGATTATATGAGAAAGAAAATGTCTACCTAACCAATGCTTGGCAAAATTGCTTACATTTTGCTGCCTGTCTAATATTCTGCACATTATTAATCTGTATGCATTGTCTAAATGAATAAAAGATTTCATAATCCTTACATATAATATGTGTACTACTAATTTCAAACATATTTTCCTCTATTTGAATGTGACATCATGACTTACTTTTGTATGACTGACTCAGAGGGTCACATGGAGCACGGTCAACGAAGCAATCAATAAATCCTTTGACCAGTGTTGGATTCTTCATCGCTGTATCGATGTCCAAATAATCATTGTCCGTGGTAAAGTACACGATATCCTCTGCTATGGTCATCGCCACAAGGGCGGAAAGGATGATGAAGAGTTTCATGTTTCTGTAAAATAAGTTGATCAGTTGAGTTCCTTTTAATTACAGATTATAATAGATAATACTAATAAAGTGTTACAAAAACATCGCGATATTTGTTATATTCAAATTCACTCAAATAAAATATAAAACCTTACCAAATTGAGATCCAAATTGAACTGTGACAAGATAGAATGCAATATAGTTTATATACTAACTAATACTATTAGTAATAATTGTAAAAGAAATAAAATTTACTAATTAATTTTCCTTATTGCATAGGAAAAATGGTACTACTAATGGATGAAATTGTTAACTATCATTATTAGAACATCATCATTCATCATTATTATAACAATCTGTAATGTGCCTAAATGAAATATTAATTATTTATTATTGACTGCATTTCGTATTTTTTATGAGCTATCTTATAATATAATAACATATAATTAACCTTATCTCGGATGGCGCATCTATTCCGGGCTGTTTCGAGATTTGTTGTGTTTGCCCAAGGGAGCCCAATACTATCTGGTCAATATATTCTTGAAGCCTTGTTGTATGTACAAAAAATATAAACGATTTTAAAACAAATGGTGACTTTCACCATTATAATACTTGAAACTGAACAAATGCATGAAATGAAATGAAATGAAAAAGTTTTTTTTTCCAGAGGAACAAAAAAAACCCCTTTCAAAAACACTCCCTAACAAAAATAAAGGCAACTCTCCCCACCCCCCCCCCCCCCAAAAAAAAGTCCCAAACACCCCCGGGGGGGGCCCCCCCCCCTCCTCCTCCCCCACAACCACAATTTTTTTATTAAATTGGTGGAAAAAACCCAGGCGGGGCTGCCCGGCGGGGCGGCGGGGGGAAAGCCCCCCCCCCGCCCCCCCCCCCCCCCCCCCCCCCGCGCCCGCCCCCCCCCCCCCCCCCCCCCCCCCCCCCCCCCCCCCCGGGGGCGCCCCCCCCCCCCCCCCCCCCCCCCCCCCCCCGGGGCCCCCCGGGGCCCGGGGGCCCCCCCCCCCCCCCCCCCCCCCCCCCCCCCCCCCACATTCCCAAAATTTTCCCAATTTTCCCCCCAAGCCCGGGGGGGCCCCCCCCCCCCCCCCCCCCCCCCCCCCCCCCCCCCCCCCCCCCCCCCCCGGGGGGGCCCCCCCCCCCGGGGAAAAAAAACACACAAAAACACCCCCCCCCCCCCCCCCCCCCCCCCCCCCCCCCCCCCCCCCCCCCCCCCCCCCCCCCCCCCCCCCCCCCCCCCCCCCCCCCCCCACCCCCCCCCCCCCCCCCCCCCCCCCCCCCCCCCCCCCCCCCCCCCCCCCCAACCCCCCCCCCCCCCCCCCCCCCCCCCCCCCCCCCCCCCCCCCCCCCCCCCCCCCCCCCCCCCCCCCCCCCCCCCCCCCCCCCCCCCCCCCCCCCCCCCCCCCCCCCCCCCCCCCCCCCCAAAAAACCCCCCCCCCCCCCCCCCCCCCCCCCCCCCCCCCCCCCCCCCCCCCCCCCCCCCCCCCCCCCCCCCCCCCCCCCCCCCCCCCCCCCCCCCCCCCCCCCCCCCCCCCCCCCCCCCCCCCCCCCCCCCCCCCCCCCCCCCCCCCCCCCCCCCCCCCCCCCCCCCCCCCCCCCCCCCCCCCCCCCCCCCCCCCCCCCCCCCCCCCCCCCCCCCCCCCCCCCCCCCCCCCCCCCCCCCCCCCCCCCCCCCCCCCCCCCCCCCCCCCCCCCCCCCCCCCCCCCCCCCCCCCCCCCCCCCCCCCCCCCCCCCCCCCCCCCCCCCCCCCCCCCCCCCCCCCCCCCCCCCCCCCCCCCCCCCCCCCCCCCCCCCCCCCCCCCCCCCCCCCCCCCCCCCCCCCCCCCCCCCCCCCCCCCCCCCCCCCCCCCCCCCCCCCCCCCCCCCCCCCCCCCCCCCCCCCCCCCCCCCCCCCCCCCCCCCCCCCCCCCCCCCCCCCCCCCCCCCCCCCCCCCCCCCCCCCCCCCCCCCCCCCCCCCCCCCCCCCCCCCCCCCCCCCCCCCCCCCCCCCCCCCCCCCCCCCCCCCCCCCCCCCCCCCCCCCCCCCCCCCCCCCCCCCCCCCCCCCCCCCCCCCCCCCCCCCCCCCCCCCCCCCCCCCCCCCCCCCCCCCCCCCCCCCCCCCCCCCCCCCCCCCCCCCCCCCCCCCCCCCCCCCCCCCCCCCCCCCCCCCCCCCCCCCCCCCCCCCCCCCCCCCCCCCCCCCCCCCCCCCCCCCCCCCCCCCCCCCCCCCCCCCCCCCCCCCCCCCCCCCCCCCCCCCCCCCCCCCCCCCCCCCCCCCCCCCCCCCCCCCCCCCCCCCCCCCCCCCCCCCCCCCCCCCCCCCCCCCCCCCCCCCCCCCCCCCCCCCCCCCCCCCCCCCCCCCCCCCCCCCCCCCCCCCCCCCCCCCCCCCCCCCCCCCCCCCCCCCCCCCCCCCCCCCCCCCCCCCCCCCCCCCCCCCCCCCCCCCCCCCCCCCCCCCCCCCCCCCCCCCCCCCCCCCCCCCCCCCCCCCCCCCCCCCCCCCCCCCCCCCCCCCCCCCCCCCCCCCCCCCCCCCCCATGCGTACGACCAACCAGGCTCCAGAAGATAAACCACTCCTTATATGGAAATTGTATTCGTTTTTACAACAAACTCCCAAGCGAAATTAGAGAATTATCTCTGAATAAATTCAAAACTCTCGTTAAACGTAAATTAATCAATAAATATTTTTTTAAACTTTGACGATTATTTAAATGAGCCTAGGGATTGATTTGCTCCAGTACAAACAATTCAAATAAATTATATGATTCAAAACTTGGCGATTAAAATGAGTGGCGGAATTAATATTTTATGAAAGTAATACAATGAATAAAAAGAAATGAGCGTCTGAATACAGAGATTTTTGGTGCCCCAAAAAAAGGTGGATAGAAGAAATAGAAGCGGTAGCAGGAAGCGATTGGAGAAAGAAAGTCATGACAGTACAGAGTAAGTTTGAAAAAGCTAGAGGTGGCCAGTGTAGGGGTTCCGATCGTGGGTACTGAAAAATAAAAAATAAAATTATAAAATGTAAGAAATCTGAGCTGTATTTTTTTGTAATGGCTGGAAATTAAACGGGCTGTTATTTTAAAATAAATAAAAATAAAATTTGTTTATTATGATATTATCACTTATTCCACGTCACTAAATTTGAATCGTTAGACATCCGTACTCATCGGCAAAGAAGACAGAGGGTGTAGGCCGAGAGAAAAAGCAGGCGTAAAAAACTCTCGGTACTCTTTCAAAATAGCAAATCATCAAACAACACTTATTTTAAAACAAATATCGTACATTAATTAGAAGTAGCCTGTCTAGTACTAGTCCCAGGCTCTTTTATCCCCTAGATATAATTATTATATATCCCTGCGGCGTTTTGCTCTAGCAGGGATTAATGATAAAACTCAATTTATAACGCTACCCACTAAAACGGATGCCTTCAGCTCGCTAATGGGCAGAGACAGGTTACAGCTGAGCCCAATCCTTACCCCCGCCAAACGCGAATGTCACACTTGCACTCCTCCGACGCACAATTCTTCAGAAATTTTTCTTAGGGCATAATATGGCAAAAGCACGGCGTTTCTGCCCCGGTCGTCGTTTCCTTTCTGTTTTCTCGCTGTCGGTCCGCATTCTCTTTTTGCGTCATGACAGCCTCACAAAAATTCTTGAAGGCATTCTAGGGAGCGTGATTGTCAGCTTCCACCATTGAACCCACATAGGTTTTGTTTGGACAGCATATGAACGCCATAAATTAATATTTGTTATTTTATAATACTACAAACTGTAATTATTTCATTTTTATCTCACACACTGTTTTATTGTTGTTTTTTATAACTCTTTAATGTTTAATATTCTACGGTTTCGATATTTGTAAATATGTGAGGAAAATGTATACTAACGATACAATAATTGACCTATCCGCTGCATTGCTTAATTTGTAAATAATACTTTGTGCCTATTTTAGTATAGTAGTTTTATTCTAGGAGTACATTGTCTTCACATATAATTATTTAACTAATGTATACAAAATATTGTAAAACCTAATTTAAAAGAGTTAGTGTGGAGTTTCTTGCCCATTCTCCTCCACAGGAAACCTTTTGAAAGGGGCAACTAGAATCATCTTTATATTTTATTTAACGTTCAAAAGTGCCATTTTAGGTGGTCTAATTGAAATAAATGATTTGACTTTGACTTTAGAATATACAAAGACCCTTCTTTGTGATCAAAATTATAATCTCGTCTAAATATGATACCGAGCTATTTGTCCATTACTGTGACCTTAATTCGATCATTCTTCATAACAATTTGCAATACAAGTATGCATAATCGCAATATAAAATGTAATGGTAATATTAAACGTCAGCGCAACAAGAAATAATAATTGTTTGCAATTTTGATTAAAGTAGTTCATGCACTTCAATACTTTGGAATCTGGTACACCTTTTGACATATGCTGATAGACATTCCTCTTTATAGACTAATCTTTGCTCTGGTCCACTATTCATATGAGGAATTGTAAACATTACCCATATTCGGGCTAATTAAGACGTGATCACCAAATTTACTTAGCTCTTTGTGTAGAGATCCCAAGCTGTATTTCCTATACAATGTCAAACACAAGAAGGCGTAGTTACTCAGTTACTCACACAGGTAATGCAATCCCGATCTCACGATATCTCGTCCCATTTTCCAAGATCGATAGCATAACATGACGAGTTCTCGTAGGATTACCGAGTAGTATCAGAAAATTAAATGAAAAACCATGAACAAGAGTACCTCTGAGCGTCCAATAAATGCAACCGAAGCGTTGTTATATTTGAAAATATGTATATAACTTGAACAGTTGAGTGGCGGAGAGTTTCTTGCCAGTTCTTCTTGCCCGCTCTACGCCCTTGACGTGGGAACTGGTTGTAAATGTAAATTTAGAATCAATATGTAAAAGTGCACTTAGTTACCAATATGAATAAAGTTATTTTGAGTTTGAAATGCGTCGAAAGTCCATTTCCCTTACAAATATATCTATCGTACGGAAAATAAAATAAAAATATAATCAAATAATAGGTATAATTTGTATTTACAATTTTCTCACCTACAAAGTAATAATTATAAAAAGTTAGGTATATCAATCAATTATATCGTTAGATTTCCTTTTAATATATACTGCTATAAAAACCAACACTTAAGAATTAGAAGAACTCCTTTTGGGTCTAAGACATGTCGGTTTCCTCACGATGTTTTCCTTCACCGTTCGAGCAAATGTTAAATGGGCACATAGAAAGAAAGTCCATTGGTGCACAGCCGGGGATCGAACCTACGACCTCAGGTATGAGAGTCGCACGCTGAAGCCTAGTGGCTAACACTGCTCTTGCTTCATAAGAAGTTTTTTCAAAATCGCTCGTATATATATATGTATACTAGCCGTTTCGCGCCCGCTTTCTGGAAATTAAAATAAATTTTATGTTTCATTATTTTATTTTTTTCATATTTTTATTATTCTTCTTTTTAACTTCCCCTAAGAAAATTGAAATATTTCGAAAATCGAGTTTTTAACAGATGTTGACGTTTAGAGGTTCTAGGAAGCCTCCCCAATGTTTCCGCGGTGAAGTCCGTATGGATAAATTTTCATAAAAGTAAAACTAAAAAATTTTGGAATTTAATAAATAAATAAAAGCCATAAACCATCTAGGAAAAATTTCGCATCGAATGGTGGTAGTTTCATGTCGATACGATCAGTGGTTTAGGCGTGAAGGAGCCTCAAACGAAGACCATTTTTCTTTTATATATATAGATATAATATAGGTAGATAGAAGTAATTGTCTGGAAATAACTGTTATTTACCACTGGGCTTGTATTAAAATAAATAATGGATATGTTTTGTGACTTATTATAAATAATGTTAATAAATAATAGGAATGGTAAAAAATGTAGGTTACAATAAATATTTATCATTCAAATAATTTCGTATCTTAATTAATCTCATAAACACATCTTAGCAGTTTTCATTGTCTTTTGTTCGATTTAAACAATTGTTTTTCGAAAACTACTCAAGATTGCAATTCTTAATTCCATGAGACCTCGAATGAACGATCTCGACTCGCGCTTGCATTGCCCACTCACACTACATGGCGAAGAATATTAAAAAGTCACATACAACAAAATGTAAAAACGATTCAATAATAGTGATGTTAAGTGCCGCCAATTCCATTTTATAGATTGACCTACCGTCATGGTGCATTGCATACAATTTTGTACTATCATTTATCACAAAAGGGACCCAGAAAGCTGTGGGCAAGACCAAAGGATGTAACGCCACTGTTTTTTTTGTATATATTAAGTTTAAAACAGGTCTGGAAAGGCTTATATTCTGAGGCCTAGATATAGGGTGGTAACGCTGAAATATTTGATATACTTTTACTTATAAAAATTGATAAGTGAAATTTTACGATGCCCACCTATGACACAAAATTGGTTTATCACTGCGCAATCTAAGTAAAATTCTCTAACTCACCATATTCTTTTTTAATTAAAACTAACAAGAATTTTGAATGACCATGAATCTGACAATGAATTTGAAACAAATATAGGAGTATTAATTAGTTTTAAAATTATATACCTAGTTATTTTTATTATACAAGTCGAATTTTATATTTCGTCTAATTATAATCAAGTATTTAAATTGAATATCTAAATCAATACTAATTCATATGATAAAATTTTGTGAAAAAACTGTGCCGAACTTTATGAGTCTTCAATACAATTGAGGTTAACTATCCGTATGTTTATCGAGTATTATTGTTGATTAAAATGAAACATGAACCATTATTCATTGCTTTTGTTTATTGCGTTTGTTACAGCAACTTTTTAGAAATATTCTGACCTATATTCAATAATTGAGAACAAAGATTTAAGCACGAATATAATAAGGAGAAATGAAGGCTTGGAATATTACAGAGAAGTAAACATTTTAATAATACCTTATTCAAAAAATGATTACATTATTTAATCAAAAATGTAATTTTTCAGATTTAATCTAGCAAATATAAGGACAAGAGACAAAAAAAATTGATGAATCAGTGGAAGTGCACTAAATTGAATAAAAAAAAGAGTTGTCATCTTATCGCCGTGAAACATCAAAAACTAGAGGTGGACCCACCATCACCTTCTCCAGACCAATGGATATGGCAAATTATACCGCAACGGTTTGAAGTAGATTTCAATGAATTTGATTGTGATGGTGTCGAGGTAGGAATTTAATTATAATATGATGGTGATGTTCAAGGTTCAACCTCTCAACATAGGCACATACTTTATTCCCCTACAGGGTAGTTAGAGATATTGTAATACCTCAAAACATCCATGTTGCTCTTGTAGTACCGAAACTCTGTCAGCCAGATGTGAGCCCATTCCCACTTATAATGGACATGGGTAATACCTAAACCTAGCAACACTCACCAATATTAAATTAATGATGTTATTTTTTTTCAGTATTACAAATAAAATATTTTGGAAAAATTGCTATCCCAAAACAATAAACCAACAATGACAAGGTTTAGTTGACATAACTTGAATACTAAAAATGCCAACAAAGGTGTCACAACAGTGACAACATAACTTAAGAATTTCATTATTTTGTAGGATTAAAAAAGGTTAAAAATGTCGAACTGAACAACAAGATCCCAAACAACTCAAAAAAACTACAAAGGAAGACACCGGTATTATATTTAAATTATCTCTATTCTAAATAGAATAAAAGAAAGTTGCTATCCAGGTCTGTAGCATGTGCTACAAATTATATTATTAACACATTTATATAATTATATTAATATAAATGTGTTAAAATCTATAATATGAATTATAAAAAATTTTAAGTTTTGCATGGACAGTTAAATTAATTTCTCTTATTTTTGCAGAAGCAAGTAGTAGTTTTAGTTTTGGAGAAGCCTCGTAGATGCACAACCAAGTAATGATTAATTTAAAATTAAACCGAAATTCTGATGAAGACATTAGAGTCACTTAAAAATAAATAGTATAATGAAATAAAAATGTTTTAAAGATAAATAGTGTTTTATTTGTTTAATGTAAGAGAATAATAATAAATATTTATTTAATTAATTTTTCAAATGTAAACTGAACTTTATTGACTTTAATGACTCCTTTTCCAGGCTTTGATTATTTAATTGTAATTAATTATTTGCATGCAATCAAAATCTATTTTTAATAATGCCAAAGAAGTATAACTTCTTACGCGCGTACATAAGTACACGCACCCTTTTTTTTAATATTAGTACAATTAAGTCAAAAGAAAACGCTAATATTAATACATATTATGTTTATTAAAAATACAAAAACCGCATCGATCACTGCTAAAATTACCTATGACAGAGGCTGTTTCACCAGTGCAATCCGTTAGCCCCATCCATTCCGTGCTGTTTCATTCTGGCTTTAGTCTAAGGATTTAAACTTAACAGGATGGATAGATATCTTAAATTTTCAAAATGATACTAAATATATATACGGCGTAAATTAGCCGATATTATTTAGTAAGTAATTACTTTGCTGAGTTAAGTTTAAATATTAGCCTTTTCTTTTTATAGATTAATATAACAATTCATTCATTTTATGATAAAATTTTACATTTTACACACTGTTTAAGTAACTGAAATAAAAATATTAAACCTATTTGAGGCAGGGATTCAGAAAGTTTTGAAAAACTTATCGTGACTGGCAAAGCGGAGGAAACCTGACCGCGAGACCGAAAACCTACTTGCTGGACCGATCAAGTAAAGACCCTTAAAGGTCTTACCATCACCCAGGCGCAAAGGCTGGCCGAAGCCATGGGAGATTGGAGAAAGTTATGCGGCGCCACTAACACGACCTTCAGAAATGAAGAGTGCGAAATTAAAACATAACCGCAAATAGAGCTAATTAATATTAACATATTTTTTTTAATTTGAAGATAAATTAGTTTATAAAACGTAATAGTTATGACAGATAAAATTAAATGCTTCACAAGTACCTAAACTAAACATGTAGGTACGTTATGACGATATTTCATACATACAATGTGTACTTGTGTAAATCAGGAGAATGTTTTATTCCAAACCATTAATGTTATATCAATATTTATAGAAATATAGAAACCTAAATTGGACTTTGATAGTTGAATGAATTGATTGAAAAACTCGACTGAATCTTTATTTTCATTTCATTTGGAAAATATTTGGGGGCCTGGTCCACCTACTTTGTAGCCTGAGATCCAGACCTTTATATCCGGCCACGGGTATCCGAGACGTCATTTAAAAATACTAATAATTTACAAAAAAATAAAAAAAACTTAAGCAAAGACTCTCATAATATCCTTTCTCGTTCCATGTCTGTAGGAGACAAGACATGGTCAAAAATGCGCCGAAAAATCGGTTCTGAGATAAAAATGATAATTTTATTGCTACAAATAAAGAATAGGTACATCTTAGTTCTTTTATCAGCATACATTCAAGATTTCGTCAATACCAATTTTATTTATGTATGTATAAATGTATTTAAAAAAAGCGAATGTAAAACCAATTTGCCCTTTTGTACCTACATTTTTTGCCATCTTTATATCTCTTTTAAGTGTTAACATTGTTTAATTCTTGAAATAGAGGTTTAAATTGGAAACGGGTCTCCTGTAACAAACATTTCTTTTTATTTTATTATTAAATTGTCCAATATGATTTGACTATATAATTCACGTGAGATGTGAGACGGCATTATCTGAAAACTATTCTTACTTATTGGCACCCCAGTACCAGCCACTTTCTAAGCGGCTTGATCCCCTTCAAAGCTAAATTTAATGTACTGTGACCAAATAGGCCATCAAATGAGCCAATTTTTAAATAAGGAATAAAATATTATAAACAGCTGTTACCCAAATGCTACTTTTAAATATATTATAAAGAACATTGTAAGAGAGACTTCCAGTAAAGCGGATAATCTAATTATATTTATAGGCAATAGAGGGAATCTAAACAAAAAGGAGCTTATTAGCTGCTATGAAAAATTGTGCCTACTTAATACTAAAAATCTAATTCTGTTTACATTCTCTTATAGTAAACACTTTAGTCAGCATGAAAATAATGCGAGACATATTTTAAATCAGACAATGCACACATTAACATTGTACAATAAAAACTTTACACTAATTGATACCAATAGGTACATTAGTTGTAATAATTATTTTTTGACAAAGGAAAGATATAATCTCCCTACATATTTTAAAAGACAGATAGCTGATTCGCTATCATATTTATTGTATATAACAGCCAAGAATTTGGCTAGACAACCTGCTTCTATTGAGCAGGTTTTAGTTAGTAAGACCTTGGAAGATATTCCAAGAAATAGTATATCTAATTTAAATTAGACACTAAGACAACAGAGAGTCTCTCTGGCCTAGAATTAGAAAGTAAGCTAAGTAAATTTAAGAACAATAGTATCAATCTGGTTCACCAAAATATACAAGGCATGAAAAGTAAATTACTAGAAATTGAGTTGTTTTTGAGCAGTGAAAATGTTGACATACTGTGTATTACAGAACACTGGTTAAAGACATGTGAACTTATGTTCAATTTTTGTAATCATCAGATTGGTAGTTCGTTCCGCAGGGGAAATGCAATACACGGTGGCTCATTAATATTGCTTAGTAAAAAAATAAAATTTAAAGAAAGGAAGGACATAGTGAGCCTCTCTGTGGAACGCCTTATAGAAGTATCTTGTGTGGAGCTGGAGCAATTTATCATTGTTAGTTTGTATAGCCCTCCTTCAGCTCAATATGATAGTTTAGAAAAAATATTGGAGCAGGTCCTGTACAAATTGCAAAAATCCAAGAAAAAATTGATCGTTAGTGGAGACTTTAATGTAAATTTGCTTGACAACTGTAGTTCAAGTAAACGTTTGCTAAATCTGTTTAAATCATATAATTTAATTAATACTTTTATTGTACCAACTAGGGTAACAGCCACCACGGCAACATGTATTGACAATATCTATAGTAATATAGTTCCTCTCAACGCCTGTATTATCAACAAACTTACATCTGACCACTCTGGTCAATTGTTTGAATTTGAAATACTAAAATGTAAAGAAGAAAAAGAAAATATGCACAATTCCTATAACAGAGGATCGGTTAGACAGATTTAGGAAAAATTTGATATTTAAAATGCCATTTTTGCGTAGTAACCAATGCCCTAATAATTTATATAACACTTTCTTTGATTCATTTATTGGTGAATTCAAAAATGTGTTCACTCCAAAGACTTTTTTGGTCTCGGAGAAACCAACCTTTTGTGACTGGGCAACTCCGGAGCTACACAAAAAAAGGCTAAAATTGTATGAGTTGTATGATGAAAAACAGTATAATGACAGTGAAGAATTTAAAACTTATGTTAGGATATTCTCAAAAAGTTTTAGGCAAGAGTGTAGAATCGCTAAGGCGAAACACTTAAGTCTTAGAATAAACAACAGCTCTGATAAGATAAAGGCTACTTGGAAAATTATAAACGAGGAGACTGGAAGAACCTCCAGAAAGGATAATGAATTTAAAGTGAATATAAACGGCAAAGTAATTAGTTCCGACCTCGAAGTAGCCTCTGCATTTGAAGAGTTTTTTACTAACATTCCTTTAAATACAACCAGCGTTTTAAATTCTTCACCATCAGCCGCCCTTTTATTATTGAAAAAGAATGTTCCTGTATGCAATCATAAGTTTGTATTTAGCCGCATTAGCTGCAATGACATTATAAAAACATTTAAACAGCTAAAAATAAAAAAAACTAAAGATCTTTGGGGTGTATCTGTTTTCATTTTACAATCAGTAATCAATACTATCAGTTCAGAGTTGGCTATAATATTTAATGAATGTATAGATTGTGGAGTCTTTCCAGACCAGATGAAGATAAGTAAAATCACACCGTTATTCAAAACGGGCAGCACTTCGGACCCCACAAATTTTAGACCCATATCTGTGCTGCCGGCTTTGAGTAAAATCTTTGAAAAAATCATTCTTGAACAATTATTGATACATTTTAATAATAATAAAATTATGCATAGCCAGCAGTATGGTTTTACAAGAGGTCGCTCCACAGCAGATGCTGGCATTCAATTAATTTCCGAGATTTTACCTCTTGGGAAAATTCTCATGATGCCATTGGAGTTTTTTGCGACTTATCAAAGGCTTTTGACTGTGTCCATCACGAAATCCTAATCAAGAAACTTCAACACTATGGCATTGGCGAAAAAGCGCTAAATCTTGTGGAATCATACCTGAGCGATAGAATTCAAAAGGTAAATGTAAATGGAGCTATATCACAGGGATCCTCTGTTACTATGGGAGTACCGCAAGGCTCCATACTTGGTCCCTTCTTATTCCTCGTCTATATAAATGACCTGCCATTTCTTGTAAAGGAGCTTCACGAGATAGTACTGTTTGCTGATGACACTTCGCTTTTATTTAAAGTGAAACGACAAAATCCATCACTTGATAACGTAAACAGTGCCATCTCCAGTGTAGTTCACTGGTTTAATACAAATAATCTTAAGTTAAACGAAAAGAAGACAAAATGTGTTAAATTTGTAACTACAAATGTAAAAAGTAGTCATTCTCAAATAATAATTAAAGACGAGAAAATAGACTTTGTTGATAATGCGGTATTCTTGGGAATTACTTTAGATAGTAAACTCCAGTGGGGCCGACACATAGAAGGTCTTTCGAATAGGCTAAGTTCCGCAGCGTTCGCAGTAAAAAAGATACGCGATCTTACGGATGAGAACACAGCAAAGCTTGTTTATTTCAGCTATTTTCATAGTATTATGTCATATGGTATTATTTTGTGGGGTAATGCAGCTGACATTAAATCGATATATGTAGTGCAAAAGCGGGCTATAAGAGCGATCTGTGGGTTGTCCCCACGGGAGTCGGTCCGAAGCAAATTTAAGGAATTACATATTTTGACTCTGGCAAGTCAATACATTTATGAGAATATTTTGTATGTGCGGAAAAATATAGATTTCTTTAAAAAGAATAGTAGCTTCCATAATTATAGTACTCGTAATAAAGACAAAATTAGCGCACCAACCAGAAGGCTGCATAAATCGAGTAATTCTTTCCAAGGCAATTGTATACGTTTTTTCAACAAAATCCCTAGTGAGATACAAGCGTTGTCAATAAATAAATTTAAATCGTACATTAAAGTAAAACTGCTGGCTAAGGCTTATTATAATATAAATGAATATTTAAACGATCCTAGTGCTTGGATATGAGTTGCTCCAGTATATATTATAGGTAAAACGACTGAATCTCTCGGCTGCATTTCCAGACTCTGGGGTGATCGTCAACATCCACGACTGTTTTATTGTAAAGTGGGAACAAACCGTGATCCATGTGGTATCCAATTATTTCAGTATTATTATTATTTTCTTATGTAGCCAAGTCCACATTTCAAGGATCGTCATGCTCGCTTAAATGTCATTGCTTGTGGCGGCGTCCATGCGTCGGGTTGTCTCTCTCCCTAAAATATGGCGAGGGGGCCGATAGCTGGCCATGCGTCATACTCGTGAACGGGTGCTACTTGTGGTGACTGGTCGTACTTGAATTCGTGTATGCGGTGATGTTAATTATTTCGACTATGTGTTTGCGTGTTGTTCCCACGAGAATGTAAGTGCGTGCTCCTATTTCACCATGCCTCCTGCTGATAGGGGACAAGTCTTTGTTTTTATTTATGTTATTATTATTAATTACTTAAAATGTCATGTGGAACATGGTGTAATGGTTGCAGCTCCTTACAAACGTTGTGTAAAAAAAAAAAAAAAACATGGCGATTAAAAAGAGTGGCGGAGAGTTTATTGCCAGTTCTTCTCTTCCGTTCTACGCCCTTGGATTTGAGAACTGGCAGTAAATGTAAAATTAGAAGCATGAATATTTATTTCTTTAATGACGAATCACAAGTGTACATTGTGTTACCTACGTGAATAAATGATTTTTGAATTGAATTGAATTGAATTGGCGTTGGGTAGAGATCTGAGATCTCTCTGCATCTTGTACTGCATTTACCGTGGACAGTGTTCAGAGGAGTTGTTTGGATTAATACCTGCAGTTGAGTTTCATCATCGGAGGTCGAGGCAGAATTCAAAATCCCACCACCACGCAGTTCCACAACTGAGCGTTTCTTAAGGCAGTTTTTGCCACGCACCAACATTATGTGGAACTAGCTACCCACTAAAGTATACCAGGACCAATTAGACTTTAGGTCCTTCAAGAAAAGAGCGTACCAATTGTTAAAAGGCCGACAAGGCACTCGGGAGCCCTCTGACATTAACTTACTAATCAATCAATGGACTGTATTTGTCTGATGAATAAAATTATTATTATTATTAATATTAAGAGTGGGCGAAGGTATCACTTAACAATAGAAGTGCCTGCTGCACATTTGCTGTTCTATTAAATAAATAGGTTAATGAGCAAAATTAAAGAAAAAATTATGAAAATCTGTTCTTTTTTTATAAAATGTACCCTTTATTTAGTGATTATAATAATTTATCATATTATGGTACAATGTCACGAACACTAATCAAAAATTTAAGTGGGAGCCTCGGAGACGGTAAGGTAACCTTTGAACTGGTGCTTCCCTCTCTTAAAGAAGTATCGCAATACCTACAGCGAGGAAATGTTGCCAACATTAATGTTTCACTACCACAGGAAAGAAAAATTTTCAATTTGTTTTTATATTTTATTTAATATTAATAATTGTATCGGTATTTGATTAAAAATAAAATAATATTAATAAAATATATAAATCTGGAAAATTTAAAGATCAAATTAATAATCCTTCACGGCTTTCATCAACTCATCTAAGAATATATTACTCGGGTCATATTTCCGTTGAAACGCCAAATATTCAGTGGGATAATATTTCTTTAAACCATTCAAGAAGATGTTCCACATATGTTTTTGGCCATCTGTACATCTCAAACAGGCTGTAGGAATTGCTTCTGGCATGTTTTCTAAAAACAAAGCTATGTATTACTATATATCATATATCAAAAAATATATAAATTAACAGCTTAGAACCTTCGAATGAAATAGATAATGTTAGAATAATTTACATTTTAATTTTAATAATAATTTAGCCACTTGTCGTCATCACAAGTCAGAACAAATTCGACTTCTGGTCCTTCAAGAAAAAAGCGTACCAATTCTTAAAAGGCCGGCAACGCACTTGCGAGGCCTCTGGCAGTATGAGTGTCTATGGGCGGCGGTATCACTTCACATCAGATAAGCCTTCTGCCCGTTTGCTCCCTGTTAAATAAAAAAAAAATGCTCTAAATGAAGCTAAGTTTTTATTTAGATTTACTTCTAATGCTGCTGTTTCGAAGGCACGTAGTAAGCACAGAAGGCACCCTGATCACGATTATTGAAAAGCTCTAGTCTAGTTATATAGACATTTCGATAGCTTTTCAATATAAATAAGTTTTTTTTTGTGAAATTTATGTTTACGTTAATTGTCACACATTTTAGATGTAAGATTTTGTAAAATAATTAGTAGTTTAAGCTTAATAACAAAATAAATAAATAAATAAAGATTTTTAAAAAAAAATCGTGTTGATCAAAGACATCTTACTTTTATATGAAAAGCTAAATGGTTCGCAAATCCTTCTTCCAACGAAACAGTCCATATGATATTTCACCTGAACGGGATCTTTCAACATGGCAGCGACATCGTAGTGGTCGTCAGCGGTGGTAAATTTACCGCATAAATGAGCGAGAGCGACCCCGAGTAGGGCTGACAATAGTAGCAACTTCATTTCGTTTCAAACGACTGAACGTAATTAGCAAATAGTTGTTACTTATAAACATTATTTTCAATTAAAACAGTACATTTTAATTATCGATAAAGAAGTAATACATTATAATATTTATTTTAAACAATGAAAATATTAATTATACGGTTAATAATACCGTATAATTAATACTTTAAAAGTACGCAAGCAATTTTAATATATTTAAAATAAAAAAAAATAAAAATAAAAAATATGTTTATTATGGAACATAAGATACATGTATCACTTATTCCACGTCATTAAATTTGAACTTTTAGGCATCCCTACTCATCGGCAAAGAAGACAGAGGGTGTAGGCCGAGAGAAAAAGCCGGCGTAAAAAACTCTCGGTACTCTTTTAAAACAGCAAATCATCAAACAACACTTATTTAAAACAAATATCGCAAATTAATTAGAAGTAGCCTGTCTAGCACTAGCCCCAGGCCCTTTTATCAACTAGATATTCGTTGACTTTATAGTAAGCCTTTTTACACAGCTTTTCTTTAATACATTTCTTAAATTTATTGAAAGGCAGAGATAAAAGAGCCTCTGGGATTTTATTAAAGAAGAGTATCCCTTTCCCCAAAAAAGAATTACTAACTTTAGATATTCTAGTACGGGGAAATTGCAGCCTGCGTTTGTTCCGTGTATTAACATTGTGCGTATGTTCTATTCTAGTAAACTTATCACTATTTTTGTATACATACATAATATTTTCATAAATATATTACGAGGGAAAGGTAAGTATATTAATTTCCTTGAATTTATTTCTAAGAGATTCCCTACATTTTAAATTATAGATTGCACGAATAGCCCTCTTCTGCAGGATGAAAATAGTTTCGACATCAGAAGCATGACCCCATAATAATAAGCCATAAGTCATTAAGCTATGAAAGTAACTAAAATAAACAAGTCTAGCTGTATGGACATCAGTTAGTGAGCGAATTTTTTTAACCGCGTAGGCTGCAGAACTAAGTCTCTTCGCCAATCCGTTAATATGAGGGGACCACTGAAGTTTTGAATCCATGGTGATTCCGAGAAATACAGTTGTATCATCCAGATTCAATTCCTCACCGTTTATAATTGGTCTAGTATCCATAACCCTTGCATTTTTTGCACAAAATTTAATGCATTTTGTCTTTTTTGCATTAAGTAGAAGGTTATTCATACTAAACCAATGGACAATCGAAGACAGAGCATTGTTCACATCGTCAAAATTTGTTATTTGTCGTTTGATTTTAAAAATCAAGGACGTGTCATCAGCAAACAAAACTATCTGATGTTTTGTTTGCTGATGACACGTCCTAATAACTACTAATTATTTTTACAGAAATACCCCAAAGATCGGTAGTGTTCTTAATATCTATGGTTCTAAATATCCTCACTATATCGTCGGCACCAATGGGTCGGAATGTAAAACTGACCTTGCACTCGTTTACATTATCTTTGAGCAGCGATTCAGCGAGGGCGGGAGATGATTGAAGAGAGTTAGTAGTCGAAACTGGAATGTCAGAAAAGTACTCATCAAAAACAATCGCTATCTCTTCGTTAGATTTGATTATAGTGTTATCGACACATAGTTCGATGTCTCGATTGCGATCCCTGACTCTTCCAGTTTCACTATCAATTATCTTCCAAGTCATTTTAGTTTTATTGGTACTATTTTTAATCTTGTTTTTGATATTTAAGGACTTGGCCGTGTAACAAACTTTCTGAAATAATTTCGAACATAAAGAATAAATTCTTCATTATGATTGTATGACTTTTCAGCGTAATGGTCATACAACCGTTGTCTACTTTTATAAATTCCCGCTGTCGCCCAATCACTAAACGATTTACACTGCGAATGAGAGACTTTCTTTGGGGTAAAGATGTTGTTGAACTCTTTATTAATACAATCACTTAGATTGTTGTATTGTATATCAACGGTAGTACCTACCGGTAATAAAGGTAGGTGTTTACCTATATTATATCTAAAATTTTTTTTTTTATGTAATAGGAGGCAAACGGGCAGGAGGCTCACCTGATGTTAAGTGATGCCGCCGCCCATGGACACTCACAATGCCAGAAGGCTCGCAAGTGCGTTGCCGGCCGACCCTAAGTCGAATTGGATCGGAAATACTTCTGTGGGCCAGCTGCCCACAGAAGTATATAAGTTCCACATAGTGGTGGTGCGCGGCAAAAACTGCCTTAGAAAACGCTCTGTTGTGGAACGACGGACGTCGAGGTGATACGGATGGTATTTTGTATTTTGCCTTGACGTCCGTTGATGAAACTCAGCTGCAGGTATTAGACCGAACAACTCCTCTGAACACTCTCCATGGTAAATGCGGTAGAAGATGCAGAGAGATCCCACATCTCTACGCAACGCCAAGGGATCAAGCCGCACGGAAAGTGACTGGTCGTCGACGATTCGAACCGCTCTTCGTTGAATACGGTCAAGTGGAAGGAGCTGGTACTGGGGAGCTTCCCGCCCAGAGGTGAGAGCAGTACTCCATATGGAGCCGAATTTGCGCTTTATATAGTTGCAAGCGGTGGCCCGGAGTGAAGTACCGTCTCGCCTTGCTGAGCACACCAAGCTTTTTGGAGGCTAATTTAGCCTTTCCTTCCAGATGACCGCGAAACTGAACGTTATTCGATATGTCAACGCCCAGTATTCCGATGCTAGCTGAGGCTTTAAGGAGAGTGTCTTCAAAGAGGGGAGTAGCGACAAAGGGAGTTTTTTTAGCGGAAAACGCGCATACTTGTGTCTTCTTGGGGTTAAATTGGACTAGATTTAGTCTACCCCAGTCCGAGACTCCACGTAGAAGAGTTTCGACTTCAGACACAAGTTTGTTCCGGTACTCATCGACAACAGCCCGAGAAATACCTGCCCGGCCAGTGTAAAAAGTATCCCCAGTGCTGTCGTCCGCATAGCAATGAATGTTGCTAAGCTGCAACATATCATTGATATGCAGAATAAAGAGGGTCGGGGATAGGACCACAGCCTTGTGGGACACCAGCATTCACAGGTTTCAGGTCGGAGTGCTCGTCGTCGACTTTGATGCTCCGAACAGCAGAAACTGGAAATCCAGTTGCATAATTTCTCAGGGAGCCCATAGGCTGGAAGCTTCGAGAGCAGTGCTCTGTGCCACACCCGATCGAAGGCTTTCGCTATGTCCAAACTTACCGCCACGCCTCCCCTTGGACTCAATTGCCTCTCCCACCTATGTGTAAGGTATACAAGGAGGTCACCAGCTGAGCGACCACGACGAAAGCCATACTGAGTCGCTAATCAGCTGGTGGCCCTCTAGATACCTCAGGAGCTGGCTGTTATATGGTTTCATTATTTTGGAGAACAAGGAGGTTATAGCTATTGGGCGTAGTTGGACGGATCAGAGCGATCGCCTTTTTAGGGATCGGATGTATCGAAGCGATCTACCAGCACTTCGGAACAGTGCCGAGCGTGTAAAGGTACCGGAAAAGGCGCGTTGGGACCGGAGCCAACTCAGGAGCACAAGTACGCAGCACAATTGGAGGGATGCCATCGGGCCCGCTCGACTTATGGATGTCCAAGGAAGACAAAGCTTTACGGATAGCACGTTGCCGGAATATAACTTCGGGCATCGTAGTATCACACCGCAATAATGTCGGTGGTTCATTCCCTTGATCATCCAAAGTGGAGTTCGACGCAAAGAGACAGCCTAGAAGATCGGCCTTCTCTTTCGCGGTATGGGCCAGTGAGTCATCCTCCCTATGCAGTGGTGGAATTGAGGGCTGACAGAAATTCCCTTGGACAGCTTTGGCAAGAGACCAGAAGGCTCGAGTTCCCGAAGGGAGGTGGGCCAATTTCTCACCAAATCTGGCAATGTGCTCTGACTTTGCTTTAGCGATTTCTCGCTTGAAGGACCTGGAGGCTGAATTGTATGCTTTTTTACGTTCGCCGATAGTCACATCACAGGATGTCACCGCTTCTGCCCAGGCTTTAATGCATTCACGCTTACGGCGCAAAGCCGCTTTGCAAGAACGCCTAAACCAAGGCTGGGACTTGCCACCGACCGGCACCGCAGAGAATGGAATAAAAAGTTCCATACCCTGCAGGACCACCTCGGCGACAGAGTCAGCGACGGCATCTGGAGTACTCGACGAAAAGCAAATGGGCCCCCAAGGGTAGGACGCAAAAAAGACCGCATCCCATCCCAATCTGCTGACTTATAGTGCCACACGCGGCGACAGCCCGTGAAGCTAGGCCGAAGAGGGCGCGTGAACGGCACAATGCTCCGGACCACACAATGATCTGATGAACCCAATGGCGGTTCAACAGAGACTTGGTAGTTCTCCGGATGTGAAGTCAGCAGAAGGTCCAACAAAGAGGGTTTATGACCATCCACATCTGGTATTCGCGTAATCGCAGGGACCATTTGCGTCAAGTCGTAAGCCAAAGCAAAGTCGTGAAAGGATCTTCCCGCATGATCGGTGGTTTCTGAGCCGAGCCAATCGGCATGGTGGGCGTTAAAATCGCCAAGTATCACGATTTCAGCGGTAGGAACCCTTTCGAGCAGGGAATCTGTAGCCATTTGGATGTGCTCAATGAGTCGGTCAGTTTCGGTATTTCCGCGATGGGACTTATACAGGCATGCGTTGAATCGCGGATGGTCATCGCAGTCTACGCGCAGCCAGAGGTTAGAAAGGTCCCTTCCTTCAAGCGTCCCGAGGCGACGAGAACAGATATCCTCTCTGACGTACACGCAAACTCCCGCCCGCGGCACAAATGAATGTTCCAATTTGTACCCCGGGTAGGAGAGGTAGGAAGTATCAGCCGGGGGGGATATCTGAGTCTCGGTAAGAAAGAGCAAGGCCGGCTTCGCAGTCTCTAAGTGGTAGTGGACAGCGTTGATGTTGGAATTGAGCCCCCCTAACATTTGTGAAGTCCACGGCGAGTGTGGACGGGGGTGCCTTAGTTGAATTGCTCCGTTTGCCCCGAGAACAATTAATGTTGTTTTTACCGAGCGCAGAATTTCCCCCCTCAGAATACGAAGGGCAGCCTGTGCGTCCACCACCGGGCGCAGAGTATCCCGGTGTTGGACGCCCAGAGGGGGATTCTCCACCGCGAGCGCGTGTGGTACCCCCCTGGGGTAGATTCTGTTTTTTTTTTCTGCACCTTCATATTAATTCTTGTAGAGGGGTGGGGCTCCGGGAGTCTCGTCTCTCTCACCGCACGAAACGCGAGTACAATAAGGCGAACTTATTGCATCACTTCACGCCGGTTTTCTGAGAGACAGTGGCACTGCCCCGGTCGTGCCTGCCCATTTGGCTGAAGCCCGAAGGCAACAGCATGGCACTCCCACTAGGAAAAAAAATCTCACCATTCGCTTTTTATTTACTGGAACAAACACACTGCTCTTATTTACTTGTTTCACCACTTTACATTTTAGCGCCACTAATTGTCCACAATGATCTGAGCTAAGATCAGTTGTAATTGAGGTTTGCATTGCCTCTGCATCTGTAAATACATTATCTATACATGTAGCAGTGGAGCTTGTAATTCTAGTGGGCTCAAGAACCTAACAAGATTGTAAGATTTTAATAACAGATTGAATTTTTTACTAATGGAGGTATTTTCTAATAAATTTATATTGAAGTCACCACACACAATAATATACTTATTGTTCTTAAAACTAACTTTACACAAAATTTCCTCCAACTTTTCTTCAAAAAAATCGTAAGATGCACTTGGTGGTCTGTAAACACTTAAAATAATGCAATTCTCAATCTCTATACAGGCTACTTCCAAAGAGTGTTCTACAGACAGACACACGATTTCATTACGCTCTTTATACTTTAAATTTTTATTAACAATAATCAAAGAGCCCCCATGAATCGCCGACAATCTGCAAAACGAACTTGCAACTTGGTGCTGATCAAAGTTAAAGATGATTTGGCATTCTCTAAGCCAATGTTCGGTAATGCATAGGACATCAATTTTACTTGATTTTAAAAACAACTCCAATTCTAATTCTTTGCCCAACATACCTTGCATGTTTTGATGCATCAAGTTTAAACAGTTGTTGTTAGTAATATTACATGTTTGTGTTGAGCTGAGTTGTACTAAATTATTGCTAGAGTTTGCCTCTATTGTCACACTATCTAATTTAAATTATTAATACTTAATGAAGTGCTACTGCAAGTATCACTACATTATTTTAAGCTAAGCTGCTCAATAGAAGCAGGTTGTCTGAAAAGCTAAATGTTTAGCTTTAGTTGTAAATAAAAAGTAAGATAGCATAGTAGCTATCTGTTGTAAATAATAATTAGGTAGGCGGAACCTATCCTTTGTCAATACATACTTATTTTTAAATATACAATTTATGTCCATTAAATTAGGTAGTGTACCTAAGTTACAATTGAATTGTATATTGTTAGTAGTTAAAGTATTGTGCAACAGCATGTTTAACTTATATCTAAATTATGTAAATTAAAATGTACAGTTATTATTTTCGTAAGGAAAGTTGTAGTGAGTAATGACCATCTATTGTCTTTTAAATGTTTTGTTTCACGCAATAACAGATAATATTTGATTTTTTTATATGGAGGGTTCTGTACTCTCGCATTAAGAATAGATTTTTTCCCTTGGGAATGCATTGTGCATACCCTTCAGTGGCACGACTGCTTAGTGATCGTTAAGTAGCACTAGCTCTTACGCATACCTACTACAGCCCTAAGACGCGGGATGCAGTAGCACAACGCCTTATCCGCTTCACGACACGCGATGCGACAGTTGCGTCCGCCTCTCCACGCCTATAGTTAGTTAGAATACTATGTCAAGTACTTCACAAACCGGGCCGTTTGTTTTTGTAGTAAGAGCTAGGAAAGATGAGTCTAGTACTTGCAGGGAAGATTCAGCATACCTTCATTTGAACAAAATGTATTGGATTTACATTTACTAACGTGAAGCGAGATATTGGTAAACTGAAAGTTAAGGACAGTGAACTAAACCTTGTTGACAAAACTGTATTACTAGGCATAACAATAGATAGTAAACTCCAGTAGATCCCACACATAGAGACTCTATCGAATAGGCTAAACTCGATCAGGACACAACTAAAAATGTGTATCATAGCTGCTTTCACAGCGTTATGTCCTACGGTGTTCTACTGTGAAGTGCTGCTGGAGAGGTTCAATCCATATTTGTGGTGCAGAAGCGGGCAGTTCGGGGGATTTGTTGTGTTTTCCTAAGGCAGTCGTTACGGAATAACTTAAAGTCTTAAATATTATGACACTATCTGGTCAATATATTCTTGAAGCCTTGTTGTATGTACAAAAAAATATAAACAATTTTAAAACAAATGGTGACTTTCACCAGTAATATTCGAAACAGAACAAATATAAGCGTTTCACCAACCAGGCTCCAGAAGATAAAACACTCCTTAAATAAAAATTGTTTTATTTTTTACAACAAACTCCCATACGAAATTAGGGAATTATAACTGAATAAATTGAAAACGTTTTTCCCGCGACTAGCGCAAGGGCGTCTCCTGAATTACTCGGATTTCGGCTTGGCCGTCGCGGGTGACGAAAACTCACTGGAGTCAGTGAAGTACGACGTAAAGATCCACCTTTCCTGCTTTTCCTGGTGAAGGCGGGTTTTATTCTGATTTTGACTATTATTTGCCGGGAGGGCGGATTTTAATTTGTCGTTAGCTATGGTTGGATCATCCGGATCCGTTAGGACGCCTTTTTTGTTGGGGAGGGGGAAATCAAACTTTTACAGTTTCGGAGATTTAAAGTTTGTTAAAAACTATATATTTACTATTAACTGTCCTCGAAAACTATTAAAGTAATTGAATAATTACTTTTCTTAACCGTGTATAAATTTTATATATTTTTTTACATTATCTATGTTATTAAAAACAATAACTCTATTGACGTCATTTTACGGTTGGTTAAATACTAACCATTTAAAATTTATTTTATACAAAATCTGCTTTAGGTGATTTTAATTTGTAAAATATGTTTTATAAACCTTGTACATACCCTAAATATATAAATATAGGAATAAACTAAAAATAAAATAGTCTTAAAAAATAATAAATAATAATATAAATTTTATATCAGACTATGCCATCAATCCACATCTAGAAAAAATTAAATTCTAACATCCGTGTTCGCTTGGTTGACTGACCAAGTTTTTTATGTCTACCCACATTTTTGGTGCTGTTCTGTTTTCTTATTTTATATATGTACCGACATCTGTGCGCTCTAATATTTAATCTTAGTTTTAAATATGTGTTTCTCAGTAAGTGAATTTTCAATTCTTATGAGAAATAAAGTTATTCTTAAACCGAAACCGATTAAAACTAGCGACTCTCAATACTGCGTGACAATTCGACAAATACATTTTGCTTTGTAATCTTAACTACTATTGATGATTAATTTATTTAAATATTTCTTCCACAATCATTATTAATTACATTTGTCACGAGCTTTGCGGTGAAGGAAAACATCGTGAGGAAACCTGCATCAACCTGCGAAGCAATTCAATTGTGTGTGTGAAGTTCCCAATCCGCACTGGGCCCGCGTGGGAACTATGACCCAAGCCCTCTTGTTCTGAGAGGAGGCCTGTGCCCAGCAGTGGGACATATATTATAGGCTGGGATGTATTATTAATAAATACACAAATAAAAAAATATATTCTTTATTTTTTTTTCTGGTATAGCATATTATATTAAACAACTCACAATAATATCTAATATACACTAACAAACTACAAAAATCAAAACTAACTATTTTTAAAAGTAATATACGTAAAAAGTATTCTACAGTTAAATAAAATAGTTACTTTTCTTAAACGTGTATAAATGTTATTTTTTTTTTACATTATCTATGTTATTAAAAACAATAACTCTATTGACGTCATTTTACGGTTGGTTAAGCAGGCAGCACACACTTTTTTTGCTCGTATCTGTACGATGCGCAAACTTTCCCCCACTTCCTTGTTTAATATTCAAGAAGTTAGCCAGTATCTGTAACCAACCGTAAAACTACGTCAATAGTGTTATTGTTTATACCATATACCATACCATAGATGAAAAAAAATATAAAAGTTATAAAAATTAAGAGGAGTAATTAGGCAATTACTTTAATAATGTTCAATTAATGACTGTCTGAGCCCTCCGAGGTTAGTTAACATAGTTTTTATCGAACTTTAAATTCCCAAAACTGTAATATTTGATTTTGAGGAAAGGATACACTTGAACACATAAGTTTAGGTATATCAAAAAATTTGTGGCGCTGCAACCTCTTTAGGTGTTGGCCTCAGATTTCTGAATCTGTTTCATGATCATTTTTAAATCTAATAGGCAAGTAGGTGATCAAACTCCAGTGCCCATGCCGTCGACTTTTCGGGTCTAAGACATGTCGGTTTCCTCACGATGTTTTCCTTCACCGTTCGAGCAAATGCGTACATAGAAATAAAGTCCATTGGTGCACAGCCGGGGATCGAACCTGCGACCTCAGGTATGAGACTCGCACGTTGAAGCCACTAGGCCAACACTGCTCAGTTTAGGTATATCCCTTCATTTACCTAACCGATTTCTATAACTGCTCGGTTAAATATAACAAAGTTATTAGAAAAAAACAACTTGTTCAGTTTTACTCCTCACGTTTACTCCCAGGTGAATCGGACATGCATATCTTCACACCTACTTACATAAAACAAAATGGAATATTACTTGTATAATAGTCTTTTTTTTTTAACCCTTACATCATAGCCTATCATGCACGGAATTAGGCAGATACATGACCGAGAAGCTAAGCAGCAGGGGAGTGTCGAAATCTCCACTTTCCTAAAAAAGGGACTTTATTAACTTAAGGACTGGTTGCCAAACTCCAAAACAGTACATTGTTTCTTTCAATTTTTTGTCAACGTTTCTTGAAGTAGGGCGAATCGAAAAATATATGGTGGAGTTGGGTAGTTTATGTATCTATTTTGAAAGATCGATACCCGATTTAAATAACTTTAAATAAAAAAAATCAAACATAGCCAATTTTAGACACATTGAATTCATTTTATGACGAAAACGTATATAGAACATGATTTTGAATTTTACACCATATATTTCATCGCAAGCCAAGTCATCCATTTTGGAAAAAAACAATTGATAAAATTACATTAATTTAATGTTTTACATAACTAATTGTTATTACGGGCCGGCGCGCCTCAGTGCTCCAGCTCTCCACTGCGCCCCGAAGTCCACCCCGAGACACTGACACAGCAATTCGTGCTGAGATAGGGCCTTAAAGGGTTCGCCGGGAAATATCCTCATAATATTTATGGGCGAGTCGAGGCCCGCTGACCGGCGCTACCCGCGTTACCTCTCGTGCTATTTATGTTAGTGACATATTCGCAGTCTTGTCCAGATTTTAGAACATACAATAAAAGTATATATAAAAGTATTCAGTTTATATATTATTAAAATAACCTTAAATGAATTTTAGTTTTCATATTTAAAATGAGTGTACAAAAACTGATAAGCAGGAAACTATTTCATTCCTAGTAATTGGATTTTTTTCTACTTGTACAAATTTAATGAAAAAATTTTCACATTTAAGTAGCTATTTGATAAGTCTTATCAGTGTTTGACGTAAGTGTAATTTTAGGATCTAATTATAGCAATACAATCATTTAATACACCGGCCAATAAATGAAATGGCCAGAATAAATGTGTGAGGTGAGCCACTCTTGTTGTTTGACATAGGACAAACTACATCTTCCCTTGAATATTTAAATCTACCTAGCCGGTAATCCTAAATTACCTTCCAACCAGGGATTTAAAAGGTTCCTAAAATACCACTAAAGTATCGGTATTCATGGGTCCCGTTGCTAGGAATCGGAACCGAAATCGGAATCGAAATGAGAACCTTTAAGAATATGTATATTATTGGTTGTCTAGCTATGTTTGGTAGTTACAGGCCGCGTTGGGGATGGGATACAACAAAACCAGTAGCGCTACAACTTTTTTAGGTGTGGGCCTCAGTTTTCTGTATCTGTTTCATGATCATTTCTTCATCTAATAGGCAAGAAGGTAGTATGTATAAATATTTATAGATTGCCCGACACGATGGCCTATATGCGGGAAATATTTTCCATCATCATCATTTCATCTAAACTGCACACTACATAACCGATATATTGTAACCATTATTAAAGACCGCTATTTTAGAACTCCAGAAAGTACCTTTTATGGAATCTAAATTAAAAACCAGAACCTAAATTTCCCGACTAAGCGTAATTTCCGCAACGCAATTTTTGGGAAAAAATGCGATTGGGACATGCTATTCACTGGGATTGTCGGCGTTAACTCCCTTAGAACTGACTTCTCTTAGAAAGATTTCAAAAAATGGCGTTTTATTTCCAAAAAAGAAAACAAATTCAACACTAAGCTTAAATACTTTTTAGTCAGATGTAAATAACAAGCGCAGCAGCACTTCTTACCCCTATGCTAATGTATAGCTTAGTAAAAGGCCGGCAACGCACTTGCGAGCCTTCTGGCAATGTGAGTTTGAATAAGTTATTTAGCTACGGCTAATCGGCTTATTTTCTTAAATGGATTGAATATTACTTTAGTAATCGGCAATTTTTTGTTGTCGTTTCTTGGCTTTAGGGGTGCTTTTTGCCAATAAACTAACGTTTACATAACACCAGGGCACTACAAAAAAAACCTTCTATGATGCTTGTTTTTGTTTTAAGTACCCAACAGTCTCGTGCGCAGCATCCTAGAATCGGTACAGATGTATGGAGCCCGCATTATGCAACGCATATGTTGCGAGTCGAACGTTTACAAAAACGCTAAACGGTTACTAAATTTTAACAAAAACAGCCTTCTGTGCCTGACACGCTGCCGATTTTTGTGTCTAACACATACCGGTTTCCTCGCGATGTTTTCCTTCTTCGTAGGAATGGAATTAAATACACAAATAGAAAGTAAAGTCCATTGGTCGGTCAAGCACATTCGTGATTCGCACGATTAACCAACACTGCTCAGTAAATTTCACAGACTAGAAATAATATGTATATGTTACTGTAAAAGCTCGAACTGCAGTAAATCCTAAGATATTCCAGTAAAATCTACCAATTGCTTATGGTAAATGTCCCAAAAGGTTTGCGATTCAAACTCTTACCACCATTCCGTTGGTAAATCTTAGGATTTACATTAATGGCACGGTAAATGTTGAAAAACAAAAAAATGCACCTGCAGATCATCAGGATTACTTCGTAATTCTAAATGCCACAATAGCAAGCCATCTTGTAATTAGTGGAATGTTTTTTTTGGTACCTTATGTAGGTGAGATATTCAGAGATATACGTTATGTGTTTTTTCAAAATAATTTAAATAAGTTGGTATTACTTTGTACTTATTACTATCATATGATACCTTTATAATACTATGTACCTGTTTTGTCTAATAGTTCATTAAAGTAAATAATTAAGAATTACTCATTGTTTTATTCCTAAAACCAACACCTACCAGCTGACAGTGGTAAAACCTAGCATATACTGAATTCAAATGGTAAAAGCTCGAAAAAATCGTCGTATTTTCAGAAATACTTACATTTACCAACTCATGTCGGTAAATCCTAAGACTTACACTTAAATCTTAAGATTAACCGTAGTTCGAGCTTTTACAGTAACATATACAGCAAACAGTATGTTTTAGAATAGGAGAGCTGAAAGGAAAGCCACTAAGCTACAAATCATGAAAATTTAAAAAATCTCCATTTTGTGTGCGTAAAAGTTTAAAACAGAAGAAAAAGATTGGAACATTACCATTATCATTAATAATAACAAAACGGATCAAGAAAATAAGCCCCTGTTAAAGAGTTCCGTGCAAATACTTTCATTGCATTTTTTTGCCATTTATTTATGGGCGAGTATTGTAAATATAAACGTTTAAAGCTTTATATTAAAAGAAACATTCATATATACACACATATTTAATTATTAAATGAAATAATCCTTATAAATTCAAAATGGTTAAAACCTACAAAAAATAAACAAAGTTTACAAATAATATACATAAGTATTATTAACACAAATTCTCCATTGATACTGTTAATTAGTGGTTTACCTCTCGAGGTATAAAAATGTTATTTTAAAAGCAAAAACAGCTAGTAAAAAACCAATACTGCGTTTAGAATATGAGCGCTGATGTATCTCTCCGCTAACAACAGACTCAGACTTTAAGAATGATTCTTTAAAAACTGGCAAAAATTGTATATAATATATAAAGTAGGCAAGAGTGCAAAAATACATATTACATATAGTTATTAAGAAAAAAAAACTAAACAGGAACAAAAAACAAACTAAACTAATAAAGGATACATGAAAAACAAAAAGTAAAAAGTGCAGATGAATCATGATAATTTAATATCAGTCTCACGCCAATTAGTAGTTAATACGAAAGTTAGGCATACAATGTGGACAGGTAATGTTTGTACAGAAGAAGAATTATGTTCACTATCCGTTAACTTACAACTAAAATTGAAGGTATTACATTATACCTATTCTTTAAACCGACCCTGAAAAATTCTAAAACAGTTTTCTTCTAAGCACAAATCCCCTCTGTGATCTCGTTAATTAATAAAATAAAATATTATCTAGCCGTTAATCAGCATGCCCTAGGCCATTTACATAAAACTAACCCTTATATGATTGACTGAAGGGTTCGCACGGCCTGCGATCGACGAAACAGTCCATATGTCATTTGACCAGCTCCGAGTTCTTCATCAGCGTATCCATATCGATATTATCATCAGCTGTAGTGTAATACTTTATGTCAGCAACTGCCAACGTCACCAATGACAGAATTATAAATATTCTCATTTTCAAACAGTTGTTATTGCCACGAATTCTTAAATATAACTGAGATATTATGCGAGAATCATTTTGCCGTCGACCTGTTTGACCTGTTGTAGGATTCCGTAGAAATTTTTTTCAGTTATTAACCAGTATCCTTGTCAAGTAGTTCCTTCTTCAGCAGTGCGATTGGTAGTTTTCAAGGTGTCGAAATCAATTAATTTATGTTTAGTATTTAACAAGATGATTAATGTTATCTAGAGTATTATTCTCATGTAAGTGACATTTTTTGTCTTTTTTTGAGAAATAAAGTCTTTAAACCTAAACCTAAACCTAATTGTCCTATCCTCATCTATCGTGACTTGTGTAATTCTTGAGTTTCCTTTTCTTTTGTATTGCATCGCTATACGCTATTCTTAAATCTGTAAGATTAGCTTTTTAGTTTGTTTTTAATATTTTCTTTTGCATTACTTTAGATAAAGGTTCTATATTTTTTTATATAAAATTTGGTTCTGCACTTCTTGCACTCATCAGTTTTCTTTTTTTAGATTTTCTCTTACTAGTGTTGTCCGGAACAGAAATATGTATTTATATTATTAGGCCCGCCTTATAGGGCTGCCCGTTGCATCCCTTGTAATTTTTATGTATTGTGTTTCTTTTATTTTTTTGCAACGAAGTGTGAATAAACAAAATAATAAATTGATGAAATTAAGCGAGTTCAAATAAACTTTAAACGGATGTAAGCGCAAGTTAATCAATATAACATTTTAAATAGTTGCAGTCGTGACTGGCAGAGCTGATTCGTCCTGAAAGTCTAATTAATACTAAAGATATCACTTAAAACCTATTTTGACTAAACCCTTTTGATGTTTGCTCACAAAATAGATATATTGATCCAGAACGCGGAGTCTGATTTACGATAATAGTACCTATATGTATTTCATGTACATTATTATATATTAAATTTAACGGTTTTATAATCTGGAACCCACAATCCGTTTTAAAAAATTTTTCTTTCGCCAAGCAAGAGTACCCTAATGAGCAAATATACATTTATGATATTTTTTGCTATTATTTCATAATGAATTTTAATTGTGCTTCGTTTATTTATACTAGATGAAAACCCGGCTTCGCTCGGGTGAAATTTGACTCATAATACACATCTAGGTGCAAAATGTAGGTAGATATTTCTGTAGTCATCGGTTCTCAAAGAATATTAAATATAGATTCGTATAGCATCGTTCGTTGTGTTTAATAAATATAGTAAATAGAAACTGCAAAAGTTTTAACACAAATTATTTTTATTTTAAATCAACATTCAAAATAAACTAAGGGTGGGTTCATAACAAATTGACCTAACCGTTAATGCCACGCGTTGACAATAAAAGTGTTGATTCACCATCCATGACAGCTTCGTTCGTTAAAAAGTTACGCTTACGTTAACCAGTGCTTGAACCATTGGTAATCGTCAAATTTTGGTTTGTAACTTCGTAGTTCGTACTTCCTAAACTCTGTTTCCTCTATTAATATTAGAGATGGTTTGATTAATAATTTTTTGCAAGGTATTTAATACTACATTATTTTTGACTTCAAAAAAATAAATTGCAAAATTAATATTAAAATGTCCTATATTTCAGATTATATCTTTTTATGGCATGGGTGTATGGGTGGTATGTGAAGGACTAAATATTCTATACTGTTTATATTGCTTATTGCATGCCTTTGGTAAAGAAATGATTTTGTCAAAAATAATTCCTATACTCAGCCTACAGATTTTATTAATTTACAAAAGTTAACTTATTGACACAAACAAAATATTTTCTCTTAATTTAATTTAATACAATTTATTACATAGTTTAATTATTTTATTTTGCAAGGTATGTTAATATTAGATTATTTTTAACTTCAAAGAAAAAATCTCAAATTATAATTTTAATTCTTATTTTCAGATTATAACTTATGTATGATTGAAATATGGTGAAGGATTAACATTTGCTATTGCATGCTTTTGGTGGAGAAATAAAATGTTTGACAAAAAGAATATGCCTTTTTATTACCGAATTAAAACATTACATAGTTATGCCTGCCTATGCACATAAGAATTAATTCATCTAAAAATTATTTACAGTTTTTATTATTTTTACACTAATTTTTACTTGATACACACAACTCTAATTTTTTGAAGAGCATTTTATACTAAGTTTCAAGTAATTCTGATCAAGTTATAGTAAGTTTATTTTTTTATTGTAAAGGTAAATAAGTCCACTTTTCATACATTTTACATTAGAAATGGCCTTTCAAAATCTTACATCCTTTTAGTATAATTTATAGTAAGTAATTTTTTTTTCTTGTAGTTTAAAAAATGATTTCATCGTTCTTCCTCTTCTCATTTAGATGTTGAACACGCAACTCAAAAATTTTCTTTTTCATATTTATTATCTGAAAGGGCATTAAATTCTGCATGATCGCACTCCATCCCTCTTTTTTGCAAATTGTTAGAAATGTCTGTCTTTTTATTAAATAAGATGTGTTTATGTTTTTCTATTAAATTTCTAAATCTGTCCTTCTCTTCTTTTCCAAAATTTACCGAACGTTCTCTGAAAGTCAATGAGTCGTAAATTCTTCTACTTATCTTTCAATTTTTATCTTTGCGCATATACAATTCATGCAATATAATAATAAAATAATACTTTATACTTACTTTGGCGAAAAGGTTCCCATTATTTATATTAAAATTAAACACTTTTAAAATTATCCTTTCTACACAACAAAAATTTGTCAAATAGTCAATCCGACGGTATTCAAAGGTTTTTTTAAAGGAAAACTTTATTAAGAAATTACACTTAATATTCTTAACTTATAGTCGATTGAGACTCTTATTCTAAGTTGGTCGATGTTAGACCTAATCCTAAGGTGGTCGATGCAAGACCCTATCACTATGGTGGCCATTTATGCCTTAATTAATTATAATCTTACACTAAAACCCTTTAACTTGATTCGTGGTACACAATGGATATAAGACTAGCATTGATTGCATTAATGCTTATGGTGCGTTTTGGGTATCTTGTGAATTGTAATAATTGACAGAATGTATCAAATACATTGTTTTTTCAATTTGTTTTACTAAAAATATTCCCATAAAATTAGGTCAAATACGTTACGCAAACAGGCACCCCTTAACAATGCGAACTCATTTTTAACAAACTAACAGTTAACAGACGTTAAAGTTCATACGTGTCTGTCAAATTTTAACGAACGTAAGTTACGAAGCAAATGGTTTGAACCCCACCCTAAGACTAAATTAACAAAACATATTTATAAGGTTTACTCTCTGTAAATCTCTTTTTTTTAAGCACTGTTTTTTTCTCTACTCTACTAAGTACGTACTAATTTTAAAAATAAATAATTAAATTGTGTCGATAATCGATAACAACCATAGAAAAAAGAATACTAATCATAACCATAAAAGTTGAAGTTTTAGTTCAAATGTCATTTAGTTTCGCATAGTGATTTATTCGTTTGGATCACACACATCATGCCGAAAATCGTAAGTATTTCATAAACTGTTTCGTTGGTCGTGTCTCTGTCTTCGTTTATTATTATTTGTTTGATGATACCTGATCATTTTGTTAACAGCCGAATCTCCTTGCATTTGGTAAACATTGTCAAAAAGGAGCCCCCTTGCTTGAGCAGCTTCTCGAAATGATTTGTAAATAATATTTTCATAAGTTCTAACATCTCTGAAGCAAGTCGGCCCTTTGACGTGAAGAAGTAATAGCCGGAGATAATATCGTTCCCGATCAGAAAAGGAATAATTATACATTCTTTCAATTACTTTATCAGCCGCTGACTGAGATATTCGTGGTTGCCACTGTCCATGGATAAATCTGAAATGTGTCGGAATTTCGGTGTAAAGATATTGTCGAGCACTTACTTCTGTTCTGTTTAGTTTAAAAAATGCTAATAATGTTGATTTTCCAGCAGATCTAGCTGCTGCAACATGAACGTTCTGATCTGTAAATACGACAGTTTGTTGGTTTTCCAAATGAACGCCTAACTGTATAATTGTGTGACTCATTCTGTGCATTGAAAATTCAAATATTCGCCAAACTGCTTCAGGGGCCGAAACATACCTGGTATCAATATAAGCCTTAATTTCATCATGGTGTTCATTGCTTAATGTCGATTGATCACTCGACTCTTGTGGCGCTACTGTGATTTGTATATTTGCTCGGTCATGACCTTTATAAATATATTTATTTATATATTTCACACTTTTGACGCTTGAACAAATTTCAACATTTATGTGAGCATTAAATTTTTTACATAGATAGGGATTGTAGGGCACCACCCATCTGTTATCACACTCGAAATCCTTCTTTTTTATTGTTCTTCCGTCGTCTCTTCTTCTTATTATAGCATAACCTCCATTTTGGGTACCATCTCTAGTTTCTTCGCAAAATGTCTTTGGGTAGTTTTTAAAACATTTAGAGGCAGTTCCATCATTTTTCATGCAAGGTGAATTCATATATCCAGGACCACATGGCCCATGGATCATATTTTTTGACACAGTCTGAAAAAGTTCCTGGTCTTTATCTGGGTCAGGTATTTCTGCACACACAAATTTATCATAATCCACTGATTTGGTTTATCTTCATTTCTTAGAATAATAAGCATATGCGCATGTGGAAGCCCACGTTTCTGAAATTCAATGGTGTAAAACCACGCACTCGGTATTCCAAAAATGTGTTTCCTTGTAATGTCATCTAAAAGTTCCTCCAATTTAAGTTTAAAAATTCTGGCAATTAAATCGGGTCTGTAAAATGTTATAAATAAGTCTGGTTTACCATACTTGCTTGCATACAATTGCCATAGAATCCTGATAATTTTGCATCATGTGCCGAGGACTTCCCACATAAGTTGATGGCAATATTATAATTTTACCAATGCCTCGACCCATTTCTCTATGATTATTGTACAGGCTATCCAAAATTGTTATAATTGTAGCTCTGAGCTGTTTTTGATTCATTCGAAGAAACAATAATCGATGAGATTCAACTAACATGACATTAAATGACATTTGAAACTTCAACTTTTATAGTTATGATTAGTATTCTTTTTTCTATGGTTGTTATCGTAATCGGCCAATCTCAGGTTTAAAAGAAAAAATAAACTTTCAAAGAGTATATCATAAAAAGTGACAAAACCAATATTTTGCTTCACACCAAAGATGGCGACTTGCAGCGGTTTGTTTGTCAGTGCCATCGAATTATATTTAACGAAATTCTCCAAATCCGAATTTTGCGGATATATGTTGTCGACTCAAAATCAATATTTTTTTATGATTTGTTATTCATATAAGGTTTCGATCGAGTCTACCGTACCCCTTGACGAAATTATTAATATAGATAACATTATTAAGTGACTAATATTTAAAACAATTGTTAAAGTAGAATCATTATTATACTATTTGGAAACAACATAAACCAACAGCAACAAATCATTTACATTTTTACACGGATTACTCGACTTTTATAAATAGATCAATCTTAGTTCGAAGAGTTTGTAGGCGTTGCTAGATTGAAATCTGAATTCAGAGAAGCTAAAAAATAAATCTATAGGCGAGTAGGTGAACAGCCTCCTGTGCGTGACACACGCCGTCGACTTTTTGGGTCTAAGTCTCGCCGGTTTTTTCATAATGTTACCCTTCACCGTTCGAGCAAATTTTAAATGCACATAGAAAGAAGGTCCATTGGCGCACAACCGGGATCTAACCTACGACCTTAGGAAAGAAAGTCGCACGCTGAAGCCACTAGACAAATACTGCTCTCAGAGAAGCTATAGGCATTTAAAATAAAATTCTACATAGCATTATATTCATGCGAGGTCGAAACGGCTTCTACTGTACCACAAAGGATATCATAAGGACCATGAAGTACAGGTAGTAATATAATATGTTACTGTGTGGCTGGCTCGAAATCCTTTATATTTACGGCCAATTAAGCCATTAATGCGGACCGTGATAGATAAAAGTTCAATACCCAAATTTGTTAGTGATTATAACGCTACATTAAAATGTTTTATTACAAAGCCAAGTACATCTGGAAGGATTTTTCGGAAAAAGCTGTTAATTAACGCTCCAACGCAGCTGTGGCTGTTAACGTACTCGTAGGCCCCAGCTTCATTATTGACACAAGCAGCTCCAGAATCATTATCCAAATATACATTTAAAAAGGCAGAGATACGATGAAAAATAAAAATAAAATAAAAAATAAAATATGTTTATTAAGGAACATAAGATACATGTATCACTTATTCCACGTCATTAAATTTGAATTTGTAGGCATCCCTACTCATCGGCAAAGAAGACAGAGGGTGTAGGCCGAGAGAAAAAATCGGCGTAAAAAACTCTCGGTACTCTTTTAAAATATCAAATCATCAAACAACACTTATTTTAAAACAAATATCGCAAATTAATTAGAAGTAGTCTGTCTAACACTAGTCCCAGGCCCTTTTATCAACTAGATAATCATTGACTTTATAGTAAGCCTTTTTACACAGCTTTTCTTTAATATTAGGTCCTTACATATGAAATTGGCGTTTTGTATGGGAGGAACAAAAAGTCGAATATTTTTAAATATAATATATTTAATTAATTAAAATATGAACCATTGCTCCCTTTACTTAAAAAAACAGTCGGACGGGAATCAATAAAATCTGTGAAGGCGATTTGGACTGCCCCATCAGAGTTAAATTTTTTGCAAGAAGTCCAAATTTTGAAAAAAATGGTAATCTGTTGGAGCAAGGTCCGGGGAGTACGGAGGATGTCTTAGACATTCCAATTGAAGCTCTAATTTGGAAGCCGTCTGTTGTGCAGTGTGTGGTCTAGCGTTGTCGTGAAGTAGCAGTGGCGTGGAGCGATTGACCAGCCTTGGTTGTTTAGCCGCTAGCTTTTCCATCATGGTTTGCAATTGCTGACAATAGACATCAGCCGTAATAGTCTCGCCAGATTTGAGTAAACTGCAATGAACAATACCGGCACTAGTCCACCAAACGCTTACAAGTAACTTTTTTGGGGTTAATTTTCGCTAGGATTTGGCTGGCTGGCCAGGATCCAACCATTGCGCTGAGCGCTTTCGATTATCGTAAAGAATCCACCTTTCATCACAGGTAATGATTCCGTTTAAAATACCTTCATTATTGTGCCGGTTCAGTAATGTAACGCAGCAGTCGACGCGCGTTTGCCGGTTTGCTTCAGTCAATTCGTGAGGTACCCATCTTTCAAGCTTTTTAATCTTCCCAATTTGCTTCAAGTGAATTAAAACAGTTTTATCACTAACACCGCAGCCTGCAGCTAACTCGGACGTGGTTTGCGATGGATCCGCTTCCACAATAGCCTTCAATACTTCATTATCAACTTGGGTCTCAGGCCGTCCACGGGCTTGTTCTGCAGGTCGAAATTTACAGAACGAAAACGTTGGAACCAAAAACGAACTGTGTTTTCTATTGCAACATGACCGCCATACACATCATTCACCCTTCGAGTCGTTTCCGCAGCACTAGTGCCACGGCGGAACTCGTATCGTAAATAATGCGATATTTTAAGTTTTCCATTTTGTAAAATGAGTGACGCAAACAGAAAAAAACAGAAGAAAAAAACAAATGAATGACGGTCATCGAAGCACAAATACATGAGTAAATAGCTGTACAAATTTGAATTTGGAATTCCTTACCAAAGAGGAGAACATCGTGATTAAAGTGGCCAGTACGAAATACGCCAATTTCATATGTAAGGACCTAATACATTTCTTAAACTTATTGAAAGGCAGAGATAAAAGAGCCTCTGGGATTTTGTTAAAGAAGAGTATCCCTTTTCCCAAAAAAGAATTACTAACTTTAGATAGTCTAGTACGGGGAAATTGCAGCCTGCGTTTGTTCCGTGTATTAACATTGTGCGTATGTTCTATTCTAGTAAACTTATCACTATTTTTGTATACATACATAATATTTTCATAAATATATTGCGAGGGAAAGGTAAGTATATTAATTTCCTTAAATTTATCTCTAAGAGATTCCCTACATTTTAAATTATAGATGTCAGATAGAGATCTCATAAAAGTTTACTCTTCCCTGAGTGCCAACTATGATACTTTGGATACGGTATGCTGGAGTCAGTTGCTTTATCTCCAATCCCTCATGAGAGCTGAAAGTTCACAGCAGGGCCATTATTGCAGCAGAAAGTATATAAGGCAACATTAAGGAACGAAGCAGGAGCAAACATCAGGTAGGTAAATGACTAAATGCCTCAAAAAACTACTTTCCAGGAAGATCATGAGTATGGGGTAAATAAAAAGAAAATATTTAAACAGTATTTAATAAAATTCTCAGGTAGATCAACTTATGCTAAGTATAAAATTTATGCTCAAACTTAAGTATAATGTGATGATAAGAAAATACATTGATTAATATTAATTAAGAATTGTTTTTTACTAAATGCTGCAATTTCTACTTTTCTATTAATATTAACAATTATATACGAAATAATAAATCTTAAGTCAAATTAAGAGTATTTTGCCCATAAAGTTTAACAGTTAGGAATGGTACGCTATAACAAATCTGTATCATAAAGTCCATCTGGAAGGGTCAATTGTCATTGCGCGATTGACAGATTGCTAACGTCTAGAGTCCTAGACAATCTGTTTAGGTGATAGTTTGTTTAAAATGTAAAAAATTACTGTTTGATTTAAATTTAATGAAACACTAACCATGGAGTCTGAAGTTCATTAAACAATCTTTTATCACTAAATATACAATTGGCCATTTCAGCTGGGCTGTAACTGTAAGTTGGTGTTATATAGTTGCTATATAAGTCTTAGTTGGAAGCCGCCAAAAATTCGTTGAAGGACGCTGTGAATTCATTTTTGGGGTCTTCTTTCTGGACAATTTCTTCCCACATTTCTGGAAGTTTAGTTTTAAAGCCGTGAACAACGGTACGAATCAGTTCACGCTGTTTTGGAGTGCACTTCGCACAATTTGTTCTTAGTGCTTCAGGAATTACCTCTGTAAGAATAATATATAATTAAGTACTGCGGTGGGATTTAGAATTACGTCACACGAATTTGATGATGCTGATTATGATATTCTCGGGGGACCTTCATTGGAACACTTTCAACTAATTTTTGCTGCCGATAATGCGTCTAAGTATTTAAAAAAAAATTTTAAGTTTTGTAAAATGTATTAAAATTTGTAAACAATCCGCAATTTTCTACGTTTCTATTGGTTATAAGAGATGTGACATTCTCGTCGAAAAATCGCTTTTTTAATTAATCGATTGTTTTTTTGCATGAAAAACCGATGATAATTTCGTGTTGATAAATTATAGGGTTCCGAAAAATTTTGAAATTATCGATACCTACTCGTTTGTATTTCCTATTTAGTACTTGTATTTCATTGTTTGCAACTTTCTGTATTATTTAATTCTTACTAGTATAAAGTGTTTACTTTAATATCCACAAAGTACCCAAAACCTAATCAGAGCACCCCACTATCCACGTGGTCTTGTCTGCCCTACCCTTAGTGTATATAAAAATCGGAGGCGCGGAGGAAGAGCAGCCCCCACCCGCTGTAACAAAGGACAGGCACTTCATTCAAAATGCCTGTGCTTTGGTACGTAAGGGTGGAGGAGCTGTCCAAAAAATCTATAATTATTATTATTTGGTTAGGTTAGTATATAATAAAATAATAGTATACAATAAAAAAAAATAAAAACAAAACGAAAAAAATTCAAAACAAATAATAGAAAAAAAAACGGGTTAGGGTAGGTTAGGTTACGTCGATGGTAGGTAGGTAGAATGATTACGTCGCAACCCCGGCGGGGTTTCATTCTAAATCGTTACCATACAAAAAATAATTAAATGACGTTAAAAAAAGGCAATATAACTTATGATAAAAATAAATAAATCTTAGTGACACTATTTTTATCCAAGTCTAATAAACACCTTAGGGGTATGGAGGACTCTTTTCAATTTATCGACTACACAATTATCTGGGATTTGAACCCAGGACCTTACACTAAGATAATAAGCAAACAGAAATTTAATTGTTAAAAAAAATATAACCTTGACATTTGGTAGAGTAATTAAAAACATTTAACAATTCAAATAAACCCAGTTCTTGAAAATGACATTAATTAAAATCTCTTTATATGCTAAATAATGAGTCATCTTAATGGAAAAGCCCAAAATACTGTGTCAAACACTGACCGTTGTGATACATGTTATCAAACAAAATGTAATATAAATGGTCTTATTTCTATTGTTTTCTCTGTCTGTGTTATAACTAATTATTATGTTTTCTTATAACTAATGATATAAGAAGAAAAGATTTGCAACAAATAAACTCAAGAATCTTTGATTTGAAGATTGAGTTTATGTATATGTATATATTATGTTTTATGTCAAGGATGTTTTCTGTTATTTATCAATATTTAAATATGAATTAGGTAGTATTAGAAACTTTAGAAAAGGTTAAATATGAATTGTAGAGTGGCCTTTGGCCAACTAGCTTAGTTTCAATTATACAAATGTTTTCACTTACTTATGTTTTTAGATTATGGTAGGTAATTTAAAAAAATACTTACTTTTGAAGTCATTTCCTTCAGGTGTGCACGGTCCTTGTACAAGGAAACATTTTCCATAATTTTTAAGAAGACGAATATTGTCAACCAACTCCTGTGCATTGAAGTTGTCATACGCTGGGTTGTAGGTATCTGCGGGTAAGGCAACTGCCGCCGCTACAACTGCTGCCAAAACTAAAATTGTCTTCATTCTGGAAAAGAATATCATATTAGCATTATGTGATACATATTTGTTAACTTTTTGAAGTTACACTCCTTTTGGCGCGTTTGGGAAAAATGATGAGATTAAATTTTTACGATGCGCCCGCACACCGTCACAAAAAACCGACACCGTGAAGTTAGCATAGTAAACATTTTAAAATAAAAAATGTCCATTTCTTTAATTATTATGTAGAAATATTTTTTTATGATATTTAAACAAACTTTATTTAACTAGATAATGCGTTATAATAAAACTTTCAATGTAAAATTAAATACCTTTTATCTATTGTTAGTGTAGTTTTTTCTACAAACGTAGAATAAGGCGAAAGATAAAATTTTCAAAAAGATTTTTATCTTGTTACGCCAAAGAAGTATAACTTCTAACGCTTCTACATAAGTACGCACACGTTTTTTTATGAATAAAAGCACGACTTTACACTTTGAACAACAACTTGAACTTTTAAAACTAGTCACTTTATGACAAATTATAAATTAATAAATTACTTACTTAACTGGTTGCTTGTTCCTCTTCTGTCCTGATACTGCGTGAATTATTTAAATGCATTCTTATATATTCTATACAGACGACCTTATTGTATGTAATGTACAGGCTGGCGAGGAGCTTGCGTAGTTTTTAAATTAGGCCTTCAGAAATTAACGACCAGTCGCGTATTGCGTAATGTTTTATTAATTTAGAAATTAATTAAGGTACCTATTTAGCAAAGTCATTGATGAATTGCATAAAAATATTTCGGTATGATTTACACGCATAGAGAGCAAATGCACACATTTTTTTTCTATTTATAAGTTAGCTATCAACTTCTTAATATAAAATGACCTGTGCTAATGTCCCAGAATACATATAGTCTGTGCGTGCTGAATAAGAACGAAAGCATATTTATTCTATGATTTTATTAATTACTCCCTTTTCTATAAACTAAACCAGACTTAGTGGAAAGCACTCTCGTCTCTTTTAGTCAAACTTTGTTTACGCTGTGATGAAAAGAGTCAGTACTTTAGTTAAAACGGAGCAATTAGACAGATTATTTTTTTATGAGATCTATTCCATAACTACCATATTTCGATTGATCGGATGTCCCACATCACCTAAATATGGCAGAATCACTGACTTCCTATGGATACCATAGTAGCATATTATTCTTCTTAAATGTCCAATACTATTTTACCAAATCATAATCGGTAAACCGTAAAAGCATAGCTACACTTCCGCGGACAAGAAGTCGCGAGTTTAATATCAAACATCGCACGATGTGTTTTTCCTTAGACAACCGTATGTCATTCCGCAAAATTAGCTCGAACGTGATAATTATTTGATTAAACATCTCCTAGGTTGGGTTTGTATTAGAATTTCAAGATCAATGTTACACGTACCTAATAAAAACATACAAACTGTACATGCTTGATTTATAAACATGTTTTCGTTAAAACAAATTTGTATTTCGAGGAAATACTTAAAGAGAAGCACAGTCTCGACTCCGACAAATCCATTTGTTTTGGAATAATAGAAAATTAATTTAAATTTTATTAAAACTAAATAAGTAACTAAGCGTACAGACATATTGCATTGTCAGGGTAAGATTTTGTAATTGTTTCTATAGATCAATCCCAAGACCTTAGAATTTAACCACTGCGGGGGTAAACTAAACCTTACTAACTGAGCTACTGAACCAGTAAAAAACATTTTTCAATAACCGTAAGTTGTGTTTAATAACTCGTCATAGTCGTAGAATAGTGACGGATCTCACAAATAGTAAACTTTACGGGGCACCTATTTCAAAATAATATAATCATGTTGGTTTTTTTGTCATAACTTTTTTAATTCATATTCTGTTATTATGAAAATTGGCATACAAGCAAACAAAAGAGTTTGTTTTGAAACAAAATAAAAATAACAACATTAAATTATACAGTTTTCTAGAAAAATCACATACTTCTATGAGCGTCTATCAAATTCGTCACTGATTAATTTGAAATTTAAAACACATGTTTTTTTTTAATGTAGCCGTAATATTTAGTCAATGGAGAGTCCAAATATGATAAAAAGTGGATTTTGGATTACAAATACTACATTGTTGGGATCATCCGAAATCATGACGAACTGTCCAAAAACTAAATTTTATGAATTGTGTCACCATGTTCTTCCGCAGAATGAGCGAACAATGGCATTGCGTTTGGGATTATATTTAGATATTGATTAAAGTGTCACAGGTAAAAAATGGCCTGTACTATTTTTTAAGATCGGAAACATAGATTGACCCAATTTAATATGCGTTCACCTATAAAACAAAGTTGTTGAACTAAAGCCCCAATATTGTCCTGTGACCACACATCTAATAACTGTTTGAGACATGCCTGAAGATGTCCTTCATTACCGTGCGTATTAGTTGAACACATAGAATGAAAAATCCTTTACTGCACAAGCTGGAAACCTTAAAGGGCTTAAAAGTTAAAGCCATTAGGCCAAGATCAATGCTCATCTTAATAGAAAAGCATTATAATTATTTATGTCAAGAGCGGGGCATAGACATGTGTCAAAAATCAGTCTGTGAACTACTATTTAATTGTATGTATTCTGTAAGTAATGCCATCCATAATTAAAGGAATTAACGTGTGGTACAATCAGAGATTAGATCACTAGAACAATTTGTATTCATAATAGATAATTGTGCTGACAGCTTCCCGTATTCTTTTTCACAGAAAACATTGTGATTACAAAACACATTTAGGTATTCATTATTTAAAAGTAAAGTAATATTGGCCTGTGTATGTTTTTAATTAAGTTTTATATTAATTACGCCTTCATTCATATACGCCCTTCAAGATTGTGAATATATCAGGCGGATATTAATATCCCTTCCCTGTATAAAAACCACGTTCTTAAATGATTTAAATTTTTATCAAAAATTATCTATACCATACATTTTACACCTCGGAACTACGGGAACTCGAGAGAAACATTTTTACCACACATACACAAAGGCATTCATTAACACGTTCACTGCGGCAAGTAAAATCATAATTCTTCATCAGGTGCGGCGGCGGGCCAAAATGCGCCCCCAATGATATTTCCGCCAGTGCGTGGCAGGTCTTTCTAGACCCAACAGCACTAGGATAGATTAACTCTCAGTGGATGCACAGCAGCGTCAGTGCGTGGTAGGTCGATAAAAGCCTGCCGTTATGTTTTGATGGGGAACACCTACAATTTTGACCGCAAGATGAAATATATATTTGTCCCTGTCGAATTTTTACAAACACCTGAGATAATCGTTACGCACCAGCGAGAGGGACTGATTTCTCGTCCCACCAAAATACCCGACGGCAGTATGTTAAGAAATAGAGATATGTCAGCGCTAGAGTTTACTGAACTTCACATTGGGAACAACGCGTCAAACATTTAGTAAATGTTCCCATTTAAATGCGTAAGCACACTTTTCCGTAACAATAAAGGAAAATAATGTATTTAATGTAAAATACTAATTTTAATAAAATTTATATGCTTGTATTATTTCATTCTGTTTGAGGAAATTAGAGTTTATCAAGAACGTGATTATGTAAATAGGTTAAAAAATTAAAAAAAAAACAATAGTCTAGACAAAAAAATATTTCTATAATTTTTATTTGTTTTTATAGCAGGCACCGCTTAGAGGTTTGCAAATTCTTCCCAACCCTGAAATCGTGCTTTCGTCCTTGGCTGTGAACCAACGTTTTGCTTTGCGTGAAAAATAATATTGTTATTGTTATTTCCTTTGGGCCTTCGGAGTTATATTTCAATGCAATGATTTCCGTGTTATATGCCACAATAAATATGTAACCTAATACATGTTATTGTGGCACATAATATATTAAATATTACATATATCATATATATTTTTCATATTTATAGAACCGGATTCAAATGGGCACCATTTACTATGGACACTCACTGGCTTGCGAGTACGAGTGTTTGCAATTCACACTAAACTAGCTGCTGTGGTCTCTGGCAGAATGACCAGCGCTGTGGAACATTCTGCACCTCAGCATAATGCTGAGCCAGGGACAATTACAACCACAGAACACACGTATTACACACTTGAAACGAACCGAATGAGAAAAGAAAAAAATAAATCTCTCATTATATTTTTTTTCTTTGATTATTGTTATTTTTGTGTTTATGTGTGTGTATAAATAAATAAAGTAATAAATGTAATTTCTAGGTCTATGTCAATATTTTGTTACAATTTTTTTGATATTTCTGGCGCTTTACCGGTTCTAACATTAAAAAATAAAACCCGATTGATTTTGTACGATATATTTTAAAATAATCTAGAATCATTTTAAAGCCTTATTGCGAAGATACTTAAAATGAAGTATTTAAAAGTTCTAGATTTTTAACTTACCGCTAAAATTGTGTGGGTCACATTTCACTTACACAAAGGTTATGACATAAGAAAGATAGCGAAAGCAGTTCTGATATTTGGAGGAGTCCTTCGAGGTACAAGCTGTGAATAAGTTATTAAATCTAACTTAAGACACACTGCAGAAAAAAACATCGTTGCGGTTATGCTACACTTTAATATTTACAAAAATCATATTTTTATATTTATTTCATTTAAATAAGCAAGATTACTACCGAAAGATAATGACGTAAGTATTGTCAACAAAACAAAAAAGCTATTTTAACACTGCAGTGACCTCCATACCCGTTCTCTTTATAAAAAAAATATCATTTGTTCATATGAGTAACTTAATGTACACTTGTGAACAACATAAACGCTGTTTTTATATCTTTATTATTTCCATTTTTTGTAAGAACATAATACAAACGGGCAGGATTTTCATTTGATATTCAGTGATAGCCATGGACACTGATTGACAGAGGGATCGCGAGTGCGGTGCCTGATTTTAAGAATTGATACGATCTTTGAAGGAATTGGAAAACTTTCATTTCGATTCGTTTGGAATAGTTCCAGTAAGGTTAGAGACCCTGCATATAACTTACAATATAACTTACTAACTACTTACTACTAACTTAGGTCTGGGCCTCAGATTTATATATCTGTTTCATGATCATTTGTCATTCTAATTGGCAAGTAGGTAATCAGCCCCCTGTGCCTGACACACTGTCGACTTTCTTGTTCTTGACAAGCCGGTTTCCTTCAACGTTCGAGCCAATGTTAAATGTGGCCATAGAAATAAAGTCCATTGGTCTACAGCCGGGATCGAACCTACGACCTCAGGGATGAGTGGCGCTTCTGGAATAATTAGGCCAACACTGCTTTAATGCTGGAACTTGGATTTGAGTAAAAACAATTCCAAGAAATATGTTAGTTATTTTTAAAATAGACGCGCGTATCTTTGTAAGTTTAGAAGGTTATCATTTCAACCGTTTTTATAATTGGTTGCGATAAAATGTTCTATTCATTTAATCATAAGAAAATTGAAGATCAGTCTACACGAAACTGTTGTTAAAACAATACAGAAAATGTCAAAAGCAACTGTGAGTATTCTTTTTATTATCCTTAATTAATCTTTATTAATAAAAGCTTAATGTATTTTAAGGCTTTAAGTGATTTTAGTGTTTCCGTAAACGTTATACTTGTGTTATGTATTTTAACAATTAGTATAATTCCTATATAAAATATTTAAATGTAAAGACTCAAGAGAAATAATTAAAAAGATTTTATAAAATAGGACTCCTTTTCGAACCTTTATTATTTTACCTTTCATCAAAAGCAATTAGAGGCCGGGTGACACTGGTCTCTTTAGTGTCTTGATATACCACACATAAAAACTTAGTTGTTGCTTATAACCTTAAACTAAATCACGACTTAATCATTACATTTTGACCAGTGTTGGCTTCAGCGTGCGACTCTTATCCCTGAGGTCGTAGGTTCGATCCCCGAGCACCAATGGAATTTCTATGTGCATATTTCACATTCGCTCGAACGGTGAAGGAAAACATCTTGAGGAAACCGACATGTCTTAGACCCAAAAAGTCGACGGCTGTGTCAGGCACAGGAGGCTGATCACCTACTTGCCGAGATTCAGAAATCTAAGGCCCAGACCTAAAGAGGTGGTAGCACCACTGATTTATTTTATTTTAATCATTACGTTTACTTGCAAAATAATAAACTCTATCATATGTTATTTTTCCTTCTCTCAGTACGATAGAGGACAAATTGCAATAAAACGAATGCACGTATTACAATGTCTATATAACATAAAGCTTATTACACATTAAATATTTGCTTTTTGCTATATTATGTATGTCTAGACTTTAGTCAATGTATTGATTTTCATTTGTTTTAGATTTTTCTGTTAGTAGTTGCCGTCATTGGAGTTGTGTGTGCTCGGCCCCGGGCTTTCCGTGAGTATAATTTATTAACCAATTTAATGAATTGCCAATCACTTGCAACTACCAACCTAGGCCTAGGATATACTTACATACATCTTAAACCTCACAGTCTATTTTCTTTGGTAGCATACTCACTACTTGCCTTAGAAATTCACTGTACATTGTAAGCACTCGCCCGCACAACCAAAAAAGGCAGAGAACAAATTTACGGACACTTAATAAGACCGCTAGGCTATGAAGCCCTTATAGTTTATTAATCAATTCCAACCAACTAAATAATTGATATTTCTATTATACGAATTAATATTAGAGGATTAGGGGGATAAATATACAAGATATACTAGAATAATGATTTCATAAATGCTCCACCTCTGGTTTTTCTAATTAAATATTTAAATAGACAGCCCACAGCGGGAGGGACCGTTAGTTTAATATGAAAAATAAGGGGAGAAAAACATCGCAAGACCGTTCTGGATCTTATGGTTACTGGCTTGGCAACCCTAAGACCCAAAAATCACCAAGACAGAAATCAGAGGCCAAGGGGTTATAGCTCAACTGTTTTTTTTAATAAATCTTCTAAACCTTTTTCGAGTCTATACCTTAATAATAATTTGACGTGACGTTTGTCAATGACGTTATTGTAACATGATGAAAGTATAATTTATAACAAACAATATAGAGCGTAATAAATTTGCCTTTATATGTCAAAAAATATGTTAATTAGTACCTTGCGTTAACCACAGACAATTTCTTGGCTAATCATGTTTTTTTTTTACAGCCAACGACGATGGAAGCCAAGGTAAGCTTAATTTATTTATTTTCCTTAAATCCAATGAAACTTTAGTCAAACAAAATTCATTCTTCGAATTTATTCTAAACCTTTGCCGACCGGAAACAATTATTGTTTCACCAGTTTTATCTTTATAGCCTGAACGAACATGGTGGGAAGTCTCTCATGTTCCTAAACCACTTAGCAATGGTAACTTTAATAGCTATGGTGGCTTAATGTGGAATCACAATATAATGATTACTATTGTATTTAGTGTCAAATTGAAATCTGGGGACACAGCAGTGCCACCATGCTTTTCTCGAAGCAGTTCAGAACATTCGACCCCCTATAACTTCGAAGCAATGTATTTATTTAAAACATAAAAGATTTTGAATATTGATATGGTTAATATGTTGTTAATACGTAATAACTTAGAAAGTCCCTTAAGTAGGAACTGAGTAAATTAACCGACTTGGGATTCATGGATCTCAGAACTTTTTAAGGAAGAACTGCGGTTTTTGACAAGTTATGTTTTTGATGGAATTTGATATTATCAATTACATTTAATTAACAAAGTACTTCTTTTACAGTTAATGTCGCGGAGGGCGGTGAGAGTGGTAAGTACTTTATACATTATCTCTAATTTACCTAATAAATAGTTTTGCTTACAAATGATAAAATTCACTTACTTGACTAAAGTACGTGTGTTCATAATACAATAGTGTCATACAAGAGTTCTGAGAATGTATGTTCATTTATAACGCCTAATAATAAATACTCCAATACAATTCACAAGAGTCGAAACTAATAAAACGTGTAATTAGTAATATTGTATAAACATCTTCGATTCCTGAAAAAAAATTACATTTGTGCTACAGCACAAGTTACAGTCCGTCGTTCCAAAACTGTACGTTTTTAAGCTCGCACATGCGAGCCCTCTGGAAACGAGAGTAGGCGATGGTATCACTTTTTTTAGGAGCTTTTTGTTAGAAGGTTAAAAAAATAATTAAACACCTTTCTATTACAGTTCACATTGTGGATGGGGGTGAAAATGGTAAGTTAATATATTTGTTACTTCGGCTTGTGGAAATCGAGAACATTCGATCACACTCGAGAATGTCCGGATGACGTTTTTTTTTGACAGCTTTGCAGCCATCCCCTTTCTTTACGTCACTTGCAAATTGTCTGATTGGTAAAATATTCACTTTTTAGGTTTAGGTTTAAAGACATTTATTTTCTCATTACAGACAATGGTCACTTACATGAGACTTATAGGCTAAAAATACAATTTATCACGTCGTGTTTAAGCGTCAAGGATCAATCATCGAAGTATAATTTGGGTGGACTGTCATTTGCGTAGGTAATTAGGATCACTCAGAAGATGGTCTTTTAGTTTAAGTTTAAATATCGCCAGGCTGTCTGCACTTTTTATATTTTGTGGTAGTCTATTGTAACGCAACACTCCCCCAACGCTCAATGTTTTTTATTGCTTTTTAGCATGCAATTAACTCACTCTACCTTAATCTGACGCTAAATTTCTGATACTTAATTTTTTTACTAATCTGATCCTTTATCCTTGACGGGCGGCCAAATATATGGGGCTCATATTTGTTGGAGGTACATAACCGAGTACACGGTAGGTATCGCTCTGTATATTAATCTGCCACGCTGTACTAAATCTCGAAATCTTGGGCTCGCCTACTATAATGAAAACTCGAATTTTAGCGCTGCAATAACATAATTATATATGTATAAATAAACGTATGTATGGGAAAGTCTATGTCCATTATTTATGATAAGCTAAAAGCCTAAATAAAACAACGGTTTAATTGACAAACCATTATACCTTTCCAACATTGTTTAACTAATTTAAAAAAAAACATTTATTCATTCAATGTTCACTTATGAACGTCAAAAAATAAATATATATTAAATGCTTCTAATTTTACATTTACTGCCAGTTCTCAAATCAAGGGCGTAGAACGGAAGAGAAGAATAAACTCTCCGCCACTCTTTTTAATTGCCAAGCTTTTTGTTTTACTTTCTTTTTGTTTCTAAGGAGCTGCAATCATTACACCATGTTCCACATGACATCTTAAGTAATTAAGTTAATTAATAACAAAATAAATTAAAAACAAAGATTTGTCCTCTATCAGCAGGAGGCATGGTGAAATAGGAGCACGCACTTACATTCTTTTGGCTTATGCCTAAATTCCGTGTTGTTCCCACTGTAGGTACTACGTATATAAAGTACTATAAAGTACAGCCGAATTAGGTATTACTTAGTTAAATGTGTATCTTTAGTATTATTGTTTTTTTGTTGTATATAATTTAAGTTAGCTCTAGGATTACGAAATAAATAAATAGTACATCTATCATACATTTCTGTGATGTATTTTAAGATAAAATTTACCATAAAATTTTTGTTTCAGTAAATGTTGTGGACAATGGCAGTGACGGTAAATAATATTTATTGTTATAAATAATTAGAGCGAGAAGCGAATTAAAATATTCCGTAACACATAATTTGTTTTTAATTTTATAAACATTTTCGTAATAAATTTGCATATTTTGAAACTGATTCTATACTCGTACGATTCCCAAAAATGATAAAGGTTTATAAGTGTTACGTGAATATTATATTTATTTGCAATATTAATATTTTTGTTATTGTTTAAATTTTATTTTAATATTACTGTTTTATTTTGCAGTTCAAGTAGTGGATGGATGTAAGTACTTTGTATATTTATTTATTACGCATTTAAGACGCTTAAAAAACACTGTAGATAATACAAAAACAGCTGATGTTTTCCTTGTTCAACGAATGAATATCGCAATACAGCGAGGAAATGCTTTAAATTTGTTTTGTATTATTACATATATATTAGGTCTTTACATATGAAATTGGCGTTTTGTATGGGAGGAACAAAAAGTCGAATATTTTTAAATATAATATATTAAATTAATCAAAGTATGAACCATTGTTTTCTATGCACTTTTGCCATCTCATAGGTAGTTCATTGATCCCTTTACTAAAAAAACCAGTCGGACGGGAATCAATAAAATCTGTGAAGGCGATTTGGACTGCCCCATCAGAGTTAAATTTTTTCCCTTGCAAGAAGTTGTCCAAATATCGAAAAAAATGGTAATCTGTTGGAGCAAGATCCGGGGAGTACGGAGGATGTCTTAGACATTCCAATTGAAGCTCTTCTAATTTGGTAGCCGTCTGTTGTGCAGTGTGTGGTTTAGCGTTGTCGTGAAGTAGCAGTGGCGTGGAGCGATTGACCAGCCTAGGTTGTTTAAGCCGCTAGCTTTTCCATCATGGTTTGCAATTGCTGACAATAGACATCAGCCGTAATAGTCTCGCCATATTTGAGAAAACTGCAATGAACAATACCGGCACTAGTCCACCAAACGCTTACAAGTAACTTTTTTGGGGTTAATTTTCGCTTGGGGCAGGATTTGGCTGGCTGGCCAGGATCCAACCATTGCGCTGAGCGCTTCCGATTATCGTAAAGAATCCATTTTTCATCACAGGTAATGATTCGGTTTAAAATACATTCATTATTGTGCCGGTGCAGTAATGTAACGCAGTAGTCGACGCGCGTTTGCCGGTTTGCTTCAGTCAATTCGTGAGGTACCCATCTTTCAGGCTTTTTAATCTTCCCAATTTGCTTCAAGTGCATAAAAACAGTTTTATCACTAACACCGCAGCCTGCAGCTAACTCGGACGTGGTTTGCGAAGGATTCGCTTCCACAATAGCCTTCGATACTTAATTATCAACTTGGGTCTCAGGCCGTCCACGGGGCTTGTTCTGCAGGTCGAAATTTCCAGAACGAAAACGTTGGAACCAAAAACGAACTGTGTTTTCTTTTGCAACATGACCGCCATACACATCATTCACCCTTCGAGTCGTTTCCGCATCACTAGTGCCACGGCGGAACTCGTACTCGTAAATAATGCGATACTTTAAGTTTTCCATTTTGTAAAATGAGTGACGCAAACAGAAAAAAACAAATGAATGACGGTCATCGAAGCACAAATACATGAGTAAATAGCTGTACAAATTTGAATTTGGAATGCCTTACCAAAGAGGAGAACATCGTGATTAAAGTGGCCAGTACGAAATACGCCAATTTCATATGTAAGGACCTAATATATTACTAGCTTGTCCGACAGACTTTGTCCTGTACACACGTCTTACATACAAAAACAATATCTAATAATGTAAATCATTCTCGACTCCACTTGAAAACAAAAAAAAAATCATCAAAATATACTAGCTGTTTTCTGCTGTATAGAAAAATAACCTAGATACCGACTGCAGCGCCATCTTCCAGGCTGATTTGTGACTACACCATCCAGGGTGCCACCCAAACCCATACAAAAAAATTCATTCAAATCGGTCCAACCGTTTAAGAAGAGTTCAGTGCCATACCCGTATAGTAGAATTATATATATATAAAGATTATGTACAGAATAATTAAAGTGTGAGATAGTTGAATGATACATCTTCCTTAAGTTATCGGTGAAAAGATATATAACTTTAAAAAAATCTTTGTTTCAGCCAACCCCGCGGGTCCTCGGAGTGATTAAATAATTGTAAACAGAAGCTTGTATAATGCAATTTATTATGTAATGTAAATACACACTAATGCTTGTTATGTATTTGTTTATTTAACTACTTAGCATTAAGTGACCTGTTAAATAATCTTAAGTTTATTTTTGTTGTGCAAATCTAGGTAAACCTAGTAGTCATTTATTTAACGTAAGTCTAAAGATTTAGACGATTAATAAATAAGATATATCCGTTGTAAATCCCGAGTCGGTTATAAAAAGCCAATGGAATTTTCCCGAGAAAATCATTTTATAAATTACAATAATTTTGGTTCAAAGATCGTCTAAATAGAAGTTAGGAAACTTCCATTATAGTGTTAAAAACCCTAAAAGGCTCGTATTAGCAACTACCAGATATACAGAAAAGACTTCTGCGTGTCAAATCTAATACGTTTTTGACATTCAAGTTCATAACGATATCCTACCCTTCATCTCGCTATACTCCGTTCGTGTCAGACACCGGATCATTCAGGCTATGACATTTATGTAAAACAGAACTCCTACATCTTCGTACGTTTGCACTACAAAACATAGATATATCTTGTGTCAGGGGCCAATCTCCATACGGATAAGCCGCCATAGTCGAATCGGAATGAACTATACTTAACTAAATATATTAAGTATATATAAGCCTCAGGCTCTTGATATTCAACATTGGCTTTTGTAAGCACTGATTTTGCATAGAATTCATAATTAAAAATACTACTAAACTAATGTAGCAGAACTTCGCTTTCAAAATACCATGTTATTTAGAATTTATCGCATTAAATCAGATACAATCTTCTACGTGATTTCAACTCGTGAAACTCAGTCGAAATTAAATTTCCTCCAATTTTTTTAAATAAAAAAATAGCTATAAAATAAGATACCCATTTTCGAAGCACTATATCATTGACATAACCTAAATGACTATAAAATTTAACGCCTGCTTAAAAAGCCATCCATCACCAAAACTGATTGCTCAGTGTTTATACTAGGCGTTATAGTGTTATTTGTTTTTTACAATATTATTCTGTTTGTAATCTTGGTGGTTAATTGATGATTATTAAAAAATATTGTATCCTATTGATTTCTTTTAAACTCCTTCGGTGACTGTATTTTTCATTTAAATACTAAATGTAATTAAAAAAAACCCCTACATTCACTTATTTTCTAATTAAATTTAACCCAGATAGTCATAGTAAATGTTAAAAAATCTATCTATAAATAATTGTTAATGACAAAAATAATTATTCCTTGAACTGATATAACTATCTAGTTACCTATAGATATCTATCTACAAAAACTCAAATCACGATACTGTTTTATGTTTTAGAAAAGGTTCACAAACCTTTCTACGCAGTAAAATGATTCAGTATTGTGAAATAACCAATAGTCATGATGACAAAGCGAAAAAAAACAATAATAAATCTTTAGTCGCAATACGCCAGTGTACCTCGCAGGTATTTAATTTTGCAAAAATTCTGCGTTATCTGTGTATCACAATGAATTGAATTACTTCCAATTATGGCAATAGACCTAATGACGTCACAGTTAAAAGAGTTATTGGGTTTAATTGAGTTCAACGACGATCGCCAGCAGCTGTTTCGATCTCGAATGCATCGCTCGTGTACTAAGTCAAATAATGTCCGCATTTCTCACCGCATTTATATGTGCCATAGTATTGGTAAGTCTTTACTTCGTAATACTTTTGATGTAATCATGCATTTATATTCCTTTTTCAAATCGTCACAGATTAACGTTAATTTCGTAACCACAGACGCGGACGAAATTGGCGGGAGCTTATTTCAATAAGTAATATATAATTCACAGAATACAAATTCCCTTTTCAGGCTGTCATCGTAATAATATTCATCGCATATTGCATGTTCTGCAATGAAAGGCATAAATCGGAACGTTTTCAATTTGACATAACAGATATACGCCGGACCAATATAGAAATTGCTCAAAAGCACGAACAGAAGACTAAAGAGGTCTCTGGTGTGTTTGTTTTAGCACGGAAGAAGCATAGAGAGGACTACAGTTATCACAAAAGACCAGACTACCCAGAAGGGCCAGTGACAATAATTGAGCCAAGGACAGATAAATTAATAGAAATCTTAAACGATTCTGGATCTGAGAGTCGTAATTGTGTCGAATTCGACGATGTGCCATACCACAGTGAAGTTTAAATACAGTTAATAATAATAAATTGATATTATTACTATTGGTATTTTCCAATATCGATTATGATAATAGCCTATTAAGTAACAATTAATAAGTTATTTTAACGATCTGTCTTAATAGCCTATTCGAGAGATTATAAATTTGTTTTGTATTACTTTATTAATTGCTTGAACCAATGTTTTGCGCGATTACAACACAATTAAACGTAAAACTTTAACGGTTTTAAGCAATTTTTTATTTTTTTTTAATTTGCTGACAAATATCACACATGTAAAATGAGGACAATCAGATACTTATGAGGATATGTTAAAGAAAGAATTTATAGGAGAGCTATGAAGCAACCAGCAGCTACCAATTCCGCGTTTGATTTCGTTGATTGACAATTTCTAAAGTTCTACCAAAGTTGGATATGTTTGTGACAGGTTTAGGTAGACTGAGAGACGAATGTAAGATGTTGTTATTTGTTTATTAATGAAACATTTTAACAGTTTAAGGTAGTATGTAAGTTAGTTATAAATTATATATTTGCCATATTTTGCTGTAAATAAATAAAATAAAAAAAAGTCTTTAAAACAAGCTGGTCTAATGGTCTCTAAACTCACGTGTATTTCCTGTGTTGTTACTGTCATTAGTATTCAAAAACGACTCGTAGGATTTTCCGACGAGGTATTTCGTATATATCAATCACTTAGTCGTTTCATAGTGGTGTCCAGAAATTGGCTAATATATATTGGCAATAGAGATAACATTGTACTCGTTTTCGATTTGTTTTTTATTAACTTAAAATACTCATAAGCGGCGATTATAACGCATAATACGAGTACGTATGTAATATGAATAAGAAACGAATGAAGCCAGTGTCTCTTTTCCCGTCTTCCTTAAAATATCTATAAGCGTTACCTTTCCATATCATATTTTATAAGATAGGAATTGTCTTGATATAAAATACCATTATATAAAAATTGAACAAGGCTCGAACACACGACCTCAGGGTTGAGATTTGCGCTTCTCATCAGGCGTAGCTAAGTTAGCGTTTCTTTAGTTTTAATGTAAACAATTAACAGGTTTATTCATTGTAAAACTAGATTGTATACATTTAATTAGACTTTAGCTATAGGTAAAATAAAAGCGGGTATATTGATTGTTAAATCTATAGAAGAAGCGTACCACGAGAGAAAAGATAAAATAATAATATAAGCAATATTAACTAGCGTTCCTAACGTTCACATGAGATACTTTCAAAAGACAAGCAAACGCTGATCGGAGTGTCGTTAATAGCCGTCAATATTTTTCTCTCTTTTCTTTTCTTAATGTCGCTCCGTGAAGCCTGCGAAGTACCCAGGAAACTTCTGACCTTCAGGAAGGAGCTAGGTATGCTTAAATAGCCTTATTTTAATTACTTAGGACCTAACGTACAACGGACCAAATATGCGTCTGCGGAAACTGAGTCCTATACTAAACTAATAGCAGAGAAATACACTAGGCAACACAAATAACTCAATCTCGCTTCTTCGCAAACCTTTCTTCTAGAAATTAACTGTGTCAAAGGTCAGTCAGAGAGTAAAACAATATCTAATTAGTAAATCCCTTTATTCCATCCGCCATTTTGTCTAAAACGTTTTTCTCTGTTGGTTTGAACACGTGAACTACAGCATCCCCAGCGTCGTTAAAAGTCTTCACCACCTCGTCCCAAGCATGCTTCATTGTATCCATCACATCTCTTCTGTTTCTTTGTTCAGGGTTCGGTAGCGCACTAATCATAATTATCTGAAACGTTAGTTAAAATTTTAGACAGCGGTTGACGATTTAACCATTACAACTAAAACAAATCTTCAGAAAAATAAAAGGGAAGAAAATTTCTAGATAACGAGCGATCCGACAACCGCCTGTATGCTCTATTAAATAATGGTTTTTTTTTATTCCTTAATCTGTGGCCCTAAATGAGGCTGAAATATGTCGGCTAGTTACGGCGAAGTAATGTAATTTGAACCTCTGTTTCCACCTTCCAGATTTGGATTGTTGCGCAAATAAAAAGTATTGAATGTAGGTATTTTCTTATTGACGTCTTCTATCTTAGTTTTTATGATAATATGACTAAAGAATAAGATTATTTATCACGTTGCGAATAATTAAAATGAAAGGATTATTCAAATGAGTTTGAGTTTATTTATTACATAGAAACATGTTAATCTTCCTTAATGATGTCTATAAGAAGTGTGTATATATAAACATATGTACAGATATAAAACATTATTCATAAAAAAAGGTAAAATTGTAATTGTATTTACTTAAATACTCACTTCGCACAGTTAAGAGTGCTGTGAAATTTATTTTTATTAACAACAATATAATAAGATTAATATATTTTTAATGGGGGTAAGTATTTGTTTCGTTTTGGTACTGATCATCATAGTCTTATCAAAGTTGAATTAAGATTATAACACCGTAGTCACGAAGTTATATAAACTGCGCACTTAAAAATTCAACTTGTCACATAGAAGAATTAAATTTAGGATTAGCATAATAAAATATTACATGCGAGAAATATCAGTGTTGTTTTTGAGTATCTTAGGACATGGCACGAAGTCTAAATAACTAAAATTAAAATAAATTCGTCTTCTGTACTAGGGGTATTTTTTAAGATGACGTTCCGACCCGACGCAAACAAATGACTCCTATTTATAAAAAACAAAACAGTTTTGATTCCTTTTTTATTGTTATTAAATGTCATATTATGTTATTCATATATCGCATTATTACTATTTATTGAACACTCCTCGTAGGGGTCAAAGGCACACATTAATTATTTTAAACTTAAATAAAAAAAACTGTTTAAGAACCACCACTGCTTTATGAAGAGTGAAACATCAGAATAACATAACGCATCTAATGTAAAATTCTAGAGTTAAAAAAAAACACACAATTTAGATTTAGATTTTTTTTTTTACCCAATTGGGTAGCCATCGTACATTTATATTATATCATCAGTTAAGGGCTGTATGTGATACAATAAAACTTACGAGACACATAAAAATCAACAAGCGAATTCCCATAATTGGATGCTGTAAACACACAATGGATGTTAACAATACAAAGAACCAACACCTACTGTCCATTGATGACACAGGTCACAGGAAGGTATAATTTACTTTTGTTACGCACATTGTGCTCAAAAATAACCAAGGGTTGGCCCAACGACCAACTTTTTAGGGTTTTTATATTCAAACATAGATTTTAATTTACTGGTGGCTTTGTTAAGATATGGCGGCTTTAATTGATACATTTTCTTCATATTACACACATAAACAATAACACAATGTGTGTTTTTAGATTGCAAAAGTTCATTTCAGCGGGAATCTTAAATGAATGCTCCATTTTCAAAAAAATAAATCATGTCACTTTCTATCACAGCATAAACACAATTTGATAGAAAGAGACGAGTGACTAATAAGATAGACTGACACACCATATACTCTAACAATCACATGGAGGAGGGCTGGTGTCCTGACTGACCGTCCCGAAGGTCCCAGTACCTAAAGTCGAGATATTCTATAATATATCCTCAGCGGCCGGAAAAACTTTTTTAACGTTAGCGCGATTTATAGTATATCGTCATCGCAATGATTTATAGTTGTCGCTACAAATTTTTTTGTTGATATGACTATTCTAACCAGCAATAGTTATAAAAAGGTTTTTAATTTCAATTTCTGTTTAGGTAATTATGCTATAACCAATCAGCAATGTCGAATTCGCGATGGAATATATAGGGTGTCTCAGTAAGAGTGCACTTTTTCATTTTTAAATAAAGACAAGTATTTTATGACAGAGTTCTGATATTTTTATTGTATTGTAAAGAAGACACGTTCCGATTAAGTATGGAATAAAATATTCGGCATATGACCTCCACGGCTCCGATGACAGGCCATTACACTTTTCTTTAAATTTTCCATGACTTTTGCATAGAGATGTTGCTGTATCTCACCGACGACGCGTTGGATTTCCGATTTGAGCTCAGGAATGGTTTCGGGTTTATTCGCATATAACTCGAGATTTCACAAAACCCCAAAGAAAAAATCGCACGGCGTTAAATCGCACGATCTTGGTGGCTAGTTGACATTAAAATTTAGTGAGATAATGTGTTCAGTTCATCGGAGAAAATGATTTCTTCTTTCATTTCTTCTTAAATTGGCATCGACTTCCCTTTGCTCCATTACTCATTGAGCAAATTGCCGGTGCCTTCCTTGGTCTGCTGGTTTGAGCTCCTGAGTTAACTGAATCTTGTACGCATGAAGGTAAACCGGTCTTTAGGCAAAATTTGCTACGTCGAATTGATGTTTTCGGGTATTCGGCGACACTCTCGTTTACAGAAGCAATGTTTTCAAGGCACCGACCGGTACGTTGATGCAAAGGATTCTTATTATCCATAACTGACCCAGTTTCTTCAAATTTTTTGACCGCTCTTCGAATGGTTGACACATTAGGTGCACTTTCTCGGCTGAAAATTTGGTGAAGTTTGCGAGCGTTTTCAGCGTTACTTTTGTAATAAGTTTTCACAATTATAACGAGTTATTCTTTCAAAAAGCGCTCCATTTTTAATAATCGGAATAAACAGAGATGACAGCTGTCAAATTTCAGAGTTGCCACTTGCAGGAAAATAAAAATATTGCAATTTTAAAAAGTGCACTCTTACTGAGACACCCTATACTATAAATGGACTAAGAACAAAATAAAAAATAAAAAAGGAGTGGCGGAAAGTTTCTTGCCAGTTCTTCTTGCCCGCTCTACGCCCTTGACTTGCGAACTGGTAGTAAATGTAAATTTACAATTAATCTAACTTCTTTTTGGACGTTCATAAGTGTACCTACTTGTTTACCTATATGAATAAAGATATTTTGAGTTTGAGTTTGTATAGAGTGGTATCGAACGGGATAAGAAAACGAAGAGGTCTAATCAAAAGATGGGAGGACGATCTACCAAAAAGATGGAGAAGGTCTGCTAAGGATAGAGAGATGGAAACAATTGGGGGATGCCTACAGACAACCAGACCAAAGTGTTTGCTAATAAATTTATTATATTTGCTATGTAAATTAGATTTAAGAATACTCTATTTTATAAGAATAGCAAGTAAGTTAAAAAGGTCAGCGAATAAAGGGCTTTTATTATTATTATTATACTATAAATGTAATTTTCCTACATTACAATAAATTTGTAATATTAATTGTGTGTTGCCAGTATGGTCTTTGTGATGGCAAATATGTAGTTGAAAAGAGTCCTCTGTCCTGGCCCAGTAGGCAAAAAGAGGAGAAACAGATTGGAAAACAGCCAGCCATTCTGAAAAGGTGGGAGCTTGTAGTTTATTGTTTATTAGAATGCCAAATCATAAAATGACTGCTTCACGACTGATTTGAGAGCGACCGCCGATGCGAAAACCGCTGTGTGAGTTCGAAAAGTGAGTTACAGAATCGCAGGGCAGAACATGAAACACGTTGGAAAACTTCGAAACGTTTACAGATTTGGTCACTTTTTCAGCACTCATATTAAAAAAGACAAAGTTTAATATAACCTAAAATTACAGTACTCAAATAAATACTATTTTTATTTTATTCTTACAAAAAAACACTTCATAAACTAGTGTTAGGTATCAAATCCACGGGCATAGGTTATAGAACAATCAGGTAATATCGATAACATTAGCTATGGTTGTATGACCTCCAACTGACATGGTAGGCGAGGCAAATGGCATCGCCATGTATTGTATTGATTTCCGGAGTTATTGAAATTGTTTATTTGCTCTGTAAAGTTATTTAATTATTACAATTTAAATTAAATCTTATAACACACGCCTTAATTGACGTAATTACCATTTAGAAAACTTTCGTGTAAACAGATTTGTAAAACTAATTAGCGCTATTAGGCACTTGGATATACTAACAAAGGCTCATAAGTTCGTAGGATTCAGTGTAGGAGATTCTTAGTTCTTTCTCTACTCACAACCACAAAGTTTAAGAAGACTGATTTGATGATTACGTCAGTATCAGTTATGTTTGTATCAGTGTCTCTTTTCCCGTATTCCTTAAAATATCTATAAGCGTTACCTTTCCATATCATATTTTATAAGATAGGAATTGTTTTGATATATAATACCATTATATAAAAAATATTCTAAGTTCCCCACGTTAGTCCAAGCAGCGATGTTTGGTTTGAAGAGGTCTCACGATAATGCTGCACGTTGCCCTCCTAAATATGTTTTTATTGTTTAATTTTGTTATACAACACAGTATTTAATAAATGTTGAACAGGGCTCGAACACACGACATGAGGCGTAGCTAAGCTAGCGTTTCTATTGATATTAAACTTAAAACCCTTTTGGCAATGGAGCCCATGGTGTCCAAGACTACTTACTTCAAAGCCATAGGGACACTTATGGGGAGTACATATGGGCACTCCTAAGTGGAGGCTGATGGCAGTGCGAGGTGATTCAGGGTCCAAAAGAGTAAGCATTAAACCAATGACTGGCTTACCCCTGACCCCAACCCCATCTTGTGCGGTCTGTTATTGAAGTGTGACCTAATAAGTTGGGAACAAACTTACTTAAAAGTATGGTTGTGTATGTGGGCGCAAATTCATATATAATGATTATATTGTTACATAAATATAAAGATTGATATTTAATTCGAGTAAATAAATATATTCAAGATAATAATAAATAATATTAAGGATTGATAGTCTGTGGTATATTCATAGCATTTATTATTTATGTTTAAGGAATGGTGTTGATCAGCTGCTATTGTCATTCATCAACATTTGGTAATATCGGGGTAAAATTAGTTCAAAACCGTTATATGGTTTATTTTATTTACAATTATTAATGGATCTGCAAATTAACGACTATTTGATAGTCTGTAGTCTTTATTATAAATATTAAAGAAATTGTGTTAGTGTCAGATATCATTGTCATTGAATAATGTCAAAGTCGAATTGGTTCGAGGCCGTTAATACGAATGGTTTATTTAATTTGTTAATGTTGCTAGATCTATAAATTAACGACTATTCAATGGTCGATAATAATAATAACTCCATAGTCATTTATTATTATTATTGTTAAAAGAAGTTTATCATATTACTTTAAACATTTAAAACCTATTGATAATAAATATTAATCTTTGACACTCGTTTCTATGACTGCCGTTTGACTCTGTGGTCGATTCGCGTTCGGTCGTGGAACGAGTACACGCAATGTTACGAAACTTGTTTATCACAAATTCTGGTTGCTATATATATGGGAACTGGTGGGTGCGGCGCTTAGATCTGTTGAGCGGCCGAACCAATCAGAAGCCTTTAAAAGTGGACTTTAATGTCGAAAGTAAATGGCTGGTGCCAACAAACTAATTTATGACGACAGTATTGCTGACGTCATTATCTTCAACAATTCATCGTGGAGTCTGGACACAATAATTATGGCGTTTCAATCGCCGACATGTACATAAAACCGAAATTATAAAAAATACCTTTATTTTACATTTCACTATATTTTCATATATAAAACTAACAGGATTAAATTTTGTAAAACATAAGAATTTAATTATATTACCAAACATGGAGAAAGATGGTTCTGTTCTTAAGATGATATTAAACCCAGATTGTATACATTTAACTAGACTTTATAGGTAAAATAAAAGCGGGTATACTGATTGTAAAACTTATAGTAGGTTACAAGTAGTAATGTTGGTTACATTGAGAGGAAATAATATAAAAGTAAACTCATTGTGTTAAGTGGCATAAATGGTCGTCAAGAAATTCTTTCAATACGATCCTGATCTGATTTTCCGTGGAAGTTAATATTTTTCTCACTTTGTTGTTTATATAAGATTTATATAAGTGAGACAAATAAATAAGAAATTACCGAAAATTCGGTTCCAAAGAGCATCCTCGGTGCATTAAGGTCGCTCCGTGAAGCTTGCGTTGTGCCCAGGAAACTTCTGAGCTTCTGGAAGGATCTAGGCTTGCTTAGTTAGCCAGGACTTCACGAACAACAGACCAAATGGGTGTCCACACTACAGAGACATACAATAGGCAACACAAATAACAAGGGTAAAAAAATAGAGAGAGAGATAAAGTATTACTAATCAGCAAGTCCCTTTATTCCATCCGCCATTTTGTCTAAAACGTTTTTCTCTGTTGGTTTGAACACCTGAACTACAGCATCCCCAGCGTCATTCAGAGTCTTCGCCACCTCGTCCCCAGCTTGCTTAATTGTATCCATCACATCTCTTCTGTTTCTTTGTTCAGGGTTCGGTAGCGCACTAATCATAATCATCTGAAATGTTAGTTAAAATAGAGAGCAGTTGGCGAGTTAATCATTATAACTAAAACAAATCTTCAGAAAAATTAATTATAGGGAAGAAAATTTCTAGATAACGAGCGATCCAACAACCGCCAATATGCCTATTAAATAATGTTTTGTTTATTCCCTGTGGCCCTTAATGAAGCTGAAATATGTCGGCTAGTTACGGCGAAGTAATGTAATTTGAACCTTCCAGCATTGGATACGTATTGTTGCACAAATAAAAAGTATTGAATGTAGGTATTTTCTATCTTAGTTTTTATGATACTATGACTAAAGAATATGTTTATTTACCACATTGCATATACAGTCGACTCTCGATAATTTGAAACTCAAGGGACCAGAGATAAATTTCAAATTATCAAGAGTACAAAATAACAAGTGTTTGAATAACCACGACTGAAGGAAATAAGAATTTGATAAAAATTTGTTACTTATTATTTCTATATTCTTATTATGTATTAACAATTATTATAACAATTATTCACAAATTTTTATTTCGAAAAGAAGTCTGTAATCTTTTTTTGAGTGAGTGACTTCAGTTTATAATTGTCCAATGAATTTTCGATAGTGGTGAGAGCTGCAAAGCAATCGTCACTTGTCAGTTGTCACCCATTTATGTAAACAATTGACAAGTCTGTGCATGTATGTAAACAAACGACAGGTATGTGCATGATAAACGCTTCAATTTATAGAGAGTAGAGAAGACCGGATTTCAAATTATCGCATGTTGGCGAGCAAGATAATACTTTTTCAACTTCAAATTACCGAAGGGACCAATTATCATTGATTTTATTCAATTTATCGAGTATTTTTCAAATTATCGAGAGATTCAAATTAACGAGTGTCAAATTATTATCGAGAGTCGACTGTAATTAAAATGGAAGGATTATTCAAATGAGTTTGAGTTTATTACGTACACCCACACTCAACCATAGATTATGGAGGAGTACACATCCCTAATGTAGATCTCTTGTACAGATTTACTAGCTCCGTAGTAAAATATTTAAAGCAGAGATATTTTATTACCGTGCGTACTTTAATGTACGTTTTTAAGATAACGTTCCGACCCGACGCAAACAAATGACTTCTATTTGAAAAAAAAAACAAAAGAGATTTGATTGCTTTTTTTATTGTTATTAAATCTATTATTACCTATGTTTTTTTCCAATGAAAATATAAAAAAATAATCACTATCACTATTTATTGGACACTCTTCGAAGGAGTCAAAGGCACATATTAATTATTTAACGTTGAATCAAATAACTGTTTAAGAACCATCACTGCTATATGAAAAGTGAAATATCAGAATAACATTATGTTAAATTCGAAAGTAAAATAAAATCACAAAATTTATATTCGATGCAACGCATTATATATAGAAGATTTTGGGAGGCATTTTTCCTAATTGTGTGCCCGACGTACATTTATATTATACTATCGGTTAAGGGCTGTATGTGATACAAAAAAAACTTACGAGACACATAAAAATCAACAAGCGAATTCCCATGATTGGATGCTGAAAACACAGAATGGATGTTAACAATACAAAGAACCAACACCTACTGTCCATTGATGACACAGGTCACAGGAAGGTATAATTTACTTTTGTTACGCACATTGTGCTCAAAAATAACTAAGGGTTGGCCCAAAGACAAACTTTTTAGGGTTTTATATCCAGCCATAGATGTTTTAATCTATGGAGGTTGGTGGCTGTGTTAAGCTATAGCGGCAGTCTGCGTCATAATACTGTTTAATTGATACATTTTCTTCATACACAAACAATATCACAATGTGTCATTTAAGATTGCAATAGTTCATTACAGCGGGAATCTTAAATTAATGCTCCATTTCAGTTATTATTTTATATATAGATCGTAATGTTAAATTGTGGTTTTAAGCAGAGTTTCAAAGGTTGTAACCACTGATTTAAATTTATATAATTTTTAAACGAAAAGTTTACAAAGAGTTTTCTTCACATACATATTTAGGTCATCCCTAACGAGTGCAAATTGGATAATTTGTGACCGGACTCACATGTTGGATATTTGATAGAATAATCATCAAAATTACAAGTACATACGCACTACCAAGGATTCTCTGTCATTCTTCATTGTTGATAATTTTCCTTATGATTTATTGTTTAATTGGACATGGAATATTGACGGAATAGTACTCTAGAGACGGAAAAAGAGGAAGCGGCCGACAACGCAAACGATGGGAGGACGAACTCAAATAAACAGCAGGCTACAACTGGAGAAGAGTCACAAAGGATAGAGAACAGTGGAACGGGTTAGAAGCCTTTGCCAAGAGGCACACCGCACTCCGAGTTATACTGTAGTGAAAATATATTTAAGATCACAGATCATAGAGTTTCGGAATATGAATTTTCATTATTATTATGAATTGTTTAATCTATTTCGATAATTCGGGAATCTATAAGATTCATCTAATCTCCTCAAAAGCATTTCTATCTTTTCGTTTTAAAGAAGACACGTATTTATGGCCGGGCCGAGAATTAACTGACAGCGAAGGTAAAATTCGCCGAAAGCGGCACGTTTTGAAGAAGAAGAAAGTGCTGTTTCATCAAGATAAATTGGGGTGCGCAAAATCTTCCACATCCAAATTCTACAGATTTTGCCTCCAGTTACTTTTTCCTGTTCCCAAGAGAATGCTCGCTGGACAATTTTGCGCTTAAGTAGAGGTAATTGCAATCACAAATCGACACAAAACAAATTGTACCATAAAATGTTATCGAAAAATTGTATGACCGCTATCATATTCAATAATCCAATCCATAACTATCAAAATAAAGACCATTTTTCTATGTTAACCCTACGAACTTTTCAGGCCAACTTATATATAGGTGGCTTGTTATACAGTGTATGTGTAGAGAATTAAAAAAAAAGGATGACCACTAGAAACCTAGCAAGATGAAATAAATGAGATAGCGGGAAATCTTGGAAAATAGTAGATAGAGACGATGAGAGACAAATAGAATAATTTGCAGGCCTTCACTCCGTCGGTGATCGTGTACATTAAATTTTTATTTATTTTATGTGTGTATAAATCTTGTTGTATAAAACTCATCTGAACTTTATAACTGCGCAACGCTGTTACGATTGTGTGCGTTTACTTTATTTCATTTTTGCTCTCAAACATCACACATGTTACAGAGAGGACAATCACTCATGAAAATATATGTTATAGAAAACATATACAAGTGTGAAAATAGTATGAACTTAAGAGAACTAAAAACATTGACAATCTAGACTTAACAGGTTCACTGTCCACAGACTATATGAGGTTTGTAGACGGAAAGCTCTAAACGTTCACATGTTCAAATTTTTAGAATAGGCCAGTTATAAACATTGCCTATTTTTTTTTTTTTTAATGGCTCTGTCACGGCTTGTGCATTAGCCAGCGTTAAGTATAGGATTTTTATAATTCGTGCTTTTTGCCTAAGAAATTCGACCATGTCCTGGAGGACCGTACATGGATGTACGGTTTAGGCACTCGCCCGGTACCGCACAACCCTCCCAAAGGCCGAGAACAAATTTAAATTAAATTAAAACTTGCCCTCAAAGCGGGAATCGAACCCGGTACCCCTCACCTAGCTGCCACTTAATAAGACCGCTAGGCTATGAGGCCCCCAACATTGCCTATGAAAACTTTTTTTGAACTTCAAGCTTACATTTTCAACTCTTTGGTAAGCTAATGTAGTATATTGCATTCATTTGTCATTTGTTTTTATGAATTAGCGGCAAATCTAAAACTCTTGTTACACGTGAAATTGAACCTAAGGCGAGAAAATTTTCGGTCAATGATTTATTATGACTTTCGTTGTGGGCTTACTCAACAACAAAGCTATGATAGGCTGCGATTAGCATTTCTCAATGAAGACCCACCTCGTGCTACTATTTATAATTTGTTTAACGAGTTTAAGCGTGGACGTAGCAATGTCAATGATGATCCGCGTGAGGGACGTTTTTTAACAGCGACTACTGAAGATAACATCACTATCAGTGCTGTGCGACGCATGTTAGAGAAAGATAAGAGAGTGACCTATCAGCAGATATGGGCAAGCCTAGGCATTGGTATGAGTCAAGTTCAACCGACGACCAGAAACACCTTCGCATGGACTGGTGTCGCCAAATGTTAGATAAGTTCAACGGCGGTGAATCAAATGCTGTTGTTGACATCGTCACAGGTGATGAAAGCTGGATATTATATTGCTACGAACCCAAAACTAAAGATAAAATTCGAGATGCGGTGAAAGCGTACGAAAATGCCATAGGGGAGACCCCTAAGGAAGAATGGGCCCACTGCTTTTCTCAGTGATTCCATCGAATGAGACGATGTGTAGAGAGGAACGGAAATTTCTAAACATTTTCAGTGTTTGTTAAGTCATTGTTCACGTCCAAATAGAGTATAGTTTTTGGATTCGAACAACACCTAAGCATTAGCCAGCCAGTTTATCAAATGTTACAAACGGTACGGCTGAATTTCTTTCAGGCCGCTACTTAACCAGCGCTGTTAAGTTAAGAGGCTAAGCTGTTAGTTGAACGGCTTATTAAGCTAGTTGGCTGCGACATATATGTTATATCTCATTATTAACATGTGTTGAATAAACAATATGTTAAATTTTATTTACCATATAAAAATACATATGTTTGATTTATGGAATCTAAAATTTATACATACTGAAATGTTCCACTAGATTTAAAATTAATTTAATAAAATAATAATAATTTCCGTTCGTGGATATCGTTTATTTTTAAAATTCACCATGTCATTATATTTTATATAGCTAATGCATAAATTCTATTCCACCAAGTAGAACAGTTTTATTTCAAGTTGTTTCGTGCTAAACGTAGTCCACAAAACTATGGTATGTATATTTATATATATGCATGTTCATTTTTTATGTATATTTTTTTTGAAAAGTATAGAAAGTTACTACTAAATAGTGAAATATTAATAAAATACCAGTAGTGCTACTACCTTCTAGTTTTGGGCCTCAGATTTCTGTATCCGTTTCGTGGTCATTTCTTTTTCTTAATAAGTAAGTCAGCCTTCTGTGCCTGACACAAGCCGTCAACTATTTAGAATCTACGATCTCAGGGATGTCGGAACACTGCTCTCTATAATTGAATAATAAATTAAATAATTTTAAATACAGTCAAACTCTTTATAACGAATTTCAAATGACCGAGCATTGTTATACATTATAGAGAGGGTTCTGTATAGAGAGAGAAGCATTAATGTATTCGTTAAACCAAATAAATTTAACTCATTTTTACGTTATAGAGAGTATTTGTTGTAACGAATGATGTTATAAAGTTAAACTATAGTTTTATTTAGTAGTTATATATCTATCTAAAAAAGCAATGGGACACGAACGGGATAGATAAGAGAGAGTGTTTTCCAACCTTTTTGTGCCCTGCCCCGCCTAAGCCTTTCTAAAATTCTTATACACCCCCCCCCTTTTTTTAACATAAATAATTTAAATAAGTGATAGGTTTTTGGGTGGAATCACTAGGAAGTTCTTAACAAAATACAGTAAGTAAATTTTCAAAACATATAATTAAACATGTCGAGTCTATCTTCGAATTGCCCCTTTTTATTGTCAAATTGCCCCCCTGTGGGGCGTGGGCGATATGTTGGGAAACACTGATCTAAGACGTTTGTAATAATGTCATAAAATAATTATCAAATAAATGTATACAAAATATTGTAAAACTATTTCAAAGGAATAAGTATGGAGTTTATTGCCCATCCTTCATCCTCCATCGTATAAAACTGCCTTTGGAAGGGGCAACTAGTCATTTTTTTAATATTTTTAACTTGTTATACAAAAGTACCTTTTCAATAGGCGTAATTGAAATAAATAATTTGACTTTGTAACACATTAAATTCATTAAATATATATTTCTGGGTCGAAGTAGGTATAATTTTTTTAATAATGAAATATTGGGTTTCTTGAGTGTCTTCTCTTTATACACTACGAATTGCTATTATAAGTTGAAAAACTGATTTTTCTTGGCAAATTAAAAAACAACAACATTCAATTTAAAAAAAACAAAATCCATATCGGTTCCATCCTTCATTGGTTAGCATCAGATCAAAAGAAAAATACAGTTATGCCGATTCTATATGCTAAAATTACACTGTTCTATAATAATAACGTATTATAGGGGTCCATAATCAAGCTGCTTCTAGCGTTAACCATCATAGCGCAATGTTGCACGCACGGACAACGTGTAAAACGGCAAGCCGAAGACGATACCACCGGTGCTGGTGATGGTGATGCATCATCAATTTTAGTACCCGAAAAAGAGTCTTCATCGTTCTTCACGAGCATAACCACCTTGCTTGAGACACTACCCGAAGAATTTCGCAGGTTAATCGCTCAAATCATTAAACCCATTAATGAACTTAAATATGTATTAAACAATGTTTAGTTTTGATTAAAGAATGCAATGAAGTTAATAAGTATTTTTATTTATTATTTTATCCTATACAGCCTCACACCACAAAATACTTTCTTTTAGCGTTACTCACGGCCGCTTTCTATACTCGATCGATAATCTAAAATTATTTCCAATCCAGATTTTTGCGATCGAGAATCTGCATTTCAAAATCCCTGCTTTGAAATTCTTGTAACAAAAGGTTTCATGTGGTTTCGTTTTACGCGTTACCCTTATTAGTCTAACTATATTTCTATTTGAAGACGTGATTATTTATATAAAACGTATAGATTTAATATAACAGCATATTAAATAGCAAGTAACAGCTGTTAAAAACTTACCAGCAGAAGTTTGTTTTGAATGAAAAAATTAACCGATCGGTCCTCCCAAAGATGGTTTAAAAAAACATATTGACTTTCGATCGGTTATTGAAAAGTAGTTTATGAGAAATGGATTAAATAATTTGGAATCGGAAATATCAATCTCTAGTAGTAAAAATTGGGATTGAGTATAGAAAGCAGCCGTAAGTCAATTACTTGTTAACTAGTTAGGTAGAGTAAACAGAAAATGATGTCTCCAACGAACAAATATTTAGGAAGTAAATATCGAAATTGACTTTTGCGAGACTTCATTTGAAGACACACAACAGGGGAAAATCAACGATTTTATCCCCTTCTTCTGAAATCCAACAGTAAAAAAATCAATGGAGTTAATAACTTTAGATTTTTTTGAAGTCAGTTAAAAATTTATTATGTTCATTTGTAAATACCTATTATTATGATTTTTTATATAGCCGAAGACGGGTTATGTATTAGCTTCTCATTAATAATGTAGTAGTAGTATTTTTAACAAAAATTACAAGCTAAGCTTTGAAAATTTACTTTCAAAGCTCCGCGAGAAGAAATTAATAATAAACTACGACTATGAAGAACCTTTTAATATTTTTTTTCCACGTCCACGCCTTCCCCGGTGAAGTCGGTTATTTAGCCCAATCTGATTATGATATGAGTAGCGTTTATTTTTCGTTAGCAATTATTGTTATTGGGTCGTCCGGACTCCAGATCCGTTAGGACATGTCAAAACAAAACAATACCGCGTTCTAAATGCAACAACTGCCATCTAGTGAACGGCATGAAAACTAGCTAATGAATTAAACAGGCTTAAATAAATTTAATGTACTTTACAACATCGTTAAAAAGAGTTCCAGTTCTTATCAAATAAATTAATGCAGCGATAAAACCTTTAAAAGTCAGTCATAAAAGAAATGTTTCCTTTTTTGTAGATAGTGAAATTAAGTTGAAAATAATTATAAATTACTGTGCGTATGTTCTTTAATGCAGTTGGGAATCATAAAGCAACGGATTAACTGAAGCAATTAAGATGACAGTAAGTATTCAGTATTTTTCTAGTATTCCGTATATTCCTGTATGGTATGGAAGCGTGGCCTATCTCGGCTCGAAAGAGGTACAGGATTGATGCCTTTGAGTTACAGTGGACATTGCACCAATACATCTATCCTAACCTAACACTACATACGGACTCGCCTGTACACGCCAGCGAATTTTATCATATTTCAGCCGTACAATGCGCAGAGGCGATGAGAACTTGGAGAAACTGATCGTGGTTGGTAACACAGAAGGCAAAAGATCAAGTGGCCATTCACCAACCAGGTGGACCGATCAAGTGAAAGTCATGGTCCTCAAAACTATACACTGTTATAAGACAGGCACTCGACAGAAACCGGTGGAAACAGATTGTCAGCTCCAGTTGCTTCATTGCTGACCACAACGCTCCGACATGAGCCACCGACTGAAGAGAGAAAGAAGTATTTTCATAAATAAATTTACAACGCATTTTTAAATTTTGCCACATTCATTTTTAAAGTACGGACTGATGTTGCTGTTTCTTGAATTTACAAAAGATAAGTTTTGGTTCTCTTTATAAATTTTTGTTTTTCCTTTTTTCGTTCTTCTCCCCTGCTAGTGTGTTCAGGGATTATTTTCCATCACTTATATTGTTACTTAAAATATACATATAATTAAAATCATACTTTGTCTTACGAGATACGCCCCGGCTACATCGTATATATATTATTTTATGCGCATCTTTCATTTTTTTTTGCACCCTTCACATTAATAATTTTGTCACAGAACCGGTCCAGGCACGATCTGAGCTTTGTTAACATGACCTGTAAGCCGTTACGGTCTATGTATTACTGTACGAATATTTACTAATAACAGAAATAACTTGGCTATCAACTGGCTAACAACTTTGTACTGATAGACATTTATTTAAATATTTTGGAAATAAATATAACCTGTTACTCAACGTGTATTGAGCGTGTTAGTTTATTCATTACAAACATAAATATCTTTCATCTATATAATATAAGTATAATTAAGTCTGATACTCGTATGATGATCTATAGTTCTGATATTTATTAAGTGTTTTTGATCTGATTCTTAAAAGGCCGGCAACGCAGTCGCGAGCCCTTTGGCATTGAGAGGGTCCATGGGCATAATCATAATGGGCATATCACTTAACATCAGATGAGCCTCCTGGCCGTTTGCCCCCTGTTCAATAAAAAAAAGGATGAGTGTTTTATGATATAATCTTATGTTAATAGATTCGCATTCTCGTCCTGCTATGCTGCGTAACATTCGTCACTGCAAAACCGAATAACCCCGTCTACCCTCGTACAGACAGTGCCTATCAACGAAACCCAGTTTACGTGGGTCCAAACAATCCTGCAAACGCTGTAGCAGCTCAAATCTCCAACGTCGATAACATTGGACAATATGTTCGAACAAGAAATCCAACATATCTAAGAAACCAGAGGCGTCCAATTAAGTTAGTTGCGTCCAATAATCCAGCGAATGCAGTGGCCGCTGAATACTCTCTAAGTCAGGAATTTTGGACAAAATATCCGTGCTTAGAATAATTGAAAGGAATCACTTAGAATTGTATTATAAATAAAAGTTGAGTTATGTTAAAATATCTTTTATTTTAATCGAATTACATATACACATTCCTATATAGTATGTTATTGAAAAATGCGATAATTCATATTTTAAAAATTGTTAGGTGAAGGCTATTTAACTATTTAATCACCTTATATTTTAGTTCGAAGAAGTTATAGCCATATCACTGCCGTATGATGCTTTCAAGGTGAAGGTAATTACATTTTTAAAGGCAGTATACTAAGACTGTTCTTATTATTATGACATTATGATAAGTAATATGACATTTGCATGCCTATTTTTATAAGGCTGATTGTGCGGTTTATTATAATTAATCAATCACTTTCTTTGCAAATAATACCTTATTCGAATTTCGCAATTGATTTTGAAAAACATTGCTCTAGATACATATTTTTTAAAGTAGATAAGAAAGAGAAGAAACGTTCTTACGTCCGTAGTACGTAAACGTGCGTTTCTCTACTCTGTGGGGGGTTCGAACTCTGGCCGTGCTTACGATTTTGCCTTTTTATTTGCGTGAATTGCAAATAGAATGATCAAAAAACCAGAATGTTTTAGACCGAAAAATAATCTGTCGTCCCTCAACCTGCACTTGGGAAGGGGACTTACGGTTCAAGGTAAGGAAAGGTAAATACTTGAATAACTATCGAAATGTGACCCATGCCCCGTAGAGTGGTTAAGCCCCATCCACACGCTTGACAAACAATGGCAAACAGCCAACAGCAAACAGCAAACACGGACGTGTGGATGGGTGTTTGTCGTTGTTTGCCTGTTTGTGTTTGTGTTGGGCAGTGTTCGGCATCGGTGTCGGTTTATCTTGCCAGATCAAAGGATGTTTGGCAAACAGTTTGCTACGTATCCACACGTTTGGCAGCGATCAGTATGCGCGCGAGCTTGCGGGAGGCGGACGTATTTACTTGCTACACTTTTTCGTTTCTTTTGTTTTTTTTGGTCTAAAGCAGTACCTTGTACGATTTCTATTTTTTATTCACATTTTTGTTTCTTTTTTTCCTTTTTTTCTCTTGCTTTAATTTATAATAAAAATATGTCAACCCGAAAGTAATAGCTGCCACAAGCTCGTCGTCCGCCATGTTTGCCGATTCGGAATGTTATGAACGTTCGCCAAGCATGTGGATGGCTGTTTGTGTTGGGTGATTGTGGTTGGTGTTTGGGACTTCGTTTGCTGTTTGCGGTGTTTGTGACAAACAGCCAGCGTGTGGATGCCCCTTTACGTTACAAACAAAGTTTGCTGGGTCTTCGCTAAAGAAAAAATTCTTTGATGAGTTTATATTATTACTTTAAATATAACAGAAAAGTTATGGTTGGATGTTTTCTTTTTAAAACCAGCCTTGCGATTCTGTCTTGTGTATTCGAAAAGTGAGTTACAGAATCGCAAGGCTGATAAACTACCGTTTGAATTGTATAACATTCGTTGACAGAGACAGCTAAACAATTTAAATTAAAAATTTATATTTTAAGTTTGAATTAGGTTTCATTTGTATATTATACTAGCTTTATTTTACAGGATTTTAGTACAATTTATCGGTCGTAGCTCGGAAGAGATATTTTTATGATCTCACAAAAAGAAAATTTAATGTTGCACCATTTATTAACGTATATAATACACGTCGTCACACAGACATGCAATTGAATTAGTTATCGTCCTTGTCGGAGCCCTTGTTCTTCGATGCACCCTTCGCCTTTCCCTTAATCGAATTAGTGAGGATTGAGAAGGTTTGTGTTGGGTTCTTGGAGATCTCTGATAAGATTTTGTTAAAGTTCTTTAACAAAATCTTCTCTTCTTCTAAGTTGCTAAGAGAAAAGCCGCCGTCATTTTTCTTGTCTTCGTCATCAGATGACGCAGCTTGCGTATGCATGATGTAGGCGAACATGACGACAGCGAGAATGGCGATCTGTAAAATAAGAGTTGCATAATTCGTATCATTGATTACCTTTTGTTATAGAACAGGTGGCAAACAGGCAGTAGGCTGATGGCCAGTCAATCCGCCGCGCCATGTACACTCTCAATTCCAGAGGGCCCACGTGTGCGTTGCCGGCCTTTTTCGCTCTTTTCTTGAAGGACCCTAATTCCAAACAGTTCAGAAGTACTTTAGTGGGCAGCTGGTTCCACTTAGTGGTGGTGCGCGGCAAAACCTGCCTTAAAAACGCTCAGTTGTGGAACGACGGACGTTGAGGTGATACGGGTGGAATTTTGTATTCTGCCTCGACGTCCGATGATGAAACTCAGCTGCAGGTATTGATCCGAACAACTCTCTCGAATCATCTCTGCGCAACGCCGCAGTGATGAAGTGATGAAGTTGCTCGTGTTTTAAAGAGATCGATAGCTCATGACTAGCTTATTAAGCTTGAGTCCGTCAATGGGGCTTCTTCCTTAGCAGGTTACCTGTATTTTTACCTGCTAAATCTTGTTGTTGTGTCGAATCCGACAAAACGATGTGACAATTTAGTAATACTTGTTTCGGTAAACAAAATAAAATAGGATTTAAAGTAATAATCTTACCTTTGAAGAAACCATGATGATATCAGGATTGTTTAGGTGATTGGGGTTAACTGAAGGTGACTGAATGTTGACTGATGATGGAGCTAGTCTAGGCCTAGCTTTTATATGAATGTGGTTTCCCTTGCCTTTTACGATCATCAATTAAACCGATAAAAATGTAGATTTTAGTCTATAAACCATTTATAGCGAACATTTAGGAAACAGCTAGATCTAATTAACAATGAAACGAATTGACAATAATATAGTCTTTATATTTATTTCATCAAAGATATATAATATTTACTATTTTGCTTGAATCTTTTGCCTATATTAATATAAATCAAAATTAAAATTTCACAATAAGGGTGTTTAGTGAAAAATTATAAAACTTTACAGCGAGTATTTGCCGAATTTATATAATATTTCCTATTAAGCCTAAGACAATACATAGAAAAAAATATACCGAAATACCCTCGAGATATTTTCACATATAGAAGAGAGTTTTGTGAACTAAGAAAAAATATAAATGTCTTCTGTCAAGAAATATTGATGGTGCAGAATGCACTTTAAACAATCACATGTTAAATTAATAAACACGCTAGGAGTACAGCATCAAGTTTACAAAAATAGAAACACATTATTTGTTCAAGTAATTCATGGCCTAATTTCTTACTGTTTTATATTAAACACAATTTGAATCAATATTACATATATGAGATTTATTTTTATAATAATTTTTTTTTTTTTTTTTTTTTTTTGGGGGGGGGGAGGGGGCGGGGGGCGCCCCCCGCTTTTTGCGCCCCCCCCCCCCCCCCCAAATAAAAATAAATCTCAATCTCAATATTAACACTTCGTTGCATTACAAAATAAATCTTGAACATAATTAAATGAAAAGGAGGGCAGGCGGCCTTATCGCTTTCGAGCGATTTCTTCCAGGCAACGACTGTGAGAAAATAAAAATGTATTAAATCAGATAAGGTAGGCAGAACAAAAACAAACTAAATTAATAAAGGATACATGAAAAATAAAAAGTAATAAGTGCACATGAATCACGATAATTTAAGATCAGTCTCACGTCAGTTAGTAGTTAGTACGAACGTTAGGGATACGATGTGGACAGGTAATGTTTGTACAGAAGAAATTTAAAGAAAGATCGCGAAGGAGCTAAGCGAATAGGGATTTAAGTGTTACGTTGTTTGTCCGCTATGGACTCCTAAACTACCGAACCGATCATCGGAATCAAATTTGCACACCGTGTGCAGTTTGATCTAACTTGAAAGATAGGATACCTAACATCTCAATTTATACCCGCAATATTATATATAATATTATTATATTTTATTGCAAATATTTGTTTATTATTTGATACAATTCTAACAGATGGCGCTGTGTTAAAAGTACCAACGTTTCACATACGCTATATACCTTTCACATAAGTTCTCCTACCGTTTCCCTTGAATAGTTTACTACTATGTAATATAACAAAAACGGTTGACCGGTCTGCTAGTAGAATATATTTTATTTTGTGTGTTAATATCTACAATCTTATTACAGGCTGTTGTTGGACCAATTGGTTTTCTAATTAAGGTGCAACATGAGTGGCATACATATAAAATATCTGCAGAGTGTCTATCTTTCTTGTTACGCTCTTCATCGAGAACGTGATGATTCAGAAGTATCTGAAGAGCGATATAATATTGCTCATACCAAAACGAGATATTTTGTAGAACCGACATTTAGAATGAGGAAGTGAAGGTCTTACAGAGAGGAATGGGATACAAAATACTGTTTCATATATTAAAGTTACACTAGCTGACCCTGCAAACGTTTGTTTTGCCGCGTATATTATTTCTATGAAACATTTTTTTTTAAATAATTGTATTTTTTAATTTCTATTTTTTTTTGTGAAACTTATGTTTACTTTAATTGTCACACATTTTAGACGTAAGATTTTGTAAAATAATTAGTAGATTTACTGTGTGTGATCTCGTAAGCTTAATAACTAAATAAAAATAATAACTATCTAAAATAATAAAAAATAGGGGTTGATCGTAGAGGGGTGAAAAGTAGGGGTTGTATGTATTTTTGTATGCTGTATCATATCATCAAAAATAAAAACAAATGAAATTCTAAAAAATTAAAATTAATAAATAAATATATATAATAATCGGTCGAGCCGTTTCGGAGGAGTATGGGAACGAACATTGTGCAACAACAACACACGAGAATTTTATATATTAGATTTGCTGTATACACAATACTTAATTATAAGCGAATAAATATTGCCCGTGGGGAAGAAGAAGAGAGTGTTCATATCACAGATGTATTATGAATGAGGGAAATGCTAATCAGGCTGTCAACTCAATTATAAAAAAAGTTAATTATTGTGATCTAATCTATGTGTAATGTAAAGTCTTCTGTAAAACAATAAAACTATTATGTACTAATGTATCTAAATAACCGCATACTTTTAAAGCCTCAACATTCTATAAGGGATATCTTATAATTAATTTTTTATCAATTACAGAAATCACTTTCTTTAAAACGGTTTCCTATCGCTACTTACACAATTAACTATAATTTTTAAATACTAATTTAAATAATAATCAACTACTTTCACTAATACATACAAAATATATTTATAAAAGCTTGCTAACGCTCGGCCCACCGATACATTGGTACAAGTAAAATAAAATATTTAATGCGATAACACTTATTGGCAAACGTAATACACGAAAATATAAACTACAGGAAAATTATTTTCAAATTGTGAGCAATTATGGATATCCAAACCTAGCACATGTATCAGAATGCTCAATCTAGATATCTTTGAGTTAACAAAATGAAGAATATACAGTATAAAATACACACAAAAACATACATTTTAAAAACAAAAAAGGCTGCACCCAAATATTGATCAATATTGTCTCAGTTAAAATTAGTTTCGGCGCATAGAGGGTTTAAATATCGTCGTATGTTATGTTTATATATTAGGTCCTTACATATGAAATTGGCGTTTTACGTTTTGGCCACTTTGACCTCAAATATCTCCTCTTTGGTTAAGAATTCCAAATTAAAATTTGTACAGCTATTTACTCATGTATTTGTGCTTCGATGACCGTCATTCATTTGTTTTTTTCTTCTGTTTTTTTTCTGTTTGCGTCACTCATTTTACAAAATGGAAAACTTAAAGTATCGCATTATTTACGAGTACGAGTTCCGCCGTGGCACTAGTGCTGCGGAAACGACTCGAAGGGTGAATGATTTATGGCGGTCATGTTGCAAAAGAAAACACAGTTCGTTTTTGGTTCCAACGTTTTCGTTCTGGAAATTTCGATCTGCAGAACAAGCCCCGTGGACCCTAACCATTGATAATGAAGTTTGAAGGCTATTGTGGAAGGGATCCATCCAAACCATCAGTTAGCTCAGCCGATGTTAGTGATAAAACTGTTTTAATTCACTAAGCAAATTGGGAAGATTAAAAAGCTTGAAAGATGGGTACCTCACAATTTACTGAAGCAAACCGGCAAACCCGTCGACTGCTGCGTTACATTACTGAACCGGCACAATAATGAAGTTATTTTAAACCGAATCATTACCTGTGATGAAAAATGGATTCTTTACGATAATCGGAAGTGCTCAGCGCAATGGTTGATCTGCCACAGCAAATCCTCCCAAGCGAAAATTAACCCCAAAAAGTTACTTTAGCTTTTGGATAGTCCGGTATTGTTCATCAGTTTTTCAAATCTGGCAACTTTACGCTATGTCTTTTCACAATTCAAACATGGACTCAACTATGCATCTCACACTCTCCACCTACCCACACCACAACAGACCTACCAAATTAGAAGAGCTTCAATGAATGTCTAAAATCCTCTTACTCCCCGGACCTTCTCCAACAGATTACCATTTTTTTCGAAATTGACAATTCTTGCAAGGAAAAATTTTATCTGATGGGGCAGTCCAAATCCCTTTACAGATTTTATTGATTCCCGTCCATTGTTTTTTTATAAAGGATCAATAATACCTATGAGATGGCAAAAGTGCATAGAAAAAATGATTCATACTTTGATTAATTAAATATATTATATTTAAAAATATTCGACTTTTTGTTCCTCCCATACAAAACGCCAATTTCATATGTAAGGACCTAATATTATAAGCGTTATGTTTGTTCACGCCGTCTATTGCTTGCAAAATTTAACACTTTTTCTATGCCAATTTGTGGCCTATTTGCCGCGGCTTTTAATAAATAAATAACAAATAAAATACATTCTCGAATAAAGTAGCTACTTGAGTAGCAATCAGAGTTCAAATGTTGTCTCAGGTGATTTTTAATCTCCTTTGATATTTCCATTTTCCATTTCAACGCTATAAAGGCAAATCGGAAATCTAAAAATCAAAGTCGTGTTAGTTATACCACTTATAACTCAAGATCGGCTGGACAGATGTTAGTTATCTCTATTTTGGTGGATTCTTCTCTGCTTCGAATATCAGAATAAGTAATAAATATATATCGAATAAGTTATCGAATAAGAATAAATAAATTAGTTAATTTTACTAAAGCAAACACCATGTGGTGCCATCTGTTGACAAAACTACGCATAATTTTACGTCGAATTTGTGTCAGTTGAAGAAATTCCGATCTTGAGGTGAATGAGGAGATGCCAGGCTTTGATTCTGATCGATCCTCATCAATAAATGTTGTATAGCAGAAAGTGCTTTAACATGTAGTATCGCCATATTGGCGCTAGAGTGAAGATAAGGTAATTTTACTAATTAAACATTTTAATAAGAGCTAACTTGTTCACATTTCACTTGGACTGAACCTGACCAACTGCTGACTTGTTGATAGATGATCAAATCTGGGAGAGATTTGAAAACTAGTTTTAACTGTTTAACTTTAAAAATACATTCTGAAATAAACAAGCCACATTTAGAAATATGATTTCAAATATCTCAGTTGATCTGAGTTTTGTATTCGAATGCGGATTTTAAAGTACTTCCCCTATGATCATTATTTGTCTTTAAAAATAATGGAAACATTTCATTACTTTTTTTAAACGCCTTATTAAAGAATTCATTAATTTATTTCGAAAACAAAAAATACATTATTACAGCTGTATATTATGTTGGATTATTTTTCCTATTAAAAACGGAAGCAACTAAAGAGCTTAAATCTTCATAATTTAGTGATATGTTCTCAATCATCGCATTTTCAATTTCGGGATCTCTGTATCCGAAACCAATTGGCCAATCTCTATCTTCATAATTATCTCCCGAAGATATCTTTAATAGGAAAATGCATATTACAAGCGCGATGATTTCTACCTGTGAACAAATAAGCATAAAAAGTAGATTTTATTTTTGTAGAAGCCAAACGAAAATGTTAATAACCTCTGTCTCTTAAGTCCTGGAAAGGGCTGTAGAGTAACAGTTCTGTTCGGGGTTACCGTATATATTACACTACTATATATATTCTCCAAGCCAAAACAATAATTGCAATAAACAATTATTTCACATGGAATCGAAACCAGAACCTGAAGGTTATATGCTGATATTTTTTAAAAGTGTTTGACATTAACCAAGTGTTTTAAGTACCTTTATAGCCATCTCTGAGTACTACATGTTGCATTAAATTTTTACCCTTTAAATATACTAGTTTGTTTGAAGTTATCTAAAACCGGAAACTACCTGTAATAAAGATTTGTAAACTGTAAGAACAATTTAAACATTTACGCATGCACGAAGTAATGCAATAGTTAAAAACTAATAGATTTCTAGATTTATTATTGTTAAAAAATCTAAGGGCAATACCAAGAACAACGAATCTGCAAAAAAGTGTTAATTGTAAAACGTATCTCCTATACAACTTCTGTAGTACATATCAACATCATCAGCAAAAAAACTATTATACTAAAAATATAGCAAAAGATGGAATAAATAATATATACAAAAAGGCTTATTTACGAAAGGAAAAAATTATTGAATGTCTTAAATTATATGGAACACCAACACACAAATAAAAAGTATATATTTACAATTTTCTTAACAATACGTAATCATAATAATAATTAAAAATTAATAAGATGACACTTATTCGTTGAGCGAAGAAAGCACCAGCTCTGGGGTCACCGGTACTCTCTACCAGGCGCCAACTGAAATATTTAGTTAGCGCCTGTGCACTTGAACCCCACGTCCCAAGAGTCTCTCCAAGGGAACAAAATCGAAGTTGGAGGAAAGACCATCCACCTGCTCTGCGGCCATCCCAGATTTTTTGCTTGTCCGAGGGCAGGTGAGACGGAGCTAACGTCCACATAAGTAGCATCCCATACCAAACAAACTCTGTGTATTTAACTATCAATTAAATACTTTTTTTAACTAAGTATATCTAAATATATAGAACAAAGTCGTGTTAGTTACACCACTTATAACCCAAGATCGGCTGGACCGATGTTAGTTATCTCTTTTTTTGTGGATTCTTCTCCGCTCCGAATAGCAGAATAAGTAATAAAATATCGGATAATGTATCGAATAGCAATTAATTAATTTAAAAAATGGAAACAGCATGTGGTACCATCTGTTGAAAAATTACGCACCATTTTTGATTGAATTCGAGTCAGTTCAAGAAATTCCGATCTTGAGGTGAATGAGGAGATGCATAACCAGGCTTTGATCTTGATCCATATTATAATGTGGAACGAAGTTCGCCGGGTTAGCTTGTATTACATAATGAAATAACAAATACCAAAAACTTAATATAACCAGAAATAATTAATAATTAATTCATCATAATATAATACCAGAAATTAGTAATAGTAGTGTTTTGAAAACAAAACAGCATTTTTTGTTTTGATAAAGGTAGTCTAATCTATTACTGTACTTATACAATAAATCAGGGAGCGGCAAAAAATGTCCAATGTGATTGTGATTTCAAGAGAATATGTTTTGAATTGTTTGTCGTTATTAAAACTATTGTTAACCTTTTTCTAATCACTTAAAGATAAAATAGAAAATACCTATTTCCCAAATGATGCCATAAACTGTTAAAAGACCGACATTTACATTTTTATCAGTTAAATTGAAGAACATAAAATTGGTAAACGAAACTATTTTTATATAAAAGCTAGACCTAGACTAGCTTCATCATCAGTCAACTTCAGTTAACTCCAATCACCTAAACAATCCTGAATATCATCATGGTTTCTTCAAAGGTATGTTATTACTATTTTTATTGTATTAACTTTGAATTGTCTTTGAAATATTCGAAGGTTCGATCTTTGGAAAACAAATAAAACTCTTTCTGATCTGGGAGTCGATCTAGAATTATTAATACGCTTCTTTGATAGTGTTTCTCATATATAATATTACAGATCGCCATCCTCGCTGTCGTCATGTTCGCCTGCATCATGCATACGCAAGCTGCATCATCTGAAGACGACGACAAGAAAAATGACGGCGGCTTTTCTCTTAGCAACTTAGAAGCCATAAAGAACTTTAACAAAATCTTCTCAGAGATCTCCAAGAACCCAACACAAACCTTATCAATCCTCTCTAATTCGATAAAGGGAAAGGCGAAGGGTGCATCGAAGAACAAGGGCTCCGACAAGGACGATAACTAATTCAATTGCATGTTTGTGTGAAAATTCTTATAAGGGTGTATTTTAATAAACATTGCATCATCAAAATTTATATTTTTATATTTTTTTACCTTAAACCTTAATACGCTTTTTAATTATTCATCAAGTTCATTTTTTAACCTATTTTTTGTTTATTCATTTCGACAAATTTTAATACATTAAACTATAAATATTTTAAGTTAATCTTACACGTTAACTATAAAATAAGAAACAGTTTGTTTGTATGGTAGGACTAAAAATATGGGTTGTACCGGATTAAGTAATTCATTAAATGAGGGTTTTTGGTATCTTAATGATACGCGGCAATGCAGTTTTTTGCATTACAATAATGCTTTTAGGAAATAATTTAGACTTCAGAATGGTTTAATTTACGTTATCGTTAATGTAATGGAGATAATTTTTTGTATATATTCTACACTGCACCAAAGGTTGGTATCAAACAATCATCATGACTTCCAAGGTAAGCTTGCATTTACATTAAAAAAAATATAGAAAATAAGAAATTATAAGTTTTTATTTCAATTTTTTTTATCAAATTGGGTTTAAGATATTCTAACTTTTACTGCCATTTTCCTTCATTCAATTTATGTTCAGTAGATCCAATGGGAGAAGGGGATGTGAATCTAAGTAATACGCCATTTTAATTACTGATAAACCAATCCTATTCAGATAGCAGTAATGATATGTTCTTTCATGCCTTAAACGAATTCCGAAAATAATAATAAATACAATTTTAGGTAATCATCTTCGCCGTTGTATTGTGCCTCGTGCACGTGGCCTTTGCGGGAGTACGGATCCCAAGACAAGCCGAAGGAGATAAGGCGAGCGGTGCCGATAAAGGTGGAATTGGTGGGGGTGGAATCGGTGGATCACAAAACCTGGGAAGTTTCGCTGGAGTCTTCGAAAAACTACCTACGGGATTCCTTCAGACATTTGTAGGATTATTAGAAAAATTCAATACTGGAAATCAATCCGGCAATCAATAATCTTCAAGAGTTGAAATAATTTAATAAACATCTCATATCTAGATTTTCTTTCATTTATTTAATCAATTATGTATAAGGATCGCATTCTACTTAGCCAGGCACAGCTTAGAACGACTAGTTACACTGGTGGACAACACATCAGAATTCACATAGAAACTAAAATTATATAAAAATTGTGAAGTGTGTAATCTAATATATAAAATTCTCATGTCACAATGGTCGTTCCCATACTCCTCCGAAACGGCTTGACCGATTCTTATGAAATTTTTCATGCATATTCAGTAAGTCTGAGAATCGGTTACTATCTATATTTCAAACCCCTAAGTTATAAGGGGTTTAAAAATAGATTTTCTCGAAAAGAAAATTTGTTTTTATGATACAGCATACAAAAATACATACAACCCCTAATTTTCACCCCTCTACGATCAACCCCTATTTTTTATTATTGTAAAAAGTTATTTCATTGAACTAAAAAATATGTTTCCTAGAAATAATATACATGGCCAAACAAACGGTTGCCGGGTCAGCTAGTAACAATGTAAAATTATTGCACATTCATCATTAATTATATTTGAATACACTTGTCAACTTAATTATCACTTGATACATTACGATAGTTATAAAAGCGCCATAATTTAAAAAAAGTCATAAGTCGACTTACGCCTTATAAGATGGTACATATTGTTTATCTTTATTCTGCTTCTTGATGTTATAATTAAAATAATTCACGTCGGGATATCCAAATGGCGGTCGTTGGTAGACATTTGCAAATTCGCCAAACACATAATACGGAATCGTATATAATCCAGTGACGTAGTATGGCTTAGCATATGTCGTCTGTATTAAGAGATGCTTATCATCCTTGGACGTTGTCGGTTTGATCTTCTCCCAGTAAGACGGGGTTGTAGGTCGCCAATACTCCTTAGTGCTTTCCTTGGAATAATAATCATCAGCACAATAATAGCAAGAAAAGAGTACGAAAATGAATAATAGAGAATACATAATGCCGTCTGCGATTTCAACACTAGAAGTAAAGCACAGCCTTTTTAAAGAACTACAATTAAACTTATCAGCGATGGGTAATACCGACTGAAACGCTTGTAGGATTCTCTTAACAGTATTTTCAGTTATCTATTTTCTCTACAGCCCATGCATGAGTTAAATTTGTCATTTTTTCAAGTAACACTATGACTATTATGGTTAATAGGTTTCTTTATTCGATTAATAAACAATATGCGTTTGAATTAGTGTATTTTGTTAAGTATCACAGAGTGTAACGTAAGATTTATCTTTAAGATAATATTTATTTTAATAAAACCTAAACATAACAATCAAATATACAGTATTCACAATTTTCTTGACTTACATAGTAATAATAAAAATAATTAAAAACTGCTAATAATAAGAAATTAAAATAAATTTAAAAAGTTTGGTCCCTGTGGCAGTGCAGCTTTAACGCTGGCAGCATTTCCTCACTGTACTGCGATACTTATTCGTTGAGCGTGGAAAGCACCCGCTCATCACCGGTCCTATCTATGTTATCTTTTATGATTATATCCTAATAGGGAATATCTTTAATTTATATAAATTAAACATAAAAATTAAAAAAGCTTAATAAATAATTGTATTTACTCTAACGTTTTGCAAAAGCACATTTTGTTATTACCACTGTTATCCTTAAGCTTCGCCAACTAAGATGAATTAATTATTATTATCAAACGAAATATTCGACTTGTTTTAATCTTATGTTATGTCTTAGAAAGAACCCTACATTATCTCTGTCTGAACTGGCTTTGCCTCGTGCATTATCTGTGCCCTTGGCTCTCATGAAAACCCATAATTACTTTGTACAAATTATTTTTCTTGGGTTTTCCAAATTACCATTTTTATCTGTAACATTTTTGTCTATTATCCGTTTGTAAAAATATTCTCCAAAACGAACTATATACAACATACTGAGTATATTAGCGATAGGTGCAAATATTTTATAGACAATATATATAATAATATTAAAAAAAACAAGAAAACATTCAAGAAAATATATACTTACACTGTTACTGGTTGTTGGCAACAAGGAGTTCGTCTTGGACCGGCACTATTAGGTCAAGCAGATGTACTTTCAGATCACATCACTTTAAGTTTTGATAAATGTAAAATTATATCTCCATGGTGAGAATTTGGACATCGACGACACAAAAAATAGCTTTACTCCAAATATAAAAAAATCGCTGTACCTCTTAGGATCTTCTTTCAAAGAAGCTTTTGAAGAATACATTAACACGACAATAATAAAATTTAACCGTGCAAGGTTGGGGGCAGTGGGGTCTAGGGAAGCCGGTCAAAGGCAAGCGTTAATAAAAGATTTAAATTGGCGCCTGGTAGATAATACCGGTGATCCCAGAACTAGTGCTTTCCTCACTCAACGAATAAGTATCGCAATACAGCGAGGAAATCCTGCCAGCATTAAAGGTACACTGCCACAGGGGCCAAACTTTTGAAATTCATTTTAATTTTCATTAATTAATTTTTAATTATTATTATTAAAAATAAAAATTTTAATAATAAATAATGAAAGATATTACACATTATTTACTCTTAAACGTGTTATTTTTCTATGTTCTCATTCTTGTTAGATATCTGTGTGCCCTTTTTTTGTAAAAGCCTCTTACAAATTCCGCCATTTCTAACGGCACTGTGCCCCATCTGCTATGTCCTTAATCTGGTCTGTCCACCTTCTAAATTGTCCTTGGGCACCTGTTTAATACTTACTTACTCCACTTTACTCTTCCTCTTTCCAAAGATCGATAAAATGATGTTTGTTAAATCTATATAAACAAACTAGTGGACCCCACAGACGTTGTCCTGCATGATATTTAAAGCGATTAGGATATTAAGCAAAGTATGAAAGTACATAGTCATTCCTGATTAATTAACATTCCAGATCCCAAAACAAAAAATTTATAAAATTACTCAGAGTCATACAAAACAGAAGAATATTATATTAAGACTAGCTGTCCGCACGTCGTTTTGCCATGTTCGTATTATTTTAATAAAAAATAGGGGTTGGTGATAGAAGGGAAAACTTAGGGTTGTATGTATTTTTGAATATCGTATCATAAAAAAAAAAAAAAAAATTTGTCAAAAATGAAAAAAAATGGGGGTGGACCCTATTTAGGGGTGTGAAAAATAGTGTTATTTAACCTCCATTTTAAAATTTCAGAGGAATCGTAACCGTCGGAGGGTTGCAGACTTTTAAGAGAATTTTATATATAAGATATTAATTGTCTCATATACATTTATAATAATCCAATTAGACATAGACATACCATTTATTGCTAACATAACACACACACACAGAAACACACTAAATAATAATAATAAAAAAAAAGAATGAGAAATAACATTTTTTTTTTCTTTTAAAGAACAAGGTACGTTTTAAGTGTGTAATGTGTGTGTGCTGTGGTTGTAATACATAACTTGAAGTGGACATGATGAAGGGCAATTTTATAGAACGTTTTTTTTAAATTGGTGACACTACTAATGTAATTCAGTACATAAAATAACGAGTGCATCGTACTTGGCACGTATTGATAAATATATTTTAATATCAAAATAAATGTAGGGCGCCTGTCACAAAAGATACATAATAATTATGTGCATCTATAAGAAGCTGACTTTCCAGTATTTCTATTACTGTTACGAGTATTCGTCAAACCTGAGATAAACAAAATGAATACTAAGGTAAACGAATATTTGTATTTATTAAATTATCATTATTTATACGTTTTGTAAGTCTTTTGTACTACGTTAGTTCACGAAATAAGGATCAATGGTCGAATCATGAACAATAAACTGAAACAAAAGAATGGTGCTACAATCGTTGGTGTTCGCCTGAGATCTCTGTGTGTCTGTATTTCTGTAAGTGGTAAGTAGGTGGTGAAGCTTCTACCACTGTATAAGAATGTGTTAAATGCGCACATAGGGTCAGTGGCGTAACTATACCATCTGGAGCCCGTGGCAAATTCTTTTGGTGGGGCCTTATCTGTAAAAATCGTCATATAGTTGTACTCAGCTTAATTTAAATAAACTTCGAGATTTTGTATACGTTGTATATATCCCACTAATGGCCATAGGCCTCCTCTCTTAGGCGTGAGGGAATGGTCTGTAGTTCCCACGCTAGCCCAATGCGTATTGGAGACTTCACATTCATCCATAGAACATGATATCTCTTGGGCAGGGGCCCTCTTGAGTCGGGGGCATTTTGCCAGCACTGCCATCCTATTAGTACGCCACTGCATAGGGAGAAAACTCCATTGGTTCACGACCTCAGGTTTGACAGTCACCAACACTGCTCTTACAAACGCCTGTACAAAAATATATACAGCTGTAACCTTTCAGTCAGTAAATATACTTTGTTTACGTTTATCAAGCACATACGGATAATTGCCTATAGCTTCCATAGTTTGACACATGACCTTCAATTCCAGGTAGTAACTGTACTCCTCGTAGCATGCCTAAGCACAGGATACTGTCTAGATATTTTTCGGGTCAGCGTCTTAATCACTAGATTTTTCACGCCTGGGGACATACTTGAAGACAACTCGAACAATGCCGCAAATGCAATAGCTGCTAATGACGGCGCGGAGGTAAACAATATTGGTCAGGTACATTAAGAAATATATTCGCCAACTACTGACAATATTATTAATTACAGCTAGAATTGAGTTTTTAAATTGTATTACCTACTTGTTGTAAGATAAAAAAATAATTATATCTCACTTTACCGTCAGTGTTTTAATATTATAATTTTTACGTTACTCATTACACACTTGAAACGAACCGAATAGGAAAAGGAAAAAACAATATTTTATTTATATATATATTTTTTTTTTTTGTCTTTGATTATTGTTATTTTTTGTGTTTATGTGTGTGTGTTTTTGTTAGTAATAAATGTTATGTCTATGTCTTATGATACATATATAATAATTTTATTGAATCTTATTATTTTCTTTTTGTATTACATTGCTTTATTTATTAATATAAAATTATTCTACGATATATAATAGCGTTAAAGGTACACGGCCACAGGGACCAAACATTTTAAATTTGTTGTGGTAATAATTATTATTACTACGTATGTTAATAATATTGTAAATACTGAATATTTGTGTGTTGGAAATAAATATTTATTAAAATTTAAGTGTTTTTCTGTATGCACAAAATAATATAATAAATAATTCAGTCGATAAACAACATTATTTAGGTATGATTTTTTACTCCTTAACTATACTTGAATTACTTAGATTTATTACCAACGACGTCAAGAATAATAATTATATGTATGAAGTCATAATTCAATATTTACGTGGAACCGCTAATTTAATTATACACTATACAATTAAAGTGCTATTTATGATCGCTAAAGGATTTTTCCTTTATTAAACGTGAAATATGTTAATAAACATAGCCTTTGTTATACTGAGAATTTACCTCCTACTATGGAGCAGTGGTGGCCTAGTCTAGCGGTCTCTCAACTCTGGGTTTGAAGCTCGACTGGGGACAGTCTTTTACACATACAAAAGTAAAAAAGAGAGAAAGAAACGTAGGTACTATTAAACCGAAAATTCGACGAGTTTTTCAGGCATTTGATGCCTCATAAAATTGAAAAATAGTACAAAATGAGTTTTATTGTTGTTTTTTTTAAGGGGACTTCATTCATACTGCAAAGCTATAGAAAACAGCAACTATTCGTATGTTAACTTTACAATATATTTGTATTATTGTATATTATTACCATAATGTCTACTTCTTTAAATAAATTAATTGACTATTCATCAACACATGTTTTTATCGTCTCGATGAACACTGACGTTTATTAGTATAGTACTTATTAAAACATCCTACTAATATTATAAACGCGAAAGTTTGTAAGTATGTATGGATGTTTGTTACTCTTTCACGTAAAAAATACTGAATAGATTTTAATTAAACTTTATAATAATATAGCTTAAACATCAGAATTACACTTAGGCTACAATTTATAAAGATATTGTGAGAATTGTTCAAAATTACAAGTGAAGGAAAAAATCTACCATCTGCGAGCCATTCTGGCATGCGCTGCCAAAACCGCTAGAGTTACACATATGTAATGTATGACGGGAATGGGCTCTGGACTGCTTCATTACCGTATTTCTTATGTTGTTACGTCACTAATATATAGTGCGACTGTAACATCTCAATATTGTCAGGCTGTTATATTTATCAAATGCGACCTAAAAATTTTAATGTCATAATGTTAGTGCCTTTCTACGCCGCGCTAATTTATAAGCGTCTCGAAATGCTAATCCAGCGCAGACGAAGTCGCGGGTACCAGCTAGTATTGATATACTTGTATCATATAAAACCTAAATTTGAGTTTACTTGTTATTCGTTCAAGAATACCAAAAATCCTTAATTGGATCATATAATAAGGTAATGCCAGTTAAGTTGAATTTGCTTTACTTCAGTTTGTATTTTTACTAGAATTAAGGGCAAATTTACTTTAGTATAAGTTAATAGATTTTTGCTACCCGTGATATAATCATTTCATTGTAATACAAACGTTTAATATAATCTTTACAGAGAACTAGAGCATAAAGAATCTTATAATTATTGTTAATTGAGTATTTGCAAAATATGAAATACCAATCTACATTATAGAATATATTATAATATACTTATGCCCTGTATATAAGATAGAGGTGAGGCAGTCAGGGTATAACAGAAGTTTGTAACAGGCAAACAAATACACCACCATGGGGAAGGTAATCACAAATTTTATAATTTTAATGCAATATTGTCTAATTTATTTTAATATGCAATTGTTTGATTTATGAATATTTATCAAACTGTCAAACTGTCGCTGCTTTCTAAATATACAAAACTAAGCACCTTATGCATCGAATTCAAGTAAAAATTTGCTTATTTTAATTCAATTGTTTTTTTAACTAATGGACTGAATTGTCACCAAGATTTTTACTTATAGAAGTGATAGATAATAGATTAGAACACATACTTGTACTTTGATTCTGAATTTACTCTTATCTATTCCAGAAATGCCTTGCAGTAGTCCTTCTGCTTTGTTCAGTGCTAGCCACACAAGGAGATGAATTTGGTGGTACAAGTAGCAGCTCCGACGCTTTTGGCAAGGCCAAGTCGGGTCTGTTCGGAACCAAAAGTGACTCTGGGGCTACCGGAACCAGCCGTGGCTCTGGGACTGGACTAGGAGCCGCTTTGCGTGGTTCTGGGGGTCTTGGTGGACTAGGAGGAGGCTCGCAAGGAGGTTCTAGCGGAGGAAGTGGTGGTTCCTCTGGGAGCCAAGGTGGTGGTCAAGGCTCCAGTGGTGGCAGCTCTGGTGGTTATGGTGGTAACTCCGGCGGATCTGGTGGGAGTTCAGGAGGTTCCGGTGGTGGTTCGGGAGGATTTGGCAACTCCGGATCCGGTGGTAGCCAAGGTAACGGAGGAAGTTCTGGAGGAAACCAAGGATCGGGTGGAAGTGGTGGTAGTTCTGGTGGATACGGGGGTAGTTCAGGAGGCAATGGAAGGAGCTCAGGATCTAGTGGAAACCAAGGTGGAAGCCAAAGCTCAGGCAGTGGGGGGAGTTCTGGATTCGGTGGAAACAAAGGCTCAAGTGGAAATGGGGGTGGCTCAGGGGGATATGGTGGAAGCCAAGGCTCAGGTGGTAATGGGGGTAGCCAGGGCTCGGGTGGGAGTGGAGGTGGCTCAGGAGGTTCCTCGAGAGGTTCCGAAGGCTCCAGCGGCGGTGGCTATGGAGGCAGCCAGGGAGGTTTCTCAGGAGGTACCGGAGGCTCCAGCGGCGGTGGCTCAGGAGGTTCCTCGGGAGGTTCCGGAGGCTCCAACGGCGGTGGCTATGGAGGCAGCCAGGGAGGTTATGGTGGAAACCAGGGAAGTTCAGGTAGCGGGTTTAATCACAAATTAGGAAAGTGATTACCATGATTGACAAACAATCCAATGATGTACTCCTGAATAGATTACAACGTAATAAAAATCTTTTTGTTTACAAAATTATGTCTTCATTTCGTTAAAAGTCCTTTTAGTCTTACTTAACGAAAGATGGAATTCTCATCTTCTTTTAATAGTTACCCATTATACCCCCATAACACCGTTTTAATAAAAACACTATTACGTCGTAACTTTCTTGACACATATTAACCTAAATCGGCAGAAGAAACTAATAAATATTTTAGTTAAATATTTTAAATAAGGATGTTTCATATAAAAAGTAAGCACACGCAAAAGAGATTTGATCCTTATAATTGGTATTTCAATTGATGCTGGTTTTTAGTTTAATTACCGGGTTAAGTTACCTTCTAGCATTTAAAAAATGCATATATATATTTAAAATTCATAATCTACTCATATAACGACATAGTACGTGGTGAGCGTAAAAAACTTAATGGCGCTATTAAAGGTAATTATGAGATTTATGAAAATTACTAGGTCTTATTTTTGTGTTCATAACGTAGAATAAAATTCTTTTTCGTGTAGATGTAATGTTTAGTAGCATTCGATAAACCATACGAAGAAGAGAATATGGGGAAGATTTCCTATGCGTCCTCCAGGTCTTAAAGAATCTTGAATTTTAATGTAGCAAATGGGTTTGATCCCACATTTAAAGGGTTTAGGGAGAATATAATACTCGTATTGTGAGGCATTTACAACGATTGTTGACATGATGGAAAGAAATACATATCATTTTTATATTCATAATCATAAATACATTTTCATAATCTAACATTTTTATTAAGTAACTAATAGAGTACAAACCCAGTTATTAATATACAACAATAAATAAGTAACGAAGTAGTATATATATATTATTTATATCTATGCTTCGGCTGGAGGAAGCGGAATACGTGATTGTACCCTTGAAACTAATCTTAACAATTTCCTTAAAATACGAGAGCTAACGTTTAACATAAAACGTGATCCACGAGTAAATAAACCTGGAGTTGGTTCTGTTTGGATCACAGTTGTTTCTGTTTGTACTGGTGGTGGAGGTGGAGGTGCGACTACCACTTCCTTTTCTGTAACAACTACTACAGGCGGTGCTGTAACAACTACTTCCGATACCACAGGCTGAACAGGAATAGGCACGGGTGTCTTGACATCCGTGTATAAAGGAATATATATTGGCTGTGGTAACGGACTCACTGGAAGTGCTGGAGTTTCTATAGGCTTTGGAGTTACTTCAACTAGAGGTTCTGGTTTGACCGGTATAGCCTCTACATTATCACTAATTGCCTCTGATTCGGTCTCCCTATTCTCAATTACACCTGGCGATTCCTCAGAACCTTGCGCCACTTCACCAGATACCTTTTCATCTGTGGTTTCTGATAGTTCCAATTGAGATTCTTTGCCGTCTTGAAGCTCTTCCTTTTTGTCTTCCTCTTCCTTTTTCTTCTCTTCTACATTACTGATTAGTTCTACATCCGATTTTGGTTCAGTTAATTTTTCGCTTTCACCGTCTATTTTCTCAGTTTCCTTTGGAGGTTCGCTTTCATGTTCAGTATCAATTAAACTCTCTTTCGATGAAGCTTGCGCCACTAGATCTGAGCTTGTATCTGTGGATAATGAACCTACACCATCTTGATTCGTTTCACCAGGAAATGTAATAGATTGTAACTTAATAGCATCAACTGGTTTACCCCTATGAAACTCCACGCGTGTTAATATAATATCGGTGAGAAAGTTGTTTTGAGACACAATTTCTTTTTGTGTTTCAATAACAGCATCTGGTTCAACTACTTGTTCAATATTTGGTAGTTCAATATCTTCAGCATCTCTTGCTTTTCGTGTGTGTTCATGATGTAAATCTCTTTTTTCTATAAGATGTTCGACGCTCAATGTTCCTAAGGGCGTAATTGCTTCCTTTATTAACGATATCGGACTAAAGGGATGGAGGACTCCGTGCGGAAATTCCTTGAGTATCCATACTTTCTTTATAATTTTCCTACTTAGCACTAGGTCATACTGATAAAGCGATAAGTACAGCACTGTGACCTGGAATAATAAAAAATATTTAAAATAAACGTATTGTATTTATTAAAAAAAGTATTAAAAAATACCAACTTTAAAGAAGTTATTCATTGCTAACAATCTGCTTTCTATGCCGTCTAAAGAATAATGATTAAATAAAATATTGCTCGTTTAAATAATAAGGATCCGGATCAATTATTTATCATTGTTTCTTGAAGGATTTTAGGTAAGGTAAAACTTTGTTGACACGCAATAAATAGTATAATGACAAGAGGAATATTAACTAAGCGTGCAATTCCTAACCTTCTTGTGTATGACTAATTTTTAATTTAGCAGTCATTTAGATGCAGAATTAAAAACGATAAAAATCTCATTTAAATCGATACATTGGTGACCGAGATACAAAAATCCAGTAGCATACAACACATCTTCGTCTTAGAGCCAACTGTTTGATAATAATAAATCCTTATAGATAAGAAAGTTATGAGCCTACTGTCCCTATCAGATACCCTCGTTTGCCGGTCTTAGATATCCTTTACCGTATCAACAAATTAATTGCGCACATATAAATTGGTGCAGTAGAGCAGTGTTGGCCTAGTGGCTTCAGCGTGCGACTGAGGTCGTAGGTTCAAACCCTGACTGTGCACCAATGGACTATATTTCTATGTGCCGATTTATCATTCGCTCGTACGAAGGCGTATCGTGAGGAAACCGGACCCAAACAGTTGACGGCGTGTGTCAAACACAGGCTGATCACCTAATTGCCTATTAATTGACAAATGATCATGGAGCAGATACAGAAGTCTGAGGCCTAGAGCTAAAAATGTTGTAGCGCCATTGATTTATTTTATAAATTGGTGAACAGCCAGGATGAAGTCTCGAACTCGAGGGTCTCGTGCGCCTATTACGCGCGCTATTAGACGCGGGTGACGTTTATTATAATTAATTTGTTTTCTAATCAAAGATTTCGTAACGAATTTGAAAGTACAAAGACAGGTTTGCCGAACATCAACGGAATACCAAGTCAGCACGCCACGTGAAATTTAATACACGTTTCCAACAAAATTCTTTTTTCTTAAAGAAAGGTCCGTAATTTGAATGTAAACACACAAATTTGAAAGTACAAAGACCGCTATGTTACCACAAGATGCGGAACTTATAGTATTTAAGTAAAAATATGTTTGTTAGATTACACATTACCGTTTACGGTAGTGAAAAAGAAAGTGAATAATTGGAGTTAATTAGCTTACTAATGATATAGTATAGATTTTTTCGAGTTTTTAATCAAATAAGCTATTGTTAGAAGTAAATTAATAGAAAAAAACTATTGACTAGCGAAAGTTATACATCGACTGAAATGGGAAACAAAAAAAAATCTTGATACCACACCTAATTCCGCTGGCGCAGCGACCCAAACTAGAAATCGGCTTCCATCTTATTACCAACAAAATTGTTAAAAAAACTTGTGAATTGTATTATAACAGAATTTCCCAATTGCCTCGTGGCGATAAAACAACTAAAGTACCAATTTCACTAAATTCTATTTATCTTTTGGCGACAGGGTCTTGAAGTTCTCGTGTCTTCTCCTGTGCCAGATGCAGTAACTCTTCCGCAGTCGCTATACCCATCCACTCTCTTACATTGCGAAGCCATGATTTTTCCTCCTACCAACACGGTTACCCTCGGTTTTACCCATTATAATTGATTGAGAGAGGTAATAGCGGAGCAACACGTGGCCCAGATACGCAACTTTCCGTTGTTAATTGTTATAAATTTTTTCGACATTCCAACTAGATTAAGAACTTTCTCGTAAGAGATAATCTGGAACCAGTCTATACGGAGCATGCGACGAAAGCACCACATCTCAAATGCTTCCAAACGTCGGCGGGTATCTTCTTTGATTGTCCAAGCTTCACAGCCGTACAAAACAATTGGCCATATGTAACAAAGGAGAATTCAGACTCGGAGTTGGTCAAATGTCTGTGTCAGGTCAAATTTTGAAAACTGAAGGATGCGCTCAGGAAATAAAATCCCAAAACATTTTTATAAAAAATAAATAGTTTTTTAGAGAATGTAAGTGCCTATTTCACCATGCCTCCTGCTGATAGAGGACAAATCTTTGTTTTTAATTTATTTTATTATTATTTATCACTTAAGATCATGTGGAACATGGTGTAATAGTTGCAGCTCCTTACAAACGTTGTGTAAAAAAAACTTGGCGATTAAAAAGAGTGGCAGTGAGTTTATTGCCAGTTCTTCATTTCCGTTCTACGCCCTTGTTTTGAGAACTTGCAGTTAATGTAAAATTAGAAGAATTTAATATATATTAAACTTTTTTGACTTTATAAGTGTACATTGTGTTACCTATATGTATAAATGATTTTGACTTGACTTGACTTTAATTCGTATCTCGCAGCAAATAAGCGACTATCATATTAATTATACGGAAACGTGTCTTGATTACATAATTCATAAAGAAAGTGGGGTTGGTTAGCATTCGTAACCAACGCATGTCACTCCACATGTGGACAATGGATAACACACTGCTTTTAATTAGTTGACGAAGCACGCAATATGTTTAAAAATACATATAAAGTGCAGTGATTTTGTGTTGCTTTTGGACGCGAAATTGTCTAGGTAAGATCTTTTCGTATCTAATTTTCTATCATACGAGTAGCGATTCTATGTTTTTACAGATTGATAACATAGAGAGATTATATCTATCTATCTGTTAATGTATCTATCAAATCTGTCCCCTGTCCGTGGTCATAGAAGCGCTTCTTTTTTACCAAAATTATTATGATTTAGGCTTTTTTTTTAGTTTTTTTATATAACATATGTTAAGTGACATGGACCGCCCGTTTAAGAATTGGTACGCTCTTTTCTTGACGGACCCTAAGTTGAATTGGTTTGGAAATAGTTCAGTGGGCAGCTGGTTCCACAAAGTAGTGGTGCGCGGACAAACTTCCTTAACACTTACAAAACATCTAAGAATTAATCAAATATAAAATTGTTATTCTTCGAGATATTGAAGTCAATTAAAAAATCGACTTCACGGCTACATTGATATCGATTGATTTCGTCGTAAATTTCTTAGAGGGAATACAGTAAATAAAATACAATATCGTCAATAATAAGTTTTATTTAAAAAATTAAGTCGGTTTTAAATTTGCAAAATAATAATTAATTAGATCCGGGCCGAGACGACCCCAGTAGGGACTGGCTCAGTGATGTCTGATAATTTGAGAATGGATACATTTGAAACGTATGAAAATGCAGCCGACGTGAATCATTAAAAAATCATTAAATTAACTGTAAAACTTCAAAACGCCATTTGAATTTATTTTAAAAATGAAAGTACCTTAGAGATTTTGATGTTATATTATAGACATCAGAAGAGGTGATTTACATTCAGTACCTAATACACATTCTTCTTGATACAACAGGAACGAGAGAACTAATCTTTTCGTGTTAATAAACCTAGTGTAGTGATAAGTGCAAGTGCGGTATCTCGGACACACGAACATAGTGTCAAAACATTATAGAACACTAGTCTTAATGAACATTACCATAGTTTAAGCTATTTATTAGTATTGTAGAAAATTAAGTCAACATATTATTATTTATTAGCCAAAATTATTGTATAGGCTAGATTGTAATTCATATAAGGTCGTACTCTCTTTTGTGAACTGTATTCTAGGAAAGCAAATCTGTAATATACACTTTGCGATTAACGGTAGAGATAACGCCCTTAACTTTCTAGTCAAATACGCCTACTTTCACATTGATATTTATACAAATAAAGGAAATATGTGTAACCATAGGAATGCTCGCTTACCTACTAAGTTGATCATTTGTATAGTTGATCATAAAACTTTGGGTATATTCAGAAAATTCTGTACACAGAATTTAGGACCATAGTTTATCAGCCTTCTTTATTTTCTAACGTGATCAATAATTATTTAGTAGGGAATCGAACCCAGTACCTCTATGTAAACGCCATGGCACCACTACCGCAACCCACTCCCAAATTATGATTGATGAGGGCATATCAATGGAACAAACGAACGAATGTCTCATTGGGACGCCAAAGATACCTATTATCAGCCCCGGATTTAAGGGATCCTCAATAGGAAGACTCCACAATAGGAATCCTCGACAATAGAGATTTTGATCATAAAAGAATCGATACTTTCACAATAAATTATTTACTGGTAAACTCGACTGAAAAGTCCATTTTATTTGGAATATATTTCGCCTCCCCTCCTTTATTACTCCGAGAGCGCCAGACCTCTAAATGCGACCATGCCTATTTTATCTCGTTCGAATCTATTTTCCCACGAATAATGATCACTGATGAACTTTACCTTAAGAATTTATAATGTATTTTCAGGAAAATGAAAGCAACACTGGCCCTGGTATCTCTCTTATTAATAACGACAACCTTTGGAAAACTTCTCGATGGAAAATCTGAGCAGCGAGGTTACTCTGAATCGATAACGCGCATCTTGGACTACTTATACCCAAAAGATGACGGCGATTCGAAAATAATGAAAGAGATATTCAGTTTATTAGCTGATGATGGACCACCGAGTTTAGAAGGTGGATTAGATGCTTTGGATTATTTATTGAGGAGATAATGTTAAATTTATTAGACTGAATTAATTTTTATGAAATGTTTTTTATTACGATAAACTGTACTATTTTGTATATACTGTACTATTTTGTTTACATATGTAATTTTATAAAATAGTCTTATTTTCTGTTTCTGGATGGAAAATTGTGACCAATTAGTTTTCCGGCACATAAACTTTTATTTTAATTTTTCTTTAAATAAATAAAAGAAATAATAATTAAAAAAACTGTCTTATAACAAAGGCACCAACCATTTCAGCTATATGTCCATTTCAATGCAAAACAATAGTTTTTTTACTTGGAACTGAACTCAGTACCAGATGTTCGATGTACCACCATCTTCCACTTAGCCGTATAAAGAAAACCTAAACACACCGTACTCACTAGATAATACAATGCTTTTTAGATATATATTATATAGGTACAAGATATACTATATAATAAAGTCGCTTCCGTGTTATCAGTAAAAAAACTAAACCAAAGCGTACGATGCCAAGGTAAGTGCAATTATTATTGCTATTCAACAACAATCCGTCGTAAATCATGTACATAAATTTAGTATTTGAAACCCAAAGGTAACTTCTACGTGTAAAATTACATTGGAAAGTATTGGATATAATTGCTGCCTTCGCAGTTAGACGTGTTAGATTACAGCTTCTATGTCAGCAATTTCTAAGAGAAATTATGAGTTTACAATCTAGTTCCTAACATTCATTGGAAGCAATTATATTAATAATTTATTCTCACTATACAAACATAGGAGAGCTACGAACTGGACAGTTTAAAGTTTAAACGTATTTAAAAATATGTGTGTGTAGCGTGTACCTACTTGAATATGAAAAGTTTGCGACTTTGTTTGTAGTACAATATCCATTATATAATAGTTTAAACTTAATAGTTACGTTTCATGGTGTCCTAAATCTGTTTATTTATAAATTAAGCTAAAGAAACAATTAAAATAAACAATCACGTCATTGCTACTTTAATTTAACTCCTTTTTTAAATTGATTTCGCTCGCATCTACGATACTACAGAAACTTATTCATATTTATCTTTTGTTTAAAACATTATCAATAATAAATATCCAAGTAGACACATTAGTGCGTAAAAATGTAACGCACGAAAGAACATTCAGCGTTTATCTATCTATCTATTAATGTTTTTGCATAGTTTATGCAAACATTGAAGCTGGTATGTGGGCCTTATTGTTCTGTCTCCATACTACGCCTTCAAGAAAAGTATTAGCAAAATTTGTCCAAGTTCTCAATGTCTAAGGTAAAACTGAAAGGCGTTTATGTTTAAGCAATGACCTTAAAACCTGCGACAAACAATTCTGTCCCGTATTTCAAGACAGCTAGTTGATCCAAGTAAATTGTTAGTTGTTCTCTTTAAATTTAACTTATTTTTCAAAAGTGGAGACGACATAGATGTATCCACGTCGTTCTCCAAGTCTATATCTTGATTTTCGTACACTGACCCCTGATCCCAACCAGGTGGTCTTCTAGAATTAATATATGGAGGTTCAAAATAACCACATTCTAATCTTCCACCTCTTATTATACATCCATTATTTAAATTTACAATTTTCTCACTATTTCGGGGTGTTCCAACATTAGTGTTATAGCCGCAGAGGAGCCGGTCACCGATTACTTTACAAAATTTGCTGTCGAAATTATAAGGACAGCATCGTTTTTTATTTCGTCGTGTTGCCGTCTCTGTAGCATCTTCAATTCCCTTGTGTATTTGTCTCCCAGACTCAGTTACTGTCACATCGTGATCACTACAAGTGCAACACATTACTTGTAATAATTTCGTTAAAAACTGGAAAAATAAGAACAATTTGAATTCATGATTTTTTACGCTATAAATGTTAGGTGTACCGTGTAGGCATTTACCAGAATGCATGCACTATAACATGCGTACATTGTTCTTATCAAAAATCCAATAAGTATAAGTCATTATTAATTTTCAGTCAAGTATCGTTAATGACAAAAGACCTTTCAGGTTTATATTTCTGTATATAATTTTTCAATTTATGCCAGCTAATTTCGCTCTCAAATCTGATTTAAGCTGTTTAATTTTGGATTGTTTGACGAAAGTAAAACTCTTCTTCTTTTTATCTTTGTATAGTTCTATTAGTTTTTGTATTTTCTCTTTATCAAGTTTATCCATATCCACTTTGGATTTACTAAATAAGCCTGTTAACGAAAACTTCTTTTTCTTATAGTCGCTTAGCATAGTTTTTAAAATATTATGTTTAGAAGATGTGATCGATAATTTATGTTTTAATTTATCTTTATCCATACTTTCTAGTTGTTTGAAATCCAAGTAGGATAGATTTTTGTACTTATCATCATACTTTTTCATGTATGAACTTCTTTTATATTTGTCTAAATCGTCTAAAAGGGAAGCTTTTTTATATTTTTCTTCGTATTCTTTTGCTTTTTTAGAAAAAAAATCTCTATCGCTTTTTGTAAAATCTTTAGATAATCCTATATACAAATTTCTTTCTTTAAAATCACTTATAATTGCCTTAATATTACTACCCTTAGGTTTGATTATAGATATATCGTCATATTCCCTGATGAGTTTTTGTTTAAATGGTATACTAATTATCGATTTATTTTTATTACTTTTATACAAGGTAACAATGGAGGGCTTTTTCTTTTCAGAGTTATCCTTAATAGATTTGCTTTTATTAATTTTTAATTTGTCCCTGGCGTCTCCTAAATTAACTCCAGCTATGTCATAGTCTGATAGTTTTGGATCTGGAACACCAAAAATAGCTTTCTTACAACATCTTTTTGTCCTTCTGTAAAACCACTTGACAATTCTGCGTTTGCATCTCTGGCAGCATGTTAATTTTCTCTTTCTTTTTTTCTTTTTAATGTTTCCTTTGCTTTTCGATTCTTTTGCCATTTAGTTGTTTAGTGTCTTCTGTTTGCGCACATACATTCTGCTAATTTATTTTAATTATTCATTCCATAGAATCGAGATTTCTTCTGCTCGTTCCATATCTGTTTAAATTATAAACAGCCTGAACTTAATTTTACATTACCTTTTTAAAAAAACCATGTCTATTATTAAAGATATTGATAATAATTTAAAATCGCGACAGTTTAACAACAAATTTTGACGCAATTTGGCAGCGAACGTAAGTGTCAAAAAAGGCAAATATACTCAATGGCACAAGCTAGAACAGTTATATTAATGTTCTTTATTTTTCACAGTTAATCTGTAAATATTTTAGATCTTATTTAATCATCATTTACTTACCAATAAAATAAGCAAACAATGTTTACTAAAACCTTATTAAATGAAGATTTAGTTAAGTTACAAATAAAATAAAAAAAACAACTGTATGCTATTGTACAAACATTTTATTAACAATCGATAAATCCCAGGTGATTAATCAATGCAATTCAAGTGCCTACGTACGTACTACATATATAATGTCAATAATAACATCGGTAAGACAGGTTTATGATTGATTATATTTAGTCAATATCATTACTGCGTATTACCATAAATATTATCTTAGGAATCTCTTCCAGGGATTTTGTATAATCGTTAAAATTCAACTAATTTCGTGCGCTCCAAAAATTGGACCGATTCTATTTGATCCTTTGATTTACGAAAGCAAAAATTTTATAAAATCCGATTCGCAAACATTGAAAGATTCCGATGAGTTGTTAAACCCAGCTCTACGAACAAAGTCATTAGAAGAAACATCGAAACCCTGTCAAGGTTATGATTACGATATAACCCAGTGCAAATACGTAAATGATAGAAAAATTTGCGGTTACAACAAGAACAAAGGGGAATTAAAAACCGAAGAAATCACAGATACCGGTAATGGCTGTCGAATACGAAATGGAAGGCTTGAATGCGGATACCTAAATGCACCATTTAACGGTATACGACGTCCACCGCCTGATAGTGAAACTGACGCTGGCTCAAAAGAAAAAGTAACATTATCCGATAAAACACTGCGAAATTCTGAAAACAAGAGCATTACAATCGCTGGTAATGAAAGTACTATAACTGATGACATTGACATTGAAATCAAAGTAAAAACCCACGCGTCAACCATAAAAGGAAATACAAGTGACATTACTAGGACTACAAACATTGTTAAAAGAACTAAATATTGTGTTGAAAAAAATGACAGAATATTTTGCTATACAGTAATTAAATGATGTAGAAAATGTCGCTTGTATTATTAAAACAAAAATCCAAATTAAACGTTGATTCAAAACTTGCTTTGTAGATTATATAGCGTTGTATAATTTATTATTATAAACTTAGTTACATACTGTAATTAAATTAAACATATATCTTACGTCTAGTATTGAAGTGAATATTTAATTACATGTGTCTTCATCAAAGTATAAGCTCTTTGTTAGTGATACTGAATTGAATTTAATGTATTTTGATACCTAAATAATGAAGCAAAAAAAATCTGATTGATAATTTAGTACGTAAATTGGTCTGCCGATTTCTTACGAATTGTTAGTTGCATACATAGAAAAATCAATTGGAGCATAGCCGGGATTCGAACGTATGACCTCAAGATTGGTCGGCTTAACCGCTATGATAGGACTGCTCATATGCAAACCTTTTTTACTCTATGGTAAAAAATATTACGTTTTCATTATGTAGAGTTTTAGATTGCTTTGAAATGTTAATTTATAAAGTGTAAAATTTTGAACTGTATACAACCGAAGTTTATATGTTTTAACTCCAGTGCATTGACCCGAGCTTAATGAATTTTTGAATGATTTTCGGACGAGTGTTATTAAGAAACCCAAGATGATGTGTGAGATTTATCATCGTCTTAAGTTCAAAAAACAAACCGTGTTTACATCAACAACTGACGGAAAATTTAAGGGAATAACAACAAAAAAACTAAAAGACATAACAGAAAAGTAAACTAGTTTCAAAGCGCTGAAACAGGTTTAAAGGCTTTGTTATTTTAATACAGAATATTAACTTTTTTTTAAATGTAGGCAACGGGCAGGAGGCTCACCTGATGCTAAGTGATACCGCCGCCCATGGACACTCACATTTCCAGAAGGTTCCCGAAGGTTGCCGAAAAGAAACGTTATAGATAATATACAATGGTTCATAATAATTACCAGCAAATAGATATATTTAATGTATCTAAAAAATGCTTAAGAAATTATAGAAGAAATTATTAGATAGAATGGCTTTGTTATTCCTCTTTTATATTAAATATATTATATTGAACAATGAATCTTAGAACTTAGAATTTATTATAAATACATATATTCTTCGTATTTTTTTTTGTATTTGTATAGGTGAAACTGTGCTTTGTGTATGTTTAAATGTGTATACCGTTTTTGGCCTTTGTGTAAATGTTTGAATATTGTTTAGTAAGTAGCTGAAGGAATACCGTTGAGCAAATAAATAAATAAATACTGTTATGCAACTATTCAACTTACAATTTTTTTTTATTAATACTCAAATATATTAGTAGTAAATTACTACATGAAAATGTTTTAGGATATTCAATAATAGATATTAGAGCAGTGTACTGCGTTCATACTGTGATGAAAAACATCGTGATTGTTGGGCACAGCTGATACTTGCCTATAACATATACAGAACTGGTATATTTATATATTTAAACATATGTGGTACTTGAAAACACTTTAATTAAATGTATGTATATTCATTTAAATTAGTTAAAATTTCGAATTAGTGGTCATTTAATTTATAATTTTACTGTAAAAAAAAGAATTCCTTGCAAAATGCCTTGTTCAAAGCTGTTTGCATTCCAACACATTCTTATACAAATATTAATGACTTAACACATTTATCATAATGCCGTCGACTAAACTCAATCACGAATTAATTGCAACGAAATTGGTTGTGAGCAAGCAATATTATTGCATTATATATGATATAAAAATAAATAAATCAGTGGCGCTACAACCTCTTTAGGTCTTGGCTTCAGATTTCTGAATCTGTTTCATGATCGTTTTTAAATCTAATAGGCAAGCCTCCAGTGCCTGAGTCACGCTGACTTTTGACTCTAAGACATGTCGGTTTCCTCACGATGTTTTCCTTCACCGTTCGAGCAAATGTTAAATGCGCACATAGAAAGAAAGTCCATTGGTGCACAGCCGGGGATCGATCCTACGACCTCAGGTATGAGAGTCGCACGCCGAAGCCACTAGGCCAACACTGTGTATTATTTATGATATGGTAAATAAAAAACGAGATTGAAAAGATGTCATATTGAATACCAGCTGTTCCCATGACAATGATTCACAGCATCATAAATGCGCACCTGTCCTTGAGCATTATTTTGTTGCGTAGTTATATAGTCCTATGATATTTTAAAACGAATTATTTACAAATTCATTTTCAATATTATTGCTGTCAGTGTATGTAAATTAAAAAGGTCCCATCGTAATGAATAGGAAAATTTTGAGGAGTTGTTCGGACTACCTACAGCTGAGTTGCATCATCGAACGTCAAGAATACAAGATACCATCCGTATCACCTCGACGTCCCTCGTTCCACAACTGAGAACCCACTGAACCCACTGAAGTATATCTGAACCAATTCGACTTGACTCTTTGAAGAAAAGAGCGTACCAATTCTTAAAATGCCGGCAACGCACTTGCGAGCCTTCTGGCAATGTAAGTGTCCATGGGCTGCGATATCACTTAACATCAGGTGAGTCTCCTGCCCGTTTGCCTGGTGTTGTTGTGTTATATAAAATAAAATCCGCTTTATAAATTAGCTACCTGCTTTAGTTACATGTGTTTCGCCTCCGAGACTTACTAGTACCCAAGGGTGACCATGACCACATTCCGGGTCCGATTTGCGGCGAAACAATATTTATCGAAGGTGTGTCTTCATTAATTTATTGGCAAAAAGTATCCGCAACCCAAGGCGGGGTCAGTGGACTTCATAATGATAGACTTAGCACATTTCAATTTATTTTTTTTAAACGATTATTTATATTGTGTAATAATCGTGACGAGCAAATGTTCTTCTATTACAATTTCAATTTACTTGGAATTTAAATGTTTATGCGTACAAAATACGGAAAGTCTTAACGATCTTCTTTAATTATTGTAATTATTGTTAAGTAAAACTTTATACCGACATAGGAAGCTTATCACCTACTTGCCCATTAGATTGACAAATGATCATGAAACTGATACAGAAATCTGAGGCCCAGACCTAAAAAGGTTCTAGCGCCATTGATTTATTTTTATTTTTTTATTGCGAATGATAAATAATGTAGATTTAAAATCCAACAAAAGTTTATTATACCACAAAGTGAATTTAAGTCAAAATTATAAATTTTACATACATTTAAATAATAACCTAGTGCCCCCACAACCGCCTCATTACCGTTTTCTTCCATAGACAAGTATCTTATTTTCTAGCAGCAAGTGATTTGTGATACACAAACACACTCAAAATGTTTAAGCGGGATTAAACTATTGATAGATTAGGATCGAGGATTCATATTAGATATTCGAATTTAGCTACTTACATCAGTATTTAGAGTCATATATTCAGAGTTATTATTATCTGTAATGGTAAATTAATTTAATAGGTACAACATTGCTACAACATTTTAACTGATCAATTAAGATTTTGTTTTGTTTTTGCAAAAAAGGGCACACAGGTACCTAAAAGAAGATACAGGTGATATAGGTGTTTAAATGTAAAAGTATCTGAATTAAAAGGCTATTATTATTATTAATCAGTAAATGAACTGTTTGATGCAAACAGATTTGTTTTAAAAACGCTTCAATTTCATAAAAATAGATTTATGAACTTAATTTTGGTTCTGTTAGTACGTGCTTTTATTGTGCACTTTCCTAATGGCATCAATCAGGTTACATAGTCCCTAGTAATAATATTTTATTAGGTGTTAAAAAAAGTCTGCTGTGTATAGCTTTATAACTTTTGTGTTTCGTAATATAATAATTACGCTTTGTATATTTGATAAATCAATTAACTGATTAGTTAAAATTTTGTTTTGTTTTGTTAAAGCAGGGGCTGTTTTTAGCTATTGAAACAGTAACTAAATAAAACAAATTACTAATATGCCAGCCCTACAACAATTGTTACCATTATACGGAAGATGTTCTAAGCACCTTCAAAGATATTAGTCACAATTATGTACTAAGTAATAATTGTGTTATTACCGATCGATTTAGAAGCGAGATGAGGTTTCATTATATATGGTAGGTTATTTACCTGCAAGGATTAGTCACAAGCCCATGAAGGTGTGTTTTGTATATATAGGTCGCATCGGACCACACGAGACATTCGGAAACTTGCCATCATGAAGACTGTAAGTATCTTGAGTAGTTCGTTTATATTTATTTAAGTGCAAATTAAATTGTTTGTGCCCGTGATTTTGTACGGATTAAGCCCTTAAGGCTGAAGCTCTTTGAAGCTTGGTATAACTCGAATGTCAGTTATTTCCAATTTCCTGGAGTAACATTTGTGGGAAAATTCGAATAAAGTTCTTTAAAATTATGACAATCTTAATATATAAAATTCTCGTGTCACAATGTTCGTTCCCATACTCCTCCTAGATGTTGTCCGATTCTCAGACTGACAGATTTTTTTTATGCATATTCAGTAAGTCTGAATATCAGACAACATCTATTTTTTATCCCCCTAAATGTTAAGGGTAAACCCCTAAATTTTTTTGTTTTGATTTTTTTTTGATACAGCATACAAAAATACATACATTTTTTTTATTTTAGTAGATAGTTTATTATATAGATAGATTTTATTGAACAAAAAAATGTTTCGTAGAAATAATATACAGGGAAAAACGACGTTTGCCGGGTCAGCAAGTATAATACATAATAAAATTGACAAATCGTTTTTTTTTTTCAGTTAATGTCGTTTGTCTTGCTATTATGTGCCTGCGTGGCTTACGTGTCAGCGCTGCCGGCGGATGCTGCTATTGCCCCTGACGTGCAAGTACCAGCTGAAGGACTACAAGCAGAGGAATCACGTTGGGGCGGCTATGGTAACGGATGGGGCGGCGGCTACGGACGCGGATGGGGTGGTGGTTATGGAGGAGGATGGGGTGGTTACGGCCGTGGTTGGGGTGGCGGTTATGGAGGAGGTTGGGGTGGCGGATATGGAGGAAGAGGATGGGGCCATCAAGGATGGGGACGTTAACGGCTTGCCTATGTACTTAATCTGTGATTTATATGAATAAATAACGTTTATAATAATATTTATTTTATTGTTTACGTCAGCTTTACGCATTCCCAAAACTGTGTCCAAAAATATTTTGTATAATTCAAGAAAAACAAAATAAAATTAAAGCGTTTTCGAAGCTTGGACAACCATAAAAAACGTTAATTTATTATACAGTTTTGCATCCGATGCTTTTATTGTTCAGGTTCGACATGGTTGAAAAAATAACAAGGAAAATCATTATAATTTTATTATTATACGCAAAAATGGTAGAAACTAACATTTTACACGAACATCCAAAGTACAAAGCGTAATTAATAATAATAATATATTACACAAAAGTTATAAAAAATAGTCTATGCAAAGCATATACTATTTTTTTAACATCTAATCATATATTATTACTAGGGACTATGTAACCTGATTGATGACATTACGAAAGCTCACAATAAAAGCACGTACTAACAGAACCAAAATTAAGTTCCTAAATCTATTTTTTGGTAATTGAAGTGTTTTTAAAACAAATCTGTTTGCGCCAAACAGTTTATTTACTGAGTAATAATAATAACAGCCTTTTAATTCAGATACTTTTACATTTAAACACGTATCTTCTTTTAGGTACTGTGAGCCATTTTTGGCAAAGGCCTCCTCAAAATCCCGCCATTCCTCTATGCACTGTGACACTCTCTGTCATGTACAACCTGCTGTTTCTTTAATTTGGTATATCCATCTTCTAAGTTGTCTTCCTTGGGCACCTGGTTAGTTCTTTTTTGCTCCACTTTTCCGTTCCTCTTGCCATGTGCCCTTTTACTAATGAATTGTGGCTTTAATATATCTAAGACGTATTGGGTATGATACGTTTCACAGTTAGTGCTTAGATGATGTTCAGAAAAACTGTCTAAAGCTAACATTGTTTCTAAATCTGAGGGTATTATGAGGCGTAACATACCTAAGGTAACATAACTCGTAAATCTTTTTATTCTATATTTTTTTCCTAAAAAAACAAGCATCTTCACTATATAATATATAAGTATAATAATTTCCGCATTCAGACCCGTCAAATAGTACTCAAGGGTAATTTACATGTTTATTGTTTCTTTAGTACCAGTAATGTCATTTTTAAAGCGAATAAACCAGGCCACGCCTATGGACCAGTCTTGAAACAAGTTATTTTGTTTATAATACTGAGATATTTTTAAACGGATCGTTCTAGTATTTACATCATTATATTTATAACGGAATATAATGCGTGTTAGGCTGGTTTCGAATTAAATATTTATAAACTATGGAATGGTGATCAAAATTCGCGAAGAGTGTGTTACAATACACATTGTATTCCTGCTAGTTCAAAGCTAAATAATCATTATAAAAAAGACGAAAGATTTGATTGTTTGTTAAATTAAAACTACTGGACCGATTTTAAAAATTATTACACCATTAGAATCCTACATTATCCCTGATGAACATATGAATATATATATATATACGCTGGCCCCTTCTCATCTACATGGAACCAACAACAGAGCTATTACTGAGATTATTGACTAGACTCTTACAGAATTTGTCGGGGCTCCTGGGACAATGTTTTTTTTTTAAATTTATGTATAAAGAAAAAGAACCCTACGTTCTCTTACTGGGCACCTTATTTTGCATACATACAATACAACCTACGATATGATAGGACCACATTTCATGACGCATTCAAAATACCAAACAAACAAACCGTTAATAGAATGTAAACATGAACCGGAATGAGTTAACTAGTTTAAACAACGTGCGAAGGACGAATTATTGAACCCACTTGACCTTGGAAATCCCCAGCATTTCTTTAACACAACAAGCGCTCTTTGGGAGCGAAATATCTTAAAATGCCAAATAATTTATATACTTCAGATGTGAACGGAAAAACAGGTATGGTCTATCTTTAGGACTATATTTAAGAGACTTTATGACATCACAAACTGACAGACAAGAGTAGAATTTAAAAATATTAATATCTGTAATATGTTCATTAATTTAAGTAATAATTATCTAAATAATAACGGATATAAACGTATAAATATGTTATTACATGTTTTACGAGCGCTTTTTGCGCAGTTTTTGTCTCGTAAGGTAATAAGTTGACTCAAATGGCTAATTTTTAAAAGCAAGGTGCCTTTATAGCGTGGGAAAGTATTTAGACCATAAGTTTTGACAACAATTATAAATAACTTAACTTATTATTATGACATTATGATAACACTGGCCTACAACCATTTTGGTGCCGGGGATTTCAGACCTGATTATAAGCATGTCTTACATGGTGAAATCAAAAATGTAATTAGTTCTCTTCTATCAGCTCTAGTTTTCGAGATACATAAAAAAACATTTTTTACAATAAATATATATTTTTATGGCATTAAACATCAAGAAATTGTCTTTTGAGCGATTTTCTCGAATTAAATTGACTTGGGCAATCTCGCATGATTCCCCTACAGTAGTCGGCCATCATATGAGTGTCCCATATTCCTTGGTATCTGTTCTCCATTGTTTTTATGTCTCGGTAATCTCGTTCTCCTTGTTCTTCGCTTAGGTCTCCTAAATTGTGTTGGAATTGATCTAGATTACTGTTGAGATAGTGAAAACTTCATACTCATATTACAGCCTAAGAGCTTGGCCACAGTTTCTGGCGGTGTGGAGCGCGGCGCGGCAAGAGGGTCTGCGAGAGGCGTGGTTTGCGGTGGTATGCCACAGCTCGACCAGTTGCGACCGCGGCGCCAATATTTAGAGTATATTAGTTAGTTTTATTAGTCGTCCCACAATTTTTTTTATAACATGCCTATATTTATGATGTGGATGTTTTGACATCCATATTGCTGGTCTACTCAGTATTTCACTAATAAATTGTTTTGTATCCATTATTTTATATGAGCTCAATGCGCGATAAAAACAAAATTATTTGTTTTGGTCGCGCGATGCTAAATGCGTCCACCAATGCCGCGGCGCGCGCCGCTCTTAGCTGTGGCCGCCTCGATACTCTTGAGTGCATTTGATTCACTCGCACGCCGCGCAGACCCCCGCCGCCGCCACCGCGCGGGTGCCACCGCGCCGCAGGTCGCACCGCAATGCGCGTCGCCGATAGCTGTGGCATACTTCATACAATTTTCTCAATTTGTTTTTGCCGCTCGCCGCTTTGCGCGCCGCTTTGCGCGCCGCAAACCGCGCCGCAGGTGACTGTGGCCAAGGGGTAAATCGTTGAATCGAACCAGCATATCTTCTACTAATTTTACATAGTTGTCACAGCCTTATGATTTCCGAGGAAATTCTATACAACTGCTACAAAAGATTTTTTTTTCTTTAAATCTTGAAGCTAGTAACTCAGCATGTTCCATCGAAAGCCCTAAGTCTTTGATGAGGTCATTCAGCTCATTCTCTTAAAATGGGTTAGGATTTGATGATTTCCCGCAGTATTCAAATTCGTCATCTATTTGGGAAGGTATATAGAAGGAAGCTATAAGGTATTTCAGATTGATCCTCCTGAGATTGCTGCACTACTTGGTGAAAAGCTGGTACTGGAACATTTTCTGGATGAAGAATAGGTCTTTGTGCTGAGGGAAATTTTGGGTATTTCCATTTCTTTATATAGATATAGATTTTTTTTGTTGTTGCCCACTATATTTGTCATACAAAAGTAACAGTCGCCATAATGTTTTTTTTTGTTCTCGCCATGTCATAGGCATTCCAAACTTTAAAGACTTACGTGAGCCTTTCTCCCACTGTCGTAGACGCTTAACGCATATTGTGCACACATCATGTGGCACCCACACTTTATATTGGTGCTGAATTTCAATACCGAAATAAGCAAAATACAAACGATTCACAGTGTTTGTCATCGTTATACGCTGATCTTTCAGTATGTATTGATCACAAACATAGCAAAAAGTATCAGAATCGTTAACACAACATCTGGACGTACTAGTCATATTGAATTAGTAATAGAAACTTTATCGATATGAATGTAATAATCTCTATTTACGACCAAGGCGGGAAAAAAAATAAAAGAAGGGTAGTGGGTAAACTAGAGCTGATGAGTTAAAATGACGTATGCCAATATATTGTACATTACCTATTTTATCGACAATATATACAAAAGGAGCTGCACCATAAAAAAAATTTTTTTTGTAGGCCTGTGTAATTAATCTGACATTTGCATGCCTATTTTTATATGGCTGATTGTGATGTTTTTTATAATTAACCAATCTGAATGTACCACTTTGTAAATAAGCGATTTATTATTATTATTATAATAATTGATGATAACAAATTATCGTTTTTTTTCTATTAAAAAACTTCTATATCAATAAATGTGGAGGAGATGGGTGGAGGTGTTTTTTTTAATAGGAGGCAAACGGGCAGGAGACTCACCGGATGTTAAGTGATACTGCCCATGGACACTCACATTGCCAGAAGGCTCGCAAGTGCGTTGCCGGCCTTTTAAGACTTGGTACGCTCTTTTCTTGAAGGGCCCTAAATCCAATTGGTTTGAAAATACTTCAGTGGGCAGCCACTGTCTAACCACTTATGGCCTAAAGGCCCCGATGTCTAAAGAAGAGAATTTGTAAATATCCTTAGCGGTCGGAATTTAATTTTGTTTGCGTGCTTCAAGGTACGACATCATCATACTGATTGTAGCCTCGGATCGTGGTATTATCAATAATTCTGGACTTTAGTTCACATCCTCGATCCGGCAAAGAGTACCCCGCGGCATATTTTGTTTAATGACAAACATTAAAGTTATAATAATGTAATTTCAGTCAATTATGTGATTTACTTGTCAGTTTAGTAACAATCATGATATTGCTAGTGGGAATATGATTCATAAATTAAATATAGCTAACCTAACCTAATTGAATATGATGATGTATGTATAAAACCCCTTAATAGTCACCCCTAACAATAGTATGACACATTTCTGTGTCTGTTTTATTCATTCTTTTTATTGTATGTAATCACCCTTCTGTGACACACTTCTATTTATGATCTTAGGTTGTGGCAAACTGCACAAAGAAAAACCAGACATAAATCGAACTCACGACTGGAGGCTTAAGAATCGCCCTCTCAGCTTAATTGCGAATCCACTAGCAAACAAAAACTTGAAGAAGGACGCGATTATTTTATAGTTCTAATAATTTACTAAAGGACTGGCTTATAAACACACTTTACGCAGTGTTAGAGATGCTTCTGAGGTCTAGTAAGTAGTTACACACTTTATTCATTCACTCACTGACTCATTCATTCACTGACACACTCACACACATTTGCTCACTCACTCATTCACACGTGTTGATAACAGTTGAAAATGAAAAACAAAAATAAAATAAAAGATATTACATCTTTTATTTTATTTTTGAAATTAAAAAAAATTATTAATTAATTTAAAAAATTTCATCAAAATCGGTCCAGTCGTTTGAGAGAAGTTCAGTGACATACACACTCACAGAAGAATTATATATATAAAGATTTTATAGAACGAGCAAATGGGCAGGAGGCCCATCTGATGTTAAGTGATACCGTCGCCCATAGACACTTACAGATTTCTCGCAAGTACGTTGCCGGCCTTTTAAGAATTGGTACGCTCTTTTCTTGAAGGACCCTAAGTCGAATTGGTTCGGAAATACTGCAGTGGGCAGTTGGTTCTACATCAATTAAAAAACGCTCAGATGTGGACCGATGGGCGTCCAGCCCTGCGATTCTGTAACTCACTTTTCGAACTCACACAGCGGTTTTCGCATCGGCGGTCGGAAAAAGTGGGAGCTTGTAGTCATAGAGGGCAGGTCATACTGCTTCGACGATGATGAAACTCATTACGCAACCTCAAGGAATCAAGCAGCTCGGAAAGCGATTGGTCATCGACGATTAATAAATGTGTATAGTAAATATAACTTCTTCATTACTCAGAAAACATTACGATGTGTTGCATACATTACAACTAACCACAGACTACTACTGACAAAGTAATTAACGTAACACAATACCACATTGTAGGCAACAATTGCTTCCTGTCATTGGTAACTTAATTTATGGTAAAAGTCATTGGAAAATAGGTCACGTTTGTTTATTAATAAATAGTCATTGACATACCATTTATTACTAACAGAAACACACACACATAAACACACAAAACAAAAATAATCAACGAAAAAAATGAAATAAAAAATATAATGAGAGATATCAAAAAAAAATAATAACCACTTTTCCCATTCGGTTCGTTTCAAGTGTGTAATGCGTGTGTGCTATGGTTGTAATTGGCCCTGAATCAGCATTCGGCTGAGGAGCAGAACGTTCCACAGTGCTGGTCATACAATAAAAGCCTTTTATGTCCGAATTACAATTTTCAAACAAATCCGTTTATAAAATATGACGTAATCGGTCATTGATCTCTCCCAGGTCTCTCCAATTAGCTCTATCATCAGCAACTCGAGTATGGCTCCAAGGTCACTGTAAATATTTTACAAATAATGCTGTAAAAATAATGGCGGAACAATCCTTGTCCTGGCTTAAGATTTCTGTATGTTTTATGTTTTTTTTTAAGTGTTAAGTATTAGGCAACCTGTGAACTATATAATATCTCTGGCGATGGCCTCAATAATTTAGCTGCCTCGAGTGACTCGGAATGGAGGATCATTATCGTGTTCCACCGCTAAACTTTTCCAGGTAAAAGACTTCATAAAAAACATTTTAAAGATCCAAAGTCAAATTGATAACGTTATTTTAGATATAAATGAAGTTCATCCTTCCACACTAATAAATGTTCAAAACTTTCTCCACACGCAATGCGTCCTTGAACCTGCAATAAAATTTCTAATCCCGAGAAAGCGTTTCATTTTATTCTCAGCTCACTCAGTTTATAACATACTGAAGACTGAAGCAACAGTATCTCAATTTGAGGTTTATAAATATAATTATTTTTATTATTCCTTGGAAACCTAAAAATATAAAATCAAGTGATCGAAGAAGCAAGACACAATGCTTGTAAGTACGAATTTTATATTTTATGGTGTGTCAAATTAAAAATAATAACTGCAAAAATATCCATAGAAAACATCTTCTTAAGCATAGATTATGCAAGGTAGATTAGATACCAAAACTGATAGATATTATTTCTAATTAAATAGCTGAGCGTATCGCCAAAGGACACCTAAACTTGAGTGTATACTTTATTTATATACTGCCCCTGTGTATTAAATGTTTTGTTTGTTATTATCTATATTATCTTATTTATTATTAGTTATGTTATTCCTATGGTAGTAGGACTGGAGCCGGGCCGGGTTTGCTTTATTATAATAATAATTTATTTGCAAGAATATGTTACAAAAAGTTATGGTGGTACAATCTAAAGTTCGCATATTCTGCCACGCATAATGACGTGCAAATTTGTCTTAAATAGTAGATTAGAAGTTAAAATTACATTATGATTCAATTCTTATATTATTTTATCACTATAATATAATCACATTATTAAAATATATTATTGCGTTATCAAATTAATATTAATATATATTTCACCCAAATAATCATCAATAGAATATTTTCTTTCCAAAAGTAGTAATTTAATTCCATAAAAAAATCAAGTACCAGTTTACAATATCTAGTGTAATGGGAATCCCATGAGTTACACGTGTTCTGGATATGTTTGTATTCAAAGCACGTAATATCATTTTCGGATTCTTGGATATAATATAAATTTGCGTAAATAAGTACAAATGCGTCGCAGCTGCGTCTTAAGTTTTTTATATTTCTCGTTGCGAGGCCTGTTTAAATTTGATGAAACAATGTTTTACTCATGGACAAATGTAAATTGAAATTAAATAAATATAGTTTAAAAAAGCTTTAAACCCCCCTCTGTGCCATATTTTTCGTCTATCGAGAAACCCACGCTTTTTCACAAAAAACCAGTATTTTTTGTTCATTACATTTTATATTTTTTTACTATATTTATTCCCAACTTTTTTCCCCCCCCCCGCAATACGTGTTGTCTCAATTTAATCGTATTGCTTTGTGGACTTAAAAAATTTCATTGTGTTTTCGAGATAAACCTATGAATTATTATATTGTCGCTGATTCTTTATAAGTTTACCAAATTTAAATAAAAGTTATAATAACAACATACATACAGGGGTAAATAAAATTATAATAAAAAATATCTATGATCCTTAATATTGCTACATTCATAACGCTGTCGACATTATATTTTGATATTAAATATGTTAAAAACAGAATTTTTAAAGTATATTTAATTAATACAATGCTAATATTTTTTTTTCACCATTGTATTCGACAGTATTGTTTTTAGAAATGTAATTATATTTGACAATTGTCTGTAATGTGTTACAAGAGTGTATTAAGAGAAAATATTTTCTCTTAATACATTTTCCATATATGCAATTATATTAGACAGAAACGTGAGATTAATCAATTTTCAAGTTTATGACTAACGTTAATTTATGACTTAAAAACAATAATAGACACATAAGCGTAAAGCGATGCGTTATTTCCTGATAGTCATCTATATTTACCTTAGTTATTGTTTAACATACAACTACAAAACCCACATAAACATACTTATTAAGTGTTTCCCCGAGAAATAATAAACTTAGAAACGTCCTAATAAACGCTTCTAAACTGCATATGATCTTAAGCGATGCCAAAAGGTGAGGAGTTTTAATTTAACTAAACCTTTTATGTTACCGAATACAGTTTAAAGTTTTTATTCCAAAATATTTAAAAAACGGGACAGTTTGTATATAATTATATAGTCTGATGGTATTTTATATATATGTTTATGTTATTTCAGTTTATGTGGTGGTTACTCAGTTTCCAACTTTCTGACTGTGCAGTATTAGACCCAGCATTATATCTCTCACCAAGCCCTCCACTGATCTCTATTAGTGAAAGTAGCCCGGAAATTATATGGACACAACCCAGGAATGCACCATTAAACACCAAATCTATTGTCGATAAAGGTATTATAATTATAGCTGGTCTCATTTGGTTTTCAAAGTGAAACAAAAATTATATTTTTCGCTTTCAAATTATCTTAATATATAAAACAGAGTCGGATTTGTCCGGACACTTATTACTCTAGAACTCCTAGACTGATTTTCATTGTTTCGTGGTTGTAATTGTCTCCGTCCCGAATAGCAGAATAACTTTAAAACATTGAGTAAAAAATTTCACCCGTCGATACGGTAAACTCTCCCTTCAAATTAAAGAACATATTAACAAAGTAAAGGTTTCAAATCGACAAGATATATGAATAATATTTTTAGATTTTAATGTAGAATAATGTCAGTAACGAAAAAGGATTGACTTATATATTGGTTGTTAAATATTAAAATCATAAATTAAGTTCAACTAATCCGTAACACGCAATTCATTGACTGTTAGGCGGTAGTTCGCCGGGTCAGCTAGTTATATAATAAAAATACCTATATATTTATTTGATACGTTTACATCCTATTTAAATATCTGTATGGAATCTTTTGGAAGTATTTTTAAAGTCATTGTTAACTTTTAAAAGAAATAATAAAACAATCAACACATTTGAACTAATATTTTAAATTATAACATAGCTTGTGATCCTCAAGATAAGTTATCCAAACAATTTAATAAATATCATTATTCTAGTTTATAAACTTTCTACTTGGTATACGACTATTTCAATGGGATTTTTTATAAACGATTTCAGAGCCAGCGAATGACCAGGATGCGATGGTGGAAGCTGAAACATTTTGGCCGCATATTCGTTCAATTCATTTTCCGATACAATTTCATGTGACTGGAACTTATGGAGGTTTTAGAGGTACTGAAAATGTGCTTCTTACTTTTACTTGTTTTTTCTTTGCACGTGTTAGCTTATAAAATGAATATGTTATGATATATATCCCTCGAACTTGTCAGTACATTGATATATCAAACAAAAATCTGGTTGTATATATGTTTTATTTATTTAGCTACCAAAACCTTTACATTTTTCAGATAGGATTTTCTACATAATAAAGATACTAATAGACCAGCGCCCCTTTTCTTTAACTTCCAATAGCGACCGCGATACCATAACCAAGGTTTTTGTAAGCAAGTTCCATGTAGTTCTCTCCTTCCGAAGGGCTGATGTATTAGTGACAACGTTGCGAACGCGCGGTACCGAAACTCATACTGGAGATCGGAGGGCTCTATTAATAATAATAATAACTTCTGTCTGTGTAATTCGGAATTAATTGCTAGGTTAGCGTTGTTTAATACTGTCAAATGAATTTTCAATGGTTCAGTAGTTTCAAAGATTCTACAAACGAACTTACAAAATTAACCTCTTCATAATATAGAAACTCATAGGCTCTTCGAATAGTCAAGGGAGTGATCAGATTTTTAGCACTATTATTTTCTTCAAAATTATTTTTCTAAATTTATTTGTATTGTTAGCAGGTACAGGAGTAGTCCCCAGCAGTTATACGAATTTATCTGGCACCAGAGTGTACGGAAGACCTCTTAATCTAAGTGGATTTGGAACAGGGTTAAAGTTATTCGGAAGCCAAGAAGCGTCGTGGTCTGGCTGGGGTAATGGGAAATGGGGACACTACGGAAAAGGGAAATAAGAATTTGTTGTTTTATTTGAATTTTGTGAGATCTCTTTCATACTTCGTCTTATTATAGTCTTTAGTTTGTACTTAATAAGTCTTTGAAAGCGTGTACTTAGTAAACACATACGTTATAACCGTTGTTTTAATTCAAAAGGGTATTCGGCAGTCGTATAAGCGTACCTACATTAGAATGGAGAATGGTGCATATTACGAAAACTAATGTCCAATTAAAAAGGACAGATTTAAAAATCTGGCAGTGGCTTTATACGGGTTGCAGACCAAGAGCTAAGCTAAGTTAGTTTAGCTCGCGGGCCCCCCCCCCCCCCCCCCCCCCCCCTCCCCCCCCCCCCCCCCCTTTTTTTTTTTTTTTTTTTTTTTTTTTTTTTTTTTTTTTTTTTTTTTTTTTTTTTTTTTTTTTTTTTTTTTTTTTTTTTTTCCCCCCCCTAAGCGTGATGGATCTATGATGACATTTAATACATTATTAAGTTATTTAGATGTATATTGAAAATTATTTATTTATTTATTATTATTGTCACTATTAGAAAAATATGTGTATATGAAATAACTTGTTCCCATCTTCTCGAACTGATAACATTTAATGTTACTGCCAGATCTCTGCGCTCGCACAGAACTTTTAACCTTCCGACTCCCAGAACCAACATTGGGTTCCATGAGCCTCTTCACAGGATGTGTTCCACCTTGGATGCTGTCACTAACATCGACCCTTTTTCGCACTCCTCTACTACTTGATTTAAGAATAAGTTAAAACTCTTAATGGCTTAAGCCTTGTATCTTCCTTGTTTTTTTTTATAGCTGCTACTGCTAGTTTAGTGTTAAATTTTGTGCTGTCATGTTTTCTCTTGTTTTACTTTGTATTGTATTTTTTATTAGTGAAACTTTTTTTGTGGATATGTCCAATGTGTCTATTTATTTTATGTTTTACATTTATTTTTTACTGTATAGAGTTGTATCTGTTTAGTTTCCTTAATAAATAAATAAGTAATAATATAAAGTGTTACATTTATAGGTACTTTTCTAAATGACACACTTATATAGCACGATGTAGACCGACTTGCCTGAAAATGGTAAAATCGGGCGCGCTTCCTAACGTTGTTTTTCATAAATTGTTAACTTCAAATATCCAAAATATATGTTATTGTGAGTTTTATGTATACAATATTAAAGAACAAGACTTAATTTTTTATAATATATAAAAGGTTAGAAAGGTCTCTGTACAAATGTTTCAACAGTTAATACTAACAGTACAGTGTTTTTACGAAACCAATGTTACAGTATTGAAAAACATACACTTAAGTTAGAATTATAAACCTATCATATTAAATAGTTATGATTATGAATTTGTACAGCAAATTTCCCTTCATACATACGCCAATCAACTGTCAAGAGCAACAACTGTTTCCTGCGCACTGTGTATTAAATCTGAACATTTTTCCCACAGATTCATTTGGCAATATGTTTGCTATCACATTAACATTACTAATACCACTAGTGCTTTGCCACGAAGGCAACATTCATTTATTAGAGGAAGAAATATCGGAAGCTTTACGGTTTTGTTCTTTGGAAGTTCCGAAGAGTCGTCAACGTCGAAGTAACAATTATACGCGTATTGATGGGAACAAAGAAAACCACAATCAATATTTTCACGAACGTAGAAATAATAGCCAGGAAAATCGGATACACGTACTAAATGCCACAGACTATGATTATATGGGCTTTGGAGCTGGTGATGTTGGTGAAAAGTATATAAAAACTATACCCCGCCCGGTTTTGAATTATAATAACAATAGCAACTATGTATATAGAAATAAACGGGATTTTTTAGCTAAGGATACGGATCAGGTATATTTGATTTTATAGGATTTTAGTTCTATTACCTACCATCTATGGACGACCGTCCGTACCGTCGTACCTACGTAAGTTCGTGGTAGGTATTTTCTTAATGATAAATTTCCATGCAACAGGTAATCTTTTTTTTACAATGGGAATTTATACATTTACTTACATTTTAACATTATTATATCGGAATACACAATTTTATAAAGTAATAAAAATAAACATAAAATAATCAATGCGATTAGGTGAATTTATTCGCATATTGAGACTATAGATTTACCACTTCTTTGGTAATTAATTATTTTCATCAGTGTTGAATCCCAAATAGTGTTATTTAGGTTGAGAAGATGCAAATCCTGACCTCTAGTTGTTTCCATATTCAATAATTAACGCCTAGCATTAAATGGGTAGCAAATGTAAAGCAATTACTATTTTCAGTGCCTGAGTCAATGCGTGTTTGCCAATTTACAAGTGGTAAGTGCTATTGCGGTTTGTCCATTAAGTCAAAATAATAGTTATTTACATTGTTAACGGGTTTTCCAGATTGATTCAAGGGGAATTCCACGAGAAGCGGAATTATGGAACAAGATTCAAACTTCACTCAATTCACAACAAACCAGAACGCTCCTTAAGGATCAAGTCCACGCTTGTTTTGTAGAGTTGGAGTCTGGTAGGTCTTCGTTTAATTAGTGCCTCATTTGCAAAGATGTTGCATGTTGTATCACTCGTGATAAATACGTGCGTGGAATTCTATCAAATTATAGTTCATTTCAAAATATTATATTTCGAAAATCCTGCAGTTCTGGAGTACATATTTCCAATTCGACTTAGGGTCCTGAGAAAAGAGCGTACCGATTCTTAAAAGGCTGGCGAATTCATCCTGTTCTTTAAAGAAAGAACATAATATACTTCGTTATGGAGAACTAGTAACATTGTAATAATAGTTCTGATGAGGACAGGACAAAAAAAACAATAAACTACACCAAATAACCATTTAAATCTTATTAATATATTTTTATACTAATTCACAGTATCGGAAGAGAATGGCTGCTCGTATGCACATAAACTGGAGCGATGTTTGATGCTAAGAATCTCTGATCGGAAAACCAATGTAACACAAACAATAATAAAGAAATAATAAAGGATATGGATAGGCGATGTAATTCTTTAAAATTATATATGCTACTGAATCATAATTTATTAGATTAATATACCGCACTCAATATGTTAGGCAGTTATTAATTGACATAGACATTACATTTATTACTTACAAAACACACACAGAAACACACAAAATAACAATAATCCAAAAATAGAAAAAAAAAAGATAACAATTGTTTTTTTCTATTAAAAAACAAGGTACGTTTTAAGTGTGTAATGCGTATGTGTTGTGGTTGTAATTGCGTACAAATATGCTATTTTGTGCACGAGAAATTGCCAAATTGGGTGTAAAGACTCACGTGGTAAGTTACAAGCTCTAGAACTGAGCCACTGATATATCGGCGCGGTGGACACACGATCGCCGTCACGTCATTTTAAACTCGGCCCGAAATAATCTCGTTCTCGGTGACGGCGGCGGTGGACAAACGGCCTAAGTCTGACTGCCGTGCTTAAAATATGTATTGAATTTTGACATTAGAGCACAAAACACAGCAGAATTCAAGCTAAGTCTCTCTTCTGAAGGTTACCCACGTTACATAGGAGAGAGCGCACCATTCCCTGACAACAACACACCCGCTAATCCCTGGCGTTGCAGGTGTCCATAGGCTACGGTTATCACTTTGTTCATTTACCCGTCTGCTTGTTTGTGTGACCCATAAAAAACAGAGTGTGAAATCCGTTTTTGGTTTATTAAGATTTGATAATTAAATAAATACAATTGAAGTAAATAGGTGGAACAGTTCGTTATGGAGCCTTTAATATATCAGAAGAAAAGTACAGCAAATATATAAAAACTATATAATTAAAGTTTTGTATTTCAGTAATGCACTATCTACAATATCTCAACAATTTTTTTTATAAATATAATATAACTGGATATCCAGGGTAGGAAAATGGCTGAGGGTGGTACACTAGTGGTTTATCCAAGCTAACATTCTTCAATTCATGAGGCAATAATTGCTTTGGCAGTGGTATTTTATACCAAGGAGGGATACAAGATACTTGCTGAAAGTTAAGAAAATTGGCACTATAGCAGTTCATACATTAAATAACACTCATATAAAGTTTTATAATTCAAGCTGACAGTTTAACTGTCATCCCTAGATACCATGCTGTGTAGTAAAAAAAAAGTTGTAAAATTGGCAAAATTAAATGTGTTTTAATCCTGTAACAATATTTTTTTACATGAGTGATTTTCGCGTAGATTAGAATAAAGAATGGAATAAGTGGGTACAGAGTATAACTATTCTTTGTTTGTAGTACATATCACTATTCCTACAAATCAACATTATCAAGTTAATTTTGGGAAATAGAAAATTTGTATTTCACTCTTAAAGGGTAATTTTAACTGATAGTACATAAAAAAAAACTTTTGTCTGAAAAGTATGTGTTTAGTATTTAGTTACTTTAACTTTTGTGACCCATTTCAATAATCATTACAGTTTGATTGAGTTGCATTACATAAATTCCGACATAGTGTGTGAAACTCAAATATTTAAAAACATACCAAAAATATTATTGCAGCAGCATAAAATAAAACGTATCTTAAGTCTTTCATTTCGAGATCGTATAATTAAAATTATAACCATAAAATACCAATAAAATTACACATTGTACTTAATGTACTGCAGGTGCGAGAATATGTAGATTCAAAGTATTTAATGGGATTGGGGCACAATGAGAACACACTTTTGGTTGCGCTTGTACATGTTTACACCATCTACTTAGGTGTAGCAATGATTCCTGCTCCAATATGGTTAAGTTTCCCTAAAACAAAAATATCATAAATTTACCATTGCTACCTTAAGTTTACATAATGTGTTCATATAACGAAAATGGGTAATTTGTATGTGTGGAAAGAGAACAGTAGTGACAGTGATGTGAAATAATATAATTCTTATTTGCTACCCATGATTTCATTTAGTCACAAAAAAAACATTATTAATTTTTAATAAAGATTATTACTGACTAAGTAAGGTAACATAACAGTGTTGTGAACTTATAATAAAAATTTAGCACTATTACAACCTCTAATTATAAAATAATATTTTTTTTTACAAAACAGGCACAGAATTTATCATAGATATTGTCCAAGGATCGGATGTTGAAAATCAATAACAGATTCCTTCTAATTTAAAAAAAAAAATCCAACATTATAATATGCAGAGTTTCTCTAAATAGAATAGATTTATATTTAAGACAAATTAAAGTTTTATAGTTCTTACCACAAGAGGCTGTACAACATAAAATACAGCTATGTCAGTTGTTGTTAGATTATTTCCAGTCAAATAGGATTTCTTTTCTAGAGCTCTGTTAATACCCTGGAAGATAACATATTGACAAGCTTAGCACTTGAATAAAGTAGGTAACTATATGAACAATATGAATTACTTTACACAAAATGATTCAATTCCTAGAAAAACAATAATAATTGTACTGGACTGTAAACATAATGAATTGTCTAAAAAATAATATTTTAATTTTAAAACAAATATCTTAACATAAATGCACATTGTACAAGGCTGATAACTGACAAGAAAATAACCTAAATAATAAACAGCAAATATATAATTTGTTTCCTCCGTATGAGTTTTATTTAAGTTCTGTAGGCCATAAGTATGTGGAAATTAGATACCCACCTGGAGAAAATTCTTAGCAAAAGTAGGATTAGAAGAAGCTTGATTACTATACATAGCAATGTGTTCCAGCCACTGATAGCTTATAAGTAACTCTTCTTGACTCATACTGTATCCACTTTTAGATGTCAAATGTAATATAATTGTCGCAAAACCTTCCACACTCTGCTTGTCTAATACCGTAGTCGGTATCTGGAAAGATGAAGTAGAGAATCAGAATTTTAGTAACATATACAGTAGATAGAAAACTATTTATTCAATTTACCTTGTCAGTGTTATAACACAAAGGACCTACGGGTACATTTAAATATTTACCGACCAGTTTTATAACTTCCATCATTAATGTTATTATTTAAAGGCAATTAGAAATTAAATTATTTTACATAAACAATCTGTTGCAGGTAACAAGCGTGAAGCGATTAGCGAAACGGGATGTGAATTGACAGCTGTCAACTTATCAGTTGTAAAGCATGTAGCAAATTTTATTTAATCTCCATTCTCCATAACATTTGCAGTTTTTACAACTAGCTTGTAATTGAACAGAGCTTATAAAATTGATAAAAATACAAATACTATATACTTTCTTTTATTTACGGATTATTGATTGTCATTTCTCTATTAGACTCTGTATCCTCGCTATTTTGGTTTTCTTTTCTTTAAACCCCTCTGGTATATGGGAGCTCATAAATGTCAGTTTTATTTATAAAAATAAAAATAAATGCCGCGAGTTATGTAACCTAACATTATTTAAGTTACATACATAATATATTTTAGTTACATACATATACATATTAGTAAATAATTGGAAGCGTAAACGTTAGCAATCCTGGCACAATTGATGGCAAAATGAGTCCTTTAGTTTTTCCCACACTTATAAATTGTAATATAACATTCTCGTTTCCGAATTCCGATAATGTCCAAATCCAATAGATCGACAACACTTATATTGAAGTATCACTTAGATCTAAGAACCTTTAAATAAGCCAAGTTAGTTTCTTGTTAGTCCAGCGTCGCAACCGCACTACCCCTAATTTTATGTTAGTAATAAGCTCATGTAGTAAACGATTAAAACCAGTTGACATCCAGCTTCAAAGTTTCATTTATGATTTAACATAAGTATATTTGAACATCCCTACAACAACCGCCACAGAATTTAAGTCCCGTTAACAATACTATTTTGAATTTAAATTAGAATTCAGTTCAGACCAGTTAGAATGGTCCCGAATGGTTACGTATACGTATGTGCTGCTAAAACGTATTTTGATCAGATATTTTTTTCACTAGAAAAACAATTTGGAACCGATTCAAATAACAAACATTTAGAGAGCATTACAAGGACAACACACACAACTGCTGCAAGGGTGCCCGCTGCCGAAATCTGTTCTTATATCATGAGGATCTGCTTTTGGAGTCTGTCCAACAGAAGTTGCGGTAGTTCTAGGAGGGACTATTAGTTGAAATCAACGGGCCATGATGATCTTGGCATCGAACACATGTTACACGCGGGCTTGCCTAGGGTGTTATCTATTTTCTTTTACATATTGCATAAGGCCTCCTCTTACCTTCCTGCTGGATGTATGAAAACGGTTGTTAACGGAAATTGGTAATTATAGACTACCAGTGTTACCAAAGGTACTGGATATGCTTAAGAGGAGTTCAGTGACATACACACATACAGTAGAATTATATATAAGATAATCTTAAACAAATTGTATTATTAATAATAAAACCAAAGAATCAAAAGCTGTTTATTTATAAGGTACATTCAGTTTAACTTAAACAATTGCATCTAAAGATTGTGCAACAGATACTGTAAACAAGATTAATATATAAATATACCAATAATCTCAAAACGAAAGTCAATCTTCCCACAGATGATGGAGGCCAACAATTTGGTAACTTTAGACCTATAAGAGATCATTCAATGTTTACAGATCTTTTCATATATTTTAAAGTCATCCCAGGCTTTCATTCATATAAAAAATATCAAAGCCATACTCGGATATGTTAAAATTGTTCGGCCTTCTCTCTTTAGGATTGTTTCATATACTTTACTAGTTATTTAAACATTCCATCATCTGCACTGCAAAATTATAAAAAAATACAGTTTATTTACAGAAATCTTATATACATACCACAATACTGATCTTACATTCTATTAAAATAGTTATTTTATATGATTTTTCAACAAAATTATTTCTCCCAACCAATAAAAATACATATGTAGAGTAATAAAGTACAAACTTAAACACTATGAACTGCCGCGGCGGCCTTGAGCGGTGCTAATTTTGATGGTTGCGAACTAGGCTAAAATTTGTTGAATCTTGTCCACAAAAAAATCTTTACTATAAAAATAAATAATTAAATGAACTCAGACTACAATTTTGCTTCGGGTCAATGGCTGGCTCTGTATCATAATTAATAATAATCTTTCATATTGTTAAAAATCCTGGCCTGTGGGTCATAATAATACAAAAGATATGTTGGTCCTTCGAGCCGGATTTAGCTTTAAATAAATTATTATTCTTTACAAAAATCAATTTTTCACATATGTGGCTACGTAAGCTGAGGTATAAAACTAGTTCAATACATCAAAATTAGCCCTAATAACCCTTGAATGTCTTAAAAAATTAATGAAGCTTGAGGAAGCTATTTCGAAAATAGCATTGCACTAACTCAGTAATGAGATTGACTTACAACATTGGCTAAACTTTAACATAAAGTGAGGAAAATATATTAAAAACAATTTCTTAAATAACTTGAACCCATAGAGCAGTGTTACCCAACGTTTCCTGTCCCACAGGGGGGCAATTTGATTGCTATTCCAAAATTTACTAAAACTATTTGGAATAAGAATTTATTTATTTTAATTATTTATTTATTAACACTTCGTTGCATATACATTAATATAGTACAATATTGGCATAATTAAATAAAAAGGAGAGCAACTGGCGGCCTTATCGCTTACGAGCGATCTCTTCCAGGCAACCACTGTCAGAAAAGAAAAAAAAAGTATTAAATTACATAAGGTAGACAAGAAGTGCAAAAATACATGTATTACATATAGTTGTTCAGAAAAAGAAACTAAACAGGAACAAAAAACAAACTAAACTAATAAAGGATACATGAAAAAAAAAAATGGTGCGTGTACTAATGTACGCGCGTAAGAAGTTATACTTCTTTGGCTTTCTTTATTTTTTTTAAATATTAAATAATTAATAATAAATATTTAACGTTAATAATTTAATATTTAGTACATTATTCAATTATTAATTAATACTAATAATAATAATTATTATTATTTATTATTTAATTATATTATTAATTCAATTTAATAACTAGGTATGTTTCATAACCGTTTAACTAAGTAACAATAGGTTTTTGTTAAAAAGCATTGGTAAATTTCTTTGAAAAATTAATTAAAACTCCTTTATTTGTTTAAAAGGCTTTATTTGTAGTAACAAATGTCATTATAGTCATTCAAAATTCTTGGCATAGCTGCTAACTTCACGCATATTCTATTTCTTTTTACTTGTAGATTGTCTTATTCCCATCTCGCTCGCGCACGCTCGGCGCCCATACTGATAATTTTGTGTCACAGTGCGCGCGCATCGTAAAATTTCACTCTCATCAATTTTTCATAACGCGCCTAAAGAAGTATAACTTCAAAAAAATAATAATAAAAAGTGCACATGAATCATTATAATTTAATTTAAGATCAGTCTCACGTCAGTTAGTAGGTAATTTATGTTTTTCATTATATCTTTTACAATTTCCTAGTAATTTCTTCCTAGAAAATATGATAGGTATCATGTATGTTTCTTTAGTTTAACGATATTTTTTTAATTAAAAGTTATGTATGTTGAATTGGGGGCGGCATAAGAATTGTAGTAAGGCCAAAGTGGGGCATGGCACAACAAAGGTTGGGAAACACTGCTAAAGAGCGTACTTAGGATTTGCGATACACAAGTGATCAATATATATAGTAATATGTAAGTTTAGTATACATTTATCTCATATCGAGTTAAATTCTGAATTTTATAACTCGTCGCCAAAACCATGAGAGCTCTAGAGTTGCTTTAGTGGAACAACACAACTATTACTTACCTATTAATTACACATATTCACAAGTCTAGGAAACATATTGTATCTATAAATTCGAAAGATCACAAAATTGATACACTGCAACTTTTTTGAAGTTTCACAAGAATACTTTTGGTCTATGGGTTATATTTATGTATAAAAAATCAATCGTCACACGAAAAGGTTTAATACAGGCATAAAATTAACACTCAATAATAATAAAATCCACCAGAAATACACTTGTAAGAAACTGAAGACGAGAATTAGATTTCTCTATGTTGCCATGATTTTTCTACTTTCAAGTTTTGAAGTTACTTTAGTATAAATAAATTATTTACAAAAATAGTTTTTTATGGAATGCTACGAAAATTATTAATACTTAAGCGTCAATAAATGCTACAACATAGACTAGTAATTGCGTTCCGTTTCACTTAAATTAACTACAATATTTAAGTTCGATTCGTACGAAATAATACGACATACAGATACCGGCAAACATCTTGAACAAATGTCCTTACCTGCGCAGAAGCGATTTTAAGGTATCACTGGGAGGGGGCGGCGGGCGGTGGTGCGCGGCAGCGGAAGAGTGACGTGTCGCGTGATTGGTAAATCAGTTGATGTTTGTGACCTGCGTTTGTGTACGATGCGCAAATTTCCCCCACTCCCTTGTTTAATGCTCAAGAAGTTTGCCGGTATCTGTACTTAGACAATTTTTAGTCTTGTTTTTTTAAAAATTGTAAATAAGCAAAAGCGCTGAGTGAAACACAAAATTGGTACATAATGATCATTTTAAGTGAAACAATCGCAAAGTGTGGCATCAGCAAACTCCGTGCTGCGAGTCAAACAATTTATTCTAGACATTAAAATTATCGTGTTACGTCGGATCATCTGATATGAGCGCCTCGGACTGCTCATCCAAATCGGAAATGTTGCGTATCGTCCTGTAAAATATTATTTTTGCTCAGGTGATTATGAAACTATGTTATAGAAAGGATAAGGCCCTGCAACTTCCTCACAATCGAGTAGCCCGCATATTTTATTTTGTTTTATGTATTATTAACGCAAAAATATCTCCTCATAATAAATATTGCAGAACACAACCTCTAAGGGGACTCTTTGTACCGAAAAAGTCGCATGGGTCTGCCAAGCATCAGCGATTTTATCTCTTTTTATTTATTGAAATTAATGCCGGCAACGCACTTGCGAGCCTTCTGGCAATGTGAGTGTCCATGGGCGGCGGTATCACTTAACATCAGGTAAGCCTCCTGCCCGTTTGCCTCCTAATACATATAAAAAAATGTGTAGAAGGTTTAAAGTTATGGAATACTTCTTCTATTTATTACATCTATCTCGTACCAATAAGGGTTTTATGTTTAAATCAATAACAAATTTTAGCCAATGCCCAACCTTACATAGCCATTTTTTTTGGCCAAGTGGCTTTAGCAAGCGACTCTCATCCCTGAGGTCGTAGGTTCGATTTCCGGCTGTGCACTAGTGGAATTTCTTTCTATGAGCGCATTTAAAATTCGGCTTGCCTTAGATCCATAAAGTCGACGGCGTGTTTCAGACTGATCACCTATTTGCCTATTAGATTAACAAATGATCATAAAACAGACACAGAAATCTGAGGTCCAGACCTAAAAAAGGGTGTAGCGTTACTGATTTTATATTAACTAGAGAACGGCAACAAAATCTGTGCAGTAGTTTCAATTTTCTCGTTTCTTGAAGAAGCCTGTATAGATAGATAAAATCTTTGTATAGAGAGGAATATACTCACGTGAGTCGATCGGTCGGCCGAAGTCTGAGTAGCAGTCTTGCCGCAGGCGCGGGCAGACCGCTCCTATCCAGCGTTGCGCAGAACCAGCCGCACGAGGCCAGTACGGCCGCACACGATCGAACCACGCCCCCCTCACCCCGCCACGCCTCAAGGCACGCACACATCACCACTGTTGCGCTTAATACGCTTGTTGCTGTGCGCGATGATGTTAATGATTTACCCCTTTAAGGACATTTCAGTATTAGGAACTGGGTTTTATATTTATAGCTGACTGGCCCCAGTGTTTGAGTTCTGTTGTATGTATAATCACAATGATTCATTGTATTATTAAATTATTATTAATTGCAGCTCCTTACAAACGTTGTGTAAAACAAAAAGCTTGGCGATTAAAAAGAGTGGCGGAGAGTTTATTGCCAGTTCTTCTGTTCCGTTCTACGCCCTTGATTTGAGAACTGGCAGTAAATGTAAAGTTGGAAGCATTTAATGTATATTTCTTTTTTGACGTTCATATGTGTACCTGTTACCTACATGAATAAATGATTTTTGACTTTGATATCGCAGATTATGAGACTAGCTTAGTTCTTGACACTTTTGAACATATGTATTAAAAAAATCAAAAGTATTACTTTATTAATTTTATATATAGAGATATATTAAGATAATTTATATATAGATACCCTATACCATCGACTGACGAACTAAGTGAGATGATAAGAGGAATGAATAAACGAGACTTAGTGCGAACTATTACTCCCGTATATCAAAATTCATTTTAATTATATATTTCAGTCTGTAAACCACGCAAAAGTTTAAAAAATTCATACAAGAACCGGCCAAAACGGTACTTTTGCCAGAATGACGGCGCAGTCTTTAAATTATAGATTTTTCGATAATTTAAATATTATTTACAAGTTATTTTACTCTACGCTTTTAAAAATCCTAATTTATACGGATTTCTCTCAATACCTTTTTTACAGAACTGGACAGACAGTTTGGCCACAACTCCCATCTGATGATGAAGTGAGATGCAGCCTATTGGAGGGCACGCATGTCCATTGACCAGGCATATATAAACGCCACTTTATTTAGTACACTACATTTTTCATACACAGATATCACTTACCAAAGCCACAATGACTCCATAAGCAGAGGACTAAGTGCAGCATCCAGCAGCAACCAGCTCCAGAGACGAGGAGAGGGCAGTTCCGCCTTCTCCACTCCCGTGAGTGCCAGTACACCGCCAAATGTCCAAATAAGACAACCGCAAACACAGCCAACTATACCTTAAATGACGGACACTAAGATTTAGTTGTCTTTTAAGACAAATAAAGTTATCACGTCAGCTACTAACTTTCAGCATCAAAGAAAACCTATCAATAATATTCAAAATATCAAAAGAGTTTATTTCTATTTCCTTTGAATGTTTTTTTTATATTAATAATACTCTACTCCCGTGCCATTGTGTCCAGGGACTTTTTCTATCTCTCAAATTTTTCCAAAAAACAAGATACATTTCATTAATTCCAATACACTAGTTCACGAATGGGGTGTTACGCGTCTCGTGAAATACGCCCCGGCTACATCGGTAATATTTTTATTAACAATATTTATGGGCGAGCCATGTTAACAATGTTCCACTTGGGGTTAATGGCTGCAAATTTCCAATAGGGTATTTCCCATAGTGTTGACTATGATTAAGCGTGCGAGCCTCTACCATGAAGTAGAGCGTTAGAATCTCAGTGCATATGGATTTTTCTATGTGTAAATTGCTCATCAGTAAACCCTTAAACCCAAACATCAACATGTAAAAGACAAAATGCTGATCACCTACTTGTCTTTAAAATTATTACAGAAAACCATGAAATCTCTAGTCATAAGGTTTTTGTCTATTAATTACATCTTAATTCAATTCACAATTATAGAATACTATCAAACACACAATTTTTAATCATGTTCAATACGCTCTGTGGTTACTTGTGATAAAATATACGTGAGCTCTGTCCGAAATGTCAAACGTCACAGAGAAAATAAAATCTTTATGACATTTGAGAAATGGAAGATTTTTTTCAAGATGGGCCTAAAATAAAATAATAAATCAGAAGTATTTTTAGGTCTGTGCCGCAGATTTCTGTATCTGTTTCATGATCATTTGTCAATCTCATAGGCAAGAAGGTGATCAGCCTCCTGTGCCTGACACACGCCGTCGATTTTTTGAGTCCAAGGTAAGCCGGTATCCTCACGATGTTAAATGCGCTCATAGAAAGATAGGTGCACCACCCGGGTTCGAACCTACAACCTCAGGAATAAGAGTCGCACGCTGAAGCCACTAGGCCAACACTGCTCTATGGGTCTTAAATATACAAAACTATTTTTATTGTAATAAATCTACATCTTTACGATCGTTTAGAATGTTTTGACAACTTAAAATCATTTTTAGATATTGCACTCAATTAATTGTAATATTAAGGGGAAAAGAAAAAAATAATGTACCTAACACTCTTAATATAAAAAAATGGCGTGCGTACAAAGTATGTGTGAGATGTCAGAAGTGAAACTTCTTTGTGAATTAATTATTACTAAGGTAAAAGCTCCAACAGATGATAATGTATATGATTATTTGTGAATACAGTCAAAACCGTTTATAACGACATTGAAGGGACCGTATAGTTGCCGACGTTATATCCGATAGTCGTTATAAGCAATGTCATATCAAAATACAGTTCATATGTATGTACTATAGTTATATTATATATTATCTATCTAGAAAAGGTAGGTATGGGTTATATATGGTATTTAATATTATAATATGTAAAGGAGTCAAAAAAGAAAAAAATATATTAAAATAATTCTACAAAAGTAATCGCCATTTGGTCTCTTTTTTTAGCCCAGTCTCAAATATTTTTGCATTTTTCCATATGACATGAGATTTTTATTTAATAGAAAACACTTTTCTCTTTGCGACAGATACACATAAATGCACAATTGCACAGTCTAAACAACACCAACACTTTTAAATCAAACTGTTACTCACGCAGTCAATTAGCGAACTAAACATGTGTAAAGTATGCAAGGTCAAATTGCCGGGAAGAGGTTCGGATGAGGCGGGAGAAAGTGCGTAGGTAATACCATGCCTAATATTCATTCAACTCCCTTATAAATAAGATTTAAAACGTTTGTATTGTTTTGTTTTGCTGAAACAAAAGCGGTTAGTCGTTATAGCCGATGAATATCGATAAAATTCCGTCGTTGCAAGCGATACTGTCGCAGTTTCCGATGTTGTTATAAGCGGTTTGTTTACTGAATAGTTTACTAGGGATTCGGACGGGACCATACACATCTGGTTGTAATAACCGATAGGTCGTTGCTAGGGAGACACGATGTCGTTATAAACGGTTTTGACTGTATATTATATATATACAAATTTAAAAATATACGCAATTCTATTTTTAAAATTAAAATTTCGTATGAAGACTATGAAAAATTTGCATTTTATATTAAAATGTTTTTCGTCCTTTGAGATTTCAATAATTTTGCATGAAATATAAAAAAAAATATTTCTATAAGGTTATTCGCCCTTCTCACTCTCTCTCAATCGCTCTCTCCCTTTTCTTCGACATAAACGTTGCACATCTTCGTGAAGTTCCGTAAAAAATTTACCCTCAAGCGCCTATAGAAGTTTCACTTCAAAGATAACTACAAATTTTACTTACCAACAAGTAAGAAACAATTAATTCCATCCCCTTTCCTTAACTCCCGTCGAAACAATAGCAAATGCACTGCGTAACAAAGTGCAGAGCCAAGAGCCGATAACACCGCAGTCCAATTACTCTCATTGCTTTCCGATAAAACTAACACCACCTTGAAATAAACACATATTTTTGTATATTTAATCAACCTAGTGATAATTTACGTATTATTAAATACTTCAAAATTAAAACATTGTTATTATGGATAGGATCAAGTTTTAATATCTAATATGTAAAATTCTCGTGTCACAATGTTCGTTCCCATACTCCTCCGAAACAGCTCGACCGATTTTTATGAAATTTTTCATGCAAATTCAGTAAGTCTGAGAATAGGGCAAATTTTTTCTTCCCCCTAAATGTTAAGGGTGATCCCACCCCAAAATTTTTATTTTTTAGACAAAACTTTTTGTTTTTACTTTTAATGATACAGCATACAAATACATACAACCCCTAATTTTCACCCCTCTACGATCAAGCCCTATTTTTTATTATTGTATTTGTGATTTTTATTGAACTAAAAAGTATTTCCTGGAAATAATATACATACATGGCAAAACAAAACGTTTGCCGGGTCAGCTAGTTTCTTTATATAAAGAGTGAGTAGGGAATGAGACAGAGATCAATACTTTCTTTGCAAAATACTCTATTTTACTGAGGGAGGTGCCTTAGACATTATAAAATGAACTAACACTATTACATATAACTTTTTTTTTAAATTTTACATTATACATGTTCCTAGCAGAAATGTGTATCCTCCCATAACCCATAAACTATTTAACCGATTTCTATGATATTTGTTGAAGGTTGAAATATACATTTATATATATAAAATCAAAACCTTTTAGTTTCTGTAAAACATAAACAAACACACACTACATCAAGACACGTGCTTAGAATCCTAAAAAGACACGAATATCGGATTCCAATATCATATGCATACAGGTCAAACTTTTAACATCCTATAAAAATTTAGAAGATATTTATGTTATCCAACACTTACCATTCCACCTGCGGTGAGTAAAACCGAGAAGAATTTCGAGAAGCTAAATCTGTCGGTTGGTGCTTGAGCGAATAAAGCGCCGAGTGATAGCGCAAATGCACTTGTTGTTGACGTGTAAATTGTTGCGGAACAAGTCGACGTATGGAGCAAGCTAAGCCGATATAGATAATTTGATATGAACCACTGAAAAAAAAGGCAAAGTTATAGTTGGATGCATACATCACATACCGAAAACTAAAGTAGAGATGGTCGGGTCATATGCGAAAGAAGCATCCATGGAACAGAATTGTAACGGAGTGGTACCCAAGAAGTGGAAAACGAAAGTCAGGCGATAAGATGGGGGATAATACAAAACAGGTAGCAGGTCCAATGTGGAATCGAACCACTAGAGAACGCCACGATTGGAAAATTTGGAGGCGGCCTTTCTCGAAGAACAAGCTGTAAATAAATAAACAATCGTTTGCCGATACGTAATAAGTATAATATATATTACTTTAGGCCCATTTACTTTAGCATATAAGCTAAACATATCAACATAGCTATAATAAAGGCTTTTTATAGTTCGATAGAAAGGGATAAACGAAAGAATATTGCTGTAAATAAAAATACAGCATGTTTTTTGACGTGACAACGTCTCATTAATCGATAACGTGTCGGCGGCACGCACGAAAAAGACTCATTGTCCCGTTACGCTCATTGTACGCTTACGCCGCATCTATCTCTCTCCTAGTCGATTGGCTTATGCGTCCGAGGATTCACTCGATCATTGTATCCATACAATAGTGATAATTCAATAAAAATTATTCAATTTTATTCATAAAAGTATGCAATCACTTCATCAATGTTATGTTATGACGCTGTAAGGTTAAGCTATCGTCCGTTAACCGACTTTACAGACAACCATTTTTTTCATTGGAATAAGAAATGCTGGGTTTTGCTCGAATCCAGTGTCTTAATTGTGTCTTATATAACAAGCAACTGTGCTTATTAAATATAGCTGATACTATGTCTCACATTCGTTATATTTAAATAAATAGTTGCTAATGTTCCTTTTTTTATAAATTAATAACAATTCAACCAAATATGATTTACATAAAATTATCAACGCGATAACTTATAAAAACTGGCTCTAGAAACTTTTTAGGTCAGGGCCTCAGATTTAAGTATCTGTTTCATAAATCTAATTCTAAAAGGCAAGAAGGGTATCAGCTTCCTGCGCCTGACACACGCCGTCGACTTTTTGGGTCTAAGGCAAGCCGAATATTAAATGCGCACATAGACAGAAAGTCCAATGGTGCACATCCGGGGATTGAACCTACGAATCTAAGATATGAGAGTCGCACGCTGAAGCCACTAGGGCAACACTGCTCAGTCCAAATCTTATTTATAACATTTACCGCAAAGATAATAAAAAATGCTAATTGGAGGGAAAAAGGTTCTTCAATTTTCAAATCCTAATATCACTGCTTTAAACATAGATAGATAAAACTTACAGGTATAGTAAATATAAGTGCGAGACGTATATGTCTTCGAGTGGCTGCTGCCGCGGCACGTCTTTGGGCAAACTCAGAGGCGCGGAGTGAAGCCGACCACGAGAGACGGGCGAGTAAAGCCTCACCGGCCATCGCGGCTGACATGACTCGCACCTGTCATTGATAAATTCATGATTTTACGAAGTCGAGTTGGTTGCCACCTTTTTTTTCAATTAAAGTAGATTGGTACACATACACAAGAAAAATAAAGTACATAGTGTCAAAGTAAACTACAATCATATATTTTTTATAAGTATTGTATTTATTATATACCAAGCCCTGAAGTTTTGTGACAGTGTTGCGTTGGCGAGTGGCAACATCGATTGAGCGCCAACCGATAAATTCCGATTAACGAATTTACGTAATTAATAAATTTTTAAAAATATTTTTTGAATATTTACGACTAAAGAAATCACATCATGCGAAATAAAATATTTTCGTGTACTTTATTGTTCTCATATTGTATAGCGTCCAATAACCTGAAATAGCATACAATACTTTATTATAAAGTATGGGTGGCAACCCTAATTGTCATTCTTTGCAGATGAAAGAAGTGTAGAATCTGCTTTTATAAGAATGACGATGACTTCTATAAGATTTGTAGCATTACAGGGAATTCAAATCTCTAACGAGAATAGGGCATAGACATGTCTGTGATTAAAATATGATTTTTTATGCGTACTAAGCCATAGGAATTATTGTTTCACCAGAAATGGAACCATCCTAGGTTTCGGAGTATTCACCACTTAGCCACTAAAGCCTGTAAATACCTCAGCTACTTTGTTGAATCTGACGGCTCTTGGGGTTACATCATCACTATCTGTTGTTTCTCCTGCACGGACTGGTACAAATGTTGAGTCACCCTGGTTATAGGATGAAAACAATATTTCACTTTAAATCCACTGTAATCTAGGCAATCTAAGCTAATAAACTGTTGTTAGACTATACTATATATAACATACTAATGTCTTTTATTTAAATTGACTAATGTAGTGTCTTTAAAGAACTATCTTATAAACCGATAATGTAAGTTTGTAAGCACTTAATAGTAACATTTTTTATTTAATAAAATGTACCTTAACAGCTCACTTCTAATATAACACAATAATATTTTTATAGTACAAATTATATTTTTTAATTCATTACTGTTAGCAATTACTTGTCATGATAAAAACTCTACATACCAAACTATTTGTGGCCTCACTATACTCATCGTCGGTTTCATTTACTGCTTCTGTCAGTTGCTACAATATAAAAAAAACATATTATAAGTATTTATGGAGACAGTAAAACTTGTACTGATCTTGTCAGTGAAACAGGTGGTCACTGTAAGACTACTTACAAAGTCAAGCCCATAATTTCGTTAACTTACTGTGTATTCAGCTGGTTGGCATGGATCCTTTGTAGGTGGAGTAAAACACAGTACTAAGAGGTATATAAATAATAACGAACTTCTCACATAGGTCACAAGAAAAGGTCTTTCCAATTTCTTCTCAATATATATGTACTAAAATATAGAGAAAAGTATTTAGAAATAGTATATAAAAGTAGTAAATTATAAAACAACCTAATTACCAAACCTATGTTTACCTTAGTTAATTCCGAAGAAATTACCCATAAAACAGCAACCAGTAATAGAATAAAAATACCAAATGCATATTTTCTTCGACTAAATACTTGTCCCTCATTTTTGCTGGTTTTATTACTATTCGAAACGCAAAAGTAATTATGACACAAAGTCAGCATCAAGAAAAATTAAAACCGCCGATCAAAATATAATAATATAATGTAATGTATATTATTAATATTTTTTATTTGTATTATTCGCCTTCCGGCCAGGCTAAAGTCTGTAGACCATACCCCTTTGTCTTACGTATAAATTGTATTATTATTAAATAAAAGATTTACAAGAAATTATAACAGAATAAAAATTTAAACTTCTCAAGTCATAAAACAGAAAATAGGCATTTTTTTAACAGGAAGTCTCAAAAATCAAATATGAAATGTCAATTGATTGTCAAGAATCCAAATGTCACATAATTTTTTTTTTTTTGGAGTTTATGGCCTGGTATCTAGACCTTTAGGCCAATCACATAATAATATCATAGAATCTGCGATAAAATAGCAAACGTAGGAAAATTGTTTATTTCTCTGTCTAACCCTATCCTAATTCGAAAAAGGAGATAAAGTAATGTTATATTGATTATTGATTCTTTAAAAAAAGACAAGAAAATAGAAAACTAGGAATACCAAAAAATATGCATTAATCATTGATTCATTACTTAAGAGTTGTCTTAGGTCACTATTCATACCATGAAAAGTTCTTAAAACGTGTAGAAATACAAATTACAGATTTATATCCCTTTTACATTTGTTGGCAATAATGTCTTTCTATTTAGATTTTCTAATAGCTTTATAGTCTAGTATGTACAGCACTTCTGTACTTCATCTTTAGGCATCGCATAATGAGATCGGCAATCAAGTACGTAGGTAGTAGATACATTTAGTTAGGGATATATACATTACTTGGCCATTTAATTAACCCCCGCAGATATATTATAGAAAAGTATCTACAAAGTGCTGAGCCTTTATTTTGCAAACAAGCAAAAAACATATGCTAAGAAAAATTAAGAAATACTACATCTAAAGGAAAAAAAGTAAAAAAATATAACACACAGGTCATTAAATTTATGTAAGTAAATGTGTGAAATGCACCCGCATAATTACAACAGCTATTATAGGTATATTACTTGACTGTGGTATTTTTTAGATTATAAAAGAAATTACCTCTCAAACCGAGCGCGAGTGTAGAATAAACAATTTTGGGGTTTTTAGTAGATCGGAATATTTTGTAGGAGTTGGATCACGGTGCTTATTATATAGGTAATAACATATTATCCTATATATAATGTACTCTGTGGTCATAACTCAATACTTATATCCACAGATGAATAAAGCAAAGTATTACCAAATAAGTAATCTGTGCTCTATAGACCGAACACATTTTAACTTTAACTAAAATGTAAAACTAAATATTTACTATTTATTCATCACTTCAATTGTGGTTTATGATATGTAAAACTTTATCGTTTATTATAAAAAGCTGTAATTCCAAACTATATAATGTCGAACGTTATAAAATTTACACTAAAACAGGTTATGCCTGTATCAAAATATTTTTCTTCCTTTCTTAACTCAGTTTATAATAAAAATGCGCGACAATATAGCAGCAGTCACAAGAATACAACAAATGCACATAATATTTACGAACAATTTACTGATTGGGAAACTTTGAATAAGAAGAAATCTATTAGCAAACCTATGAAGGCTTATTTGGAACGAGCAAGAGAACATGATGATTTCATGAAAAAGCAACAAATTGAGTACAACATCGGTAAGAGGCATCTAGCTAATATGATGGGTGAAGATCCCGAAACATTTACACAAAGAGATGTAGATAGAGCAATTGAATATTTGTTCCCTAGTGGTATTTACGATCCAGCAGCCAGACCGTTAATGAAGCCACCTGAAGAAGTTTTTCCAGCTAGAAAAGCGGCTGAGTTTGATGAAGCTGGGCGACCTCATCATTTCCTATTTTATACTGGAAAGCCAAACTTTTTTAAATTACTTTATGATGCTGCAGAACATCTACAAAACTTGTATAAATTTGAAGAGAAAGTAATAAGAAACAAAGCCACCCCAGACCAAAATAGTAAACTAGAACTATCATCAAGTGTTTGGGTTTCCAAAGATCAATTAGAAATAATGCTTGTAGAAACAATTTCAGATCTGGAATATGATAATTTTAAGTTAGTCATGGAGAGGTTAGTTTCTACACCATATTCTTACAAATGCATTGATTTCATTGAGAACTATAGGAAGCCACTTGCCTCTCAGAAATTTGCATTAGAGATACCTAAGCCCAGTTTTGATGAAGAAGGTAGAGCATATATTACAACATATGAATGTTTAAGGAAGAAAGCAAGAGGGGATGTAACCATTCACTCTCCTGGAACAGGAAAAATTATAATTAATGGTAAAGACATAACCTACTTTGAAGACATACAGTCAAGAGAGCAAGTAATATTCCCCTTAATATTTACTGGCCTTCAGAATAGTGTGGATGTGGAGTGCAACATCGAAGGTGGAGGTCCTTCAGGGCAAGCTGGGGCAATAAGATGGGGCATAGCTTGGGGCCTACGTAGTTTTGTTGATAAAAGTATGCTTGAATCAATGCAAGTTGCTGGTTTGCTTACCAGAGATCATCGTAGAAGAGAAAGAAAGAAGCCAGGTCAACCCGGTGCTAGGAAGAAGCCTACATGGAAGAGGAGATAGTTTCATAATATGCTATGTAGAAAATAGATAATTTTCTTTTAACTACAAATATAAACAGTATTTGTTCCAACTTTAATTTCAATTAGTTAGCTGGCAGTCTGTAACAAGTTGTATGTAATTATTTTGTACAACAATTGTTGGGAGATCAAAACAAATTGTAATAAAACACAATTAAAAATGATTTATTTCATTTATTAATGACCCTGAATTTAGATTTTTCTATAAGTCTTTTTCATTGTCTTTTTTCTACCTCCGATTTTCTTTTGGAACATTTTATTCTTACGCTCCTTGTTATAAAGTCTCTTCTTCATAACAGATTTCAATTGTCGTCTCTCTTTATGAATTGAACCTTCAATTGATGTGTTAAAAAATTCTAATCCATCTGAAACAGGTAACAGTAATGCTATGATGGAGGAATCATAACTGTTTTGTTATAGAAACATTATCAACTAAAATTAATGTGATGCCTTCTAAACAAGTCTCTTTATTTAATTAGTTTTAGTAAATTGCTACTACTTTAATCATCTTTCCAACTTACCTTTTAGTCTATTATCAAACTTTGTGAAAAACAAGTTTTCTCTCCATACAGCTTTTACTTCAGATTTTTCTGTTTGAACTGGTTCCTGAATTTTAGTTTCTTCATCCTCAGAATCTGATGAATCATATACAAATGGATTTTTTTCACCTGGGTCCAATGGATTCTTTACTTTCTTATCCATCTTTTTCTCAATTTGTATACTTTGTTTTTCTTGAACTTGTGGTTCTGCAAAGCAAAAGAAAACATTATCTTAAAAAATAAAGTATAGCTCCCAATTTGATACATAGTGAATATTTCCTAATGCCTTTTCTGAACACATGGTTGCAAAGAGAAACATTAATTATAAAGCTATTGTTATAATAACAAATCCTTTTAAGACAGACAGCATATAAATATTAAATTAAAACCTACCTTCGTCATTATTTTCTCCTTTTGAAAATAAACTACGTAAACTAAATGCTGTTGGTTGTGTGATACTTTCTTTTAAAACATCACTAACTTCATAAAATTGTTCCTTTGAGACTTCAACTTTTTCAATTTCCATTGGTACCGGCTCCGGCTCTTGTAACTCATTGTCCTTCAATTTTTTCTTTTTAGATTTCTTATTCTCTTGCTTTGGTTCAATTGGTGCAAGAAATTTTGCATGCTCAGGTTGTAAAGGATCAAATCGCAGCATACCAATTTTTGCCCTGTAATACAGGCATTATGTATTTTGTATAATACTAGCTGTGACCCATGGTTTCATCAGTGTTAATGTGGTTGTAGCATTATGTTATATATATAGCTTTTGGTAAATGAAATAAATATTCTAATTTAGCAGTACGAAATATACTTAACTATATATTTGCCAACATATAATATTCCAGATATGGTTCGGATATGTTACGGGAATGTGTTATTATAATATTCAAAAATTAGGAAACAAGTTCTATTTTTAACTAAAAGAACCTAAAAAAAACATACTTGACTTTATTTGAAGGGTCATGTTGCCTAGTTTTAATTGGTACACCTAAAACATTCTGCAGGATATTAAGTTGTGTGGCCTTTTCATCTGCCTGATTTAATTCAATGTTCTCAATGTTGTCATCTTCCTCGTTTGACTCTTCGGCAAATCTTTCATCTAAGACAAACCGCTTATCAGTTTTGTACTTCGATTGCAGATCTAAAACCTACAAGAATTTGAAAAAATGAATAAATAATTTCAAACGACACCTTGTAAGCTGAAATCTTAATACCTTGCTTAAGATTATTATTATTAAATAATTTTTCATTGTTCAGTAGTAAGTGAAAGAAACACTTAATAAATTGAACTAATTTTCTATACCTTTTGTCCCTTTCTTCCTTCGAATTGTTCTTTTATTTCAAAGTTAATTTCATCACCACTGCCATCTCCTTCAAACAAGTCTGGTTTTCTTTTACTGTTTGTTGTTTCAGAAACATCTTCATTATCAGAAAAAAATATTTTTTTATTGGTAGGTTTATCCTAAAAAAAAAATTTAGAATAAAAATTATCCAATTGATAGAAGTTTTAGTTATATATAAAGAATAATAGATAAATAGTCAATATGTTAAAAAGCTATAGCTAATGGTGCAGATGATTTACAAAGAACTCAATATTTAAATTTCTTAATATTTAAGATTATTTCACATGAAAACAAAAATAGTATTTATGTCCATGTTTTATATATAATAAGGGTAAGTTTTATTAAGTACTTACAATGCCAATTAATCCAGTTTTGATCATCATTTTCTTTTCTTTGAACTCTTGTCTCTTTCTTTTCATAGACTCCAATCGTTTAGCTTCAGATTCTTGTTTTTTATCAAATTGAGACGTTTTAACATCAACATTTCTTGAATTGTCATTGTAGTTCTTTGTTTTAGGTTGAGGTTCCGAGTTAGAACCTGTATGACAATTTCCATCAGTTTTATCTTCAAAATCATTATCATTAATAAACTTTCTTTTATTATTTCTAGAAACTTCAAAGCTTTTCTTTGTACTAAAGTTACTTTCAAGAAGCTGTAAAAGATACACATATATTATTAAGTATAGTATTGATAAGGGAATGTATGTTGTTTTATCATAAAGAGCTCTATTTCATTTATCATGTTTAAACAACCTTTGGTGTGTCCTTTTGCTGAGCTTGTTCACGTTCCCTTTGGAGCCTCTCCAAAAAACTCTCACGAGCTCTAGTAACATATAATTGCCTTCCCAAAAACAATTCATTTGAAAAATGTTTTAAGCCTGCAAATCAAATAACTAATTTGAACAATGTTTGTCAATTCAGAGGAGAAATAATAAATTTTTGTATGAAATAACCAAATAAATAACAAGAAATTCATAAAAGAAATAAATTACTTACATGCTTCTATATTGTATTCTGATGTACATAATGTGACAAAGGCAAATTTCTTTTTATCAGGTTCAGCGTCAGGTTTACATTTAATATCAATATTTACTATATCTCCAAAGGAGGAAAATTTTGCTGCTAAGTCCTTCTCGGAACTATTTTCAGGTAGATTTCCAACAAAAATACGAAAATTTGAATCCATTGTAACTTACAAAAATAATTTTAAAAACACTAAATGACAAATAAAAATTAAGATAATTTATTTACTTGTAAAATAAAGTGGCATTAATTTCACAAGGCCACGGTGAGTTTATTTATTATATTTTTAGTTTATAACCTAAAACTGCAAACTACTAATAAGTAATAGCTTAACTTGTGTTCACTGTGTTGACATTTGACTGTTATTCATGTGTTCATTTGACAATTGTGAATTGACAGTTGACACCACTCACCAGTGCAGTAATGCCAACTCCTTCCGAATTTTCCCCCTAAAACTAACGTCATGTACCCCTAAATTTATTGTTGTAGACCAGATGTACGATTTAAATCGTACTTGTACGATTTTTTGTCGTTTTTACTCATGTACGATCGCTAGACCAAGATCTTTTTTTTTTTCTATGAATTAGGAGGCAAACGGGCAGGAGGCTCACCTGATGTTAAGTGATACCGCCGCCCATGGAACTCACAATGCCAGAAGGCTCGCAAGTGCGTTGCCGGCCTTTCAAGAATTGGTACGCTCTTTTATTGAAGGACCCTAAGTCGAATTGGTTCGGAAATACTTCTGTGGGCAGCTGGTTCTACATAGTGGTGGTGCGCGGCAAAAACTGCCTTAGAAAACGCTCTGTTGTGGAACGACGGACGTCGAGGTGATACGGATGGTATTTTGTATTTTGCCTTGACGTCCGATGATGAAACTCAGCTGCAGGTATTAGACCGAACAACTCCTCTGAACACTCTCCATGGTAAATGCGGTAGAAGATGCAGAGATATCCCACATCTCTACGCAACGCCAAGGGATCAAGCCGCACGGAAAGTGACTGGTTGTCGACGATTCGAACCGCTCTTTGTTGAATACGGTCAAGTGGAAGGAGCTGGTACTGGGGAGCTCCCGCCCAGAGGTGAGAGCAGTACTCCATGTTGGGCCGAATTTGCGCTTTATATAGTTGCAAGCGGTGGCCCGGAGTGAAGTACCGTCTCGCCTTGCTGAGCACACCAAGCTTTTTGGAGGCTAATTTAGCCTTTCCTTCCAGATGACCGCGAAACTGAACGTTATTCGATATGTCAACGCCCAGTATTCCGATGCTAGCTGAGGCTTTAAGGAGAGTGTCTTCAAAGAGGGGAGTAGCGACAAAAGGAGTTTTTTTAGCGGAAAACGCACAAACTTGTGTCTTCTTGGGGTTAAATTGGACTAGATTTAGTCTACCCCAGTCCGAGACTCCACGTAGAAGAGTTTCGAAAAGAAAGAAAAAGAAAAATCTTTATTTTTCTCCACAATCTTACATTGAAATTAACTAAATATTAAGAAACAGATATATTGTCGCAAGGAAACATTATAAGATTGTGAGAGACTGGTGACTGAACTAAGCAGGGCTTGTATCTCAGACCACCAGCCTCTCCCCACATGGTGTAAAAAAGTAGCCAGTAACAAGAGTAAATTATTAATAAGGACATTTTACAGATGTAACATGGAGAAAAGAGGTACCTAATTAAAATATGTAGGTGTGCAATCGCGCCGATATAACATCCGTGCTAATTATTATATATATTATTATATATATATATATATTAGTACTTAGATAAATATATATATATTAGTACTTAGATAAATAGATAACAGTACATAAATAAGTATAAAAAATAAATAGTAAATCAAAAATAAGCTATAAATTGTAAGTTAGACCATTGGTTGGATTAAGTTTTCAGTCTCATCATAGTTGAGACCCTGTATGTAGGCAGTAACCTTCTTTTTTACAACTGAAGGATAAGAGTAAGTGAATATTCAGCTTGCGAATTAGTTTGTTGTAAATAAAAGGGCCGAGGTAACAGTAGAAGCGGTGGGAAAAGGCAGTGTAGAGAGAAGGAAGGTGAACAGGGGGTGGGCGGCGAGCAGATCGAGAGGAAGAAGGACTAGGTTTATGTTCGTGATGCTGTTTGAGGGCTGTGTTTAGGATGAACAGTTGACGTACTGTAAGCATCTGAGCTTCCTGATAGAGGGTGAAAGTAGGGAAAAGAATGGGTTTGAATAAGCAAACTTTTAGAAGAGCCCTCTGGGCACGTTCCAGGGACAGCAGATGGGTTTTGGCTGCACCACCCCAAGTGGTGATAGCATATAATAAAACAGATTGACATAATGCTAAATACATCATTCTGACTATATGAGGCTCGGCAACATGACGAATTTTCTTAAAGATAAACATGAGTTTGCGGACTCTACCACACATATTCATAAGATGGGCCTGAAACGTGAGTCGACTATCTAGTGTGATGCCAAGATACTTAACCGTACAACCTCTCTTCAATGTAGCGCAAGAGCATGGAACAGAAGGAACAGAAGAATGTGTATGGGCAGTTAATTCGACTTCAACAACAGCCCGAGAAATACCTGCCCGGCCAGTGTAAAAAGTATCCCCAGTGCTGTCGTCCGCATAGCAATGAATGTTGCTAAGCTACAACATATCATTGATATGCAGAATAAACAGGGTCGGGGATAGGACACAGCCTTGTGGGACACCAGCATTCACAGGTTTCAGGTCGGAGCATGCTCCGTCGATGACGACTTTGATGCTCCGATCAGCGAGAAAGCTGGAAATCCAGTTGCATAATTTCTCAGGGAGCTCATAGGCTGGAAGCTTCGAGAGCAGTGCTCTGTGCCACACCCGATCGAAGGCTTTCGCTATGTACCAAACTTACCGCCAGCGCCTTCCCCTTGGACTCAATTGCCTCTGCCCACCTATGTGTAAGGTATACAAGGAGGTCACCAGCCGAGCGACCACGACGAAAGCCGTACTGAGAATCGCTAATCAGCTGGTGGCCCTCTAGATACCTCAAGAGCTGGCTGTTAATAATGGTTCCCATTATTTTGGAGAACAAGTAGGTATCGCCTTTTTTAGGGATCGAATGTATCGAAGCGATCTTCCAGCACTTCGGAACAGTGCCGAGCGTGTAAAGGTACCGGAAAAGGCGCTTTAGGACCGAAGCCAGGAGCACAAGTACACAGCACAATTGGGGGGATGCCATCAGGCCCGCTCGACTTATGGATGTCCAAGGAAAACAAAGCTTTACGGATAGCGCGTTGCCGGAATATAACTTCGGGCATCGTAGTATCACACCGCAATAATGTCGGTGGTTCCTTCCCTTGATCATCCAAAGTGGAGTTCGACGCAAAGAGACAGCCTAGAAGATCGGCCTTCTCTTTCGCGGACCGGCACCGCAGAGAATGGAATAAAAAGTTCCATACCCTGCAGGACCACCTCGGCGACAGAGTCAGCGACGGCATCAGGAGTACTCGACGAAAAGCAAATGGGCCCCCAAGGGTAGGACGCAAAAAAGACCGCATCCCATCCCAATCTGCTGACTTATAGTGCCATACGTGGCGACAGCCCGTGTAGCTAGGCCGTAGAGGGCGCGTGAACGGCACAATGCTCCGGACCACACAATGATCTGATGAACCCAATGGCGGTTCAACAGAGACTTGGTAGTTCTCCGGATGTGAAGTCAGCAGAAGGTCCAACAAAGAGGGTTTATGACCATCCACATCTGGTATTCGCGTAATCGCAGGGACCATTTGCGTCAAGTCGTAAGCCAAAGGAAAGTCGTGAAAGGATCTTCCCGCATGATCGGTGGTTTCTGAGCCGAGCCAATCGGCATGGTGGGCGTTGAAATCGCCAAGTATCACGATTTCAGCGGTAGGAACCCTTTCGAGCAGGGAATCTGTAGCCATTTGGATGTGCTCAATGAGTCGGTCGGTTTCGGTATTTCCGCTATGGGACGTATACAGGCATGCGTAGAATCGTACAGAAAATGTACGATTTTTCTGTACCTGGCAACATTTCGTAATGAAACGAATATATTATACTCAACCGGCAAGTATATAAGGGAATTCCCCAACAACCTAACGTATGCCTAGACCTTTTACGTTTAAACTCTAAAGACCCTTTTTTTATATGAAGTCTGTATTAATTGTGTGCATTGTTACAAAACTTATTATTTTTCTCTTGTAAAGACTTGTATCGGAATATTCAAAAACCTGTTTTTCTCATCAGTCTCTAGCTCTAAGTGATTATATTATCCTCTTTTGATCTGCATATTGTCTTTAGTGCTTTTTGTGTTACTTCAATACGCTTAAGCAAGAATGGGTAGTGAAAATGAAGAAGAGCGACCTGTGCCATGTACTTTAAAAAAGAATCCAAAAGAGGAGAGCTTTCTACAACACAGGTCATAGAGGAACAAACACAGAGCACAGAAGTATCGTCCGGGTCGTGAGAAAAATTTGATTTATTTACGGACCGGTTAGGGCCCGGTAAAAACAATTTTAAAGCCGCCTGGCTGACTGTTTATGACGTCTAAATGGTTTCAGAATATGAAGTTTTAAAGTTACACTCTTCAAGGCAAAGGCAGCCACTCATTTTAAGTAAAAACTTTCCACTTTTATGTTGTACGATCTTTTCATTTCAAAATTCCCTTGGTGTACGATTTTTTTGTAGTTGGTGTACGATCATGCGTTTTTTTCACCTGGCAGCCCTGTCACAGATTGTCATTATCATACAAATTTACTTTTCGACTTTCTAAATTCTACAATTTCTACATAGTACACACATTATACCGTATACGTAAAGTCCTCAGTCCTCTGCACTAGTGATGGGTAGGACAAACGAAATTGAAGTGTTTGTATGTCCCACCTCATTCTATAAAATGAGTTAATACATTGTACCACTTCATTTGAGGATTCTGTTCTGTACTGTTAGTCCCTTTATGTACGAACCCATTATCTCCATGGCGCAGGTCTTTCGACCATAAAAAAAGGGGGCGTGTACTTATGTACGCGCGTAAGAAGTTATACTTCTTTGGCATTATTAAAAATAGTTTTTGATTGCATGCAAATAATTAATTACAATTAAAAGTTCAGTTTACATTTGAAAAATGAAATAAATAAATATTTATTATAATTCTCTTACATTAAGTATAACATAAATGATATTATTATTCGAATGTTGTTTTAAAATTATGTCCAATGCCGTAGCATCTTCCGTGGGCAACTTCATTCTGTTAATTTTGTGTCACGGTGCGCGCGCATCGTAAAATTTCACTCTCATAAATTTTTCATAACGCGCCTAAAGAATTATAACTTCAATAAATAAATAAGTTATTTATGCAAACAAAAACCAATTACAATAATATGTCACAGTGAACAGTCACTGTCACTCATTCAATAATATCGATTTAATCAGTTGCTCATCAGACACAATTTTTAATTATTGTCATTGTCCTACATGGGATGGGAGAATAAGACAAAACAATTCATCTCAACCGTTCACTCATTAATGACATACGACTCACCGCCTCAATCACTTTCAGCGCCTAGCCCGCGTTTGAAATACCTCAACGAGTTTGAAGCGGTACAAAATGTGTGTTTGAGGTGATGCGACATTTGACAACTTTGAGTGTGACATTTGAGGTGCCTCATGTATGAGGTGCGCAACACTACTCTGCACCCTGGGGCCTTAGTCAAGATGCCTTAACAGTAGTGTATGTAGAAAGTCGAAAACTTAATTTGTATGGAAATGACAGTTCGTGTCGAAAAGTTTTCATACAAATTTAGTTTTTGACGTTCTACATACACTACTGTTAAGGCATCTTGACTAAGGCCCCAGATCATATAAATTGATGTAGGATGTCATGATGGATTTAGATGATAAATATTTGTGAAATAAATCGGCTTATAATTGCAAATATCAATAAGGAATATGGCAAATTTAAAAAAATATATAGGTAAAAGTACCATTGTAAAAAATGGTAAAGAAACTAACCTTATCATAAAATTATCAAGTACCTAGTACTCATTATTTTTTTAAGATATTGGAGCAAACTTAACTGACGGTATGTACCGAGGAATCTATCACGGTTCTAGGAAACATGACCCAGATTTACACAAGGTCTTAGACCGTGCATGGTCAGGGGGTCTCAATAAAATTATTATTACTGGAGGAAGCCTGTCAGAAAGTAAAGAGGCTTTACAACTGGCACGTACAGATTGTAAGTATTTTGAAATGGTAAATTTTATATGACTTAAAACACTAAAGTAGTTTTCAAATATACTTTAAATTTATTATTTGAAATTATGAAAAAAAAATCGGTGGCGCTGCAACCTCTTTAGGTCTGGGCCTCAGATTTCTGAATCAGTTTGATGATCATTTCTATTCTTCATTCTAATAGGCAAGTAAGTGATCAGCCTCTAGTGCCTGACACACGCCGTCGACTTTTTGGGCCTAAGACATGTCGGACCTCACGACGTTTGCCTTCACCGTTCGAGCAAATGTAAGTCCACCAACCGAAAATGTATTTCCAAACTAATAAAGACTTCTAGAAGTAGCGTACAATTTCAGGCTTGCAATGTTCTTAATGTACATTAAGTACATTGCTAGCTATGAGTCTTCTGACATTGTCCATGTGCGGAGGGTCTTACTTAGCAACTTAATAGAAAAGGGTGGTTTGGTACTCTTTTTCGTATGGCCATGTAATTATTGTAATTATTTTCTTATATAAATTTCAGCAAGATTGTTTTCTACTGTAGGATGTCATCCAACTAGATGTGATGAATTTCTTAGTGATAGTCCTGAAACATACCTCAGTGATCTTAGTGACTTAATATTGGACAACAAAGACAAAGTTGTTGCTATTGGAGAATTTGGCCTGGACTATGAGAGACTAAATTTTTGTCAAAAGGATGTTCAACTCAAGTAGGTACTTTACAATTCCTGCTTATGGAATTGTACTTAGAGCCATTATTGCCTTTTACCCTAACATATGTGAGAAAATTAAAAAAAAAATGATTTCATATATTAATAGCATAGTAATTTGTCTGAAATTCGTTCAATTCCCATCATGAGACACAAAACTAAACCGAAATATTTCCGAAGAGATTTACACTTTAATGAAGATCGGTAGATTTCTCCATCCCACTGCCACCATGGTTAAGTGTTATAATTTTTGTTTTAGATATTTTGAATTACAATTGCAGTTATGTCATAATCACAAATTGCCACTGTTTCTGCACTGCAGAGAGGCTGCTGATGATTTGGTATCGATTTTAGAGAAACATCGGGATAGTATTACTGGTGGAGTTGTTCATTCCTTTGATGGCTCCTATAATGCCCTTCAAAAGATTTTAGAATTAAATTTGCACATAGGTATAAATGGATGGTAAGTAATGTTATAATCCGATACAATGAGACCAATTTTTTTAGAATAATATACATTTTTAATATGTTGATTTTCTCTTCGAGCTCTTTTTATCTGTAGCTTGCCTTGCCTGCTGAACAGTGTTAATCTAGTGCCTTCAGTGTATGACTCTTAAGGAAAACATCGTGAGGAAACGGGCTTGCCTTAGATCCAAAATGTCCCCAACTTGTGTCAGGCACAAGAGACCGATCACCTACTTGCCTATAAGATTGGCAAATGATCATTAAACAGATACAGAAACCTGAGGGCCAAATCTAAAAAGGTTATAGTGCCACTGATTTATTTATTTATTTAATGCCTGTAGCTTAAGTTTTCTTTGAACTTAGACATAGCATCATTTTGCTAAATTTTTACTTATCCTTAAAAAGTATTAATATAGCTCTTTTTCAGCTCATTAAGAACAGAAGAAAATCTAGAAGTTGTTGCAAAGATACCACAAGATAAGTTACTTATTGAAACCGACAGCCCTTGGTGTGAAGTTAAACCAACACACCCAGGACACAAACATGTAGTTACAAAACGACCAACAGTTAAAAAAGAAAAGTTGACTCTGGAAAATGATAGTCTTGTGAAAGGGAGAAATGAACCTGTAAATATTGTGTATGTAACTTACGTTTTGTTTAAATTTATTAAATTATTGCTTTAGTTGCTTATTCAAATTGGCTTCACTTTAGCTTTCAACTCATTAACCCCTATATTTCAATGTATGTACATTTACATATATGTACTTTGACTATTGGGAAATAATACTTTAGTTTTTTAATATTATTTTCTTACAGACAAGTTTTGGAAATTTTAGCGGCAATACGAAATGAAGACATCAACGAACTTGCAGAAGCTATTTATGAAAATACCACCAAGTTATTTTTTAAGGATAAAACATGTTAATTTTCTATATAAATAGGAATCTTCCATTATTTTCTTTTTTTACATATCTTAAGTGGAGATGTTTTCATCTCATCGCATGGTGTACTTGTTTTATTCCCTTACTTATTGAAAGCGCGCCTAAAGCGGGCCATAGACGGGCAATATGCGGTCGCCGCACGGCGATCTGCAGTTTCCATACTAAATTCATATTCGCAATACACGGACCGCTTGAGCAGTTCCTGAGCAAACCGCATATTGCAGTCGGTCTTGACTGCAACATGCGGTCCCTCTATGGCCCGCTTAAAGCTAGCAAAATTTATGATTGCGGGTCACCGCTTTAGTGACAGTCTACATCATGCAAAATATAGGTCTCATTTTCAATAAAATCATAAATTTGCATCTGTTTGGTTTACATATACTACGCGGTTTGATTTGAAATTTCATGGTATCTTTCTATAATTATATAATCATACTAATATCATAAATGCGAAAGTGTGCTAGTGTACTTTTGGGGAATTGTTTTTATTCTACTCGAAGCTTAGTGTTCTCGTATCAATGTAGTTCGCGTGAGACGAGACAAAGGTTTAAGTGACTGTGATTTTTTTAAATCAAGGAATTATTTTCATTAGAGTCAACCATTAAGATTATAGTGAAGGATCAATACATATTTATTATTTTTAATTCAAACATCACATATTTAGATAAAATCGAATCTACGATGAGTGATTTTGCTTAATGCCCAGTCTAAAGTTAAGTCTCTTGCACAAAGCTAACATTCCTCATAATAGTACTTATAGCAAGTAACAAATAAATTAGGTAATGAAAATTTACTAAGTTCAAAGGAAACATACTTTTATTACTTTCTGATAAAAAAAAAATATGAAAAAAGAAACACGTTTTAATTTAGATTCTGTATTAAAATTTAAAACACACTCAACACAAAATAAATACACTACAAAAACTTATAGCAATATTTTCTACATTAACACTGTGATTTCATTAATGATGGTAACTAGAATTTTTTTCAAAATTATTAAACAAAATGCAATTGGGAATGCTTAAGAATACTGAATACCTAAATAATGTCATGGATTACATAAAAATAATACATTCAATCCATTTTTTTTAAAGTAAGTAAAATATATAAAAACCTCAATTTGTTTATGTAATTCAATTCATTTCTTTAAAATACTACTCATAATTTCGTTGTTGATGTAACAATTAACAATTAAATTTGTGCTTGATAACTCATTTAAATGTATTATAAGGTAATAAAATAATTGCTCATACTCTATAATGTGGTGCCGATTTATTAATTGATGACCTTAGATGTAAGTTATCTAGTACTGCTAAAAGTTAAATCTTATAGAAAGAGATATGACATTACTGCTTTATGAGCAGCACCACATTACAATAAGCATAACAATGTCCAAACTGCTAATTTAATTAGTAAAATTGTGTCAACCTACAACAGTAAATATTACTTAACAAATCTATGGTGATGGCTAATTTTCTATCGATTACTAAAACAATTATGTGATATTTTCATGACATATCTTAAAACTACTCACAGGAGGCAAACATTGAATTTTCTGTACAAAATATATATGAATAGCAAACAGTAACCACACTCAACTTTCAAACATTAATAGTAGAAAAATCACTATGACCTTGTAAAACATGGTTGACACAATAACACTAACTCACTGTTCACAATTCCCAGGTATGTCTTCAGGGAATCTTCGAATATGTATGTACCTGTTCACGGAACCAGTGGAAATAGTCGTTGACATGAGACCTGGTAGCATTAAGTGCTAGTTGGGTTTTAACTTGCAAGATCTCTGGTGCCCAGTCGCCTCTGTAACAACAATATTATCACTAATAATCACACTTCTGTAGATCAGAGGGCCTAGAATAAATTATTGCAGACACAATAAATGAAGCAAATAAAATGTTACATAATAATGTATGTATGTAAATTGAAACAACATGGAAGATTACTTGTGGGGGCTGCTCAATTATGAATAGTGAATTCCTCAAATAAAAAAAATTTAGATCTTGAATAGATAGAAAATATAAAAATTAAACAAAATTATAATTACTAACATTAAACATTCTTTTGAATAAATTTATTCTTCATGATGTCATAAAATTTTTATTGACTAAAACTTTTTAAAATCAATTAACATCTACTTTAAACAAATCTTGCTAACCTTGAAAACAGGAAATGACAAAAAATTGATCAAAATGCAAACTTACACAAAAACTTTCGTTGCCAAGTATTCAGCAACAACTTGGTAATATTCATTTGAGTATTTTTTTATTGTGTCCACACCGCTCACAAAATATGTTTGAATTGTTTCAACTGCGCCAGGGATATATTGGTCTATAGTGGCTACAATCACTGGGGTCTTCTCTATAACATATTCTTTCATATTCCCATAAAGGATTCCTGTTTTCTTCACACCAATGGCGAAGAGGTCCTTAGAGAGTTGAGAGTAAGGTTTTGAGAACTCAACTGCCTGTGTATAGTATATTGGTACATTTGTCTCAAGCCAGATGTATCCACGAGCAGATGAAGAAAGAGTCTTCTGCCATGCTTTTTGACTGTGTTCTAACAATCCTAGATCATTCAAAAGTTGACCAGTTGTGCTTTCTGAAAAAGTATTTATAATTTTATTTCTAATATTATAACAATACTATAAATTTAAATGAATCTAAAAAACATTACTTAATTCAATGTTTGATGATACAAAGTAAAAAATATAATTGCAAAGAAACGAAATAAGAACTTACACTTAATCTAAAAACATTACAATAGCAGTTTATATAACAAAAATTGCAGAAAATCTCTACATTATCCTTCAATATAAGTAAATTAAAAATAACAATGGAGGTTAAAAAGGTATTACATTACAATATCAAAAAAATTACTGTATTCCCTTCGTAAGTTCAACATTTTCATAATTAAGCCATTTAAATGTGCTACACCTGACGTTACTATTACAGTAACTTATTTATTAATCAAACGATTACTATGCTTGAAATTCTAATTTTTGATTTTAAACCTTAGAGAATAATAATTTGCAATATTATGGATGATATGATAGAACTACTGAATGCTGATGACTGCTAATGAGTGAATTCAAATTATAATGGCTGTAATGTGTTAATGTTCCTTGGTAGAGTTAACTTTCTATGTAATATTTATATCAATATTTTCAATTTATATGTAACTTACTCGGAAAGTTTCCATTAACTCGGGAGACATCATAAGAAATAAGCCCGGTTATACCCACTAACAGGAACAAAATTGCCCACATCCAAGGAAACCTTCTTGTACTTGTCATCCTGTCTAAAATATCCTGTGAACAAAAATTTTAGAGTAGAATTATTATGATTTGTATAGTAAAACATTATATGTAATAATCGGAAGCAATTGTATCCTTATCTTAACGCACATAAAATAAAATAACTGTAGTTTCAGGGTTTATATTTTCCTCAACCTATGCCTTACACATATTGTCTTAAGTCTGTCAAATAAAGCCAAACATTATCATTATCACACTGCACTAACACTTTAAAGCAGTATTTTATAATCTGTTATGTTATCCAATATCATAATAAAAAAATTACATAAAAATCAAACTTCTATAACTATCAAAATAAAAAATCAAAAGAAATATTCGAGATAATTTACTAGTTATACATAATTTTAGTAAAAAAATCTAATCATTGAAATCATAAGACTCCCACAAAGCTTCAGTATATATTGAACAACAGCGAAACAGTTACTAGCGGATGTAACGTGGTAAGTCTAATAGCTGTTCTTTACAGAGGTATTTAGTAAACAAGTTTTTCCTCTAAAACAACGCCCTTTAGAAAATAAAATAGTTAAATGTAATTTTACTTTTAGGAGTCCTTTACTTTAGTACGTTGGTCTTATTCAACTCTTGGAAGCTTTAACAAATTTACTAACGTAGTATTTTAGTTAGTCTTAAAATATTACTTCGATGATATTAGATTTTTTCGACCGAAGCGACCCTTCCCAGATATAGCTGACACAAACTAAATAGGCATAATGACAACTGGCAATTGGCATATCATGTAGTGAAAGTTATCTAGGTTACACGTCAACCGAAAATCAGTTATCTGTGCCGTTTATTACGTATTCGTTTCGTTATTTGAATCTGTAATATGTGTTTATGAAGGCGGTCTATTTGAAATATATCTAATTATATACATATATGATTTTTCTTTTTTTTTCTTTTTCACACACATACACACGCACACAAAGATTTTTTAACGGTTTCCATAAACATCATACACATTTTGAAGGGACAGTTTTGAGTGCAGCCTAAAAGCTTAAAATTAGTTAAACTCAGAACCAAGGTATAGAGCTCAATATTATTACCGTATGTCGAATCCAATAAAATAAACAGTCATTTTGGACCCGGAATCTTACCCTAAGAACCAATTTTATCTATTAATTATCTTCACTCACCTGACATATTCTGTTAGCCTTAACAACAGTCTCATCCTTTTTCTTCCCCTTCAAGAATTCACCACAAACCTCCTTGTACTGAGTAATTGTTATTTTAAGTGACTTATGCTTTAGCTTTCGACTGACTTCTGCCCAATTTGTGTCTAAAAAATTATAAAATTGTAAAATACTTTTTGTTAAAAATAAATATTATTAGTTACGATTTTGCTTACCAATATATTCAATCAGAGTGGCACATTGCTTGCTGCATCTACTAAACAATTGTCGCCATGTGGCATTGCATGAGTCATCCATAGCTAAGCAGTTCACCAGGGTCTCGACTATCACTTTGTTGTAAGGATCCAAATTGGTTCCGCTGAGGTATTGATTGGGTAGTTTCTTCATAAACTGATTGAAGGTCACTTGAAGTTTATTACCACTCTTACTGAAGTAAATATCCTGAAATTAAATATTTAATGATGTAAACTTGTAAATATAAAGGCAATTTGCATGTTAGATTGATACTGTTTAACACATCTTAATGAATTTCATTCATCATATGAACATAGAGCATCCTATCATAACCTAAAAATCTTAAATACCTAGACATTTTAAAGCTAAGTAATGAGTACTTCATTATTATGTTTTATTATACGTAGTTGGTCCCAAAGTTCTGTCACTAGCACATTATTTCTACATTTCGAGCAGGATTTTATAAAAAAATTATTGCATTCTATTTTGGAATGTTTGATTATTGTTTTAAAACAAAAAACAATAACTTTCCGTAATTTTTCACGATGGAGTGGACATTGAAAGTAAACCGAATAGTTGTTATTGCGTTGCACAGCTGTGGACACTCGCCGAGTACCATTTTCAAGTTGCTCAAAAATTTGAATATAACGCTTAGGTTTGTGTACGGTACTATTGATAGGTACCTTGAAGCCTCCAGTGTTGAGGACAAGAAAAGAACTGGCTGGCCACGCTCCGCAAGAACACCAGCAGTAATCAAAGCTATCAAGGCGCGGATAGTAAGAAATCCTGTCCGAAAACAGAAGTTGATGGATTTGCAGATGGGTGTCAGTAGGAAAACAGTAAAAAAGGTTTTAAATGAAGATCTTGGTCTACGAGCATACAAAAAAAGAGTGGGCACTTACTTAATGCTCGTCTAAAAGCAATAAGGCTTAAGAGATCGCGGGTGTTGTTTAAGCCGTACGCGAAAAACCGACACCGTGATATCCTCTTTACGGACGAAAAATTTTTCGATATTGAAGAGAAGTACAATAAACAGAATTATACAGTGTACGCTAGGAGTTCTGAAGAAGCTGAAAATAAAGTTCCAAGGGTGCAACATGGACATCATCCATCATCAGTAATGGTTTGGTTGGGAGTGTCCTATTACGGGCTAACTGAGGTTAATTTTTTCGAAAAGGGGGTCAAAACCAGTGCTACAGTGTACCAAGAGACGGTTTTGTATCGCCTTGTCAAAGACATGTCCAGCACCCTATTTGCGGGACATCACTTCGTGTTCCAGCAGGACTCTGCGTCTGCATACAAAGCCAAGACCACTAAAGCCTGGTTTGAGCGTCAAAACATCGTCTTAATTAGACATGAGGATTGGCCTTCCTCCAGTCCGGACCTTAATCCTTTGGACCAGAAATTATGACAGGGCTTAGAGAGGAAGGTCTGTGATAAACCTCATGAAAATTTGGAGAATCTGAAGTCATCTTTAAAAAAAACAGTGACTGAAATCGACACGAATATGGTGCGTGCTGCGATAGACGACTGGCCGCGACGCTTAAGGGCCTGTATTAAAAATGAGGGAGGTTATTTCGAATATTTTTATGCTTTTTTTATTCCTTAATTAATTTACTAAGAATTGATATATCACTCATTACAAACTGATCAGTACTTTTGTTTTTATCATTATTTCCATTTATGACAGAACTTTGGGACCGACTACGTATATCATGATAAAGAAGATATATTGAAATTTAGTTTTACAAATAGCAAGAGAATTTACCTTATATTTAACTAATTGCTTGATAAGGTCACTTGACAGCTCCTTGGACAGTCCATTTCTCTTGCTGTTAATTGTATCAAACATTGCCAGTAACTGTTCCTGACTAACCCTGGTATCATCCATCCTAGCGTGCCTATCTAGGTGGTTGGAGAGGTATGCAATTATGTACTTGGTGTAGTTCTTCAACTCAATTATAGGGAGGAATATTTCTTGCCAAACTGAAAAAGAAACTCATTATTTTTAAATAGGTAAGTATTATTAAATAATAGCAACAAATAGATGTTTTCTTAGCAGAAGTAGGATTTTAGGTTTCACAAATTTTAAATTCTTTCTTTTGTGCCTTGGAAATTTATGTAATTCCTATTTATATGACAATTAATCAGTCTGCTTCTACAACAGAGGTTGATAAGCATGAGAAGGCCTACATTATAGAATTAAAACTTTATTAACATTTAAATGTGATGTCTGTGATAACAATTTATTATCCCTGAATTTTTTAAGACACTTTTTAAGACACACACTGTGGCAAGTGCCCATTATAATTGAGTTTCATAAAGCACATAGTGTTGTCATAAAAACAATTTTACTTGATTATCTACATACACAACTAATTGTAGTAGTAGTGGAAACTCTGTATAACGCCATTCGTTATAACAAATAACTCTATAACGTAAAAATGATTTAAATTTATTTGGTTTAACTCAATACCCATACATTATTTCTTCCCTCCCTATAACAAATAAAAATGCTTGGTCCCTGGAAATTAATTATAAAGAGTTTACACTGTATATATTAACATCTTTTTGAAATATTTGCATTTACTGCACTCAAACCTGACTTTGGTTTTGATAAACAACTTTTACATAAGAATAGCACTCATGGTTTACATAGTGAATAAAGTAATAAGATAAAAACTGAGTAAGTTTCTTATCAGCTACCTTAGAACATGTCATAATGATAAATGATCTCACCCAGATTTAAAAAATTCTTAAGATAATGAAAAATATTGTAAACCATTTCCATTTTCTATGGAACACGCTTTATATGCTTTTACAAGGTTCTTCATTATGTTATGTAAAAAAAAAAGTATTGCCGATCGAGTCTTTTGTCATGTTCATATATATTTTTGACCTATCAGATTGTGGCAATTACTTAAGAAAACATCATATGGAGCTGTCAATCCAGCAATTAATAAAAGTTTGTTTTACACAAACTTAGTTACATGTATTATATATTTACCTTTCATTCCATCTGCAAAGTTATTATGTCCGCCTTGGCCTAAAGCCCATAAGAGTGATAAACCAATGGGTGGGCGGTTTTGGTATGAGTTTCTGAGACTCACACTCTTTGGTAAGGAGGTGATACAGAAATCGGAATTTTCTAGAGCTAACATCTGTAGTAGTAATCTATGCCCATTAACAGACTGACCTGTAACATGACATGACATTAGATCATACATTGATATTATTAGTTTATAGTTCATGCAGCAGCAGTAATTGTCAGAAAATACTTTTGATTTAAAACATATATATAATTGAAGATATTAAAAAAAATACATACCTCTGCTCATGTCATTTGCAAGAGCTGTAAGAGTAACATCAAAGAAAAGTTGAGTGTTTGCTTTTCCAGCATCTCGAAGTACATTATCTAGACTAGCTTTTAAGTCAATTGGCAACACACTGACTGGGTAATTTGGAGGGAAATTAGAAAATGTGGGATCATCAACATCTATAGGAATTTTTGAATTTAAGAAATTAGCTAATTCTTTCAACCAAACCAAAGGAGCATTTGAGAACCTAACTTTATTTGTGGCAATTATATTGGCTAGTTCTGTGGCATCAATCTGAAATATAATGTAATATTAATATTTATAATTAATTAGGTATATGGAATTAAAATTACACAATTTAAATAAAAATGATATTCAATAAAGATAATTTTTATTGGATACCAAATAACACAAAATAAATCATATAACTTCCATTGCCACATTTGAAAGGTTTCTTGTACATGAAATAGGATTATTACATCTTTAATACTAAAATGTTGCGAAATGTTGCTTTTTTAAAATTGCAATTACTTAAACTTTCTGAATACAATTTATTCCTTAAGCCTCATGGACAAAATAGTAATGTGTTATAAAAAAATTTAAAATTTTCTTACCGCTTCTAAAGCCTCTGCTATTGTTTTTGGAGGTTTTGGTTTTGACGGTTCTTTCTTTTCTTGTTTTTTAGATTTTTTTTCCCCGTCTTTCTTTTTTTCTTTGGTTTTTGTTGTATCATCGATTTCCATGCCATCGTAATATGATTTAATCTGCGATGCTGGAACTGCAGGATTAACAATTTACAAAATTTAATTGACATTTCTGGTTTCAGTGGATTTAATGTATTTAAATATACTTACCTAAATCTTCGAGTTTTGGTCCATTTTTGATCGACTTTTTATCTTCGTTAGTATTTTTCATTTTCCCATTTTGGGATTTCTTGTTCTTTCCAACAACTTCCCATTGACCACTAGCCATTACGAAAAAGGTATTAGAAAATTGAGATCAAACTAGTTAAAGTTTCGTAAATAAATGGAAAGCCGAAAGCGGTAAGTTACACGTCAAAAACAATTTACAAAAAACGTCAAACTGAAATTTGAAAGGATTGAAGAAACCACCTTATTGGCTGCTTAGATTCCACTTCGACAAGACGTGGCCACTGTAGTGACAGGATGCATTCAACGGATGCATTTATAAATCACATGCACTTTATCAGGAAATGAATATACAATAAATTAAAAATAAACATTATTTATTTATTATAAAAATATTAAACACTAAATAACCTTTATTTAAGTATTTTTGAATATAGTTTCTTCTGTGGCTTGTGAGTATAATTGTGAAGTATGTATATACTGATTACTGGCATACAAGAAGTTGCCTTAGCAACAATCTCGTTTTAAGAAATATAAATAGTTTGATTAAAAATGTCTTATAAAAAAAAGCTTTGTATTTCTTTAATATTAACAAACACTATAAATCCTGATCTATCTTTCATATCAACTAATTAAAACTTTACATGGTAGCAGAGCGTTGAGTAAAAGGAATAAAAAAAAAAAGAAAAAAAGCGAAATAAAAAAAAATGTCGATCGCAAGAATAGATCCCCTAACAAAAGAAAACTATGATACATGGGTAATACAGGCTGAAGCAGTCCTAGTAAGAAACAAATTATGGAAATACATTGAAAGTCCTTTAAGTAAGGATCCAAGTGCAGCTGAAACAGAAGGTGACAGACAAGCCAGATCGGAACTAATTCTTATGATTTCTCCCTCTGAGCTTAACCAAATTAAAAAAATGCCTATCTTCAAAAGCCGTTTGGAATAAACTACAAGACATTTACGCTAGCAAAGGACCTGCCCGTAAAGCTTTTTTACTGAAACAACTAATCCTAAATAAATTAGATGGACATGAGATACAAAGTCATCTAAACAAATTCATGGATATAGTTAACAAACTGGCAGACATGGACATAATTATCAATGAAGACCTTTTAACAATATTAATGCTATACAGCCTCTCGAAAGAATACGAGAACTTCAGAGTCGCTATTGAATCACGAGATGTTCTTCCTAAGCCTGAAGAGCTTAAAATTAAAATAATTGAAGAATATGAAGCTCGCCATAATCACAATAAAACCAATGACGACGAATCTGAATCCTCTATTCAAGAAGAAGCTTTATATGCATCGTGTAAAGTTTGTAAACGAAGAGGTAATATCTTTAAACACAAACACCATAAAATTTGTTCAAACTGCTGGAAGGAAAATAAAGGTAAACGTGCTAAGAAATTTGATTCTTCTCATTAAAATAATTACATAATGCAGTGCCTTTTTACAAATAATAAGAAACTTAAAAACAACATATGGGTATTAGACAGTGGTTGCACGTCTCATATGACTTATCAACGAGACTTATTTAAAACAATAGATAGTACATCCAGAAAACTTAACTTTGCGACGGACGAGTACACTGCAGAGATAAAAGGTAAAGGAATAGTTTCCTTTATAACTAAAAATGGCAACAGTAAGGCAATAACGCGCTTACAAGACACCTTATACGTACCGAACCTTTGCACCAACTTACTGTCCGTAAGTAAGATGACAGATGCTGGTTGTTCTGTGCTATTTACTAACAATAAAGCAACTGTAAATAACCCTAAAAATGGAATAAAACTAACGGCATATAAACAAAAAGACGGTCTTTACTATGTGAAACCAGATCAACATGAAAGGAACTATTTGGTCACTAATGCTATGGTCACAAGTTCTCCTCCGAAGGAATCAACGACTTTATCAAGTATTAATGACTGGCATAGAAAACTGGGTCATATGAACGTAAAAGATCTGAAATATGCGCGTAGACATGAAAACTTAATTGGCTTAAATTTTGATGCATCGGAAAATTTGAATGACTGTGAAGTATGCATACAAGCAAAACTGCACCGTGAACCTGCTCCACGTAATAAAACAACTCAAAGAACAACAGAATGTTTACAAATCATTCACAGCGATGTGTGTGGACCTATTCAGACGCCCACCATACGCGAAAATAAATACTTTGTTACTTTTATAGATGACTACAGTCGATACTGTAGAGTTTATCTAATGAAAAATAAGAGCGAAGTACTTGAAAAATTCAAAGAGTTCAAAGAGTTAGCGGAAACACACACAGGTAACAAAATTAAGTTTTTACAATCTGACAACGGCACTGAATATGTTAATAAGCAGTTTGACACTTACTTAAAACAGTGTGGTATTCAAAGACGTCTTACCGCACCTTATACTCCACACCAAAATGGAGTTGCTGAACGTAAAAACCGTACCCTATTAGAAAAAGCAAGAGCATTGATGATAGATGCAAATGCACCATTGAAACTTTGGAGCGAGGCAGTGGCTACTTCTAATTATTTGGCAAATAGAAACATAAACAATGCCATTCAAAATCGAACACCATTCGAACGATGGGTTGGTAGAAAGCCCTGTGTAAATCATCTATATATATTTGGTAGTAAGACTTTTGTTTTGAAAAAGGGATCTAATGGTCACAAATTTGCACCTAAAGCAATTCCAGGGATGTTTGTGGGATACTCTGAAACGTCAAAAGCTTTCAGAATCTACATTCCTTCGAAAAACAAAATCATTACTTCGAAAGATATTCGAGTTATGAAATGCATGTACTACGAAGAAAACAAGTACGGAATTTCAACACTTTTTAATGAAATTGAGTCTACAGCAAAACCTCAACAATTGTCTTCACAACAAACACTACAAAAGAAACTTACTATGACGCTTGATGACATTGATAAATATGACAACAATGTTGACACGAAAAATGATAACAATACAATTTTGGAACAAAATATTCAGGAACCAACAAATATTGAAAGTGACTACGACTCACTTTCTGGTTCTTCTAATATTGAAGACCCTGTTAAAAACGGTGTCGGAGAAGCAGTAAACAGTAATGACAATGTAGAAAACGCCTCCGTTCAAATAAGGTCACTAAGAAGTAGATCAAATATCACAGCTCCTAGGCGTTATGATGATTTTATCTTAGCCGCAGCGGAAGAAATTGAAAATGTTCACAAACCTACTGAACCTTCGACCTTTAAAGAAGCGATGGATTCTACTGATAAAGAAAAATGGCAAAACGCTATGCAGAGTGAAATTACTTCACTAAATGACAACCAAACTTGGGAACTGGGTAATCTACCTAAAGGACGAAAAGCCCTGCCTTGTAAATGGGTATATAAAATTAAAATGAATCCTGATGGTTCCATTGAAAGGTACAAAGCCAGACTTGTAATTAAGGGTTACTCCCAAATACCTGGTGTCGATTATGATAGACGTTTAGCCCAGTAGTTCGTCTGACCACAGTACGAACTTTACTTGCAATTGCTGCTAAAGAAAATTTAAAATTATTGCAGTTCGATGTCTCAACTGCTTTCCTATATGGTGAAGTAAAGGAAGAGATTTATATGAAACAGCCTGAAGGCTATTCCGATAACACGAAACGAGTTTGCAAGTTGAAACGCAGCTTATATGGACTCAAGCAAGCTCCACGTTGTTGGAATTCATGTATTGCTGAGTTTTTACGAAAATCAGGATTCAGGCAGAGTGAAGCGGATCCTTGTTTATATATTAGAAATAAAGGACAAACGAAACTTTTCATTGGTCTTTACGTAGACGATGGACTTGTAGCATATAACACAAGCACAGCGGGTGATGAATTCATTAAGCAATTGCAAACCAGATTTAAAATAACAATAAAACCTGCTTCATATTTTCTTGGATTAGAAATAGACATATGCAAAGACAAGACCATTACATTATGTCAGAAGGCTTACACAAGAAAAGTTTTAGAAAAATATGCAATGTCAAATTGTAAATCAGCACCAACACCAATCATAAAAGAAACTGAGACGGAAGAGGAAGTTAATATCAATATAAACTTTCCGTATAGACAAGCAGTAGGTGCTTTGGCATATTTATCTGTAGGCACGAGACCTGATATATCATATGCTGTAGGTGTCGCTTCAAGAAAGCTTGATTCACCTACCAAAAAGGATATTATGTTGGTAAAACGTATTTTCCGTTATTTGAAAGGCACGCAACATAACGGTTTAACTTATACACGCAGATCTCCCGGTCATTTAATTTGTTATAGTGACGCAGATCATGGTGGAGATCCAGCAAGTGGGAAATCAACGTCCGGAATGATTTGCTTATTTTCTGGAGCTGCAATTAGCTGTAGAAGTCAGAAACAAGCAACTGTCTCCATCTCATCTACTGAAGCAGAGCTAATAGCAGCTAGTGAATCAGCACAAGAAATTTTGTGGCTAAATTGCCTACTTCGCCAACTTACTGAAACTGAAAGTCCAGTATTGAAGTTAGACAATGAATCAACTGTGAAGCTCGCGCTTAATCCACGCTATGAGTACCATAAGCGTACTAAGCACATTAAACTTAAACATTTCTTCATTAGAGAATGTGTTAGCAATGGAGACTTTACAGTAGAACATGTTTCCACAGAGATACAGTTAGCCGATATGCTAACGAAACCATTGTATGGCCCTAGATTAAAAGAACTTTGCTTACAATTGGGTTTAAAGAATTTATATACATATATTCTCTAAAAACTTAAGAGGGTGTGAAGTATGTATATACTGATTACTGGCATACAAGAAGTTGCCTTAGCAACAATCTCGTTTTAAGAAATATAAATAGTTTGATTAAAAATGTCTTATAAAAAAAAGCTTTGTATTTCTTTAATATTAACAAACACTATAAATCCTGATCTATCTTTCATATCGACTAATTAAAACTTTACAATAATACAATTTGAATATTGTTTTTTTTTTTTTTTTTTTTATATGGCCCGCACGGTTTGTGCATTGTGGCCCAGGGTCAAAAACAGGGAAACGGGTAAAAACATAAAATTATCGACTGGAAAGGAATTTAGGAATAGAAAATAATTAAACTATAAAATAAAAGATCAATTCTTATAAATCTACATACAAAAGGAGTGTAAGAAAACATATTTACATATATTTACGTTCATATTGTCTAAAATTTTATATTATTACTTAAGATAAAAGCTGCGAAAAGTTTATATACATATGGGTTGTAAAGTTGAAAGTAAACTTGATATGGATGAAGGGAACGGAATTTGAAGGGAAATGAGACCTTCGAGAAGAGCCGACCGGTCGCGCCGAGGACAAACAAACATTATGTGATTTAAATCACCTACATCATATCCGCATTAAATTTTGACGTAAAAATATTTACATTAGGACGAGAAAAATAAATAGACACTATACAAATTTTATTTACAATAGCAGCAATGACTGATAAGTCATCTCCGAATGGAGGAAGTGAAAATAAGGAATAGGGGAGATAATTTTTAATGACTATGGCAACACCACCATAGCCGTCAGGTCTGTGCTGTCGGAGAATAACATACCTAACCTGGAATTCGAAAAGTCAATTCCGGGCGAAGCCATGTTTCCGACAGAGTTGAGACAAATGGTTCAAATTTATTATACAAATGGATTAAATCATTTTTATTGCAGATAGCGCTTCTGCAATTCCACTGGATTATTTGTTCGCGTTCGTGACGCATAAGCGGATTTTAATTTAGTTATGGAAGCAATCGTTTGGCGACGTTGTTCAGTTACGTTGTTGTCAGAGTTAGAATTGGATTTAATTTCAGTAAGAAATTGGATTAAATCAGAGATTATGTCCTTATTGTTAACGTTACTGTTTATTAAAGCGACCCCGTTAGAAGGAGCTGGAGCGTCGTAGTCCTTTATCAAATTCAAGTGTTCTGTTTTGTTATACCCCAGTCGTTTTGGTTTAGGGGATGTTGGTTTAGCAAATATTGTTTTCTTATAAGATCTACTATCCGACGGAATCGAGGGAGAGGAAGGCGATCCATGTGGGACAGGAGAATTAGGAGTATTCTGGATGTTTGAAAACTTAACTATATCAGCAAAAGATTTTGAAACTGGATCATATACTTTATTTGCTTCTGCGTAAGATACACATTTCTGAGCCATATACAATTTAATTTTAGTCTGCCGTTCATATTCTGGACACTTTCTGTTTGTAGCAAAGTGTAGACCAGAACATAGACAGCAAGACGCGGCATCATCTTGTATGTTGCATGTGTCCCCAGTGTGGCCATGGCCACACTTGTAACAGCGGGGCCGAGAGTTACAATTAGACTTAGTATGACCAAATCGGCAACAAGAATAGCACTGAATAGTGGGATATGCATAAAGTTCCACGGGCAGGGCATTGTAGCAGACAAATACATGTTTAGGTAGGGTTTGACCATCGAAAGTTATTACAATAGTCTGTGATGGCTTCCACTCAGGAGGGCTGCTGTTACGTACTTTATAATTTAGTCGTCTAATTTTTATAATTCCTCCGCTGCCTACAGGCAGAGAGATGTTGTCTAATGTCTCTTCGGGAGACCATTCCGCGGGAACGCCTCGCACCAGGCCCATTCGGGTCACATTAAATGAGGGAATAAAAGCTTTGTAATTATTTCTTGCCAGGCAAGGGTTATTAATAAATTCGGTTGCACATTTGTAGTCTGAGAATGATAGGGAAATTCGGTTTCTGCCTATCCTTTTGATGCTACCATTAATTATGTTTTTAAAAGAATTTTTCTTGAGGAAATACCCAAAGTGGACGGGGTGTAGGGAGGAGATGTCCGTATCTGAAGAAACTTTTTGCGCATGAACTACGAATGGCCCTATGTCATAGGTCTCATAAAACGTTCGGCCTATAGGATTTTTTATAGACTGAGAAACATCTGATAGTGGTGATGGGTGCTGTTGGGTATTAACAGTTGTAGTATCTACACGGTCTACTTTGTTCTGAAAACTATCTAGAGCATTAGCGTTCTTAAGCCCAGTATATATTGAGGGAATTTCAATTTCCGGTATTTGGCACGAACAATCAGTGTCCTTTTGTTTGTTCCGACGCGTCGGATCGAATCTTTTTTTCCTTTTGTTGCAGTGTTTGCAAATTTTACCTAGTCGCATTCTTTTTCGGTCATTCCGTTGATCCACATCTGTATCTACACTGGACTCGTCCAGTTTAGAAAATCTATTTTCTATTATAATATTACAAGCTACCTCGGGGGGCGAGCCCCCGATATCCGGGGGCTCGTCCATTTTTTCGCCTGACTCCAGGCCTTGAGGAAAAAGTATACAAACTTACCAGATACTGTAGAATATATACACAAATGAATAAACTAAACTATTAAATTAAATTACTACATACAAATATATACAAACTGATCTTTTATACAAGTAAAATTAAATTTAAAAATTTCACAAGAAAAAACACTCCCGCCACGACCAACGTTTCCCGCGCTTTTTTCTGAATATTGTTGAATACAAGGTTACTTTTTTTTTTTTTAATTTATTTATTAGCCGGATACAAAGTCCATTGGCACTTTAAAAAATGGTATAACAAAATATCTTACACAAATAACTATACTAACTTAACATAAAATACAATCAATATAAAACAATGGTGAGCTTTAAATTTTCTCAACTGTGTTTTTTATATAATAGTAAATAGCTTTGAATAGAACTGGACATTTCAGTAAATCTTGGACACGGCGGGGAATTTCTATTTGTGATGGTTGACATTGATGACTACCATTTGCAGTGACTGATGAGTCTAAAGCTGATCTTGTCGGGTTATTTGCTAAAGAATTTCCAAGTTTAGTCCGATTATTCTCATCAAAATCCATCAACTTCATAATATCCGTTACTAGTATTAATCGTTGAAATTTAAAGGTCGGGCAACTCAAGATGAGGTGGGATAAGTCGGCCTCATTTCCTCCACAGTATGTACATCTGTTATTATTTATAATTTTAAAACGAAATAAATGGCTTGGAGTCTGACAGTGGCCAAACCTCAAACGATTAATAATGGTTATAAATTTACGTTCATTGGCTCCTTTGTATTTATCATACCAAGGTTTACATGGGAGTTCCTTTTGGATCTCTGCATACCAACTACCTTTATGCTGTGAGGATAATTTCCAATAGCTTTCCCATAACTTGCGACTTCTTTGTTTTAAGTCGAAAAGAAAATCCGTAAAAGGAACTCTGCATGTAATACTATGATCCTCATCATAATTAGAATTGACAATACCATCTACAATATCATTTCCCTTGATACCCCTATGAGAGGGCACCCATTTAAATGTTACTGGAGTATCCAAAGATATCAATGCTTCTCTAATTTTATACAATAAATAATTATTTCTATAATAAGTATGACATTTGTCTAAAGCCATTAACACACTTTTTTGAATCTGAAATTATTAGGAACTCCATGTAGTTATCGTTATTTTGTAAACTTTGTAAGTACAATACAACTTGATAGATAGCATAAGCTTCAGCTGTAAATATGCTGCAAGTATTACTTAACATAAAACATTTTGAGGTTTTAGCCTGAGGATCATAGTAACCCGATTTCACTGCAGATGAAGATTTAGACCCATCAGTGTAGACTTTGTAACTGTTAGGCTTGGTACAGCAATAATCCAGAAAGTCTATATTATCTACTACACTGGACATATCTATATTTAATTTACACATAAGAGCTTTATATTTACAGAGATATACAGGCCATAGTTCAGATTTGTACATATTATCAGATAAATCAGTCATAAAGCTCATAATTCCCAATAATTCAGGGATCTGGTTATTGAGAACATTAGTCGCTGTTATACTTGAAGGCAAATCTGGTGTATTAGTGATGGTTATAGAATAAGAAAGTTTTGGAAGAAGAACATCATTCTGAGAAGTTATTACTTTCAGGCAAAATTTTTCAGCAATTAATACTCGCCGAATACATAGTGGTTCTACACATGACTCAACCTCCATAGAATTGATAGGAGTGGTACGCATTGCACCAGTAACAATTCTAAGAGCAATATTTTGGATAACATCAAGCTTTTTTAATAATACAGGACTAATATTCATATATGCCAGACAGCTATAATCAAAATGACTACGTACTAAGCTTTTATATAATAAACAAAGAATTTTTGGATCAGAACCCCAAAAAGTTCCTGCTAAGGACCGCAAAATATTGATACCTTTCAAAGCTCTACTACAAATATAGTCAATGTGTTTGGTAAACTTTAATTTAGTGTCAAAAATTACACCAAGAAACTTTTTTCGCTATTTTGAGGGATTAAATTATTGTTATACTTAACATTTACATTAGTATCAATACCATAAGCTAAAACTGAACTTTTACTACTATTTATATTTAATTTAAGTATCTCAGTATAATAGTAGTTAAGTTGACATAAAGCTGAATTAACTTTTGCTTGAGTAACCTGTAAATTACTGCCTACACTATATATTAAGATGTCATCAGCAAATTGTAATATTTTTACAGATTCAGTCACATATGTATATATTTGTGAAGTATAAAGGTTATACAGGATTGGAGATAAAGAAGACCCTTGCATCAACCCCTTGAATGCTAATTTTGGACCATGAAAAACATTATTGTATTTAATGTATAAAGAACGACCATAATACATATGGAAAATCCATTTTAAAAGCTTTCCTGGGATGCCCAAGGAATATAGCACCCTAATTAATTGGTGAAGATCTACATTATCATATGCCCCCTGAACATCAAGGAAAACACAAATTGCAGTAGAACCTGATAACAAACACTTCTTCATATCAGTCAGGTAAGCTATAAAACTTTCTGCTGCACTTTTGCCTTTTCTGAATCCAAACTGACAAGAAGGAATAAGTTTCTGGTTTTCAACAAAATAGTCCAGTCTAATCTTAATCATTTGCTCAAACAATTTCCCTACACAAGATGTAAGAGAAATGGGTCTGTACGAATTAAAATGATCATTGGGTTTGTCAGGTTTTAACACTGGTATGACACATTGCAACCTCCAGGATTCTGGAATCAATTGCTGAGACCAAAGCGAATTTAAAATATTAAGTAGAATATGTTTTACAGAAACATGTAGATTTTGAAGCATAATATAAGGAATATCGTCAAGACCAGGAGTTGTATTCTTTCTTGAAGACAAAGCCATGTCAAGTTCTTCAAAACAAAAAGAGTTAAGTAGAAACTTGCTCCACTGACTTCCATCATTAAATTCAAATAAACCAGAAATATTATCGTTGTTATTACTAGATTGCCCTAACTTCTCTAAAAAACTTGCTATCCACTCATCATTTTTGGACACATTTCTATTAATGTTAATTCTCTTAAATCTTCTAATAAAATTCCACACTCGGGATACTGGAGTGAATCTATTAAAAGACGAACAAAGACTTTTCCAACTGTCTTTCTTAGCCATTTTTATAATAATTTTTTTCCTCGAATCTATTTTCTTATATTCTATATAATTGTCCATTGTCATATTACGTCTATAATTAGCTAACGCTTCTCTTGATTTGGTTACAGCCTCGGCACAAGTATCATTCCACCAAGGAGCTGGAGGAGCAGACTTTTTACTAGAAGATTTATGCTTTAACAATGGAACACAGTTTTCTTTTAAACTAAGTAGTAATTTAGAAAATTCATCATATTGAACTAAAGGATCAATTGTTGAAGGAGAAAATTTATCAAATATATCTTTGGATTTATCATTGTACATATTCCAGTTTGTTTTATTATATAAATACTTATGTATAGACTCTTGTACTGTATATTTTTGAGTTGAGGTAATGATGTTAACAAAAGTAGGTAAATGATAGCTCCCTAAAGAGTCATCACCGACATACCACTCACAAAGTGGTGCAATATCAGGGCTAACACAAGTAACATCAATGGCTGATGCATTATTACCAGGTCTAGAAATAGTAGTAGGGTCACCAGAATTTAAAATACATAAATCAGCATCATCAAATATATCAAATAATTCACGACCTCTTGAATTGGTAGTATCACAACCAAAAGCTATATTGTGAGCATTAAAATCACCAGATACAAGACAAGGCTTGGGTAATTGCAAAATAATCTTTCTCAAATTAATCAAACTAATTGAGCTATTATTTGGTGGACAGTAGACACAGAGCACTGAGACAGGACCACATCCTGTTATTATAGAAATAGCTATAAATTGAATATTTTGATAGAAAGTAGTTTTTAAGACCTTAAATTTAATATCATTTTTTATTAAAATACCTACACCTCCATGCTCATTTTTAGCATTTTTTCCAACAAATATATAACCAGGTATATAAAAAGGCAGACCAGAATCTTTTAACCAAGTTTCATTTAGCAAGCACACATCTATTTTATTATCATATAATAAAGATTTAAGAAGTGGTTTTTTATTATTGATACTCTGTATGTTATGTTGCATTAATCGTAAATAATCCATTATTTTGTTAAGTTTTGTATTAATATATCCTTAATGTGTGCAGTTGTGTTTGCTGTATTAGAATTGCCTAACATAACTAAAGTTTTGATAATTTTACTTAAGAACTGATCATCTTTAATGAGCTGATCATAGGAACCACTATTAGGAGGAGCAGACTGGACTGGAATTGAACTATCTGATGAATTTTGTGATAACTTTTTTTCTTAGGTTGGACAGTAGGTGAAGCTAATTTATTGTGAGCCAACTTTACAACTGATTTATCACTAGGTAACGGAGGAAAATCACTTGACAATAATACAGTTGAATACATTTTAGATGAATAATTATTTTCATGTTTTTTAATCTGAGCTGCTTTTTGAGGACAAAACCTGGATACTGCCAAGTGGTCTCCTCCACAGTTAACACACTTTAAAAATTCAGCTGAGCATTCCTTATAGGAATGACCACCTGAACACTTTGAACAAACCTGATTGTTTCTACATACTTTGGCACTGTGTCTAAATTTCATGCATTTAAAACATTGCATGAGAGGAGGAATATAAGTGAAAACTTTGTAACGCCAGTTGTCTAAATAAACATACTGAGGGAGAACAGTTCCTACAAAGGTAACGCTTATAGTAGTAAGGGGTTCTAAACCATCACAAGTTCTTTTCATGAAACGTCTAACACCAACAATTTCAGAGTCAGCCATTAGTTTGTGGTATAAATCCGCGTTACTGCATTCTTTAGGGATAAAACGAATTTTACCCACTCGCAGCTCGCTCCACCGAAGAGGCTGGTACAAAAGCTTTCATATTATTGTCACGTAAGCTAACGTGACTCAGAAAATCATTAGCAGCTGCAGCTTGTTTGAAAACCAGCATAATTTTGGCCGCATTAACTCGACGACATTCCTTAATGCCCTTCACGTTTTTGAATATTTTTGATAAATGCAAAGGATTTTTATTACCTATCTTATCTTCCATTTTAATTCCCTGTACGTAAACGGGAAACTCTTCTATGTTATTATTATCCGGGTAGGATCGCTTATACTCGGGTTTAGAGTAAGGTTTATACTTATCGACATCGTTCGATTTTACTGAGTTATCAAATCGCCTCTTTTTCGAGTCTACGGGTGACTTTGTAGACCCGTCTTCATCACCATCACTCTCTGAAGACATTATTCTCCTCCAAAAGCACTCTGTCTTGAAAAAGACAATTTAATTTAAAATAAAACAAAATTTTATTTGAAAAACGCGGCTCTCCTTTTCCCGCCAAAAAGAAAGTCCCCAATACAAGGTTACAAAAGCCTAGGGATGTGAAAAAAAATCGATTTTTTACGCGATTTTTATATTTAAAATAATCGATTATTTTTATAATTGAAAATCAATCATAGTCGATTTTTTATCTGTGTCCTTCCGACATTATGTCTGGTCTTTTATAATCCGGACCTCGAACTATTAGGGATATTCGATATACAACGATGTTTACAATGCGATACATTGAATCCGATTCTTTGAAGATGTATTGATATACTCGATGCATTGATGTTTTATTATAAAACATCGAAAGGATGATAAAACCAGTTAATTTTACAAAAAATCAAGTTTGAATGGAATACTATAATAATGTAAAAGTAAAATAAATTTATTCAGCAGCACAAGACTACATACAATTAAAAAGACAACAAAAATACTGCAATGTGCTACTGAAACGGCATACACTCAGCATCTATCAAATTTCACCTAAAACCTATCAAAACGAGATTAAGTTAATTTCGATTTTGATTATTCTTAAACGTTAATAATTTGTGTTTATAATTCCTATTGTTTATTTTTAATTAAAAAAACCATGAAAAATAAAATATTTAGGGTGCTTATTTTGAAATTAATTCAAAAATTAGGAAAAAATCGGTTTAAAAAATAATCTATTAATAAAAAATCGATTTTTTATGCAGAATGTTACATCCCTACAAAAGCCACTTTATAGTCAGTGTTGACATTTAGAAGTAAGTCAATTTTCAATGCATTTTTGTCAGTTGTCATTACTTACTGAAGTTTTCCCTGTTGGCGATTGGCAAATTTTAGAATTTTCTGATTTTCAATTAAACAAGACACTTGAGAGTTGAAAGCGATTCATTTTCATTTCTCGATTATTTTAATGTTCTCGCGTATTGTCTCGTTGCGGTTTTAACGTTGTTTGCGCGTAAACAATTTATATTAAAATACATTATTCTTATTACTGGAAGTGCAGTGGTGTGCAGTGTTAAATTGTTTTTACTTTGTACATCCATAACGATGGATGAAAAACTAATGTTGGACGATGTTTCCAGCAGTTTAAGAGATCGAGTGTTTTTTGCTGCTAGAGATGGAATGGCTTTAACGCTTTACGCGTTATTGTATGAAAAAAATACAGATGAGATAGACGACCTTTTAAACAACGTAAGTCTGATGAATATCAATACATATATTGTCGACTGAAAAAGAAAAACGTTCATAATAATGTCTATTTTTATCCGTGTAAATCTTTATGATAGCTGATGCGTGATTCTAGTGCGTTGTGCAATTATTTTTGTTGCGACATTTTTGTTTTTGAAGGCCTTATGCATTCATTCGGAATTTATTCATCCTAATAACATAGTTTGGCAGCAAATGTAATAATCAAAATTAGTTTAACCTCAAAGAAAACCATTGTTGAAAGGAATCAATCAACTTTTTTACTCAACAATGGAATTTGGTGGTGTTTACGTTATGTTTTACTCTTACTTATTTACATGATTGTATACTTACAGCAAATAGTACCTAATATATATTTTACTCTTATTAAATAGAACACATTATTTACTTTTATAAAATAAAGGGTAAGCATTTGCTCATTTGATGTTAAGAGATACTGCTGCCCACGTTCACACACTGCCAGAATATTCTCAAGTGCATTGCAAACCCATTTAAAGTTTATAATTTATTTTGTAAAGGCAAAACTACTACTAAATAAAAAAAATTGGCTGACATGCAAAATATTCCATTCTTATTATCTAACATAGCTAAGTTTTTAAAATTAATTCGGTATCTGTGTGTTTTTTCAGACACGTACATTGATAGAATTAATATCTATAAATATAATAAGCCTCAGGGTCTTTCCACATAACAAAATCTCATTAAACCCTGCATATCAAGTCTAAGGAGTTATTGCAACATAAAATTACATGTGAATAGAATATTTAAATGAATACACAAAGTAGTATATAGTATAGAACTTGCTGAATCTTTTAGGGTTGCAATAAAGTTATGGAACTCACTACCTGTCAATACATCATTCATGGATTAATATGTATTTTCCCTTAAATAATGTCATAACCGTAGGCTATTCTGATTTTAAATCCCTTTATTATTTTCAAAGATTAGATATGTAACATGTGTAAGATCTATCCTTAATTCATGTGAAACAGTGCATGATAAATGTTACTCACACTTTTCTTTATAAATATATTACTTCATATTACACAAATTATGCATGGTTGGTTGAATCTTTAACTTTAATAAGAATGTATCTTCTAAAAACGAAGTTAAATATAATCTTGTATCTTAAGTTGACCTATATCTTTATTAAATACCTTTTATTTTTTTTTGCTTTTAAATTTCTCTTTTGAACTATTATTTTTAATTGTGAAGTATAATGCTTCCCATTTATTTTACCAGTTGCTTTAGCTTCTTTTGGCAAAACACCTAAAATATACTCTCTTACCTTGTTCTGCTTTTACAATATAAAACAAATACTATTAAGATTTACACATACATACATGTATATATATATATATATATACATAGAAAGATTTTGAAAAAGAAAAAAGTTTTTGTTTATTTTTATTATGCAGATGTAGTAGTAGTAGGTATATATCATTTATATGCAATCCTTTATCATCTCATGCATGTCAATTAAATAATAGATATAATAGGTTTTCTTTAATTAAGAATATATATTTATATGTTAATAGTATTATTTGATTGATTATATACTCAAACTCAAAATAACTTTATTCATATAGGTACACAAGTACACTTATGAACGTCACACAAGAAGTTAAATTAATTGTAATTTTACATTTACTGCCGGTTCGCAAGTCAAGGGCGTAGAGCGGGCCAGAAGAAGTGGCAAGAAACTTTCCTCCACTCTTTTTAATCGCTAAGTTTTGAGTCATACAAATTGTTTAAACTGGAGAAAATCAATCCCAAGGATTAATATCATGAAATATTCGTCAAATTTATAAAAAGCTTAATTGATTAATTTACGTTTAACGAGGGCTTTGAATTTATTTAGTGATAATTCTCTAATTTCGCTTGGGAGTGTGTTGTAAAAACGAATACAATTTCCATATAAGGAGTGGTTTATCTTCTGAAGCCTGGTTGGTCGTACACTCAAATTAGTTCTGTTTCGATTATTATACCTGTGAAAGTCACCATTTGTTTTAAAATCGTTTTAATTTTTTTTTCAATTCGAAACTGAAGTGCCTGCAATTACTCTACTCAATCGTATCAACATAAATTCATTGCTTAATGAAATAATAGATTTGTAATATGTTGTGTGTTTTATTAATTATAGGATGTATGCTGTGATGGAGTCAAATGTACACCACTTATAGCTGCTGCAAGGCATGGGCGCGAGGCAGCAGTACGAATACTTTTAGATAAATTCCGTCCTCCTGTAAGACTTGAAACGGAAGGCACTGTAAAGTTTGACGAATATGTCATTGAAGGTAAGCAAAATGAAACCCATTAAGGCGATAGCGTATTCTGATGGCGTTAAATTGGCGTAAGTTATCTCAATGGGTCTGTAATTTATGCAAGTATAACACTAAAAATACCGTTTTGAATTAATAAGCGCATGGCAAAACTCTTGAGATCTTTGAAAAAAATATAAACTGGCGGGATTTTACTCAGCCCAGCTTACATATTATAAAATAAAATGCCGGCTGTGTCTTTTTGTGCAAGTTTAAGAGATGGCTTTAAGATTTGCCAAAATACTCGAAATCTTTCCGGACGAAGCTGCGGGATTATTAGCATTACCTAACATTTTATTATTGAAAATTGTGACTATAAAAAAATATTTGTACTATAATCACCACTAATCTGTGTCATACTCACCTAATTAATCACCCATTTACGAATTTAATAATACGAATTATATTACTAATATGTAATTATCATAATTACGAGATTTATTATCAAATTGATAGAGTCGTAAATTAAAACTTCCTATAGTCATGCTGCGAAGCCTATTTTACATTTTAAGTCTTATCAGTAAAATGTAGAGTCATCAGTACAAATAAAAAAGCTTACCTTGGCGCATTGCCGACGTGTATTCAAAATAAAAAGAAATTATCTGCCCTTAAATTAATTTTAAAGAATTATTTTGAAAAAAGTAACATTATTTAATTGTAATAATGGTTTTATAATTAAAACCATATGGGACATTATTCTCAGTGATAACGATGGTACTCAATAATTAAGTAATGATATGATATATGATATGATTATGCAATGTCGACTCGTGTTGTTTGTTTTATTATCTCTCTTTTACGTTTTTGCCGGGTCATAATAGTATAGGATAGCGAAAGATTCCCGACAAAAAAGGTCGGAATGAGGCCCCTACATGTACTAGCGGATCCGAATCACGTTAGCCAATGACAAATTAAAAGCCAAATAAAAATAGTCGAAAAACGGGATTAAAAACCGCCTTCATCGGCGAAGCCGTGGACCTTTACTTCGCACTTCGCTCACTCCAGTGAGCTTCCGTCCTGCCCTTCAGGCGATTGACTACCCCACGACGGCCCAAGCCGAGGTTCGAGACTCACAGGAGACGCCATAGTGCTAGTCGCGGGAAAAACGCCCATTCCGAGCTACGCTCGCCAAAACAGCGCGAGCGAGCTGGGCTGTAAAGACCCTTGAGACCAACGAGATTCCATTAAAAAAAAATTGAAGATCGAAGTCCCGACATTTGGAGATTTTTGTCAAGTGACAAGCTAAAAAAGTAACTAGCCAAATAAGTAATACATTAAATTTTGTTAAAAAGCCCGCAAATGACGCCTAATCTTATCTAAGGTAGAAACTAGAAACCCAATATAGATTATTCTCTCGATTTCCATAGTACTTGCGAAAATTTGGAATTACATGATAAAAAACTTCATTATTGTTACGTGGTCGATGTTAATTATAAATTTGCTGTTGTTTATAAAATCTGGAATAGTTCCTTATTCTGTTGAATGATTGATAACCATGGTATTAGCTGGTTATCATGCATATGTTTCATCTATACTTAGATATGGAATTATAGTTTGGGGAAAAACAGTCGAAGTGAAGTATTTAAGGCTCAGAAAAATGTATTAGCAATTTGTGGAGCAAACAATCTTGAGAGTTGCGTAAGGTCACCCGGGGCGAAAGCAACTATGGGGCTAAAGTGACTAATTGATTTTATTCACAATTTAATGATTTTTGTAAAACTGCCATCTGTTGAAGAGTAGAGCAATTATTACTTTTTTTTATAAAGTCTAGATGGAGCTTTTAAGTCGCTAACTGTTGTACTGACAGAGGCTTTTTTGACTCCGCCATTTTGGAGCAAAGTTTTGCGCGCCGTCTGTTTAGTTTTGTGCCATAAAAATATTTCACGTTATTTCCAGCCAAATTGAAGGTTCATCCTAATATAAAAGATAAAACGTAAGTGCTTTTGGTTGGTTAAAGGCTAAGTCTTTTAATTAACATTTTATTGACATAGTTACATTAACCTCAAATTTTTTGTGCAGATGGGTAATTGCACTATTTTTGCAGTTGCAATAGCCCCATTGTATTTGTATGAAAAAATCAAATCACTAGTGAAGTCCGTGTCGATATTTCAACAAGTGAATTCACTATTTGCATAAAATATTTACCTTGGTATCTGTGACGTATTTTTTAAACTTATATATTGTTTTTGTTAATAATTTAATTGAATTTATTTACATAGAAAACTTAATAATACGTGTTATTGAAAGGCAGATTAGGCTCACAAACATCAAACTAAAACTATGAAAGCCTTACATAAAGTACGATTTGTTAATCTGCAGAAAGACGATACTACGCATCTGCCCAGTGAATCTCTCATTCAGAAATTGGCAGTAAGAATCTGGACTGACAATATTATCCTAGGTTTAATGATTACTCACATCATGTGGCATTATTAAATGCCAATATTATTAAGTCACTAGACTTAAGCAAAAATGTTGATGTTAATTCCCAAAAAATAACTTTAGCAAGACTGCGTTTTTGTACTTACTTTCATGTTATCTATTATACTTACTGTCCTTAGATGTTTATTTGATTATAAGAAATGTTAAAACCTTTTACTATGAAGATTTATTTTTTAATGAATCGCATTTTAATTCTTTACCTTAAAGCAACTATAATTTTTCGGTCCTTTCATCGAATTTTTTTTTCACGAAATTTATCGATAAATTTAGTAGTCGTATCTTCCAACACTAGCAATGGGGGTCGCATTCGCCCCATAAAAAGTTTAAATTAATTTTTCTGGAAACTGAGCCTTATTCCCAGCACCTTACCAATTTCAGATACCTGTATGTGAAACTATATATACCCTTATTCCAAACGTATAGTACGATTACAACAAGGTCATTTAACTGATAGTTGCATTAGCCTCAAGGTGGGGTAAATGTAACTTTTAGTGCTCTATTCAACAAGAATGTAAATTATTCAATAACTTAAGCCTATTTTTCACGTACTTTATGTCGGAACTATTCAATGAAAGGCATGGAATAAAGTAAGTTCATTTAAATCATAATTAGGTAGCTAATGGTAGAGGACACAAAGTACCAATTTATAAATTTTTAGTTGCTTTCGCCCCGGGTGACCTTACCTTTGTTTAAGATGCTCAAAATTTTTCTCTTCCCTGTATGTATATTTTAGAAATGTCCTTATTCGTTCATTAAAACATGGACAACCGTCGAGTAAGACATGGAGAAAGTGGCTACGCCAATAATTAATCTGGAATTGTATAGGAAAAACACCTTTTGTATGGCAATCAAGGTTTATAATAATCTATCAAAAACATTCAAAGATTTTCCTACACCAGTTTTTATAAATGGACTTAATCTACTTTCGGAATAAATGTATTATTCTATTAATTATTATTTACGTGAAGCATTATAATGAATATATATTTGATAACGTAATCATATATTTTAATAATGTAGTGATAAAATAATATAAGAATTGACTATAATGATATGACCGATAATGTAATTGTAACTTCTATGTAAAATTCTACGAATAATGAAGAATATGCGAACTTTAGATTGTACGACCGCAATATTTTTATACTATATTCTTGAATTAAAATAATTATTATTATAGACAACAATTAACAGTCTCTTCGTCAAATCGTAATGAGACAGGGAAGACAAAATAAAGGCTTCGTCATATCTTTAAATACTCGAGAATTATGTCGTCAGAAAGATTCCTTTATTTCGGATATTTTTCGTTTGTCACTACTGTATATTAGTGACAAACGAAAAATATCTCTCAAAACCGTTTACGACGACATCGTTAAGAACAACATACCACTTATATTGACCAAAATTAAAGGTCCCGGCAGGTAAGTATGTATTAAGCCGTAACGAAATTAGTGGCATGAAATTAATTTCGTGACATTAGCCTTAGCAACAGTTTTAACGTATAATTTAATATTTTTGTAATGCATGCATTAATTTCATAACAGAGTTTCGTGCCCTCCGCGATTATTTGGGGAAATTAGTTTCATGCAACTAATTTAATAATGTAATTCCGGCTTTAGGTACTTAATAACAACGCCATCGGCATCGGCTGTTACGACTATCGGTTTTTACGACCAAATATGAGTAGTCCTTTCGATGTCGTTACTCGTTATAATAAATTTTGACTGTAATTGTCTAAAATATAACATACTGAATAATACTAATATATTGCATGTGTCGTTCGCACATTAATGTTTTAATTCTTCTTTAGTTAAAAAAATTTGTTTACGTATCGGGCGTGTTCTATTTATCAAAGGGATGTACTCTCTTGGGGTCGTGTGTCGTTGACTTTTTACGCAGTCATCCGCCCGTGCGCGTGGCATTTTATAATTAGCTTGCCCGCTTGTACACAAAGAAACTGGTAACGTGTTCGTTCACAAAGTTTGGCAATAATCCAGATCTTTGTGCGTTTATGATTTATACCAATTAAATTCTATTTGTTATAAATCGCTGGCTATGCTGACTTGCAATTTCACAAAACGCGATAAGTTTATTTGTTATCATCGCGTAACTGAGGCTGGGATTGAAATAGATTAGATGCTTTGTTCCGCAAATAATGTATATTTTTGAAGTTATACTTCTTTTGGCGCGTTAAAATGATGAGAGTAAATTTTTGCGATGCGCGCGCACACCGTCACAAAAAACCGACACCCTGAAGTTAGCTATAGTCAACATTTTATTTTGTGATATTTAAATAAACTTTATTTAACTAGATAATGCGTTATAAACTTTCAATGTATTAAATACCTTTTTTCTATTCTTAGTGTAGTTTTTTCTACAGACGTAGAATAATTTTTTTTGAAAAGATTTGTGTTTTGTTACGTCAAAGAAGTATAACTTTTAATGCGTGTACATAATTACACACACGTTTTTTTAATAAAGTCTGTTTTATTGTATGCTTGTTTATAATGATGATAAATACTCATTTAGTTGACTATAATTGCTTTATTCACGAACAAAAGGAAACATTTTAATTTTTATTTGCTTTTAGAAACCATCAGGGAATTTTTGTACTTGACAGGTTAGTTTTCATCGTAGACAAATAGATTAGGTTTTCGTTTTCACCACCACCAATCCCCAACCAAATTTACTAGATGACTGGTTTCGATATTTTATATGTCCGATGCAAACTTCATGGTGTATCGGAGTGTCGTAACGATGCGCAAAATGTAAAATTTGTATACAACGTTGTATAAACTTTTACCGGAACTGAGCATGGATTTGTTGCTAACTTCCGAGCTGTCATAAAATTTGTATCGAACGAAGATCGCTTGTCGTTATTTCGACTTATAAAAGCGCCATCTAGCTTCTCTTAACAATTGTTGGTGAAAACGTTTCGAATGTGTGTTATAGAACTTTTTTAATATTCCAGGAGCCACAGCGCTATGGTGCGCGGCAGGCGCTGGTCACTTAGGAATAGTGAAAAGACTTGTTCGAGCCGGGGCCAACGTGAATCATGCTACGAAGACTTTAAGTACCCCACTGAGGGCTGCTTGTTTTGATGGCCGCTTGGATATCGTGAAGTATTTAGTCAGGCATGGTGCTGATATTCACAAGGCGAACAAATACAATAACACCTGCCTAATGATTGCGGCGTATAAGGGGCATTTGGATGTCGTAAGTTTATTTTTACATGTCACATATTATTTATTTTTGCTTGTAGCGCCATCTAGCGAGTTAAACAGCAACCACAACTTAGCCGAAATACAATATACAATTGCTATATAAATACTATACGAAAATTAAACTAGATAGTTCTGGAATATAAATGAGAAGACGGGTCACTTGTTAACGGCCGCCCGTGAACACCTGGAACGCTGGAAGGCTCACCTGCAATGTTCACTTGTATGAGCTATTTATTTCTCGGTAGGAAAACAATTCAAATAAGTCATGCAATCATCGCAGCCTATTTGGGTGCTTTGCCGGCCTTTGAGGGAGGAGTATACTCTTGGTAACAATCGCAATTGGTCGCAAGGTCGCAAAAGAAAGCTTTATACAACTTGTCGATCTTAGTCACTATGACCTTCAAGTCGAGGATCCTCCCTTTAGGTCTGATGCTGCTCTTCCTCCACAATACGTTAAACTGAGTGAAAATGGTTCCAGGTACAATTTTTATTGGAAAGCGGAACAAGAGTGGACGATAGAGCGCTATGCGGTGCGACTGCGTTGCACTTTGCAGCAGAATGTGGACATGCAGCCGTCGTTTGCGCACTGATTGACCATAACGCCAAAATGCTTACTAACCAAAACGGTAAGAGAGTGTGGTCGAGTAGAAGACGAAGTCAAGAGCGACGTCTTAGTTATATTCCAAGTTAGCGGAAAGTTCAAGTTTCATCAAAATCGGTTCATTTATTTTTACGATGTGCGCGCACACCGTCACAAAAAACCAACACCGTGAAGTTAGCATAGTCAACATTTTAAAACAAAAAATGTCCTTTTCTTTAATTTTTTTGTGATATTTTAATAAACTTTATTTAACTATTTAGTGTTATAATAAAACTTTCAATGTAATTAATATATTTTTTCTTCAGAGCTTAAGCTTAGCAGAAAGCTTCTTGCCAGTTCTTCTTGTCCGCTCTACGCCCTTGACTTGCGAACTGGTAGTAAATGTAAATTTAGAATCAATTTAACATCTTTTCCGTTGACGTTCATAAGTGTACTTGATTACCTTTATGAATAACGGTTTTTTGAGTTTAAATTTTGTGTGATAAAGTTTCATAAATAATGTTAATGGTATAAGAAAAGCTCTCGCGCGTGACGAAACGAATATGGCGGCGTGCAATGTTGCCATTGTAAAAAAGGTTATAATGGGCCCTGGATAAGGTTTTAAAAACCGTTTCAGATTATTCATTAGTGACTATAGAACCTATATAAATTGTTATTTTCAATTCTTTTAAGTACACAAATACCCATATCCGAGTAACTCCAAAAGTATTAGGTTTAGACAATCGATTGAAGTTACGTGTGTATTTGTGTAATTTTAGAACTCACTTAATCTAGGTTCTATTGTCACTAGTATATGAAATAGTTTTTAATCCGGTCAGATAGCCAATAACCTTTTTTACAATAGCAACATTGCGAAATTATGAACCGATCGTTACGCGCGTGTGGGGCAGAGCCTTGAGTGGGGCGGCTGGAGCTGAGGACATAGGCTCAATCAATATGTATAAATATATTATCGTTGGTTTAATAAAATGACTTTTATATTGCAGACATGACACCGCTGCAGTGTGCAGCGGAACGCGCCCGTGCGTCAGTAGTGGAAATACTCGCGGCGAGGCCGGACGTCACGCGCGCTCAGGCGATTGATGCTTTTGAGCTACTTGGCGCTTCGTTTGCTAATGATAAAGAATATTATTGTTTACGGGTAAGATTATATTTGATTGAAACCACCCACTAGTTGTGGGATATGTGTGAATTGTCTTTAATAAGGCAAATCACTAAATTAAAGACGAATAATAATATCTTATTTCAGATTGTTTTACACATTTATTTCTGTCTCATTCTTTTTAGGTTTTTGTGTGCCCTTTTTTGGCAAAGGCCTCCAAATCCCGCCATTCCTATCTGCTATGTACCACCTGTTGTTTCCTTTATTTAGTCTATTCACCTTCTAAAGTGTCTACATAGTACTACCAATCGATGAATAAAAAAAATGATATTTGTTTTCCCTGTTCACACGTCTTAAAAACATCACCTAAACATTTCTCGTATCTACTTGAACACACATATAATATTAAAACACTGACACCGATTTTAGAGACGATATTAAGATGACAAAGGGAAATCGTTAGTGATAATGTTCTGTGCTCAAAGCATGAACAATATTATGTCAATTAATGTAACCTGTGCATTTACAATGTGTTCTACTCTGTGCAATCTTTATATTAAATACTTTTTAGTTTTTTTAAATATAAATGAAACAATTGATTGACAGATGGCGTATCAATACCTACACAGAGCGATGACGATGAGATACGACACTCGATATGGTCAGCTGCTGAAGAAACCCGCCGATCCCATACCGGCCTATGATAACTGGCGAGAAAGTACCACTTTGGAGGTAATTTCAAAAATACCGTTGTTATTTTAATCTTACTTTTATAATACATTTTTAAAATTACCACATTGTACAGTAAAACTTGTAATATTTATGTGGAATCAGCTTCCCACTGAAGTATTTCCGAACCAATTCGACTTAGGGTTCTTCTAGAAAAGAGCGTACCAATTCTTAAAAGGCCGGCAACACACTTGCGATCCCTCTGGCAATGTGAATGTCTATGGGCGGTGGTGACACTTAACATCAGGTGAGCCTCCGGCCCGTTTGTCTGTTACATAAAAAAATTAAGTGGTCACAAGTTGTTTCGTCTGTGGTACATTTTAATGGATGATTTGATTTTTGACCTCAGGAGGTGGAGAGACTACACGGTAACCCACACGCGTTGCACATGGAAGGTCTAACAGTCCGCGAGAGAATTCTCGGTCGCACATGTCCAGATCTGCCCCACCCGGTGGTGTTTCGGGGCGCGGTTTTTGCTGACGAAGCAAGATTCGAACGGTGCCTCGCGTTGTGGAGACACGCCCTTACACTACGGATTCTTAACTCTGTAAGTTGATCTTGGTTGATTTATGTGAATATTGGTGTATACTGTTAACAGCACATATTATATAGGCCATAGATAATATTTTCTAGGCATGAATCTCTGCGTGTCACACGGCGTCCATTTCTAGATTTTCACTGACTAATAACACTTTTTCTTTTTCCAGGTGTCGGTTGTTAAAGATCTACTGAGGTTCGCTCAGGTGTTTTCGCAGATGATTCATATTGGAATTGAATTACCGCTTTATCAGGTAATATTATTCGATTTCTTACTAAAATTGCGCTAGTTCATTCTGTTCCGGCTCGAAGGACCAAACCAAATTGATTGGATGCCACGAACTGTTTATATACTGATTATATATTAGAATAGTTTTAAGTTACTAAAGTAGACTTTAGTAACTTAAAACAACGATTAACATTTTTTTTTATTGCGCAACAGATAAAATAATCAAAAAACTAAATAATAAAATACGTTTAAAGTGTGTATAAATATAGTCTTGAAATGTGACTAGATTTGGTAAAAATTACTAAAAATAAATCAGAACGCTACACCTTTTAGGGCCCCCAGTGCCTGAACCCCTCATGATCAATTGTCAATCTAATCGGCAAGTAGATGATCAGCCTCCAGTGCCTGACACACGCCGTCGACTTTATGGGTCTAAGGCAAGCCGGTTTCCTCACGATGTTTTCCTTCACCATTTGAACGAATGTTAAATGCGCACATAGAAAGAAATTCCATTGGTGCACAGCCGGGGATCGAAGCTACGACCTCAGATGAAAGTCGCATGCTGAAGCCACTAGGCCAACACTGCTCATAACTTATATATTTATTTATAAATGTTGTGTCACAGTGTTTTTAACCAAACTTCTATGAAACGGCTTCACCCACCTTTATAATTTTTTTTTAATTATTAGGTTTAAGGAAAGTTATTTTATAAGTGACTAGCCGTTTCGCGCCCGCTTTGCTGGACGAATTAAAATAAATTTTATGTTTCATTATTTTATTTTTTTTCATATTTTTATTATTCTTCTTTTTAACTTCCCGCTAAGAAAATTGAAATATTTCGAAAATCGAGTTTTTAACAGATGTTGACGTTTAGAGGTTCTAGGAAGCCTCCCCGAATGTTTCCGCGGTGAAGTCCGTATGGATAAATTTTCATAAAAGTAAAACAGCAATAAAAAAATGAAGGAACGTTGGAATTTAATAAATAAATAGCCATAAACCATCTAGGTCATTAACATTCCATCTGGTGGTAGTTTCATGTCGATACGATCAGTGGTTTCGGCGTGAAGGAGCCTCAAACGAAGACCATTTTTCTTTTATATATATAGATAAAGGTGACCCATTTTTTACCTCAAAAAAGTATTTAATCAAAGAACGTTTTTCAGGTATGTTTTGTGTTGGAGGCTTGCGCTGAAGAATTGCGAAGAGGTATCAAAAGACTCGAGATAGAGAGTGACACTGAAGCATTGATAGTACGTTTCATCTTCTTACCCTTTTCTGCGTTTTTTAATTAAACGTAAATGGCTTGACCGATTTTGATAAAAATGTTGTGTTCGTGGATTCGAGAATGGTTGAAATCTATAGTTGGATGTTTTTTTTTTTTTTTTTTTTGTGTGTGCCCGCCAGTTGTAGTAATAAAGAAAAACTGTTTGATTGCCGTACTTGAAGTTTTAAAAGTTTGTATTATTACAAAAATTTTACTACCAGATAATATAGTGTTCCTATTTAATTTAATAAATTGGTCATCGTTTTAGGTACATAACAAAGTAGTTTTGCATCGTCATGTAAAGAGGGTATTAAAACACGAGTGAAGTTCAAGATAAGATTTAAGAGTGTTTTTATGTTAAATAATTGTATATTTATTTAATCTCATGCAAGGCTTCCAATCCGGTAAAGTCTTGATCAACATTTGTCGTACGCTTTTAATGATTGTAAAGACTATTGTAGTATCGTAGCTTTTCAAAGACAGGTGGAGTTAAATTTTCATCACTATAGTTGGATGTTGCTTGACTTTATTGCTATTAAAGATGTATGAACAAGTCAGTTCGCTAGTAATAAACGATAATGGAAATAGATAAATGAAATTTTTGTATATTGGCCTACTACAGATTGTGTAAATTGAATTTGTGGGACACTATATATTAAAAAAAAAATTAGTTTCTGTTAGGAGAATAAAAATCTAATTTTTACTTTTCATGAATAATATAGTTAGTTAAATTGGTTCAGTAGTTTTAGAATATTACCATACTAAAAATTCTTTTATATATATGTACACGTTGTGTACTATGTATACGTTTTGGATATCTTTAAACTAATAAACCATATTTTTAATAAGAGGACACGAAAGGAAAGACTTGAGTTAGTTTAAATTAAATTCTGTAGTGAGGTCTTTTTCAGGAGGAGTACGAGAGCAATGTACGGACTGCTCTCTATCTCGTTGCTGTGGCTGCTAGGTTGCTTGAGAATCCTAATAATGATGAGGTGAGAATCGCTTATTTAAAATTTCAAAATAAGGAAAAAATTCCTTAGTAAAATAAATTATGTATTACGTACGACTGTGTGCGTTTTTCTTTTGCTCTTTTTTTTTAAATAAGGGAACGTTCAAGTATTACGTGACGCAATTTTTGGAGATTATTGACCCCCCATGTAACGCGCCGTAACGTTTTTCTGTACCCACTAGTAAAACGTTTCGTGACCACCTAGTGACTCTTTATACCTAATATTTACCATTATATGGTGTAAAATACTGGAAAGTCTAAAATAATATTAACAATAACGCGTAATTCAATCCCGCCCCGCATCGTAACGTTTTACGAAACGACCCCCCAAAATTAGTTACGTAATACTTGAACGCTCCCTAACGCATATTGTTATAAAAAGTAGGCAGTGTATTTACATCAGAAATCCCTGTTATCGACAGCGTATAATAAAAGAAAAAATGATAAATACCTCTTTCATAGTTCGCTAAGTATTTCCTTTGCGAAGTAGCGAGCTGTGGCTTTCAGTAGAGGTCTTTTCGGGGTGATACGAAATGCATATTAAACAAAAAAAACTACACTTTCAATGCCAGAGGGCTCGTTGTCGGCCTATTAAATCTCAAATTGTTTTTATTTTCGTTGTCCCATTATAGTTTTGTGTTTGCAGCAAACAAACAGACTGACAAGATGTTCGGTGTTCAATCTGCGTGATGTGAGTCTTCGTACGGGCGGTACTCTGTTGCACCTCGCCGTGGACAGACGGACGCCAGTTGACGATTTTCATACTAGTGATGTTTGCCAGTAAGTTGTCTATGTTTTTATTAATATACTAGCTGACCCGGCAAACGTTTGTTTTGCCATGTATATTATTTATAGGAATCATTTTTTTACTTCAATAGAAATAACTATCTACAATAATAAAAAATAGGGGTTGATCGTAGAGGAGTGAAAAAGGGGTTGTATGTATATTTGAATGCTGTATCATAAAATAATACAAACAAAAATTAGAGATAAGGGGTGGATTAGGGGCTTGAAAGATAGATAGTAGCCGATTTTCAGACTTACGGAATATGCATAAAAAATTTCATAAGAATCGGTTGAGCCGTTTCGGATTATGGGAACTAACATTGTGACACGAGAATTTTATATATATAGAGATGTATACACTTATTATACACTTGCTATCTCTTCCAATCCGTACTAAAATAGAGACAATAATAGAAAGAGTTTTTGTTAAACGCCTATTTTAGAGTACTTGCCTGGCAAAATTCACGATTTCACCCGCGCGTCTCCCTCTCTAGTGAGACGGACTATACACTATACAGTGTTTCGCGGAACAAAATGAAGTAAACGCCAAATGCTTTTTATTTAAATAACTCGAAAAATATACAATATTTAATAAAATCGCTAGTAATAGCTCTCGGCCAAACTAATGTGCTGTGATTCAATTACTTTTTGGATCCATAATACTCGCCATGATTGAATTAAAACGATATTAGGCAAAAGTTAGAGGTGTTTTTTTTATCGAGGAATTTATATTGTATTGTGTTTTTAATTAGAGTTAACCATTGAAATAATAGTGAAGGATCAATATGTATATATAATTATTGTTTTTAATTCAAACGTCACAAACATAGATGAAATCAAATCTATGTGATGAGTGATGGAGTGTCTTACCCATTCTTGTCCATTTAAAACTTCCTTTTGGAAGGGGCAACTAATGTCATTTGTAAAAAAATATTATTAATTTGTAATTTTGACTATGAGTGATTGTTTATGGTTAGTGCCCGCTCTTCAGGAAGTACATGAAAAACATGGCGTCAGGGTTTAGAGCACAAATATTGCATTAATAGTACAAATTAAGGTAATTCAAATCATCTTCAATAAAGGGCCTTATAGGTAACAAGCGATCTCTTCCAGGCACCACTTATAAGGAAAAAATTATCGAGAACGTTTATGATTTAAAAGATTATCTTAACGGTTATAAACTTAGGCCTTATTTGATCTGACAACTCTTTTTATAATCGACTTCAGAAAAAGGCGGGGTTTACTAATTGAATCAGTTGTTTTATTTTTATTTAAGAGGTGACAATATCTCCTTACATTATTATGATCGGGTTTTTGAAAATTAATATAATAATAGCTGCATACACATCGCGATTTTTTAAAGGTTTTTCTAACATTATATTCATACTCGTACATTGGTTCACTAAAACCAAGGCATCTCGAAAGATGACGAAAGAGGAAAGAGACGAATCTCTTTCCTTCAAATTGGATTTACGCTGTGATGAAGAGAGATAGATGAATGATGTGAACTTAGAGTTAGGATAAACGCTGCAATTTTATTCAGTTTATAACGAGGCATGAGTATCGAATGAATTTGTTCGAATTTCAGATTCCCTTGCACAAGAACCACTAGACTGCTTCTCGAGTGCGGCGTGAATGTGGACGTGGCCGATGACTCGAGGAGAACTGCGCTACACGTTGCGTTGCTGTCCTATCAGTATATGCCTGGTGAGTGCTATCAATATTTTCAGAGAGGTTTTTTACTGTTTATTTAATTTTTTAGTTAGTTAGGTGTAGTTATTGATAAATGTATAAAAATACGTATAAATAATAATGTTATAGTAACGGTAATTCGATTTATTTTTATTTCAATCTATATAATTACTGAAAATAAACGTTTCGCGCTCTCTGACTAGCCATGGTGAAAATAGAAGATTTTTTATGTTTGTGAGTGAAAAACGGGAATTATCACTTTTTCACCCTATAATGAAATGAAATGTTTTACCGTGTTTTGTATATTTTGTAATTTTAAGCTATTGCATAGATTTATCGCGAGCTTTGATCGCGGTGACCGAATCAAGAAATTCCGTAACGAAAATAAAAACATAGCACACAATTCCGTAACGAAAATAAAAACCTAGCACACGATTCCGTAATATAGGTGCGGCCAATACGCGTTAGAGCGGGACAGAACGCATTCTGCGTCTCACATTGGTCTGGCGTGATCGGTGACGTAGCGCAGGTGCGTTAGAATGGGACAGAACTCATACTGTGTATTCACATCTCTCTGAGGAGATCGGTGATTTATGCCCGCCTTCGACTGAGAGCGGAACGGACCCATTACGGACTCCGCTATACTCCTAACGATATTTTCGTTTTCATTTCCGTGGGAAACTCGGTCAACTCGCTAACCTAATATGTGACTATTTCAACTCGCTCTCTCCGCTCCGCTCGTCTCCGCTTTGGTGGAAGCACATATATGAAAATCATCGTTACGAGTATAGCGGAGTCCGTAATGGGTCCGTTCCGCTCGCAGTGGAAGACGGGCATTAGCGTACTCGCGGCCGGTGCAGCCGGTACGCGTTAGAGTGAGACAGACTATAGACTATATAGGCGTGTTAGTCTGAGTCTGGTAGAGTAGTAGATTGAGTTAATATCAAAGAAAAAATACTGCATAAATAAAAAAATATAATTGCATAAGTTGATAAAAAATGCTATGCAATAGCTTTACTGCGGCAGTCCTCGAGTGCCATACGTTTTTTTATTTTTATTTTGCTAATTGCAAAGCAGTCGAAGGCAGAGGCTAAGTATAAATGTGCAGTCCTATGTGTAGAGGAACGGGAAGCGTGGAGCGAGGCGTTGTGCGGCTGTGTGTGTGAGTTGCTCGCACGCGGCGCACACGTTGACGCTATGGACATGGACGGGATAACCCCACTGGTCGCTTCTATTGGAGGTACGTATACATTATGAAAGCAGTGTTGGCGTAGTGGCTTCAGCGTGCGACTCTCATCCCTGAGGTCGTAGGTTCGATCCCCGGCTAGCTGTAATAAAAAAAAACCAAAATGTTTTTACAAATCTCCAATTTCATAGGTAAAGACTTACAACTATTTGATTTTAATATTTAACCTTTCTGTTCTTTCACGATATCGTGGAATATACTTCTATGTAATAATAGCTTAAAATTTGCATATACATATTTAAAATGTTAGGTTATATTATGGTGACAATTTACGTAACACAAAGATTTCGTTATTTCATAGAATGGCAAATATTTTATCCCAGCCAGCCAGCAGCGTATTGTTCTCAGCGTATTGTACACTTTATTAGCAAAAAGTTCTTTGTTTCCTTTTGGGGTTTAAACACATAAAGACCTGGTTAATATTTGGCTACAGCGACCCCGACTTCAATGTAAGGTTTATCTACCCAGCGATCGCGAGGTTGTTTCCATCAGCGCTACAAATATTCCAAGAACTTTATCAAATTGCATACAAAAACGTTGGGATCGCTTCGCTATTGAAAGTCACGAAATATCGGCGCAGGCCTAATTTTATTTATTTGATAAAAAAGAAAAGAAAGATCTATAATTTTAAAATTAAAATTTCTAGGTCCAGCAGAGTCTCTTGTCCGTTCTGCGCTAAACCCTAGGCTGAGCTGCTTAGCAGCGTCTGCGCTGGCGCACCACGGATCGAAGTACCGTCCCGAACAAGTGCCAAAAGATTTACACGATTTCCTCATCATGCACGGAGTTTATCCAGTATAATTTAACTTTAATTTCATTGCAAAATATACTTTAACACGAAGCAATAAACACGTAGCTCATATTATCTTTACTGAAATATAGAACTCTGAAGATCCATCAGATCAGACTCTACTGTGCAAAAATGTTACGTCAAATTTAGGAACTGCTCAAAGGCTTAAAGATATATTATTATATTCTTTAAAATATAGGCTAACCACAGATATCATATCGTGGCACCTATACACACATACTAGGTCGTGTGACGTCTTTGACATATCCCGTATATTATTATTTTCATATATTTAATTTCTAAAAATAATATTGATGCATTGTTTTTTATAATTATTCTTTTTTATACAACAATGTTTGGGTAATTTAGAAATTGCGGAAAGGTTCACGTAAAAATTAAATGGTTAGCGAAACTATAGAGCAAAACTTGCCATTTAATTTGACATTACAAGACTATGATATTCTATATTTTAAAGCTTTATATAAATGAAACCATCGATATTTATCATATGTCAAATTGTAAAATTATTTTTCTTCGTTATTGTCTAAAACCTCGTCTGTGTAATCTTTAATATACTGACATAGGGCATTGTGCCATTTCAGTCAAATAGCCAGTGCACAGAGCATATATAATAAAGCTGTTTGAGCAGTTTTAAATTTAAGTGGCCTATAATCTATATAGGTTGTTCCATAAATCAACGTCAATCGGTACTTAGGTGATAGTGCAGGTAGAGCAACCCCAGGGAATTAACAATTAAAATTGTAATTTTTTAAATTATTGCCAAACCAAAGTTTAAATTAATCGTTATGCCATCCAACTATTTAACAATATTGAAAAATTGTCTAGGTATGCAATATTGGCAAGAGACAAAATGATGACGCATTTAATCCAAATTCCAATTTGGTACAATTTCTCTTGTTACTTACTTTTTTTCTGGGTTTAGCTCCTCACACACCTGCTTTATTTCTGACTTCGTCTTGACGTTAATGTCTGGGACACCTGTTTTCATATTGACCATGACTTACGAGTTTTCATATAAATACTAATACGAGACTCTTATCATACTAAGTTATTTACGAAGCTTCTATTGACATTAAGCGATATTATTTAACATTTTCTGTTAGACAAATAGTACAATGGTTGTATAGAGGTGATATTATCCGTGTAAAAATTGGATTATATTCCGCCCAAACTATTGACAGCTTAAACACGCGATTAAATTCAAATTCAAAATGGTTTTAACATGTAAAAAACGTGTTTCAAGCTATTAAAACCGGCTTTGGTTTCGTATTATGTATTTTGACAATGACAAGTGACATCAAATTACATTTTAAAAGTGTCAGCTGTCAAAAGTAAAATGGTCGGAATATATCTCGCATAGCTTTTGTGTCTATGATCATTGAAACCACGTTACGAATTCTAAGAGTAGAATTTGAATTGTGGTTACTTAATGTTTATTTATTCTATTCAAAGATGTGTTGAATCTTTGGTTCGTAAGAGATATATTTATTAAATTGAGCCTCGTTTGGCCATTTATATTTTTTAATATATTATAAGGAAATATAATTCACTCGTTCTATGGCAAAAAGGCCACACACTGATAGTTTGAATACGTACTTATGTAAATATATTTTCATATTAACCTAATTTATATTATTGTTCTGATTATATTTTTGTATAGGTTATGTCCGAAATGGTAATTTGCGATTTTCTTTATATTCCAAATTGAATATTACAACTTTCCATACCACAGATCAGGCACAAATTGATTTAATTTAACTTATTATTTAATAACTTATTCTTAGCATAATTGAAAATAACGGCTGTCAAATGGCCTACAACTTGAGTTGACAATTTACCGTTTCGGGCGTTAGTTTTAATGACACTGATATATCATTTATTTACATAATCTACATTTTGATATTACTGTAAATATTCTAAATTAATTTTATTGTTATTTGACCGATTTTGTCTGCCATATGTTTTTCGTCCATCTTGTATGTTAAAGCATTTATCATACGAATTGTAAAATGAGTTGAACACGGTGTATGTGTTCGAGATGTGATGCAACATAATATTATCAAATGGCTCAAAGTTATAGATTAAGTGAGAGATTGGGTAATTTTGATCGACAACGAAATTATACGAGAAAAGCGAAAAAAAACACGCTCAAAACAAATAATAATAAATCTCTTAATAGTCTATGTTCTTACTGAGAGCAAATTTAAAAATACATGACACCACAGAGCACAGAAGCAATTTTGAAACTGACAGTTCCATATAATAGCGTTTTTTTTTAATTGCACCGTTGACAATATTCAAATTAAGTGTTGTTATTCAATATTACTCAAACTCAATGCATGCAAATATTTAAGGAAAAATACAATGTGATAATTATAGAATATTATAGGCTAGGAAAGCCTCATGGGGCTTTTAGGTAAGAGATTTCGGCCTTTGAATTTATAAATAACGAATATATATAAGTGATAAGTGTCATGAGAAATTATCTGTTAGATTTGACGTAACCGACATTGACGTTGACAATTGACTGTTGAAATTTGTTCGAAACCCTCGTGGAATGTGTAAACTTAGTTGAATCGAACGCACAATTTAGTTAGAGCATAGATTTGCTAGTAATGAGATATTTTATTGGTATAAGTTAATAAACCGGGTAAGATGCCTTTAAGTTCTTAATAAAATGACTCACTGTTTGTGTATGTTAAAATGTTATGATATTAGTACAAAATACAATTAGGTTGCATAATTCAATCCAGGTTTGATTTTGAGACTGTATTCTTTATTTCGGCCAGTGAAAAAGTTTTATTTATCGTTTATATTGAAAGTAATCTACTGAGATTAATTAATCTAAAAATTAAATTAAAATAAAAAGGAAATTTACGTAAATATTTATTTGCAAGAATGAGGCATCTATACCGGTTTTACCATATACAAAACTGTTTACAGCTAATTAAGTTAATTTGACCAATGTTGTCGTATCAGACGGGTTACTATGCTATCTTAACTGATAATTAGTTATCAATTGACAATACTAACAAACCATAATTAGGTCATCTAACTATCCAATTTCTATGGAAGATTTTTTTTTGTGTGTATCATTTGAGGGGCATAATACTCCATCTGAAACAAATAAGTCTGGTTGAAGAATGAAGATTCTGTATATTTTCTTGATGTCGCTCAAATAATGGCCATAATGAGCTTATAGATAGTAATTTCTGCTATACGCTGGTAGTATAAGGCTTCTAACTAAAAATCTCTATTTTTCTTGAAAGAGTTATGCATATCAAGGACCAGTCTTAAACGCAGTTTTAATTAACTTAAATTATTCACGAAGTTTCCGTTAAGTTACTTAAAGCTGTTGTGGGCGTTGTCGTTAATTAAGTATGTTGTTTCAAAGATATGTAATCCCAAGTTTCTTAGGGTAAGATTCTGTCGGGACAACGTTAAGTATGACTCTTGTATGTCAAATGCGTTTTTGACATATGGAAGTGATACTCGGCAATTTTCGAATCTATTTCTAACCTTTAGTTATTTCGAAAGCTCTTCCATTTCTTGGGAATTTTTAACTGCACTGTCTTCTATATTGATTATTATTTCGAAATTACTGGTTTGATTATGATTCCGGTTTTGAAGAAAAATGGTAAATGTAACAGGGACTGTAGGCACAGGTTTAAAAACCAGCTGCTTTTTAGAAAAACGACTAGTAAAAATAATTACTGGTATTTTTAAAGGACGTTATTCCATAGAATCTTCTTTATCGTTGACACACCAGCACGGAGAGTTCGTAAAATTTGATAAACGCGAAGCAGTAGCGATTTGTATGTATGGTCTTGAGCGACGCTCCTTGGGTGTATTTGGATGTAAACTGAAGTACTAGGATTATTTAAATAAACCTACTAACGTCTAGAAAATATTTGAAATTTGCAAGACTCTCCCATAGTTTTTTAAAGTTATTATATCTTTTGACAGCGCGAACCCATGTGGTATAGATTATTATGTGTGGTAACTTGTGTTTGTATAGAGATAGATACATTTTTTTTACACATAATAATTCCCCGCCCCGCATCGTAACGTTTTACAAAAGGTCCCCCCCCTCCAAAATTCGGTACGTAATACTTGAACGTTCCCTAGATTATATGTAGGTTTTGATGCAATTGACGAATCACGATTAACAGGAATTAACAGTCGTTTCGTTTGAAATTCTCATCTCCCTGTTATAGCTTTGCTGTCAAACTGACTTAAAGGTGTCAACAATCTTCATTTAATGAGCCATATGTAACTTCTTTGTATAGATTTTGGGATAAAAGAAATAAATTATTCGTTAGTGCCTTCATTAGTTACAAATACGCTCAGGGACCCAAGTTTCATACAAACGTGATCGTTGTTGCTATATATAATTTTACATTTTAGTGCTGTGTACAAAATTATAAGTTTCCCCTAAGCTGAATATAATATGATTTTTACATACCTATCTAGTTTGTATTGTGTTCAATTATTTTTTGTTATGGCTTTAGTGATCAGTGCAGTTATTTTCGTGCAATATTGTTTGTCTAAGGCCACTGCACTTAAATCTAGTCAAACTGTTAAAATTAGTGTTTAGTTCGGGATTTGTAGATTTTTTTTTAATAAATTGGTTTAATTTTCAATGTCTTATTTTATTTATCGAATGAAATTAAAGTTAATTTACGACCCTATACAATGTTCATCAATTATGATTTGACTCCTTTAAAGAAATACTAGTAAGATTTATTTTAATCTATATAAATAAAAATGAATATCTAAATATGTTGCTAAGCGCAAAACTCAACGTCGGCTGTAACCATTCGAGTAATTTTGTTTTATTTATTTTAGATAAGAACAAATATATAACTTCGGTATATTATTCAGAGAACGAATAACTTAAAAACCGTGTGGCGTTGGAATTCTTGTAACAAAGGAAGTTTCGAAGACGGTGACAGATTTTTCACCAAGGTCTAATCGAGCTATGATGATAAAGATGAGCACCCGGCCTTTCAATATTAAATTAATTCAAATTTATGCACTAACTGTGCAAAAACCGGAGAGCAAGTTAGAAGTTCTATACGCATGCATAAAAACGCATTTAAAACACACAAATAAACATGATATCAAAATTGTAATAGGTAATTAGAATCCCAAAGTTGTCTCAAAGTTTCTGAGGTAACTGGTTTAGGGAACTGACATGGCAGAGGGTACACCTTGAAACAATTCTGTCAAAAAAATGACGTCTTCCTATGCTTTAAAGACTAGGAGAAAGCCTTTGATAAAGTTAAGCATGACGTCCTTATAAATCTTTTGACACCTGTCTGTATGAAAAGGATTATAGACCAGTCAGTCAAGACAATTAATTCATAATAATTCCAAAAGTTTTCAAATTTTGATGTAAGGTCGGGAGTGGTATTAAAACAAACTATAAAATTTTGCAACCTTCTCTGCGGTCCGGAACATTGTTAAAAATAAGTTTTGGTCGTGAAAAAAATTCCAAAAGTTCTGCAAACTTGGGGAAGTTTTCGATATAATATTTCATATCACGTATAAAATTTGCAACCAACCTAAGTGTACGGAACATTTTTTGTTGCATCAAGGTTGTATATTGTTTCCGTTGGTTAGGTATATCTGAAGCCATTAAGAGGTTAGAGGGGTTAAGGGGTTGTTCTATAAAAAAAAATATCTGTATCTGAAGGGACGTTGGAGCACGGCAATACAAGTATTTGAGAACTTGGTTACGAAGGAGTAGAATTAGTATTTTCCTAATAGTAGTCATCATTTAAATAAGCATTTAGGGCCTCCTTTTTGGGAAATTATTTTTATAATAATTATGGATCAAACTAAATAATATAATTCATAAATAATTGGTATTCTATAGTTGAAATAATAACAATTTTAGAATCTATGACTATCTTTTCCAGAATTGCTCGAAACGTAGTGCATAAAATAAAAATAAAATAAAAATAAAATATGTTTATTATGGAACATAAGATACATGTATCACTTATTCCACGTCATTAAATTTGAAGGCATCCCTACTCATCGGCAAAGAAGACAGAGGGTGTAGTGCATACAGGTAAAGTATCTTAGCACGAGATGTAAGAGGAAATCAATGCGTTTCCCATGTCATACGATTCCGGGTGTAATGATTGCGAAACGTCTAAGATTCCGAGTTCCGAGGCCTATGTTTCACATATATTATTTAACATTTAGTGGAATGAAGGCTTCAGTGATAGCTTAGCCCAAATTAACATCTGCGACTTCTCTGGTCTCGTCTCATCGTCTCCCATCTGCCGAAATCTATAATAAACCAGTGGCGATACAACCTTCAAGTCTGGAGAGATAGATATCTGTATAGACTGATTCTTGATATTTTTGTTTTACTTCTTTTGGCGCGTTAGGGAAAAATGATGAGAGTAAATTTTTACTATGCGCGCGCACACCGTCTCAAAAATCTGACACCCGTACACCGCCACAAAAAACCGACACCCTGAAGTTAGCTATAGTCAACATTTTAGTTTTTTTGTGATATTTAAATAAACTTTATTTAACTAGATAATGCGTTATAATAACTTTCAATGTATTGAATACCTTTTTCTCTTGTTAGTGTAATTTTTTTCTACAAACGTAGAATAAATTTTTAAAAGATTTTTATCTTGTTACGCTTCTGACGTGCAATAAGTACACACACGTTTTTTTATCTTAGTAAGTAGTTGGCAAATAGGTCATCAGCCTTCTGTGTCTGACACACGCTATTGATTTTTAGATGTAAGGCATGCCAGTTTCCTCACGTTGTTCTCCATTACGTACGTGCTAGTGTTAAATATGAACATAGAAAGGAAAATTCTGTGATTTGAATACACGATCTCAGGATTGAGAGTCGCACGCTCAAGCCACTAGGCTACTCTATTGGCAAAATGGCGGAACATCAATGTGAGGATGTATTTATGCATTTAAAAAATGGTTTTCTTACGACTTTACAATAAAATCTTACATCGAAACAACAAAGTAACAATAAATACTAATTACACCCTTTAACAAACACAGCATGCTTTAAAACGATTACTAACAGAATTCTTACAAACTCTTAACATGATTTATAAAACGAGAAATATAAACTTTTTGCAAGGTTTTGCTCTGCTGTGAGTAACGGGTGTAGAGTCAATTTCAGAGGAAACATTTTCGGGTAACTTACACATCCTAGGAATAACAGCGTTACTCGTTAGAACCAGTGTAATCATTTTTGTTGAAGTGAAATTTCTTTAGGCGCATGAGGGTATTTACGGATGAAACGTCACGAAGATGTGCAGCGTTTTTGTCGAAGGAAAGGGAGAGAGCGATTGAGAGAGAATGAGAATTGCGAATGACCTTATAGAAATTCTATTTTTAAAATTAAAATTTCGTAAAGAGAATTTATTAGTATTTTATGCAAAATAATTAATTGAAATCTCAAATTGTATGTGACGAATTGTAAATTAAAATGCCACGTGTTTTTACTATCGAAGAAATAAATTTAAAAAATTAAGTTTATTATTTGTATTAATTTTTAACACTTTTAATATTTTAATGACAATTAAATTCCTAACATATCTTCCCTTTTCCCACCCTTTAAGTCTCGGAAATTTGTATACATATGAACAAGACTTAAAAATTAGTTTTAATAATAATTTAATGACATGTGTACTTTGTACGCACGTACTTTTTTACTGATATTATAACAGTAGAGTAAATCCAAAATGGCCGTATGTATTTGTTAAAAATTCTGGCAATTATTTGCCGCGGTCTCTTAACCACAGTGCGGTGTAAATGTATTCCAAAGGATTAAATACAGAGATAACAATGCCATATAATTTGCGGTTAAGCTGTCTAATCACGCCTACTTGTCACTGGCTTAGCGCCAGGCTAAGTGATGTACAGTTGTGACCGAAATGTTCACTCATCCGCATTGGAATGTACTGATTGAGCCGAGATGCACTATGTACTATGGTGTAAAATACAATAGAAGGTTTTATATAAAAAAATACAATTATCATGTTTATTTTTTGCATTTAAAACCAGATTAACCAGTAGATAGAGATCTTCTAAGTCACTTTTTTCTATGGTCAATAGTTTACGGATTACGGATTTTTATTATGTTGCTTTTTCACACTGCGTGTTACACTATCGAAGTTCTCGTATGGAAATATCTGAACCTAACTCTTTTAGAAACTAATCTGTGACCTATGGTCATCAGGAATAATGGTGGTTAGTATAAAACGGATAAGAAGTCTAATGGTGAAAGAATTTCTAAAATCGGTCCAGTAGTTTTGAAGCCCATGCAATATAAGCAAACACAGAGTCAAATATTAACCTTTCTAGTATTAGTGAAGATAATTCGGAAAATAAGCAGGCATTATATTTCAGACAATCCGTATGTATGAAGATTATTGTTAATTCAACACGACATAAATCTGTCTTTTATTATAAAGTTAAACGCACATTAACTATTAAATACAATCATCCATCAACTTTATGATGCGATATAATAAAACGCTAACATAATATAGACAATGAGTAAGGGAAGTCATTATTACCGCGAAGATTGTTAAAAAATGTATTACATAATTGAAACAAAGCAATTCGTTTCGAGTTTCCGAACGTGATTCCCGCCAATTTTTCAACATGGAATACAATAATGGCGGATCTGCTGACGATAATGGGATTAATGGTAATTTTGTATTACCTAACAGTAGCATCGGGGTGGGGTTGAGACGTCGGGAACCACTTTCAGTTTCTGCTGCTTACTTGCTTCGTAAACACGGCTTACGTAACGTGTATACCCGGTTTGACAGCCCGCATTTGCATGACATACTTTTTAAAATTCGAACGATTTATCTTAATTGTCTATGATCAGACTTTGACGAGTTTATACATAATTTTGACTTAATTAAAAAAATCGAATCCGGCCAAGAAGTGAATGTCATTTTTTTTAAATAATGTGTAGAACGAAGTGCATTATCATTAGTGCTCGCCAAAGTGTTGTGTTTGTTTTGTGAAGATATATCAAGCTAAAGCACCATCTGTCGAAAAGTAAGTCAATCTTAAACCAAAAGAAAATATCAGGAAATGAAAACGAATAAAAATTAAACTAGGGGAATCTATAATTTTCGTATATTATTAATATAACAATGTATATTATTACCGCAATGTTATTTTTGTATGAATTATGTTCCCAAGCATGTAATCAAAAGCTATTGTTTTATTAACCAATAACCAAAGCCATTATTCGCTATTTCTCAGTTAAGAACAAGTAACGATTTTAAATCGAAAATCTTATTGTGAGTTACCTAATATCAATGTACCAATGTAAATCCAATACATTAAAAATTACAGATAGCTTAAAAAGTACATTTGTATATAAAAGATACATTATATATGAAACGGTAGCGTAAATTATTTAGATAAAAATAATTAAATTATTAATATTTGACTACAAAGTAAGCAACTAGTAAGAATAAATGCAGGAATTTGAATGCCAAATTGTCAGATATAGAAGTAATGTTCTAGTGAAACATTATTATTCAAAAATTAATAATATCCCGTAAAGCCGCAAATGTCTCGCTATTTTAAGAAATATCGCACGCATCTTAAGTATGCTTAGCACAGTCGAAATATATTTGAATGTTTTTGACACGCTATGTAATTAAATCCAAATAAAATTATATAAATCGATATTCGCCACGCCAAGTAATGCTTACTTTTGAAATTATATAAAACTGTACTTATTACTTGGAACTAACAAAATCTTAAAACAAAATATTTATTTAAGTTCCCCACATTATATATAATGCTATATCTACATTACAAGCTTTCTTTTCTAAAATACATGACAATGTTATATTAACATTTAATTATTAGTCCGGGATCCACCGCCCATTTTTGCACTTGATTACTATCAAGCTAATTTTCCGTGAGTAGCTTTATTTTGATGAGACGCCCAATAATTTCCTGTACGAAACTCTCGGTTGTGGTAGCTAACAGAAGTAGCAAGGATAAAATATGTTGATTTGATGATTCTCAAATATTTATTACTAACTGATTTTTTTTTTGTTAAATCTCAAGACAATTATCTAAATTATTCGAAACAATATTTGTCCTACAAAATCTATGGTTTGATCAAAGAGTCCCCTCTTTCCGACATGTATCGATAACGAGGTCATCATAAATGATTACTAACCAGCTGATTTATTTATTTTTACTTAGTTAATATTTATGTAATTTAACAGACATATTGTCCTACAAATTGCAATAAATATATAATATATGGTAAACTAAAATTAACAAGAAATTGATAAGTAAAAATATTACACTTCCAGTTTTAGATGTTAGTAATAAAAAACAAAAAATCACTAGCAAAACAGCGGATTAGGTATCAGATAGGCACTTAACAATGCTTTTATTTTAAATTGATCTGCCCACTACCGAATATGTCAAGCTCTGGATAATTAGCACAATGACCGTGAAATGAAATGATAAGATTTTTGTGGACTAAATATTTTTTTGAACAAAATTAATAACAAAAATTGTCTTTGGTCTACACTATAAGTACATTTAAATAACACGTATTTATACAACTGCAACACATATATTCGTAAGTAAACTGAATCCTCATTAATTGTCCGTAAGTTTTAATTAATAAAATTGGTTATGAAAAATGAATGGTATCTAATGCGAGAATAATTATTAATTTATTGGTTATCTATTAATTTTTCTTGTAACTATTGCATTACATTTAAAAATGCATTTAACGCTTTTCGTTCTGTCTGAGAGTCTGAAATATTTTCACAATATTTATCTTGTGTAAAAAGGAATGGAATCATTGTCTATGTTTGTATTTAAAAAAAACAGTGGCGCTACAACCTTCTAGGCCTCAGATTTCTATACGGATATAGAACGGATTTCATGATAATTTATTGTCCGAGATGACCTACTTCTGTGCCTGACACTCGCTGTCGACTTTTTAGGGTCTAAGGCGGCCTGGCCTGCCTTCCTTCAACCTACGTGCGAGTTAATTGCGCACATAGGCAGAACGTCAATTGGTGCCGGGAATCGAACCTACGATATCAGGAATGAGAATCGCGCGCCGAACTCACTAGGCCAACCATTCTTTGTATCTATTATCTCTTATCCAAAGCTTAAAACAATTTTAAATATAAAATAGACGTATATTAAGCAATTCTTAATTAAAAATCATAGAAAATAAAAAGGAAAGAATAAACTATTCAATCGGGAAAACCAAGTTGAAAGGAACACCTAGTTTCTTCCACAACTCGTAAGATTAAATCAGTCTTAGGATTTGTGCTTCAGAAGTTCTTGCGAAATGGCAAGGCCAGTCTGATGTTTCAATTATTTTTGTTTGTATTACAAATAGTTTAATTGCAGTTAAAATAATAGTGGGTGGACTCATTTTTATGTTTGTTTGATAATATAGTGATCAGCCCAATGTGTAATGGAACGTCATTGACATTTGTCAATGTCACAAAGTGACATATGCAGATGGGGTGCTATGCCAGTGACGTTATTTGTAGAAATGGGTTACTCAATTAGTAGATGTTATAACCGTTTTTTTATATAAAGTATATAGCAAAATACCAAAATCACTATATAAGTGCTCGCCGAAAAAATCTTTGTTTTACATGGAAACGAACCTAGCAACCTGTTAAAAGGAATATAATAAACAAAGTTCAAGATGATTAATTCACAGATTTATTATAGTTGCTTACAAAAAACTGAATTGTTTTTCAGTGTATAACTTTTTAGGTCTTATATTATTACTAATTCATGCTCGAAACTATTATTTGGTAAGCTGTAAGCCGTGGGTCAAATGTTAAATGAACAGCAACATGACTTGTGTCCATAACATTAGTGTCTCATTACCGAATATATCAAATAATCATATCACTATCGAATTAATTGTATCAACTTTGCAAAATGATATCTGTGGAAACTAGGCTTCTGTTTCGCATCAATATTTCAAAAACATTTTAACTACATATCAACTGATAATATTATGAAATTGTATCTAATGATTACATACCTATATTTTCCAGTATACACTGTACTGTATAGTTCGCATTCCGACTTGCGATCCAGCTTTTAATACGTGTTTACATATTATCACGTAAGCTCCTATAAAATTTAAACTTTTATAAGAAATATAAACATGTTACAGATATATACGATATATAGTATACATACACTACGTAATACTTGTTGAGTAAGGGTTTAAAGTGTACTTTTTTGACTTAAGAAACCCGTTGGTTGACAATTTGATTTGTATTTTCTTTTGCACAGATTACATCAAATTAATAATTAAATTGTATTTTATCTACATTAGGTACAATGATTTGTAACTGATGTCTCACATTTAACTGTTACTATATTTTATAGGACACTCACTAGTAAATACAGATAGTGATTTATAGACAACTACTAGTTTAAAAAAATCCAGTCTAAACTAGACATGGTAAAATCTGCGCGAGATTGAATTAATTACGGACGCAATCGCTATGAATAAAAATTATTTGTAATGTACGTCGAAACAGTTTTTATTATTTTATATTTTTTTGTTAAATTGGTATGACAACATTTACTCACTTAAAAATTTGATTAAAGTGTATCAATTAGTTGTGCTACACATATACAATAAAGCCGTCTTTATTATTTCGTTATCCTAATTCCTAACACAAATTTTATGTAACACAAAATATTCTAAGAATACTATTCTAAATTTACAAAAAGGTTAAAACATTTACAAAAGGAAAACGTATTGAAAACATTTAAATAATCAATTCGACTTAGGGTTCTTCAAAAAAGAGCGGACCTATTTTTAAAAGGCTAGCAACGCACTTGCGAGCCCTCTGGCTACTGGCTAGTGTCTATGGCGACGATATCGCTTAACGTCAGATGAACCTCTTGCCCGTTTGCCCCCTGTTACATAAAAAAAAAGTCATACCTAATACGGTTGGGTTGTGTGATAGTGTGAATGTAAGGGTGTGTATGTGGGTTTCTCTTTTTTCAGACAGTGTGAGTGTCGACATAGGTCTCAAGATCAGGCTTTAATAAACTAAATTCACGATTTCAGTGGTAACCCTACTTGCGAATTGATTTGCAAGGTCACTTTGCGTAATTATTTCACATAATTTTATATTCGCGTGCGCATTCATTAGTTTATTTTAAAAATGAGATAGTGTTTTCATATTTTTTTTGATTGCGTTTTTAAAGGCAGTTTTTGCCGCGCTCCACCATTATGTGGAACCAGCTGCCCAAAACTGTTTCCGAACCAATTCGACTTAGGGTCCTTCAAGAAAAGAGCGAACCAATTCTTAAAGTGCCGGCAACGCCCTCGCGAGCCCTCCGCATTGAGTGTCCATGGGCGGTGGTATCAATTAACATCAGATGAGCCTCCTGCCCGTTTACCTGTTCTTTAAAAAAACCTTTAATTTAAAAATGAGATCGTGTTTTCATATCTAATTTAATTACTGAATTTTATGTTAAGGGATCGTAAACATCAACTCATCATTGGGTTCATCCAATAAAGCTTTGGCCTCTGATTAGATTATATATTAAAACTATTGTCGCACTAAGAGATGGGAGTCATTTTTACACTTGTAATAGTAGGTTCATTCCCCGGATGTGCATCAATGGTCTTTCTGTCTATGTGAAAACATCGCGAGGAAAACGGCCTGCCTTATGCCGGCCATACACACTACGGTCTACCGGAGAGGTCCACCTGTGCAGGTATGCCTGCGCAGGTGGACTCGAAAGAATCGATTTTCGATCTTGCGCCGGTCGCCTGCGCAGGTTCAAAAACCTGCACAGGTCTATTTCCACACACATTCCGGTCTACCTGCACAGGTGGACCTCTCCGGTAGACCGTAGTGTGTATGGCCGGCATAAGACACAATAAGTATATTCTAGTTTGTATGACGTCAAAAAGTCGACGGCGTTTGTGAAGGACCTATTAGATTGATGATCATGAAACAGATACAGAAATCTGAGGCCCAGGCCTAAAATTGTTTTAGCGGCACTGGTTTTTTAATGTAAATACACTATGTATTAGACAGGTGATATGTTCCTAAACATTTACTTAGAAATATATATTTTTTAATAAATAGTAAATGCAGTAGCTAGGAGCTTGAGCGTTCGCGTCTGAACACTGAGATATGGGGGAGAGGATAGGAGTATCACGAATAGACACCATGGACACCTTCAGATGCGAATACGTTGCCGGTATATTGTAGAATTCTGCTTTATATTGTATGAATGAATATCCAATTAAATGCTGTATGCATTGGAATTTACAAATGGAGGCGCTAGTTTTTGTTATGAAATATGACCTCATTAAGAGGTCTTCGGTCAGTCGGTGTCACTGACAACTATGTGTTGAGAAATACCTTGTTTCTATGCTGGACTTAGATTTATAACTAAAGAATTTAGTCTTACGGCATTTTAAATGAAAGTGTTATTCATCTCTGATAGTATATTTATTATGATTGATAAAATTGGTTTGTTTTGACGAAGTAATTTTATGTCTTATGTAGTTTTGCAATACAGGTGCCTTTTTTTCTTACAGCGGTAGCCTGGAAGAAATAGAAATATATAATAAAAGTAAATAGAAATCTAATCCACTTGAACACACATTTTATCAAAATCGCTCCAGCCATTAGAGGTTCAATTACAAACACACGCACAGAAGATTTATATACAAATTGTATATAAATCTTCGTAATATGTATAAATATTAGTAATACAACCTATTTAGGACACAGCTGTAATGCCAAAAAAACATATCCTATTCGCAGAATATTTTATTATTTCCAGCTCTGTACAAAGCGTTCCAAACAAAATAAACATAAAAATAAACTGTTTGTTTTTAGTACCATACATACATAATATATTACGAATTCGGTCACGTGGTTACAATGTCGATTGTGTAATGAGAAATACCTGACCTGACCTAATGTGTTCGATTATCGCGGAATAGAAATTGAGCGCAATTATTATTTACATTTTATTGCACGACGAAACTATAATCTCTATAATAGCTTATATTCAGCCAACAATTAAGAGAGAACTTAGTAATACGTTAAAAATGAAATAAATTAAACTAAACGATAAAATTAACGAACTTAAATTAATGAATTATTGTTATTCCAAGCGTATAAGTTTTTTTGAGTGCCTCGGTCTGTGTACTTGGGAAACTCTTGATAGTGAGAGCTCTGCTGATCAAGGGTTATTTTACATTTGTAAAAGTCTGTGTAGTCTTCCAAAGTGAAGCTAAGGGGGTGACGAATAGGCCTCCTCTTTTTGTGCACTATTAGAGAGGATAGAAAGTAATAATAATTTATTTTCTACCATATAACATTTACAACGAACAATAAGATTACAGTTGAGGAGGTATTGGGAGACTGGTTTTCAAACTAGGTTTGAACCTGTGATATAGATAACCAGGCTTCCATTCCACAGCAAAGTCATATTGAGTGGTAACAAAAAGTACATAGAAGTTAGTAGAAATAAAGTTGTATGGGTGTATGTGAGTGTGTGTGTGTGAGAGAGAGTGTGTGTGTATGTGAGTGTCTGTGTATGTGAGTGTGTGTATGTGTGTGTGAGACAGTCAAATACCTCGGGCATTTCGTTAACCTCTACTCTGGAAGACGATACTGACGTACTTGACGTTTTAGTGCAAATTGGACGTCATTTTATGTCTGTACAAAAAAATCATACAACGCCCGTCATGTTCAGTTCAATAATGCGTTCTGGATGTTGATGGGGATCCCTCGCAATGCGTCTTCAATGTTTGGTTATGGTGGACTGTTTTTACGCCACGATGCGCAAGCGTACTCCTTTTAAAAATAATTTAAAACAACTATTAATGGCCTAATCTTTGTATCTTTCTTCTTTATTATAGCTACCAGTATGTTTGTCGTTCTCCGGATTTATAAATTTTGAGCTGTCATGTTTTGTTTTGCTTTGTTCTGTTTCATATTTTTTATCAGTGAAACTTTTTGTGGATACATCCAATGTATTTATTTTATGTTTTATTTTTAACTTTTTATTTTTTTTATTGTATAGAGATGTATCTGTTTTGTTTCCCAAATAAATAATATGATATTTAGGCCAATTTTGTAACTAACACAATAATAACAATATGGTCTTATGATTGTTTGCTTTTATAAATATAATATTATTATAATTCTACCACAAAAAAGCATAGCTCGGCCCTAATATAAAACGTTGTAACTAAAACAACTAACTTTGATCCAAAAAATATGGCCGGACAACAAGCGCTGAATTTCATTGAAACGCGACCTTAATTTGCCAAAGGACATGCATAATAAAGACATCATTATCAAAAACAACTGAGCAATTTGGTGTCCAAAAATAGTTTATCATAAAAGGTGTAAATCAACAGATAATATTGGCATGCGAGGAACGCGGTCAGTCGGTTTCAATGTCGACTTACGATTGTATAACGTACCGTAATGAGAGAAAAGTGGGTTGCGTCAGCAGGTCACCGCCGTACAAAAGGCATGTACTAATTGATTGGGAGTTTCTTAATAATTATTATCTTAAGTTAATGCGTTTTGTCTAGAAATCTTTTGGACATTTCTTCGGGCTTTTTTATGTAAAGGGGCATGATCTGATGTTAAGTGATAAATGCACACTCACATTTCCTTAAGGCTCGCAAGTGCGTTGCCGGCCTTTTATGAATTGGTACGTTCTTTTCTTGAAAGACCCTAAGTCGAATTGCAGGTTCGTTTTGTGTTTGTAGGAATTTAAGGCTCTGCCCCTTAAGTAATATGATAACTCAAATATTTATATTTTAATAATTAACTCTATAATTTAAAAAAAGTCTATGATAAAATCCATGTGTTAATGTTATCAGGTCATTATAAAATTGTAGTAAGGATAAAAACCTTATTTAAATAACGAGTACTTATTAACTAAATAACTAACTTAATGTGTACATTATCATACCATATTGATTTTTGCTATTACTATGTCTCTATATTGATTATTATAAATGTCAAAGTCAAATAAAACTTAATTTCGTATTAAGAATATATTATTATACCTAAGTAAAACCTATATGTCTTTCTGTCCTAAAACGTACAGGGTGCTCATTTTGAGTTTGAGTTTAACGTGGTACTCATATAACGCGATTTCAGTCCCTCGTATAACACGGCTGCCGCATATTATATCGCGGAGATTTCATTTTTTTTTTCTTTTTTTTTCACACGTAATATTTCTGTACTGTGCCATTTATAATGATATCTACGTACTTATTTCGTTCATAATAGTTTTTTTAATATTCGATTAAAATCCCCTTTCACGAGATAAGATAAACGTAAATCATTTGTACATAACGCGTTATATGGGGCCATACAAGCATGTAATGCAAGAATATTCGTACAACGCGTATTATATAACGTGAGGCCAATCTACCGTGTTATAGGAGGGGTAGATAATAATTCTTGGATTTTATTATTTATGCGGTAATTTTAAATTTTATTCATAATTTGCTAAGGTTAGAATCATCATTATAACATAGTCATAAAGATTTCTATATAAGTTTTATGACTTAACCTTATTGCATCAAGACGCACGCACGCGCACCTTGTGGTCCGCGAGCAGACGACCACCAAACTTTCTCTATTTTGTTTACAGTCAGGTTTTACGGTTGCCTGTATACTTCCTTATGTAGATACTACCTAATGTCAGTGAAACTAGTGTGTATAGTCTATATTTTCTAATATTCTAAGTATTTTTTAAATAACATTTATTTAATATAAAATGTGGTTATAATTACAAAAATAATGTGTTTAAAATATATTACTAAAAGGAGTCCCTTTAGGCAAGGTTCCGAAGATACTGGAAGCGTTCCCGCTTTGAATAGCTAGACTAATCATTTGTCAGAGGTAGCTGCCAGTTCTTCGGTCTCCTATAATGTCGACTAACCTTTTTGCTATTTCCTTAAAAAGCCTTATAGCGCTAGGACCCCACGGACCAAGGGTCTCGACACCGAATAATAAAACTAATTCAGTTTCAAGAACGACGTAACATTGCTTAATTTAAAGTAAATATTTGTTTCTGTCCGTTTTATGAATATAGAGAACTCAGTTTTATTATTAACTTAATTAAAACAGTGAAATTTAATTAATTTCATTTCTATTCATTCATTTCAGTTAGATAAAGATGCAAATTGAGCTGTGTTGGTCTAGTGGTTTCAACGTCTATCTCACCCTTGGAGTAGTAAGTTCGATCCCCAGCTTTGCACCAACGGAGTTGTGTCTTTGTGCACATTTAACACTCGCTCGTAAGGTGAAGGAAAACATCGTGAGGAAAGCCGGCATGCCTTAGATCCAAAAAGTCGACGGTGTGTGAGTCAGGCACAGAAGATTGATCACCTACTTTCCTAGTCAAGTCAAGTCAAGTCAAAATCATTTATTCATTTCGGTAACGCAATGTACACTTATAAACGTCATCACGAAATACATATTAAATGCTTCTAATTTTACATTTACTGCCAGTTCTCAAACCAAGGGCGTAGAACGGACGAGAAGAACTGGCAATAAACTCTCCGCCACTCTTTTTAATCGCCAAGTTTTTTATTTGACACCATGTTTGTAAGGAGCTGCAACCATTTATTACACCATATTCCACATGACATCTTAAGTAATTAATAGTTAATTAATAATAATAAAATAAATTAAAAACAAAGATTTGTCCTCTATCAGCAGTAGGCATGGTGAAATAGGAGCACGCACTTACATTATCGTGGGAACAACACGCTATTAGAAATAATCACCTAAAGGTACAGAAATCTGAGGCCCATGCCTAACAGATTGTAGCGCCATTGTTATATATAAAGCTGCAAATTGACTAACGAGATTCATAAAACACCGTGGTTGGTATAGCAATTGTCAACTAGTAATTTTAATTTAATTTACAGTGATATCTAGAAAGCTCCTTGCGGCATTGCACCCATAACTGAATGCATTTCCTCGTTAAGTAGGAAATGATATTACTTGCCCGTCACTTATAAGCATTTGATATTTGTTTAGATTCAAAATTCAAATTCAAAAATTATTTAAATTCAAAAATCATTTATTCACGTAGGTAACACAATGTATACTTGTGATTCGACATTAAAGAAATAAATATTAATGCTTCTAATTTTACATTTACTGCCAGTTCTCAAATCAAGGGCGTAGAACGGAAGAGAAGAACTGGCAATAAACTCTCCGCCACTCTTTTTAATCGCCATGTTTTTTTTTACACAACGTTTGTAAGGAGCTGCAACCATTACACCATGTTCCACATGACATCTTAAGTAATTAATAATAATAACATAAATTAAAAACACAGACTTGTCCTCTATCAGCAGGAGGCATGGTGAAATAGGAGCACGCACTTACATTCTCGTGGGAACAACACGCAAACACATAGTCGAAATAATTAATGTTAATTTGTGTATGCGGTGATGTCACCGCATACATTTCAAAGATTTTACTCTTTTTAAATAAAATAAAATAAAATAAAATATGTTTATTATGGAACATAAGATACATGTATCACTTATTCCACGTCATTAAATTTGAAGGCATCCCTACTCATCGGCAAAGAAGACAGAAGGTGTAGGCCGAGAGAAAAAGCCGGCGTAAAAAACTCTCGGTACTCTTTTAAAACAGCAAATCATCAAACAACACTTATTTAAAACAAATATCGCAAATTAATTAGAAGTAGCCTGTCTAGCACTAGTCCCAGGCCCTTTTATCAACTAGATAATCGTTGACTTTATAGTAAGCCTTTTTACACAGCTTTTCTTTAATACATTTCTTAAATTTATTGAAAGGCAGAGATAAATGAACCTCTGGGATTTTATTAAAGAAGAGTATCCCTTTTCCCAAAAAAAGAATTACTAACTTTAGATAGTCTAGTACGGGGAAATTGCAGCCTGCGTTTGTTCCGTGTATTAACATTGTGCGTATGTTCTATTCTAGTAAACTTATCACTATTTTTGTATACATACATAATATTTTCATAAATATATTGCGAGGGAAAGGTAAGTATATTAATTTCCTTGAATTTATCTCTAAGAGATTCCCTACATTTTAAATTATAGATTGCACGAATAGCCCTCTTCTGCAGGATGAAAATAGTTTCGACATCAGCAGCATGACCCCATAATAATAAGCCATAAGTCATTAAGCTATGAAAGTAACTAAAATAAACAAGTCTAGCTGTATCGACATCAGTTAGTGAGCGAATTTTTTTAACCGCGTAGGCTGCAGAACTAAGTCTCTTCGCCAATCCGTTAATATGAGGGGACCACTGAAGTTTTGAATCCATGGTGATTCCGAGAAATACAGTTGTATCATCCAGATTCAATTCCTCACCGTTTATAATTGGTCTAGTATCCATAACCCTTGCATTGTTTGCACAAAATTTAATGCATTTTGTCTTTTTTGCATTAAGTAGAAGGTTATTCATACTAAACCAATGGACAATCGAAGACAGAGCATTGTTCACATCGTCAAAATTTGTTATTTGTCGTTTGATTTTAAAAATCAAGGACGTGTCATCAGCAAACAAAACTATCTGATGTTTTCTCTCTACCATGAAAGGTAGATCATTTATATAAACTCAAAGCCGGCAGCACAGATATGGGTCTAAAATTTGTGGGGTCCGAAGTGCTGCCCGTTTTGAATAACGGTGTGATTTACTTATCTTCATCTGGTCTGGAAAGACTCCACAATCTATACATTAGAATATTATAAGTGCATTTAGGTAGGCGGTGATTCATATTAGACAAAGTATTTATTTTATTTTTGCCCTCAACTATATAAACCGCAAATTCACCCGACAGGGAGTTCTGTTCTCACCTCTGGGCAGGAGCTCCCCAGTACCAGCTCCTTCCACTTGACAGTATTAAACGTCAAGCGATTCGAATCGTGGACGACCAGTCACTCGGAGCGGCTTGATCACTTGGTGTTGCGTAGAGATGTGGGATCTCTCTGCATCTTCTACCGCATTTACCATGCAGAGCATTCAGAGGAGTCGTTCAGACTATTATACCTGCAGCTGAGTTTCATCATCGGACTTCAAGGCAGAATACAAAATACCATCCGTATCACCTCGACGTTCGTCGTGCCACAACTGAGCGTTTCTTAAGGCAGTTTCTGCCGCGCACCACCACTATGTGGAAGCAGCTCCCAATGAAGTATTTCCGAACCAATTGCACTTAGGGTCCTTCAAGAAAAGGGCGTATGAATTCTTAAAAGGCCGGTAACGCACTCGTGAGTCCTCTGGCATTGAGAGTGTCCATGGGCGGTATCACTTAACATCAGGTTATCCGTTTGCCCCCTGTTCTATAAAAAACCACCTTTTGGCGCGTTTTAGGGTAGACGACGGGTCGTAGACATCGAGAGGCATAGATTATAGGTGTCGCTTCAGATTGCTTATACTGATTTAGTTTAATCATTAGGCATATATTATTTCATGGGGTATTTGTGTATTTATTCACAACAATTTTCCCTTGTACACTTCATATTCTTAAGTTTTGACCTTCTTCGAATGTAAAATTCATTGTTAAGAAATAATTAAGTGTTTAATTAACAGTTTATATTCAAAGTTGCAGAACCCTAAAAATAATTTATTAGGCTGTAAATTACTGTGATTCCGCACTTTCATTGCTCGCTCAGCGGAACGCGAGATAACTGTTTGTTTATAAATTGTTGCGTAAGGGACATCAAGACCGACATGCAAACTACAATTATTTATACATAATTAATCTTTTTTAACAATATAAGTGTAAAGATCTTTATTCATAAGTAATTTTACAGCTACACATACACATTATAAAAGAAAACATTTAGACAATATACAAAGCCAAAACAGATAAACGAAGTATTATACGAAACAGAAACCACAAGTCAAGTTCATTAAGAGACGATTCTTATGAAATTTTTGTTGCATATTCCGTAAGTCTGAAAATCGGCTACTATCTATCTTTCAAACCCCTAAGTGATTAAGGATGTCCACCCCTAAAAAAATTTTTTTGTTTGTTACTTAAAATCTTATGACTTGAACTCTGAGGTTTATATAGAGAAAAATTCACAGAAAAACCTACAAATTTTCATTCCAGAAAACCGAACATAGCAAAATGTTCTCTGGGGTAGCATAGCAAAATGTTCTATGTTGGTATGTACTAAAAAGGTACGCTAATTAAAATCACATTAAGGAGAAACGAAGTTCGCGGGGACAGCTAGTTTATATATAATACAATAAAGTCAGTCTTCCCGCTACCTAATATATTTCCTCACACCCACTTCAGTAAGGTGGAAAGTGTCTACATCTTCATAAATTGCATTGTAGTTGGATCAAACCCGATACATTGGCTTTCTCACCGTCTTTTGGATATTGCCGTCCACTCAGCACTGTTTTAAAATTCTGTCTATTTATTCCCTACTTAATTTATGTACTTTATCGCTGTTGACAGAGGGCATCATTCAGTTCTATTACGTGATTTGGATAATCTTTTAAAAACGTCTTTGGAATCTATTTTTAACGTTCGTTTTGAAACATCTTCATAGAATTAAGCATCCTAATTCGCATTGGCGGATTAGGAGTACCCAAGATAACAAGTGTTCCTCCAGCGATGCTTTCATCTGCTTACAAATCTAGCAGTCTGGTAGTTAAAATCCTTAGATCTTTTCTACAAACTACGAGATTGCGAATTTAACAGATGCGAAATGCGTGGTTAGCACACGACAGACGCAGAAGCATGAACTATGGCTTCTAAGTAGTGTCAAGGTAAAACATAGGTAATACATAACTGACATGTTCAAATATAAACAGACATGGTAACATTTTCGAAAATATGTGCAAGGCTTGATTTGGTAATGCCTATATTCTTTCTATCAGCGCAAACCAGTATCTCTTTAGTGAAATGTGATCAGGACGTTACAGGGATATCACACGTTTGGACGAACCAAAATACACATGTTATGATATTATCTGTCACATTCTGCGTTTTTAAAAAAGGTTCAATGTTTATAGATTTGCCTGAAAGCTGACGACGTCCACCACCTTTGGATCCCTTAGATCTTGGCTGGATGGATGTTTCTTTCTTTGTGTCTAATTAACGTGCTCGCACGGTGAAGCCAAACTTGGAGCAAAAATCTACGTGTGTCAGGCCAAGAAGTCTGAATCTGAAAAATAATAATGACCATAGATGCATGCTTATGCCAGGATCCATTGGATTTAAATATCAAAACCTGGATTTTTTGGATTGGATTTAAATATTCACATACGAGTATATCATGCTTTTTTAATCCTGCATATAATATTGCGATAAAAAATGTTAATAATTTGAAGATCTTCACCAAAGAAGCGTTCAAGGTTTTCAAATTTATATTGTAGGTAAACAAAGATAAAATTTGGGTCATTGTATACATTAAAGCTAAATTTAATTAATTATTAAATTTATTTGATATTTTTCATGATCACAAGAATGTTAGCTAAAGTGTAGGTTACATTATCAATATTATGTTATTATTTCAAGACCAAAAATCTAAACAGTGGACTATGCTTTGATTATTTTCTTAATAGAATAGAAGTTGAGACATAGAAGAATCTTTATCACTGATTTCTTTTGTTAATTAAACGGCTACCACCGCCCATGGATCTACAACACCAGGGAGCTTGGAAGTGCGGGATGCCGTCGTTTAACAAGTGAAATACTTTGTGTTTTTTTTATATATAATAAAGGGGCAAACGAGCTTGCGGGACGTCCAAAAAGGGCAGTCATCGCAGCCCATAGACACCCATTTTTAGTGGGTACGTTGCCGGCCTTTGAGGGAGGAGTATATTCGGTTTTTGAACATTTTTAGGTCGTATCTCTGAGGGAAGACCCCCACCAGGAGTCGATTCCACAGTTCGCTAGTTCGCAAAAGAAAATGCCTTGTGAAACGGACTTTGGAAGACCTCCAGCCATCAAGATGATGTTGGTGAAATTTGGGACCGCATGGCCTAAAATCTGGCCGTCGTGGAACCTTAAAAAAGCGTACCGTTTCTTTAAAGGACGTCAATGAACTTGCGAGGCTTCTGGCAGTGTCAGTGTCCATGGGCGTCGTCGTCTCAATATCAGGACACACCCATATAAAACTTGTACGAGCATAATATTAACGACAGCGTAGGTCAAATACAATTACGTAAGAGAAAATTGTTACATTCTTAAGATATTTTGCCTTGTTGACCTTTGACGAGTGATACTTTTGTTTGCCTAAATAATGACGCTTCAACTATTATTTCGCAACGATTTAATGTTTGTCAATTAGTGCATTATAACATGGACCATGAACTTTTTTTACAAATGTGCATAAACTAAACTCACTTCTTCATTCGCGGTGTCTCACTGGCTGAGTATTCATTAATGTCTCAGAAATTTATTGGAATAATTTGACGCGTTGTGCTCTGACCATGACTATAGAACGTGGGTGGTTGAATTCTTCAGGTCTGCTCTGAAATATTCTATTCTGTCGAATTTGTAAATATTAGCTTACAACTTAAAATGCAAATGTTAACATTTGGACTACCAGTTGGGTTGGGAATTTAGTCCAAAATACTAGAAAATTCCCAACCCTTTTCTTCTACGTATAAATTACATGTTTCGGTCGTTCCTCAACTGAGCGTTTATTAAGGCATTTGCTGCGCACCACAGCTATGTAGAACCAGCTGCCCATCGAGGTATTACAATACGACTTAGGGTCCTTCCAGAAAAGAGCGTACCAATGCTTAAAAGGCCGGCAATGCACTTACGCATTGAGAGTGTCCATGGGCGGTGGGCACTTAACATGAGGTGAGCCCGCGTGCCTATTCTTTAAAAAACAACGGCTTCAAAAACCACGATGGAGGAGTAGTCATAGTTTTTGTCTATGAACTTATTTATGAACCGATACCCACACGAGAATAGACCTGTTGAGATTTAATATTATATGGTGGTATTAATTTATGAGTAGATTAAACTTTATACTGCATTATTCAAATATTTGTTAAGGGTTCTAAAACTAAATTGGTCTCTGCAGTACGTCGAGAGTATAAAAATCAAACTAGAATCAAAACAGTAGGTTTGTAAACTAGTTCAGTAGTTTTATTATTGTTTTAATTGATTAGTGTCTATTGCATAATGGGTGCAGTTGTCAGCATAATGAAAGATAAGGGCCCACTGTGTTGGCCTGCGACTGTCATCCCTGAGGTCGTAGGTTCGATCCTCGGCTGTGCAGCAATGCACTTTCTTTCTATGTGCGCATTTAATATTCGCTCGAACTGTGAAGGAAAACATCGTGAGGAAACCGACGTGTCTTAGACCCAAAAAGTCGACGGCGTCTGTCAGGCACCTCTTGTGCCTACCCAGCAGATCACCTACCCAGATCTAAAGAGGTTGTAGCGCCACTGATTTTTTTTATGTGCGCTATAGTACCTACGACTATGGTTTTATTCATTAGTGTAAAACTTGGGATGGCTTAAAGACTTCCATATAAAAAGATTCATTTGTAAATTGTAAAGCACGAACCTTGAACGCGGATTATATTTTATTATTTTCCACTTAAATCCATTCCTACATTAGGGTCAAGGCAGCACGTATCACCTAACTGTCAAATTTTTAACAAGTGCTGGCATCTGTTATAATTTTATCGGTAATAAAAGAATGCATTCCAAAATTGATTTGACGTCGAGTCACGACTAGTGTTCGCTTGTGCAGACAATAGACAATACAATTTATGGTATACACAATTAATTGTTATAAACTCTTTTAAAAGGTAAATCTTTTCGTCTTTAATTTCTTATTCTTTTATTGATTATTGCAGCTTGAGGTGATACAGCTTGCACTTAAGCCACATTAAGTCTTTCCACGGTCCCCGGCATCGACCGAATCTTTGCAGTCAAACCATTAAATATGCAAGTTACTGACTTTTCAGTAGCCTCAGCCAGGATGCGTCTGTAAGCTCCCAGACCGTGCACGGTGTTATCTCGGAGACCTCGAAAGTTTATTGTGTATGTCGAGACATACTCCAAAAGTTACAACCCAAATTAGTTTTAGAACCCTTAAAAAATATTTAATTAATGCATTATAAAGTTTAAAAAATATCCCCGGATCTAAGAAATCATAAATTAATAGGCCTGTTCGACTTATGAATGTCCAAACTCCAAACATAATGGATCGTTACCAGCATTTGATTTCCGGCATCGAAGTATCACACCTCGAAATGCTGGGTGGTGCCCTTCCTTAATCATCCAAAGTCGAGTTGGACGCGAAGAGACAAACGCAGCAAAAGTCGGTTTTCTCGTTCGTAATATGGGCCAACGATCATCCTCCCTGTGGCGGCAGGTCCCTGTGGAGTTAAGTGCAGAAGTGGAACGGACGGCTGTCATAAATTTCCTTGTCCAGAAGGCTCGAGTCTCCGAAAGGAGGTGGACTCGCCAAATCTGGCAACTTCCGTTGCCCTAGCAATCTCCCATTTAAAAGACCTGGAGACCACAGTGCTTTCTTAAGTTCACAATATATTATTAATATAGCTACCTAAATCTTGAAAATTTCAAATGAAAGCCAATTTAACATGAATATCAATAGTTATTATAATCATTAAAAAGAAATACACAAGTTCTTAGTTTGGCATTAAGCTAGAATAAAATATGCTACTATTATTAAAATACTTATGGTTAGTGAATACCCGGCCTTATGCGTTATGTATGAATGTAACGCAATACTTAACAATGAAATTAATTACGCGATCATTAGGATATTGTTTAATGATACGTAACTGTTAATGATTTAATGTCTGATATAAAGATAAAAGGCTAAAATACTTGCCTTTCAATCATACAATGTATTGTATAGCGCAATAGTTGTGTTCAACCCACTGCTTTTGTTCGTGAGTTCCAACTATAAAACCAATAGATGTTTATTTCTATGTGCACAATTAAGTTATGGTAAAGAAAAGCAGAAGTTGTCATAATAAACACGAAAGTTGAGAGCCACCTGTTTCAGTCACGCGGCTTATCACTTGATCACTTGACTATAATAGAAAAAAATCTGATAAATAAAGAGATTCTTTCATCACGTTTTTATAATAGCTTGATTGTTTTAAATATTGATTTAAATCGTGATCAATTAATTAAATCAATACCTAATCAATAAATTTGGGTTTAGATTGTTTGGTAATTAGATTTTCATATTTGACAATGGCATTAGTTTCCCACGCTTTTAGATTAGATTCATATCATGTTTGTGTTAAAAACTGTTTGTTCCAAGGTTATTTATTAAACTTCGTTATATTACAAATAAAAACAAGTAACATAAATTATTAGGGATGCAATGGGCGGCCTTAACGCTAACAAGCGGTCTCTTCCAGACACCCTGGTTAGGAAAAGCTATTAAAAAAGAAATACTTAGAGTTTAAGAAGTGTGAAGTCAAAAATCATTTATTCATATAGGTAACACAATGTACGCTAATGAACGTCAAAAAAGAAATAAACATTAAATGGTTCTTATTTTACATTTACTGCAGTTCTCAAATCAAGGGCGTAGAACGGAAGAGAAGAATTACTGGCAATAAACTCTCCGCCACTCTTTTTAATCGCCAAGTTTTTTGTTTTACACAATGTAAGGAGCTGCAACCATTACACCATGTTCCACATTACATCTTAAGTGATAAAAAATAATAAAATAAATAAAAAAGAAAGATTTGTCTTCTACAAGTGACAATGTAAAATAATACAATTAACGAACGTAAACTAAAAAAAACACGGTTCATATATTACAATTCACAAAAAAATAAATGAATTACAAAAGTCACGATTAAGCATAGGATATGGTTTAGAACTGTTTATGTATAAGAAATTAGTTTTAGAAAAAAGTTATCTTCTGATTTAATTAATATAAAAAACAACAGAATCAAATGCCATATTTCCTTCTGCGACTTCCAAACAGAAACAAATGACCTTCTAAACAGCTTAGCAATAACATGAAACAAGAACAGCTACACTTTGAAATGAACAGAACAAATACTACAACAGTTAATGCACGTAATTATGTTGGCTAATATGTAAAAAAAATTTTTGAAACATCATATTCAACCTGTCTTGTCTAACAGCATGACACTAATAAAAGTTCAACTAGCCATACGACAGTGTCCCAGTTTCGCTATTGAGTAACAGAACCGTTGTTTTATAACATTATTGTTTGTAACGTAACGGTACATAATTTTTAACGGTGATTACATTAACTCATGTAATACAGCGCCGAGAAATTATATTAGCAATAATTTCTCGGCGTTGTATGAACTCAAGCAGTGTTGGCCTAGTGGCTTCAGCGTGCGACTCTCATACCTGAGGTCGTAGGTTCGATCCCCGGCTTTGTACCAATGGACTTTCTTTCTATGTGCGCATTTAACATTTGCTCGAACGGTGAAGGAAAACTTCGTGAGGAAACCGACATGTCTTAGACCCAAAAATTCGTGTGTCACTTACTTGCCTATTAGATTTTAAAATGATCATGAAACAGATTCAGAAATCTGAGGCCAAGACCCAAAGAGGTTGTAGCGCCACTGATTTATTATATTTTTTGCATGAACTGTAAATAGATTAAAAATAATAAGAAAGGAAGGCGTAATATGCTTAGGGAATTAAGAATATCCATAGCATCATGAGCACACCACACATACACTCACGTACATACATTTTCACACCATCACACAACACAGCCGAATTAGGTATTACTTGGTTTGTATGTATTTAATATTTTTTATTGATTTTTTCCTTTCGTAAATATTTGAACCTTTTTGGATATATTATTTATTACATCTTTGGGTATATGTTAAGTATATATAGCTGTAGGATTACGATATAAATAAAGCCCATACATTTAAATTTTTACAAATGTTAACAACAGTTTAAATGTGTTATATACATTGTTTTCTACTTTCTGTTACTTGTATATCCTTCAGTACAATTGATCGGAACTTCACGGGAAAAGGCCTCCTCCAGCTTTTTCCAAATTTTTCTATCCATGGCTTTCTTTCTCCATAACGCTTCTATATCTTCTATACACCTTTTTCTAAAGCTCCCTCTTCTCTATCTTCACCTTGTTTAAAGTCCATCTTTCTTCTTCTCACTTCTATTTTAGGGCATAATATAATAATAACAATAGCCTTTATTCAGATACATTTAAACACATTTCCATTTTCATCCTCTTCTAGTGTATCTGTGTGCCCTTTTTTGGCCAAGGCAAATTTTGAGGAGCAAAATCCCGCCATCCTCTCTGGACTGTGCGACTCTCTGCCATGTACCACCTGCTGTTTCTTTTATGTGGTCTATCCACCTTCTAAGTTGTCTCCCTCTTCTTCGTGTACTGTACCTTGGGCACTAGTAAAGTAGCTTTTTTCTCAACTTTTCTGTTCCTTTTGTGCCCCACCCATTTCCACTTTAGTTTATTTATTTTTATTGTAACATCTGTTACCTTAGTTATTTTTCTTAACGCTGTTTTCTTTTTTTTTAAGAAAGCTCTTCAATACTTGTATACTACCTGTACTAATACGTATATACTGTATTAAAGATTAGAGGTTCAAAAAAAAGTATTTACTAGTCTCATGCATGGGGAGATTACCTTGGGCTTTTTTGTAAACCTAAATATAATTAAAGAGCTTTTAATCTTAATTTATAACTCTATTCTTAATTAAGGTAATTTAAGAACTTATTGCGAGTTTTGAGTCTTGAGTAAAGACGCACGATTTATCGTCATTGTGCGGGCAAGATTTTTGTGTATGTATTAAAATCTGCACCACCGCGCCGGTGGCTCTGATCCACGAAACAGAAAGACTTTCGTTAAACGAATAAGTTAACAGGGCTGCTAATAAGTGTTGATTATGCCTTTTTTTAACTAATTTTTAAATGTCTATAAATTAACCCCAAGTTCTTATATCAAGGACGTTCAAGTAGAAACACGAAAGCCTTCACCATTCCTTATAATCGCTATGTCATAGACATATGTGAAAACAATTCATAAAATTAAGGGTTTTCTACTGATAATCAACTCTATTGTTCAAAGTAATATTATATCTTACGAATACGTGCGTGTTTACAAAGAACCCATTCAAAAGAATTACGTAAGGAATTCATAATTATGTGTTTTACTGCTTAAGGCGTCGGTCAAAGTTTTGAAAAGGGCATACAAGAGAGGACCTTGGTTATTATATCTATTGTACCTTAGACCTTTAAATTAATTGGATTATTAAACATTTTAGAATAACATGTCGATTTTGATTACTGTAGGACGAGGCCGAGTAGCTAGTAGTAGTTTTATACAAAAAAACTTTGTAAGTAATAACTTGCGTCCCTAATAAAGTGTAAGAGAAAATCTTCGAATACTCAATAGAAAAGCTTGAACCCAATTCTTCCTTCAGTACCTTCATATCGTTCCAAACATGTTCCAAAGGTACCCGTCGTTTATTGATTTTGAATTTTGAAAATAGTTATATTCATATAATCTAACCGCTAATCGATCAACTTTAGTCAGTAAAGCGGCAAAGTTTTTAATGAGCTCTTCGATAAAATCAAATGAAACATGCAGAAATCTAGTTGACTAGACTAGAAAACTAGCTGATAATGGGTGCATAATTTATTATTAGCTATATAAGGTTAAGATTACTGTGTATAAGCTTGACAGCGCGCCATTGAAGGAGGTTCAGGAGATTCGTGACTTGGGTGTTATTATTGACAAAAAATTAACGTTTACACCACAAGTCAATAAAGTAGTCACCACATCCACACGAATGCTTGGATTTCTTAAACGGAATGCGGATTGTTTTGGTTGTACGACTAAAACAATTTTGTACAACGCTCTGGTGCGCAGTCATGTTGAATTTGGCAGTATTATATGGAATCCACAAATCCATTCGCAACGCGTTGAAAGCATTCAAAGATCTTTTACGCGGCACCTAGCTTTCATAAGCAGAGGATTTTCACATAGGCACCCGTACCATCAGCGACTCAAAAAATTTAATATGATATCTCTGTACAATCGAAGAACTCTAGCCGGTGTTACCTTCTTGCATAAATTGCTCAATAACTATATACAGATCAGTGACCTCTTACAGGAAATCAAATTTGTCGTCCCTTACTCATTCCCTAGGTTTAAAATCAACAATATCTTCCAAATTCCTTCTGCCAAAACCAACCTAGGAGTTCAGGCACCTCTCGTTCGAATACTTCGCGATTTCAACAAATTGAACACAGCGTATCCAGAGCTGGATATATTCGGTAGTGGGCTGATCGGTTTTAGAGAAAGCATTGTGGGTTGCCTTTCTCAAACCTAATTTCGCTGTTTTGATGATGATTTTTCTTTTTTTTCTGCTCTAAGTGCCAACAAATTTCTGTAATTTTTTTTTATTTTATTGTGTGCTTTTACTATCGTATATGTTTTAATTGTAATTTTTATTTCTATTTAAAAATTTTTTTTTGTGAAACTTATGCTTACATTAATTGTCACACATTTTAGATGCGAGATTTTTTTGTAAAATAATTAGTAATTTTAGTACTGTGTGTGATGTTATAAGCTTATTAACTAAATAAATAAATAAATAAAAAGATTATTTACAATGATGTGTGTCTTTTACAGGGTGGAGGGGGAGGCGAGTGCGGTGCGGGGTGCGCGGGCGGACGGCGCGGTAACACCGCCGCTCCGGCGCGCGCGTTTGCGTCGCACCCACCGCATCCGCTCCGAGCACTCGATGATATGCCGCCGGTACTTAGGTATAGTATCCTCATCCATCGGTATATCACACCCGCTTTTGTTACTAACCAATTCTAACCTAAGACTGAAATGTTGCTTCGTAGTCATTAAATGACAATCAAGATACCTAATATTTTAAAACATTACCAATTCAAAATTCTGGCGTTGGAATAAAATGTTGTTACTCACCGGTGTTGAAAAATAAATATCTACTGTTCATCCATCCATAAACAAAGGAAGTTAAAATAATTTGGAACTCAAAGTCTAGCACATTCTGATACAGATAAATCCGCAACGGCACACATCTTCACGCATACTTTAGATTTGATTAAGGAAAACATAAAAATAAATAAACTTAAGTGGCCATGGCAGACAGTGGACACTGCAGACAGGAATGGCGGGATTTGAAGGAGGCCTTTGCCAAAAAAGGGATACCTAAAAAGAATGAGATAGAAATATAAATGTGTTTAAGTGTAAAAGAATCTGAAATAACATGCCATTATTATTTATTAAATAATGAAAATGTAATTTAAACACTCGTATGTAGTTATCTGTGCTTTTATAACTAAATAATCTACTTTAATCTATAATAATCTAAAATATCCAAACGATGGCCTTTATCTATGTATGCCACATCGCGTTCCTTGTTGATATAAGAGAAAACTATTTCCTAATGTGGGTTTGTTAAACATTTCGATAGCGTGACAAATGTCTGTGACCCGAGTGTCGTGTTGTGAGAGGATGACCTTTGATGAGCATGCAATGTAGACAATTACGAGTCTTATCTTTGCGATACCGCCGAAGAATGATTTGTGGATGATTTAAAAAGTAATTAGTACATGATAGTTTAAACTTTTAAATTTAAACGTAATTATTGTATGGTATCTGTATGGTCATACAGGAGCAGGGTGTGAGCAGTGTTGGCCTAGTGGCTTCAGCGTGCGACTCTCATCCCTGAGGTCGTAGTTCCATCCCCCCGGCTGTGCACCAATGGATTTTCTTTCTATGTGCTCATTTAACATTCGCTCGATCGGTGAAAGAAAACATCGTGAGGAAACCAACATGTCTTAGACCCAAAAAGTCGACGGTGTGTGTCAGGCACAGGAGGCTGATCACCTACTTGCCTATTAGATTTAAAAAATGATCATGAAACAGATACAAAAAAGGTTGTAGCGCCATTGATAATATTCAAATCTGAGTTATTGTCATAAAACAACATCTTAAATACTAATACTACTTACACCATACACACATTATAATATATAAATTTACTTTCGTGAGCAATTTATTCCCCCTCCCCCCCTCTTGTCGGCAAAAGTAAGCAAAGCTCTCAAAAATAATAGTACATAAACGTATTTTTTTTTGTAGGAATCCTCGAAAATGCATTTCGTTTCAACCATAGAAATGGATATAACGTGTAAAAAAAGTAAAAATTACTGATGACGTAATCATTAATCAGTATACTGCACCTTCAGCTGTTAGTTTAGAATCTGACCAACAATAATACTTTTAAGAAGATATAGCCAAGTTCAAAATTTTGGGATTTTTCTAAATTAATCATGGCATCGGCATTTTTTCAAGTTAATATTGGTTACTTATTTAGTCTGACAGTCTCCTTGACTCGGCGTTGCGTATTTGGCTTATTAAATTCAATAAAAAGGTTCTATGATCTCCGAAATTGTATGTTTCAATTTGGCTCATCTCTTTATTAAGAAAAGATATACATACAAACAGGTGTTAAGTGAGATTATGCAGTCACGTAGTTAACAATATAACAAAGCGAAAGCAACATTATTGTGAAGAAAGGCGTAAGAGGTCTTCCACATGACTGTACAGGAAGCCATTTTGTTGATTCATTGAAGTTTTCTGCCAACCGCAAATAATTTGTTATTTGGGTCAACATACATCTCTCAAACTAACGAATATAACTGATTTTAAATAGCTTTTGGCAGGGCAAGGGTGCGCTTGCGACGGTATCACATGCCGTCCTAAGACACTCATATGTATATAATATATATATATATATATATCGACGTAGGAAAGCATATTTGCTGTAAGTAGACAAAATACCTAAAGTGACTTTTTCCTGCCATTAGAATCAGAAAAAAAAGCCGCATCGAATGACCTGGGTCCTGTGTCTCTACGATGAAAAAAAAATTACATACGCCGTTGAAAACGCCCGTACTTATATTATTTTTAGCAAGATTAAATGCTGTATGTAGACCAAAATCTAGTCATTTCAGACATTTTGCACTTACAGCAAAAGAAAATCTGCATTTTTTTCTTTACAAATACTTACTTCTTCCCATTTAAAAACTTAACGCTACTTACAGCATTTCAGCGGCGTGTGATTTTTACATTCGTTTACTTACAGCAAGTTTAGGGAACCTACAGTTTTGGTTTTTTTTTACCATTTACGACATTTTATTTCAACCAAACATTACATTACCAAATGACCCACTGCATTTCTAGATCTAATCATAATTATAAACTAATCTTACATCTTGAATTGCAATTAAAAGTACCCAAATACATAAATTTCCTGCATACAGCATATTTACCGCCTGTAAATTGATAATATTTCCGCGCGTACATTTTTCTTCCTTAGTTACAGCGTTTTAAAGGTTTGTGATTTAAAAAACTGTTTGCTGTAACTAGCCAAACACGTACTTATAGTAACTTTGGATAAAAAGTTTACATTGCAAATGGTGACTGGCAGTTAAATAAATATATGTTTCAAAAATGGTAGCAATATCATGGATAGGTCAGACACTATTAATTTTTTTCCGAAATTAATAAAGTTTTTTGGCTCTGGTGAACAATTGCAATATGTCTACTTACAGCAAATGTGCTTTCCTACGTCGATATATATATGTAAGTTATCCTATCTTTTAAGTTAGATCAAACTGCACACGGTGTGCAAATTTGATTGAAATCGGTTAAGTAGTTTAGGAGTCCATATCGGACAAACAACGTGAAAGGTAATTAATCTTAATATATATATTTCTTGTGTGCGTGTGTATGTGACTGAACTTCTCTCAAACGACTGGACCGATTTTGATGAAATTTTTTGTGTGTGTTCAAGGGGATCTGGGAATGGTTTAGATTCACAAATCAGCCCGGCAGATGGCACTGCAGTCGGTACTTTCATACTTTGCTTAATATCCTAATCGCTTTAAATATCATGCAGGACAACGTCTGTGGGGTCCACTAGTATATATATAGATGTAAAAAAAGGTATCCAGTGAGTTTAAATGTACATTTATGAGCCAGACTAGACCCAGCCTAAATTGAAATTTATTTTCATAGTAGTGTAGGGTTGAGTATCCAGAATCTGTATCCATGATTTTCCCTTTACTCGGTAAAATATTATGCACTGGTTGGGCTGTCGTGTCAGTATAGCAAAATATGGAATCCAAAAATCTATCAGAGAATACTATCAACGGTGTGCCTACACTAAGCACTGGATCTTTTATTATTGTAATGTGTAAATGTTGTACTAATGGATTAATGGTTAAATGTGAGGGCGCACGCGACCATTACGGCAGAACCTACCATTTCCGGATCCTGTGTCAAAGTCAAAATTTATTTCCTCTTTTGACTGACATCGATTTAGGGTGAAAAGTAGTATTTCATTTATAACCAATACAGCGTATATAATATACATAAACAATATTAGCGATTTTCATAGATTTAGAAATATCAATTATAAAATTTGTATTCCTTTACAATATTACTGCATATTTTGTCTGTATTTGAATGTGTTGAGAATAGAAAAGACATCCTAAGGTCGCTAGTACATAGTGAAGTGACTTTTGCAATATCTTGCGTTCAAATGTGCGTAATCCCTCAAAGGATTTCATTAATGTAAATATATTCTATTGTTTGTTTTGACTATTGTGACGCATTGAAAAGGTAAATGACATACAAATGTGATCACATACCTTAAATACGTGTTGCCCCCTCAAACAGGCTTATGGTGACTTTAGACATGTCAATGTGTAAGGCATTTCATGTGACCTTTGATGTGGACCTATTATTCTAAACCATTCAGAAGTGGTTTCTTTATCCTAAACTGGGTAGACTTTAACATTTACAAATTAAAAAAACAATTAAAAAAAATTAGTCAACATTAGGAATTTGCTTGAATTATGTAAATAGTTTACAGTTTTTCGAGTAATCCTTCTTTACAGTAATATCCGTCGCGATTTTGGTCGAATATGATATGGTCATATGACATCATGCATTATCATATAGCATTTTATAATGATAGCCATAGATTAAAAAATAAAATTAAAAATAAATCAGTCGCATTACAACTCAGATTCCTGAATCTGTTTCATGATCATTTTTCAATCTACTACGCAAGTAGGTGATCAGCCTTCTGTGCCTGACACACACTGTCGAATTTTTGGGTCTAAGGCAAGCCGGTTTCCTCACGATGTTTCCCTTCACCGTTTGAGCGAATGTTAAATGCGCTCATAGACAAAAAGTCCATTGGTGCACAGCCGGGGATCGAACCTATGGCATAGATTCAAACTAATAATACTCTCTGATCATACTGCAGTTCTCGAACTGTGACTGTCGAATTCAGTTTTTAATCAAAACTTAAAGCAAAAGCGCAGCCCAGCAGCGATTTCAATTTCTACGAAAATTCAAAGTTTTGAAACTCATTCTCTATGATTGAAGCGAACTAAATTTTTCCGAGAATATGAAGCTAGATGAAGACAAAATATTTTTCTTTTAACGTTTTCGTTTTGACTCGGTATTAATAAGAATATTGATCAATATTCTGAAATTGAAAACTTTATTCATCTTCTTAACCTCTTTGAAGCACACGCGTATTTTAAAACGTTAGTATGCTGTCGATGCCCCAATATAGGAGATTTTTTGTCTTATAAATACTATACTGACATAGCAACTAAAACCGAATTATTACTAACTCTAACTAAAACTACATGTGGATATAATCTGAAATAAAGAAGTTATTTTTACAAATATTAATTAACATTATTATAAATGGTATGTAGAATATGTGCAACAATTGTTGGTTGGCCTCTGATAAGAGCCCAAGTATTAAGATGTCTAAATTTCAGGTCAAACCCTTTGTACACTGAAGAGGAAGAACAAGAGATAGTGATAATCGTAGACTCACTGGAGACGGAGTCGGTGGAGGTCGCAGATGACACCCGGAACCCTCGACGAGCGCCATCTTACTCATCAGGTAGAAAATGTTAGGATTTTCATCATCTATCTTTTATGTTACTGGAACATTTACGGAGACCGCATTCGTGAGAGGAAAGCATCATAATTGTCCGATGTTTTAAATGCTTTGTTGATCTATTATTTTTGTATAAGATTTATCTTTTGTAGTCTTGTGCATTTATCCAATTTCTTTTCTCACAGTGGTTGCCTGGTAGAGATAGCTTGATACTAATAAGACCGCCAATTGCTTCCTTTTTCTTTAATTATTTTAATTGTACTCTATTTCTGTATTACGTGTAAATAAATAAAAATAAAATAAATAAATGTGATCTCTATATGTATAATGTTATCATATTTCTCTGGAACATTATTATATACAATATAATAATATATATAATATAATAATATATATAACATAATTCTAATGTAAAATATACCTACTGATAGGCTTCGGCGTGTAATAATAGTCGGTACAATTTGTTATTGTTTGATAAATATTAAAATAAGTTAAAAATCAATTTCGATTTACATTTTGTAATAAAATATTATATAAATATAGCAATAGAGCGAGAAAATGCTGCTAGCATTAAAGGTACACTGCTACAGGGGCCCAACTTTTAATTTTCTATTTATCAATTTTTGATTATTATTACTATGTTATTGAATATTGGACATAAATAAGTATTTAAAAGTACGTCTGTCTTAAATTATGACCTGACAAAGTTTTTGTTACTTTTGTAACTTTCAATTTTAGGTTATGGCAGCGGTGGAGGCAGCCACGGTCGCGTATCACCAAGTTTACCAAAGAATGAGGAATATGAAGTCGAGCCGAGACTCTCGGACTTAGAAAAGAATGGATCTCAAAGTACCTCCGATTCTGATGGCACCCCACCCTGTACCCTCTCCAGAAGTTTAAAAGAAGATATCCGCTCTTGTTTGGGAGGATGCCGGTCAGTATGAAATATATTTGAGAGTGACCCACTATGACAGGAACGACCAGCTCCCCCTCCCATTCTTAGAGTATGAAAAAGACCCTTACCTCTAATTAGTGACTATGTTTAGTGATATATACCTATTGACAGTCAAGAGCACGTTGAAGTTTTCACTTGCTTTGTAAAGCAGGCTTCTACTTCTACTGACTATTGAAAATAAATGTTTGCGTTCGAATTTTATAAGACTACATATTTTTTAAATATTAGATGGGAGAAAGATGTGGGGCAAGTGGTAGAAGCGGCTGTCCGTGGGGCGGGCGGTGTGAGTGCTGCTAGGGCGCGGCTTCACGCTGCCCTTCTAGCCCTACATGACCCACCCAGGGGCTATAACCGGGGACCATCGTTACCTTATTGCGGGCCTGGCGTACGACCTGGTGATGTCACCATGATGCCTAAATCTACAGGCATGTCTTTACTGGTAAGTCATTTCTTAAATTATGTAGTTTTATTTTATAGGGTAACTAGCTGACTCGGCAAACGTTGTTTTGTCATGTATTATTTCTAGGAAACATTATTTTAGTTCAATAAAAATACTAAAAAATAGGGGTTGATCGTAGAGGGGTGAAAATGAAGGAATTTTTTTTTCCATAAAATATTTTCAAGCAACAATTACTAAGCACACTTCGCTGATAGCTTGGTTTATGTAACGACAATATCTAATTACCCACAATAAATCGTTTCATTAATCATTTAAATCGATACAACGATTAGTGTTTAACTATAAAATATTGCATCCATAATGGTCTCCCGAGCTCGGAACCTTATTTAGATCTGATATATTGCCAATATTTAATATCCATTAGTGTTGCCACTTGCCAGCTCTTTAAATTTATATTGCAGATGTTTTTGAAGTTATACTTCTTTTGGCGCGTTAGGGAAAAATTATGAGAGTAAATTTTTACGATGCGCTCGTACACCGTCACAAAACTGACACCCTGAAGTTTGCTATAAAATAAATGTTGACATTTTAGTTTTTTCTATTGTTAGTGTCGTGTATTCTACAAACGTAGATTAAAATTAAAAATCTATTAATACGCCAAAGAAGTTACATAACTTCTATCGCGTCTACATAAGTACACACACGTTTTTTTAACATGTAATGTACGACCCGTACTTCCAACTTCCTGCCAGCAGCCAGCCAGCAAACAGCCAGAATTGTTTATTTCAGTTATTTTCATAGCTTGATGACGTACGGCATTCTCCTTTGGGGAAACTGTGCGGATATTAATACAATCTTATTACAAAAAAGAGCTGTCCGCTCTATATAACCTAGGTCCTAGAGTTTCTCTCCGAGAGAAATTCAAAGAGATAAACATTCTGACTGTAACTTCACAATATATTTTTGAAAATTTACTTTATGTTCACAAAAACGAACCTGGTTTTGTCAAATTGTCTGATCTTCACTCCCGAAATACTAGGAACAAAAATAATTTAACAGTTTATGCTACTCGCCTTCATAAAATAAGCAACTCGTTCATGGGTCAATGTATACGCTTTTACAATAAACTTCCTATGGATGTTCGTAAACTTCCTCTTAAGAAATTTAAATTTTTTATTAAATCAAAATTATTAACTAGGTAAAGGATATTACAGGATATCCGATTATTTAAATGATAGAAACGCCTGGGATTGAGCTGCTCGCTTATACAGCTATCGCTTGTGTTTTTTTTAAGCTGTCTTTCACTTTTTTTTTTTTTTGCATGTTGTACATATTTACAATCTGACATGTCTTGTGCTTTTGCATATGCATTTTATTTTATTCTATTGACATGTTTGTGCTTAGTGCATATTCATTTTTTTACATTTTTTTTTTTCTACACTACTGACATGTTTTGTGCTTAGTGCATATTCATTTTTTCTTTTTCTACAATACTGACATGTTTTGTGCTTTTGCATATGCATTTTATTTTATTCTATTGACATGTTTGTGCTTAGTGCATATTCATTTTTTTACATTTTTTTTTTCTCTACACTACTGACATGTTTTGTGCTTAGTGCATATTCATTTTTTCTTTTTCTACAATACTGACATGTTTTGTGCTTTTGCATACAATATTTTACACTTTGACATGCCAAGTGAATAATGTTTATATAACGATTATATTTTTCAATTTCATTATTTTTTCCTTGCTTTAAGGTACACCTTAAAAATACATTTTGTATCCATTGTAAGTGTAAACATTATGCGGGTATATCATAAACTCTTTTGCTTGATTTATAATTTGATACTTTTTAGTCTATAGTTATTTTGGGCTGGCGATCTGAGTGAGTTGTTGCCCCACATATTTTTATGGTGCCACTGGCGGTACTGCTGTGTACCGGGTTGTGCAGCTCCCTCAAAAATGGTTGAGCTGCATGAGCTATTCGGGGCATGCTTGCCGTCTGCTGGCACAGGCTTGCTCAGATCGATCTGGTTCTTTCTTCCAAAGACCAGTCCAGTAAATACTCTGCATTTGTTTACACCAATTTATTAATTTATTATTGTATTATCTGGACTATAAAAGAGACTAAGACCCCCGAGTTTGTTTCGACATTTCTTCTCAGGGCAGTCAGTTAGGAAATGTCGACTTCATCTAGTTTAGGATGACATTGTAAAAGTGATTTATATAGTCCTACTTGCATGAATAAACTATTTCATTTCATTTCATTTCAACTATGGTTTTTATTTTGGAAACGCATATTTTTTGGACGTATTTTCGTATTAATTTAGAATTTATATCATAAGCTACAATTTGAGGTCGCAGATTTTACACATAGTGTACTTTTGAGGTCTTTTATTTGTAATTTTTAGCTCATAAAAATCTTATCTCATAACTCTTCATTTCTTGGCGAATCCTTTAGGGTCTCTCAATGAGGCTATGGAATTCACTTCCCGTCCCTATCCGCTTAGCTCTTCCTTTAAATCTCTACTGTACAAGCATTACCTGTCCACATCGTATCCCTAACGTTCGTATTAACTGATCCAAAATTATCGTGATTCATGTGTCCTTTTTTTATTATTGTTCCTTTCACTTTTTACAGTGGTTTCCTGGAAGAGGTCGCTCGAAAGCGATAAGGCCGCCAGTTACCCTTCTTTTAATTAAATTATTTTAATTGTACTTTATTTCTGTATACTTTCAACAAAGTCTTAATACATAAATAATTTAATAAATGATTTTAGATAAGATTTTTGGCATGTCTGTCATGTCTTAATGCCTAAGGCTAGAATGAACTGAAAAATGCATATAATATAGGAGAAGAATTCCTTCATTACAATATCGAATTAATTATATACTAGAAAGATATGTCAACTCTTTGATAGCTGATATAACCTGCTTATAATTGCAATAGATTTGAAGGTGTGACATCACAGATAAAGCAATATTTGCTACTGGAAAGTAGAATATCATGTCATATCAAAAACTAGAATACTTGCAATGATTAAGCCTTATTAATTAATCATAAACACGTGACCGGCACACGCGGTTTCTTACGATTACAGTTTCATAACGGATAGTAACTCAATTCACTTGTCACTTGATTTTTATAGAACAATTTAGGTCAAACACGAACTAGTAGGAAAAAAATATAGCAAAAAATGTCTTTCACGTGATATCGTCATAACAAAACAATAATGAAATGATTGCTAGTTAAGTCTTCGAGTGGAAGAGAGATAGAAGCGGCGCAAGCGCCCAATGAGCGTAGTGGAACAATGAGCGTAACGGGACAATGAGTCATGTTTTATCGTGCGTGCAGCGGGCGTCATCGATTTATTAGATGTTGTCAAAAATATATTAATGTCAAATTATAGAAATGTCAAAAAGTTTTAAGACAACTTTCGATTGTTATTATTGCTTAAGAGACACAGTGGTACCTCGATATACGATTGCTCTAATATACGAGTGTTTTGAAACACGAGCAGCCGAGCAAGCTATGTTTTGCTTTGAGATGAGAGCAAGATTTTATATACGAGGAATCTCACTCTACACACAGTTCCATCCACCAGACCGCAGACAGTACGTTTGTTTTCCTCGTTTTCTGAGCATTTTTTTTGTATTTACAAACCTATTAAAGCGTGAAACCGTTTTTTTATGCAGTAACAAAATCAACTGGGGTGGTGTTTTGGGTGCTGGAGCGGATTTAATGGCATTTCAAATAATTTCGATGGAAAAAATTGCTTTGAGGTACAAGCAAGTTCACAGAACGAATTATACCAGAATATTATACTGTATTTATCTAGAACGCCAAATATATAGATTTATTTAAACCTAAAGTTATATCTTTTATGGTTTTAATAGACATACAAATTCTTCAAACCGGCCGTGACAGCTAAATGTTTATGTTTATAGTTGATCGATTTTTCATAATAGAAGGTGAAATTTGTTATATAATACTTCATGTGTTAAATATTGGGTTACTACTAGAAGGTATGTGGACTATATTGGCGCTGACGGTGACCGCGAAACTGCCTTGCCGCGGGCCATTGCGACACGATTCACCGCTTGACGGTACTATTACAGACAAAAGTGAGAAAGTATTTTTATTGTTTGTGGAGCAAATATATTATATAGGCTGTTTTTGGCGTCATAATTTTTGATAGACCCTGTGATCATTAAACACGGCACGTAAGGTGAACAGATCATAACATTCGTTCTTTAAATGTTTCTTTAGAACTTATACTACTAAAAGAACTAAGTGCACATTCCACCACGCCAAAATCTAAGTATACGCCGTAAATATGAAATAATAGACAAGAATTACTGTCCAGAACAGGTTATAAACTAGTCTATCTAATTTTTCAAGCTCCATTTAATAAATACTCAAGCTTATTAGACATCTCCTCTTAGTAACAGCTCCTTCAACTTGACCGTATTCAACATAGAGAGATTCGAATAGTCGGCGACCAGTCACTTTCCGAGCGACTAGACCCCTTGACGTTGCGTAGAAATGTGGGGATACTCTGTTACTTCTACCGCATTTACCATGTAGAGTGCTCAGAGGAGTTGTTTGGATTAATACCTGCAGCTAAATTACATCATTCATTAGTCGTTCCACAACTGAGCGTTTCTTTAGGCAGTATTTGCCGAGCACCACCATTCTGTGTATCTAGCTGCCCATTGAAGTATTTCCGAACAAATTCGAGTTAAGGTTCTTCTAGAAAAGAGCGTACCGGTTCTTAAAAGGCCAGCATTCTGGCAATGTGAGTGTTCGTGAGTGTATCACTTAACATCGGGTGAGCCTCCTGCCCGTTTGCCCCATGTAAATATATAAAAAAGAAAAGATAACCCATGACCATGCAGGCGGCAACAGATGCAATTTCTTTACTACAAACAACTAACACTTTATTTTCGTATAAGTTTTGCTACATGACTGTACAGACTTTGCAAATTTTTCAATTTACGTATGACATTGTATGTACAATAAATAAATTGGAAGCTTTATATTTTAATGTATAATTGATTATAACACTTAAGTCCTTGACATCGACTATTTTCAACATTTAATCATATTTAACTGTGCATCATTAATTTTGAGATCTTAATTTTAATTTATTACTGCCGACATTATTGCCTAAAGTTTATTAATGTATATGTATTTTGTTAATGATATTCTATTTATTTGTATGTGTTCATATATGAACATATTTCAATAAACTTTTGAGCTATCGGAAAGCTTTTGTCCATTTGTCCAAGCTTTTTGCAAATTGTACTCCTAAAAGGTTCTCTCTTCAGTCGGTAGCTCATGTCTGATCATCACGGTCAGCAAGGAAACATCTGGAGCGGACTATCTGTTTTCACCGGTTTGTGGATATTTTGCCTTCTGTGTCAAGTTTCTCCAAGTTCTTATTGCCTCTGCGCCAGTGGCGTAACAATAGGGTGGCAGGGCTGGCAAAATGCCACGGGCCCCGACCCAAGAGATATTATGTTCTATGGATGAATGTGAAGTCTCCAATACGCATTTGGCTAGCGTGGGGACTTAACCCATTCCCTCTCGCCTAAGAGAGGAGGACTATGGACATTAGTGGGACATATACAATGTGTAATTGAGTACGCTGAAAATCTCGTAGTTTATTAAAATTAAACTGGGTAGGGACGGTTTTTTACTGATAGGGCCTCATCAAAAGAATTGCCACGAAAGAAGATTTGCCACAGGCCCCAGATGGTTCAGTTACTCAACTGCTCTGCGCATTTTATTTCGTCTAAAAGAAAGATAGAAAATACTCATTATCTGACTTAAAAATTCTTTAGTAGTTATCATAAATAAATAGTACCTATTTTATTCAATGCAAACGAATGTTACTGAATTGAACAACGCAACAACACATAAAAGTATCTTAAAAGTGCAGTAATTAACACATTAAGTGTTAAGCTTTTAAATTAATGTACATTTCATATTTCAAAACAAATGACTTATAAATTATGTATACATACTAATCGTGCAATATATTGCGAAATATAATAGCGAGTGATTGCATTAAATTCGTAAGGCGATGGTACAAAGGCGAGAATGTGTGACAAAACGTACGAAGGACGGAGAGCGGATGCGATGTGACCACAACGTCGGAAAGATTGGCCAATTTTAAAACAATGTTAATGTTGCCCTATTGTAAAATTTAATCGTTTTTATTTGTCCACCTAGTTTTGAGCTAAAATTGAAAAGACAGAATTAGAAATTACCAAATACTGACTGGAACAGCCTGTTGACGTATTAAAATTTTCAGTTCTAATAATATACACAATTCCTGATTGGTGTGTCGTGTATTTGTGTTGCTTTTAACGTTTTTTGTCATTGCAGTACAGTATTAATAATGTTTTTAATATATTTCAAAAGTGCTGAGCGTCTTTATATACTAGCTGTACCCTGCCACGCTTCGCTGTGGCACATTGTGATTGAATGGTTGAGAAATGAGAAACAAAACAAAGAATACATTTCATATAAGTTTAATTTTGCAATACTTGTGGAAAAAAATAAAAAAATAAAAATACAACTTTTTTTAAATAGATAAAATCAATTAATGCGGATTATATCATGCTAAAATTTCATTCATTGGCGGAGATCCTAAACGAATTGCGTAACAAGTATGAGCTGTGAGATGGAGTTTCCGAAAAACAACTTATCCTTGTAGAAAACAATACTAATACCTACTTGACTATAAACGTGCGTTCATAATAAACTAATTTAATTTTTTCATATAAATTAAACATTAACAAGGCCGTTGCATTAATAACCACTGGTGTTACACATCGTAACCATTTCAATGATAATATTATTATTAAAATTTCTTTTAGTTTTACGTGCTAAGATTTTAAAGACAGTCCCGCGAATAACTAAGCAAATATCGCATTTCAAGTAGGAAAAATGATAGCTAATCTATTATTTACTCTTCTATTATTTTTAAAAACACCAATCTACTTCTATTCTACTTAAGGTTAAGCTGTTACAATTACTTCACTCATAAATCCGACTTAGTACATTCAAAGTAGCGAAGGCTTTAATATTTCAAATTCAAAATCATTTATTTATTTAGGTAACACAATGTACACTTATGAAATTCAATAAATAAATATGTACATATTAAACGCTAAATGCTTTTAATTTTACATTTACGGCCAGGTCTCAAATCAAGGGCGTAGAACGGACGAGAAGAACTGGCAATAAACTCTTCGCCACCCTTTAATCGCCAAGTTATTATTTTTCAAAATGTTTGTAAGCAGCTGCAACCATTACACCATGTTCCATATGACATCTTAAGTAATTAATAGTTAATTAATAATAAAAAACTAAGATTTGTCCTCTATCAGCAGTAGGCATGGTTAAATAGGACCACGCACTTACATTCTCGTGGGAACAAGACGCAAATACATAGTCGAAATAAGTAACAACACCACAAACACGAATTCAAGTCTGACCCGTCACCACAAGTAGCACCCGTTCACGAGTATTACGCATGGCCAGCCATCGGCCCCTTCCTTTTGTTTAGTCAAAGCTAAAAAAACGTGAAATTCTTACTTCTAGAGTATCTTCACCTATGATTTCACTTATAAAGGAGCTATCAGACCTAGATATAAAGTCAGAATTCAATCACACACAAGTTATAATAAATTATTCTGACCATTATAGTTCACAGTTTGTAATCAAATTAATATTGTCATTAATATAAATAGAATGTGGTAGCGGCCCTAATAGAGGACCCTGAAGAGCACCACATCGATTTACATAAATCAATCACGCTTGAAATTGTTTGTACGTCTTTGTTTATGCCTGGATGCAGTCAATCAATCTTGCATGAAGGTAACGCACGAATCGAGTGGCTTGAACACTATAACACCTATTATAATAACGTCTATTCCTGAATTAGATATAAACGTATGGATTTATACTGACCGTTATATCTCTCAACGAATATGACATGTGTTGCATTTGTTTGAATAAATTTAAAAAAAATGTAGCTAGGTATACTATAATACATTATTAATTTCCTGTCCTTGTAAATCCTAAGAGATTTTCTGTCGATGAGAGGAATGTATTAATTTGACCTCTTATCAATATTCGTCCACAGATGTAACCATATCAAGAATACGCTGTCGGTTTTATTCGGTGTTGTCAACGTAATCTAGGATTCAGCAACAACCAATATATGTCAAAAAGCGATATTCATATTTAATATTGACTTTACATAACTTATCATAAAACTGGCAATTTTTAAACGATGTAAAGGCAATTGACGCCTACAAAACATGCACGGAAAGTTTTTGTAAGGCTATCCCTTCAGCCTTTAAAAACCCTTTAAAAACAAAGAATATATATTATATTTAATCGCTCAATCGTGGCCACATAAAATAATTTAGCGAAGTGAATGGAAATCCTTCCTTCCTTCAATAAAGTGAAACCGTAAATAACGATTTTATGTATCTCCGAGTAAATTATGATTATATCGCAATATTTCGTTATCTATAAACTTATGTTGCAATTCGTAGCATTAAAATTAAGGGCAATAATGCTATTAATAATTTGATAGCTACTGTTTACAATATTAAGATTTCGAACATTTACTGATAGGAACTGTTTCGGCCATTTTTGATGTCTTAAGTAAAGTGAATGTTAATGTAAAAAGAGCATTTCTTAATCAAGGAGTAAGTATTACACAAATATTAGTTTAACAGATGAAGATACTACCTGACCATATGAAACGGTTATTTTGTTTATTTTTCTTTAGATATTCAAAAACTACGACAATTTAGCAAAGGTTAATAGCTATCTTGTAAGAGCAGTTGGCCTAGTGGCTTCAGCGTGCAACTCTCATACCTGAGGTCGTAGTTTCGATCCCCGGCTGAGCACCAATGGACTTTCTTTCTATGTGTGCATTTAACATTTGCTCGAACGGTGAAGGAAAACATCGTTAGGAAACCGACATGTCTTAGACCCAAACAATCGACGGCGTGTGTCAGGCACTGGAGGCTGATCATCTACTTGCCTATTAGATTTAAAAATGATCATGAATCAGATTCAGAAATCAGAGGCCAACCTAAAGAGGTTATAGCGCCACTGATTTATTTTATTTTATTAATAGCTATCTTGTAAACTGTCATGTCAGTTAAATTTGTTAGTGTATTTAATTTTTAGTTCAAATAAATGTATATAATAAATAAAAGATATATTGTGTATATTATGTCTTATGTGCACTTTTAGAGCTGGTGATTGACATGATTTAGTAGTCGTGGACCCAGCTTGGGATTTGACACAATTGCAATAAAATCCACAAAGTTATCATTATCATATTATATAATATAGACTTTATCCACGTCGTGATAATTGTTATACATTAAAGTAATTATTAAAGGTACACTGCCACAGGGACCAAACTTTTTAAATTTGCTATAATTTTCTTTTTATTAATTACTGTATATTTGATTGTTATGATTACTATTAATTTGATATATTATTAATATAGTTTAGAGAACAGACAGAAAATAATGGTTATCAGCGATGAAAAGTAAAATCACTTTCCATCAGCGATGAAAAGTTTCCTAGTCACGCCATCATATTTGACAAAATAATCTATCGAATTTTTAAACACGAACACCATAAAAATAAAGTTATTGAGAAATCTAAAAACACATATAAATTAGTTAAAAAAATATATAATATAAAGTTCTAAAGTAAATAGATTTTCAAAAATGTTCTCTGTGAACCAGCAAAAAATACCTACAAAAATTTTATGCCAAATTTTGTTTTTTTACTTATATAAATTTCCAAATATGGATGTTTAGATAAATTTAATATCTAGTTCGTTAAGCAAGTCGTGAAAAAAGATTTCATTTGGTTTTAATTAACTCTGTCCAAATTGGAATTTTTGCATTAGTGATAAATGAAATTGTAGGCGTTGAGATTTATTATCTGAACAAATAATGTTATTATTCACTATACAGGTTCTAATCAATGTTTTACCAGTTGCCGCTAGAATATTCATTAAAATTTGTTTGTGCCAATAATGATGTTGCAATGAAATTCTTGTAAAATACCAACAACCTCGAAGTAGCCAGGGCTTGGAATATTTTGGTTACATTTGTTTTTGAATAATTAATGATTGTGTAAATGTGGTTCGTGCTTTCAATCTCTGTTCGTCTCGTCTTAAGAAGGTCAAAGTGCATTTTTATTTTATCATAGTTTTTTATGGAAGAAGCCGAACAAACGAAGTGCTGAGCGGCATAATAAAGAACTAAGGGAGACATTCAGAAGCCGAGGTCATGATTGTAGTGTGTCATATAATAGGAGTTAAAAAGGCAGGACGCTCATCTGATGTTAAGTGATAACGCCGCTTATGGACACATTGCCAGAAGGCTTGCAAGTGCGTTGTCGGCCTTCACGTACTAGACTTAGCTTACTAATCAAGCGCTTAGGTTAAGCTTCACAGACTAGATTTAGTTTTAAGTATAACTCCTGTCCGACACACTGTGATTTGCCTTGGCGCTAAATCTCGACACGGAATTCTCCTTAGATCATTTTTTTGAAGACTATTTTAACTAAGCTAGCCAGCTGTAACGATAATAATAACAATAACAATAATAATAATCATCATCATCATAATAGTAATAATAAAAGCCCGTTTAATTTTCAATCATTACAAAAGTATATACAGCTTAGATTTGTTGTATATGTTAACGTAAAATTGTAAAAACCGTTAGATTGTAATCTATCTCGCGAGATTATAAACTGTCGAAAGATTGTGAACTAAGCGTACTGCATACAATTTAACGTATTATTATTCGGTAGATTGTAATCTATTGAAGTGAAACCGTTAAATTGTGAAACGGCCATTTTCTACTTTTCTATTGGTTATAAGAGATGTGACATTCTTGTTTTCTATTGGTTATAAGTGATGTGACATTTTCGGTCAATTAATCCAATCGATTATTTCCTCATTTGTTAATTTTAAAGTTGAACCTAATCGAATCGATTATTTCCTCATTTGTTAATTTTAAAGTTAAACCTAATTTAACCATTACTTGTCAAATGTACATACATTACATTAACTTCATGTTTCAATTAGTGTAGGGTTCCGAAAATTTTGAAATTATTCAAAAAGTACCCAAATCCGAAACAGAGCACCCCACTATCCACGTGGTCTAATCTGCTCTACCCCTAGAGTGTATATAAAATATCGGAGGCGCGGAGGAAGAGTCCACCTCCACCCTTGCGTACCAAAGCACAGATAATTTAGTAACAGCTACGGGAAATGCAGCCCGCATTTCCCGTAGCGCCGGAGCTGTCCAAAAAATGTATTATTATTTGGTTAGGTTAGGTAAGTATATTAATATTTTTTTTAAATAACTGTTCAACTGAAACTCGAAATCGAATACAAAAATCGATTTACACTTTTAAAAAATAGATTATTTTTTAATAATTTCAAAATTTTCGGAACCCTACACTAATTGAAACATGAAGTTAATGTAATGTATGTACATTTGACAAGTAATGGTTAAATTAGGTTTAACTTTAAAATTAACAAATGAGGAAATAATCGATTCGATTAGGTTCAACTTTAAAATTAACAAATGAGGAAATAATCGATTGGATTAATTGACCGAAAATGTCACATCACTTATAACCAATAGAAAACAAGAATGTCACATCTCTTATAACCAATAGAAAAGTAGAAAATGGCCGATTCACAATTTGACGGTTTCACTTCGATAGATTACAATCTACCGAATAATAATACGTTAAATTGTATGCAGTACGCTTAGTTCACAATCTTTCGACAGTTTATAATCTCGCGAGATAGATTACAATCTAACGGTTTTTACAATTTTACGTTAACATATACATTTTTATTCTTCTTGTCAACCTAATATCGTAGCTTCCTTCAGTACTGTTAATCGGAACCCCTTCACGGGTAAAAAATAAAGTTTTTCCAAATATATATAATATATATTCATGGCTTTCTTTCTCCATTCGCTTCCTGCTGCTTCTTATCCTCCTATCCCTTGGTGCAAATACATGAATAGTTAATAACAAATTGATTTTTCATTACATACTCTTATTTCTATCAAAATCTGTTTTTTTTAATTATGTTTACAACCTGTTTTGTAATCTGAGCCGATATTATGAAACTATAATTATTTATATTTTATTGAACCTTTAATGGATGCTTAATTTTACGACTCCGTCGTTTATAATTGTTAATTTTGAACGTACATGCATAAAATTGAGGTGCACATAAATTTGCATTTACTCAATGGTAAAATGTGATTAAATAGTTAATACTTTAAGGCTTTTGGTCTCTTATTAACGCTTATTTTATGAGAAAGAATATATCTGTATATAGGTGATGTGTTTTTAATGAAACTGTAAGGGGCTAATTTAAATTGAAAAATTCTAAATTCCTTTTTTTTTAATTTTTAGTATGCTACAGTATATGTTCAATAATACAAACAAACTTGATTGTTAAGTAACATTGATAAAACAGCAACGGTGATTTTCATTATGGGCAATTAGATTAGCTTCCTGCGCATGTGAACGTCGGCAATTTTTGGAAAATATCTAGTTTTTTTAGTATAAAGCTTTATTTTAGTGTTCGCGTAACCTTTGGTTAATTTGACGGATTTTACGAGAGAGGTATTTCGCGACCAGTCTTGTAGGACACAATACGTAAAAAGTTGTATTACCAGAGTTGAGGAATTTAAAATATTTATTGTATAAAAGTTGTAATAGGTTGTTTATGATAAATGTAATGAATTTAAGATATTTCTCTAGATTTACGACAAGATATCGTAAGCGCAAATTTTTACTCCATTTTAAGTAAAAATAACAATGTCGCGGTCGCCTTAAAACCTCTTAAATGCGTCACCATGCGTCGTTCGTCGATGTGTTCTGTTGGGACGTCCATTTTTGTTTCTACCGAACATCCGTTTCCTTCTTCCTCGGTATGAAATTTATTATTATTTTTATGAACGCACTATAAATCTCATTATTTCGTGTGTAAAATATGTGTCTGTTTTTGACATGATGTGTAAAAGTTGTGTCTGTTTTTGACATGATTCGTGTCTGTTTTTTTTTGTAATTTTTAAAAATGAATCAGAGCATTTAGTCTGTGTTTTCCAACCCGTATCAATTAAGTATTTTGCCAAGATTTTACTAAGGACTATCGCGTTATATTTTATTGTGTTATAAATATATATATATATACCAATGGCGCTACAACCTTTGTAGGTCTGGTCAGATTTCTGTATCTGTTCCGTGATCATTTCTAATAGGCAAGTAGATGAGCCTTCTGTGTCTAAAACACATCGTCAACTTTTTAAAGTCTAAGGCATGGCGACTTTTTCCTCACGATATTTTCCTTTGCACGTGCGGGTGTTTAATGCAAACATAGAAAGTCCACTTGTGCAGTCGGGAATCGAACCTGCGAAACCGGGGTTGAGATTCGTACGTCGTCGTACTCTAGGCCAACTGCTCATGTTATGAATAACTTTATTCAATTCAAATTATTTAAAGTAATAATTGGACTACTAATAAATGTTATTTGTATATTTGACATTTATTGGTAAACGGAAATGCATATTGGCAATTGACACTAATTTTTAACTATATCCTGTATTTCAAAAACAAGTTTCGTAATCTGTGAAACATTCACTTTTTAGTAAAATACACTGGGACGATTTTGTTAAATATAATATATTTGCTTATTGTTCTTGGCGGACTTTATTTATTTATTAAGGAACACCAACAGATTACATGTATATATTCTCTAATTAACAATATTGGGTTTTATTCTAGCATGCAATCTAATAATAGGTGTACACAACATTGACTCTAATAAATGATAGCGGACAGAGTTTACTTAAGTATTTGTATCTTTAAACATAAATAAATTGAAACGTGGAAAATATTACATGACTTATGGCTGTGATGACTAAATTTTCTTCTTAAAACTAGGAAGTGAGTCATAATACACGTCAAGACTATGTCTACAATAACATTGGTTAAAATTCCTAAGCATTCTACTGAGGGGCGCATGTTTACCTAGATTGGTTAAGGACTGTGGAACGACAAAAGTATCAGTCTGTCTTCTTCTTGCGTTGATTCTAGGCACTACGAAGTAAATCTTTTTTAAAATGTCTGGACAAATAATCGTGCCGTGCATCAATTTGTACAAAAACACCAGGTCCACAATCATACGACGATCCTCGAGAGTTTACAAATTGAACTTCTGTAATCGATCAACATAATCACTTCTGTAGCAAAATTTAGGGGTTTTGTACGCCAGGAACCGTGTGAATGTTCTTTGTGGACGTTCTAGTGCATACTTGTGTGTTTGGTATGTGGGATTCCACACAACACTACCGTACTCAAGGTGGCTGCGCACCAATGCATTGTACAGAACAATAAGAGTTTTAACATTCTTAAAGTCAGTGGTATTACGCCTAATGAAACCGAGCATACGAAATGATTTCGCTATAATTGTTTCGTGGTGAGGAATAAAACTGAGAGCACTATCCAGCGTCACACCAAGGTCTCGTATACGATCAACCTCCTCAAGAGCAACTCCATTAATTGAGTAAGAAGATTGGAATAAGTTTTTATTCCTAGTAAATTTTATATGATAGCATTTACCAGCATTTAAAATCATGAGGTCATTTTTACACCAAGTGTGTATGGCAAGTAAATCCTTTTGCAATAGAGCAATATCATTCATTGAAGTTATTGTCTTAAACAATTTCATGTCATCGGCAAACAATGAACATTCATTATAATGAACATGATCTACTATATCTTTTATAAATAAAATAAATAAAATTGGCCCGAGGTGAGAGCCCTGAGGCACGCCCGAAGTTGCCACATACGGATTTGATGCATAACCATTTGTCACCACTGTTGATGATCTGAATTTAAGGTACAATGCAAACCAAGAATGTAAGGATCCGCAAACACCAAATGTAATTAATTTTTTTAATAATATATGGTGACAAATTTTATCAAAGGCGCTGCTAAAATCAGTATATATCGCATCTACTTGTATCCGCTTATCAACATGCTCCATGGGAGTCGTGACATAAGGAACCAGGTTCGTAGACACAGATCTGCTGCGCTGGAAACCATGCTGTCTCACACTTATCATAGGTTTAACGTGATAAGTGAGAATTTCACATATAACTGACTCAAACAATTTTGAAAACGTTCTCAGAATCGAGATAGGTCGGTAGTTTTTTACGCTTTCCCTTTCACCCTTCTTATATACTGGGATAATACTTGCTTCTTTCCAAATAGTAGGAAATATTCCTTTGTCCAGGGAAGAATTAAAAATAAGAGTAAGAGGGAAAGCGAGCTCGGCAGCACACCTCTTCACGAAAAGGGGTGGTAGACCGTCTGGCCCAGCGCCCTTTGTAGGATCCAGTTTTTTAAAGCCTTTAGTATGGTTGCCTCTTGAAAAACTATTTTGCTTAATAATAGGTTAGCCATGATATAATCAGGATGGGTATAAGCAGAGGTAGTACAGTTCGTAGACATCGTTATTGAAAGTCGATGAAAAGTGTGTGGCGAACCAATTTACTATTTCATTGCCCGTTGAGCCAGTCCCACTGTCATGTTTCATGAGCGATGGCAACGCATTTGAATTTTTTCGTCTTTCACTGAGGTATTTCCAGAATTTTTTGGGATCTTTATTTATGGCCTCCTCTGTGTTACGTATATAGGCCAAGTAACACTCTGAGTAATGCTTATTACATCGTTCGCGTAGAATTTTGTACTCAAATTCATCACGGGGGTTATTGTACTTACGTGACCGACGCCTAAGTTTATTCTTTTCCGAGAATAATTTTCGAAGTGAATAAATTATTAAACCAGGGTGGGTAATTATGAGATTTTCGATGAAATTTAGGAACGTGTTGTTCGATTATACTATTAATATGTTCATAAAAGATTTCAGTCATCTCTTCAATACTATTTGTCACAGAGAAAACGAGACGCCAGTCGATCACACGCAACTCTTTAAATATCATCGAATAATCAGCCCGGTAAAAATTAAAACCAATGTGCGGCAACTTCGGCAGAAACGCGACTGTTAAATCCAGAACAACAAACAACTGAGGGTGATGAGCATCAAGCTTACTTAAAAGATTCACTGGCCTCTCGAGTGTTGCGTTAGCCACATTTGTGAATACTAAATCTAAAGTTCTATTATTAAAGTTTTTGACATAGTTCCAACGCATATCCAAGAGGGTATTCATAATTTGTTGGTAGGACTGTATCAAGATTGTCATCACGAGACCAAGATATATATGGCAAGTTAAAGTCACCAGCAATCACTACTGCATCCAGTGACTGTATGACATTAGTTGCATTAGCACAAAAACATTCTAAAATATCCTTCGTTGGGTAAGGAAAATAGGGACAGCAAATTCCAACTCTTTTCACGTTTGAGTGAGGTGCCTCGATATCCAACAGGACCCAGATGTCTGATCACATGATGTTTCCCATGCTTGCATTCGTACAGACTTAATGGTATTTTTCACAGCAATAAGCACGCCACCACCTCCGTCCATCGGTATTCCGTCTCTTCTGTAGACAGTATATCGTCGGTCAATAAACTCATAAGTACATATACTAGGCACAAGCCACGTCTCCGTCATTATGATGATATCGAAATCATGTTTTTGTATTTCTTGACGAATTGCATTTGTCTTCGTACGCATACCTCTAATGTTTTGGTAGTAAATATTTAATCCTGCCATTGGATCCATAGAACTGTTTTAATGTATGGTCAAGAAGTAATTAACTAATAAGCTTTAGACTTTCCAAGCTACAAATGTAAACAGCTTGCCTGGTCTCGTTTTTTCTTGCAAATATGCGACCATCACGAATCCAAACAAACTTGAAACCAACTTCTTTAGCTTTGCGCCTAGCAGCAGCATGTAGATGCTTGTTAGTGGGGCTCAGATGCTCGGAGACATAAACAGGAACCCTTGCGCCGCCCAATCCCATTTGGTGGGAGTTAAGCTTTTCCTTCGGGTTGGCTTTATTAAAACTCGATACGGCCGCAAGAAGACGATCTCGAACAGCTCGGCTGCGGAACCTCGCTACTACGGTCCGTGGATGTGGAGTGTCCCTATTTAATTTCGCTACTCGAGTCACTTGCAGCACATCTCCCTCGGCCAAGGGTTGTTTTACCAGCTTATACAATTGCACCACAGTATTTGCCAAGTCTACTGGTGAGGTCATTTACTGATAATTGAAGAGTCTCGTTTTGCTTTTGTAGCAAGGAGATCGTGCTCACATTGTCCTCAAAAATTTTCTTCATGTCCTCAAATTGAGAGTTGCAGAATTTCAACGCAGAAGTGAAGAGATCTTATCGTTGAAATTTTTGAATGCCTCTGATACGATCTCATTTAAAGATTTTTTTAAGAAAGACTGAAACATTTCGTGCAATTCTTCCCTAACGATGGCACGCAGAGTATCATTGGACATCACACTGTGCTCAGGACTCGGCAAGTCGTCAGAGCTTTTGCGACGATTCTTATTTTTATTACCGTCTCTCAAGGTGACGTTAGTCGCATCATTCGATGCTACTGTGCCCGGGCGAATAGGGGTATTTGTATTATCCATTTTAGGTTCCGAGCTGCGGCATTCTAAGCATTTCCATGACTGCTTATTTTCAATGGACATTAGATAAAATCGCTTAATGGAAACGTTCGCACAATGCAAGTCATAAACCAAGCAGCAGATACAGCATTTCATGCCAGTGACAGCGGCCTTACAACCGGCACAGTTCTTAGCCATTATTCCTTGTAGATAACTCCTAATATGTAGGTACTAAAAACAATCCAACGCTAAGTAGTCGGAACACAGTACACGGCGAAGCACGGTGAGGCGAGCTCTCGTCGAAAAGGGCTTAAGCGCCGTGCAGATAGCGGCGCTTACGCGTTCGGCCGGGTCACGCACGATCGAGTGTCATGGAGTCACAATGAATGTTATGATTTCACAGTTTACCAATATCAACAAAAAACACAGTCTTGCCCTATTAATTCTATTAAATTGAGCTATACACGACACTAATTGAACTTCACACACCTTATTTTGCTAAATTCAGACATGGAACTGTACTTTAGACTTCGAAAAGGAATAAAAAAATGCGGAGAGATTGTCACCGCATGTTACCATGTTAACACCTCCTATACACAGAACTTACTTGTATAGCGGCAAAGTATAACAGAAACGCTTGTTCATGAAAACTAAATCAATCTAATTATACTATTTTAACTAAAGTAAGCTTTGCCTCTTTCTGTTAAATTGTGTTTACGATGTGTGTGTAAGAGACAGAAGAGAACTTAACAAATAAGGTTGTATATTCGAAGCTTCAACTGCTAATATATTTGTCTGGTATGTTATAACATAATTTTATATCACGTACACTTGTCACGATGCCGCAGGTTAGAGAATAATTGGCTCAAAATTGATCGTTCCCACATATCATTGTCAAGTAATGGCAAGGTAAGAGGTAATTGTTACTAAATTATTAAGAAGCATGTCAGACTCAAGAACGTTGGAGAATTGCAAACAATTGCCGCGTTTGGATATATTGTATATGTTCGATTGTAGAGGATTTAAGCCCGTGTGTTTCCGAAAATATAATACAAATTTTTTTTAATATAATTTCATTTTAGGTTTTAGGTTTTTTTAGGTTTAAGAATAACTTTATTTCTCATAAGAATTGAAAATTCACTTACTGAGAAACACATATTTAAAACTAAGATTAAAAATTAGAGCGCACAGATGTAGGTACATATATAAAATAAGAAAACAGAACAGCACCAAAAATGTGGGTAGACATAAATAACTTGGTCAGTCAACCAAGCGAAACACGGATGTTAGAATTTAATTTTTTTCTAGATGAATGTTAGAATTTAATTTCTTCATTTCAATTAGTTAAACATAGTCGACTCAAATATAGTCTTCCCTCCAACTTTGATTTTGTTCCCTTTGGACTAGAGACTCTTGGGCCGTGGGGCTCACTGCACACTGCACAGGCATGTAGATAGTACCAGTGATCCCAGACCTTGTGCTTTCCTCGTCAACGAAGTCGTTAAAGGGTCACTGCCACAGGGTCCAAACGTTTTTAATTTGTTTTTATTTATCAATGTTTAATTATTATTATTATTACTTTGTAGGTTAAGAATATTGTAAATATATATTTGTGTGTTGGAAATAAATATTTATAGTCAAAATATGTTGGTCCTAATCTTATAATCTCCATGGTAAATGCGATAGAAGATGCAGAATCTTCCACTATTACTACATTACACAGCAAAATCTTTCCCCGCGTCACTCTTATAACAAAAAAAACCTAAAAGCTGCACGGAATTTCACACGGTTTTCACCAGTCGCTAGAGAGATACATGAGGAAGGTAATGTTTTCTTTTATTAAATGATTTAGAAATAAATTATTTTATATTGAGTAATTTATCACATGGTTTATTAGTCATTAGATATTACGATCGGCATTTGCAATTTAATACTTATAAGGAAAAGCTTGTTTCATTAGAACACTTTCTCTGAGAAAGCCCGAAATATAAAATATATATGGCTGCCGCCAGGCAACATGATTTTTTTAAAAGTATATGCACAAACCGAACTTCCTTATATTTTCATATGTTTTTATATACATCTATATCTATTTATATAGAAAAACTAACTACTCGTGTCTGCCTTTAAGGCTGATGCTTAGAAAGCTTGTCAAACTGAAAAAAGTCAAAAAGGACTCTGACTTTCCAAGTTATGAATTTTTAAAGTAAAGAATATACAGTGTAAACTCCATGTTATGTCCCACGATTTACCGACTAACCCCGTAAAGCGTTGAAATCATTTACCTTTGGTTGGTTCAGCTTGTCTTCCATCCCTTGGGTAGAATGCCTAGCGAACCCCGAGGGCCCATATTAAGGGCGTGTAAAGGGCTGAGGTGTTTTTAGTCGGTGGGGTCTCGCTACCCCTCTGAATAGCAGAGGGATTTGGGTGTAGACCCAGCCCCACAGTCCCCGCGTCAAGCTCGACATCCTTGATGCGGGCCTGCGTAAGCGCATTGTCTATTCCAGCCCATTATAAACTCGACTGTCGGTATCACGTACCGAACTTACAAAAAAAAACCACCAAAATACCGAAAAAGATACAATCTTATTCTTCAAACACCAATTTATTTTGCGAAATTAAAATTAACATATATTACAAATGAATCACAATAGCACCTGCGTACATGGCGTTTATCTTCCATTGTTATTAAAATAATTTTCTTTGTATAATATTTCGTACTTGACCCGTATTTGTATTTTATTTCTGACTTCACAATCGCACTAACATTACAGAATATATTAGACAGTGAGCACGAAAAACACAATTTTTTCAATTATTTTATTAAACTACCAATGTTGGAAGAATAAAATAAATCAGTGGCGCTACAACCTCTTTAGGTCTTGGCCTCAGATTTCTGTATCTGTTTCGTGTTCATTTCTAATACGCAAGTATCCTTCTGTGTCTGACACAGGAACATCCGTGTTGTGCGTTAAACACTAGCCTTAAATGTTGACAAAAGAATTATTCTTAAGTCTATGATCGGGTACTGTTACAAATATTCTGTGAAATTGTCGATAACGGTATGTCGGATGTTCACAAGCGGTTATTATGAATAAATTACATTATTTATATTATAATTTGAGGAAATTATAGTAATTTTCCTTGAAGATGCCAATTCTATATTTACTTAACCTTTCGGGTCTAGCATGTGTTAAATTTTAGCTTGCAATTCTTGCACTCACCTTATTTTTTATGTATTTAAACAACCCCACATACACACTCTCACATACATACCTTCACGTACACACCTTCACGTACATACCCTCACTTTCAAACCATCACAAAGCACAGCCGAATTAGGTACGTATTACATAGGTACTAAATAATTTTTTCCTTTCATAAATATTTGCACCTTTTTGTATATATTATGTATTCTATCTTCGGCTATAACTTTATATGTTTTTTGTTTTATACAATTTATGTTAGCTGTAGGAATACGAAGTAAATAAATAAGTGGTCGCCTGGATGACATCGTTCGAAAGCCTTATCACTGATTTTGGCGACGAAGTGTCTAATAACTAAATAAATTTAAATTGTGATTTGATTTGCTAATATAGTTCGAATACTGCGCGTGCGTTTTTGTTTAAGAAATAGTTTGAAACATCTAAATGTACAGATGTGGTAACCCATAATAGTAAGATAGGAAATAATATATCGAAAACAAAACCGTAGAAATTAGTAGTAGTACGTACGTCGTACAATAAATGCAATGTCATACGAATGTCCCCAAAATTTTAATAAAATTTTATTATTAATTGAATTTCGTCAAAATAACCTTAATTATAGAAATTCCAGTGATATTTATTTACGATTTTTACATAAATGAATTTATGCAATCGAAATACGCAATTGACTCGATCGACCACAAATAATTTAAATATTAAAAGACTTAATACTTTTTTTATTTCATTTGATTCGATTATCGAAAGGCGACTTGCTATTGACACATCGATTTCGATTGGTCCACACCGCTTTGCATCCAACCCATCCACCCTCACCCGGTCTTCTGGCCACCTAATAAGAGGCAGTCCAACGCATCGTCGACTGGTCCTCGGGCTCCATTCGAGGTTTTATTTGCCCCATCGGCCATATGTTCTTCGAGGAATGTGCCTCACCCATTGTCATTTAAGCTTATACGCCTTTTTGCTATGTCACATCGAATACTTTGAAGAATTGGAGTCGTATATATGTGATAGACAATGTTATAAATACTTTCGTTTCGCCTTACAATCGTGGGTTGACGCGTATTTGAATCCAATAAATGCATTAAGACTGTGACCGGCTTTTTTAGTCCCCACTGCCGCCAACCTTGCGCGGTCTGAAATTGACCTAATAAGTTTTGGAATTCAGAATTCAAAGAAGATTACCCCAGCTCCTTTGAAAATTGACGCTAGAAGGTAAACTTAAGGGCGGGCCGGATGCTAACCACGCATTTCTTGCTTCAAATCTTTGAGTTGTAGAATAAGATCTAAGGGTTTTATGTACCAGACTGCTATCTTTGTGAGCAGTTGAGAGAAACGCTGGACTTCTTGTGCAACCTCCTGGTTCCTCTCTAACCCGCCAAAGCGAATAGGGAGCAATGCTTGATTCCAAGAAGATGTCTCTATCACCTTAAATTTGTATAATAATGTGCTTTCTACAATTGCAGGCAGCCAGCGCGCTTTTCACTCTGGATGGTGCGAAGGGCGAGGAGCTTTCGAGACGCCTTGCTCGTAGGCATAAGCAGCGCAGACGTTGCCGCGTTGCTCTGGCGTTGATAGCGTTACTGTTGCTCCTGGCTGCTGTTGCTGCAGTGGAATTACTCATGTCGAGGGGGCAGAGGTTATTTGGGGCTGTTTTACGTTAAGTAAGTATTACAATACTCATTCTGAACTTACCAAACGAGATTGATCTCAATGCAACAACTAGTTCGGATCCAGAGACAGATATTGTTTTATTTTGAAGATCTCTATTAATGACGCATAAATCACTACTTAAAGTTGTACAAGAAAGTAATAAAACCTAAATAATATTACTGCAATATACAAGAAGTTATATGTTTCTTATAATATTCTGTAATTTTTTTATGCAACATACTAAATCAGTGAATGAGTTACCCTATTTAAAGCACTTATTTGTTTTCATTTCGTTTACACAATTTGACAGAAAGATACGAACATTTACACAATATTTTATTAAAGCCAACTAAAATTCAACTACGTTTTTTACCCTGTATTCGTATACAGTATACGCACCAAGACTCCGCAACTATGCAGATCAGTTGCCCTTAACGAAAAATATATCAATATATGCAGAAATGTTGCCGGCCCCATTAGGGGGTTACGGAACAGACAATCATTACTTTATCCGTGATTTAACATCGTTTTTGTTTCAGCAATGTGATATGCAGGCCAAGAACAAGGATTTCGTTACAAAAACTATAATAATTGTTTTCATTGATGTGATGGTATTGAAAATTTAATAATGAATTATTTGTCTCAATGCCAATTAACTATTAAGTATTATCTAATTTAATAGACGCAATGATATTCCATATAAAATCACCTCCGTACTTTCTCTTATCTATGTACCATATCCACTGTCCGCTTCGCAAGAAGTATAACGTATTTAATAACAGTTAAGATAGAATATTGGAAAATAAATAAAGACATTTTCTTTTGCGAACTAGCGAAGTGTAGAATCCTCTCCCGGTGGGGGTGATATTCTTTATACCTCAAATTGTATAAAGAAAGAGTTATACTCCTCCCTCGAAGGCCGACCCACTTAAATGGGTGTCTATGGACTGCGATGACTGTCCTTTTGGACGTTCCGTAGGCTCGAAAAAAGATGGAGAAACCTGCAGTCTTACTCTTTCATCAATATCGGAATTCGCTTTTCCAAGTTACGCCAATTGGGTTGTCGTTAGTGGACGCATAATTTTTTAAATCTTAATTATTTTTTTAACTTAACTTTAATTTCATCATGAATTATTCTGCTGAGTTTAGATGTATAGAAAAAACGTTAAATTGTAATGTTTTATGTTAAGTAAGGAAATTGTAGGGCCAGTCGGTTTGATTCTTTCCGATTAGCAATATCAAACTTTTAGTTAAATGTATAGTGTTGATCTGAAATATATTTTTGTTTCATTACCTATTTATTTTGATAATGAAAACAATTCAGAATAATAAATTCAGAGACAGGTGGTGTTCTAGGTTTATTACAAGTTTCCACGAGTAATTGGTGTCGGCATTTTGATTGTATATGTTGATTTTAGGATTTAATTTAAAAAAAATTGACAGAAATATTAGAGGAATGTAATCTGAGTTCCTGCTTATGTGATTTGTGATAATTTAGTATTAAGCATTCGAATTATTAGCTATCCCATGAAACAATGGAAAATTACCGATGTAATGTGATGGTGAAAAAAGTAGTATAAATGTAAATTCTTTTAAAATTTGGTTAGGAATTTTGAGTATTTAAAATGTGATAATTGTATTTAATATATTATGTTTAGATGATATTATCAATCCGAATTATTTGTTAGTAAAATATAATTATTTTTAAGAAAATTAGTTTTTATAAGCCGTTTGGATAATTAGTTTAATTTATATTTTAGTGTTACTCGTGAACCGCAAACTATGTTGAAACCACACAAAATCCGTGAAAATAGTTGAGTTTATCGCGAACAGACACTGTTGATAATTTTATATTCTGTATTGATGTAAATGATTTAAGAAACTTTGTTGATCAGCTTCAGTTTCCGTCAGTTGCTCAAAGTTTATAAGTTATCGTTGTCATTAATTTGTTTAGAATACACACCAAATGACAGTGAAACATTTGTTTGTCTATGGTATTTTTTTATTAGATAAAGTGTGACGCTAACTTTCTGGCGTCATAAAGGGCCTACCATGACTATAACAGCAAAACTTATGAAATTACTGAATTTTTCATGCATGAGATCGAAAGGTAATAAAACAATCTTACTGAAGTAGCCATGGAGTCAATGAAGATGTAATCAAATTCTTTGTTTAGATAATAAATTATTATTTTAATTACATTATAAATAAATTAATTAATCAGTGGCGCTACAACCTTTTTTAGGTCTGGGCCTCAGAATTCTGTATCTGTTTCATGATCAATACAATAGGCAAGTGATATAATAGGCGATCAGCCTGTGCCTGACTTATGTGGGCAAAGGCAAGCCTGTTTCCTCACGATGTTTTTCCTTCACCGTTCGAGCGAATGTTAAATGCGCACATAGTCCATTGGTGCACAGCCGGAGATCGAACCTTCGACCTCAATGAGTCGCATGCTGAAGCTCTATTAATTACATTATATATATGTTAAAACAATATAGAATTTTTGTTCTATATATAAATGTCGGAGCTCTTTACCATCACAATAATTGTTTTTGGTGATAATTTCGAATTTAGTTTTAATTTTAAAAGTGCCAGATGTATATTAGTTTTAATGTCAATATAAAAATGTATTAATTATTTTACACTTACGTCAAAATTCAAATTTCTATTAAATTTTTGTTAAATTTTAATCAGTCTTTGTTTACATTAATAATAAAATATGAATAAAAATTATTTGTTTAATTACACAAAAATTTATTCGTACAGTTTTGCAATAGATTTCACGTAATTAAAATAATTAACATAACTTATATAACATACAGAAGCAATGTTATTATATATTTAAACTTTAATCACTTCCTGCATAGACAACTCCGTCTATTTTCTGGTCTAGGTCATTCATGGGCACCTTATCTAGAACCTGACAGTTGAAAGCTACAGCCACGACCTGTGAAAAATCACATCAGAAGTGAAAGAAATGTTCAATTCATACGTTTTCATATATTTCATAATTAGTTATAATGTCTGAAGTCTCATAGTCTGTGGACATAGCAGATTTTCCATAGACATAGACATAACATTATTAAAGAAACACACAAAATAATAATAATAATAAAAAAAAGAAAACACAACATTTTTCTTCAAGAATAAGATACATTTTAAGTGTATAATGTGTGTGTGTTGTGATTAAAACAGGCCCTGGCTCAGCATTATGCTGTGAAGCAGACGTGTTCCACAGCGCTGGTCATTCTGCTAGAGACCACAACAGCTAGTTTGCGCCTCAGACGCAAAAAAAAGAAAAAAATAATAATAATAATAGTTGAAAAATATTGATATATTTTAAAACATAGATAATATTTCTTACTAAGAGTCCTTATCTCTTATCTTTTGTACAAAGCTTATTATTAAAGGCGTTAATTCAAACCATATCCATTAATAAAACTTTGTACTTTGTACTTCTTCAAGTAAAGAGCGAGCGTAAAAGTGCCAGATGTGTATATAGTTAATAAACGAAAATAATGAGTTCTATACAAGAAAACCCGTTCCAATGTGATAAAAAACATAGTGTTTATTGTAAAATATCATGATTAGTACATATTATATCGTTTAGATTGGAAGTAACCATTTAAATGGACACGAAAAATGCAATTCGAAGAGGGAAACGTCCCTTTGAAGTGCTCGAATAACATTATTACGCCAAAGAAGTATCACTTCTAACGCGTGTACATAAGTACAAAAGTTTATTATTTTGAATTCCATAAAAAGCTATAAACTGCGTGGGACCCCGCTGTTACGAATCCAGTAAAATCCCGCGGGATTGGAAATTGTGCGGGATTGCACTATCGGATCCTCATTTTTAAGCCCTAGTTTATGTTCTAGAAGTTAACTAGTCACATTCTAGAAGTTTTTTTTATGCAGGAGGCAGACGGGCAGGAGGCTCATCTGATGTTGAGGGATAACGCCGCCCATGGATACTCGCACTGCCAGAAGGCGATACGGATGGTATTTTGTATTCTGCCTTGACGTCCGATGATGAAACTCAGCTGCAGGTATTAGTCCGAACAACTAAAAAAACCTTAAATAAATGGTGTACCTACCTTAGGAGCAGTCTTAGGGTTAGACCTCAAGTTGGCTATGTATCTGTCGTAGTAGCCACCTCCATGACCAACTCGACCACCTTCCGGGGAAAACGCCACCCCTGGAGCGATGATTAAATCCAAACCTGAAAAGTAAACAATTAAAGAGTCCTCTAAAAATATTGCGGGCTTCGTATAGAGTATGTTACACCCTTTAAGCTAACATGTTCCAAAATAATATCAGCGATGCCAAGATTTAAGCTGCAATACAACTTGGCGAGTAAAAATAGTGTAGTAAACGCCCTTGATTGGAGAACTGGCAGTATATGTAAAATTAGAAGCATTTCATGTATTTATACTTTTTTTGACGTTCATAAATGTACATTCTGTTACCTATATGAATTATGAATACAATTTGAGTGGAAAATATATCTGCGAAACAATTTTAGGTTATTTTTAAGCCCGAGTTTCTGACATAGGTCCAATTTGGAGACCAAAAGTCCGGTGTTGGTTAGGCTTTAAATTGACTCTAAAGGACTTTTAATAAAAAAGATACAAAACCCTCTTCTACAATTGTCTGAGATACAGCAAATAGTAGCAGTGGACACGTTTCGAATACGCCAGTGAAGTTTTTTGAAAGACAGACAGTAACAGCGTACGACGGTAGCGTGTTGTTTTTAATAAAAAAAAAATCTCATGTAAGTGACATAATTATGTTTTTAATGAGAATAAGCTTCTTTCTAGTTAAGTAGAATTTATGTTACCATAACCTAAAACTGTTAGTGCAATGTTAGCCTAGTGGCTTTAGCGTGAGACTCTCAACTCTAACGTCGTAGGTTCGATCCCTGGCTGTGCACCAATGAATTCGCTCGAACGGTGAAGGAAAACATCATGAGGAAACCGGCTTGTCTTAGACCGTAAAAGTCGACGGCGTGTGTCAGGGACAGGAGTCTGATCACCTACTTGCCTATTAGATTGATCATGAAACAGATACAGAAATCAGAGGCCCAGACCTAAAAATGTATTTAATCTAAAAGAACTTCGAAACACACCCGCATCTAGACCATCTTCCCGTTTCTGGTCCTTCGAGTGTTGGGCAATCCCATGCCTGGTCAACGGCATAGCATCCTCGTCACCCGCCTCCAGCTTCAGCATTCTCATGATACCACCAGCATACTGCGGCACGAACGCTGAACCACCACGGGATTTGATGTGGGATATAATGGGTGCTGTGTTTATTTCTTGATCTGTGCTCATGAATATTGCGACGTGGTTCGCAGTCTTGTAGTATGGGTGGTTGATTATCTGCAAAATGGTTGTGTTGAGGGTTCACAACTTGGCGTTTTTTGAGGCAGTTTCTGCCGCTAAAACCAGCTGCCCACTGAAGTATTTCCGAACAATTTCGACATTTTTTTTCAAAAAAGACCGTACTAAACAAAAGGCCGGCAACGCACTCGCGAGCCATCTGGCATTGAGTGTCCATGAGCGGCGGTATCACTTAACAGATGAGGCAGCCGTTTGATCTATAATCGATTTTCAACTTGTCTATGGAATGATAAAATAAATTTGATGCAATAACCATGAACAATAGAGGGTTGTAACTTCCGGAGTTATATTCACCATATGAACCAGCTAATTGGTCACTTATGCTTAACAGATTATATGAAAATAGTGTATCAGTTAATCTTGATAATTGCGTAAGTAAAATAAATTATGTCGAGGAAAAGTTTATATTAACACAATAATATCATCATAATATACAGAGGTTAATTTATAAGTGATAAGACGTTTGTTATTTTAAACTTTCGTATACACAATAAAATGGATATTATAACAAGACCTAGGTAGACGATTTATTTATAAATATGTACTTTAATATCGCCTTTAATGGAAATAAAACTTAATTTCTGCTAAAGGTTGTTCATTTTTTTAATAAAACAGATGGCAAACTTTTTAATTTTAATTTAGACACATTAGAATGCCGGCGGAGTCAGCAAGAATTTTGCACGATATTCTAAATGGGCGGACAGTTAGCCCCTATTTGTTATCGTTAATTTCTCTAAGAATCCCTCCACCGAATGCGACATGATAGTGACACTTGACAATTGACAAATCCATGTGCCTAGTACGAACACGAATTATCTGCATAATTCGCCAATGTTTCGGGTTTTATCTATGACATTAATTATGATTATGTTGATATTTTCCACCTCACCGAATGTGAGGAAATATTTGAAGAGGCGGGAAGACTTTGACTTTGTTTAGAAGTAACAATTTTTTTTTGAATTATTAAGTATTAATTGTCGTTTGTTTAATGTTAAACTTCAGTTTTCTTTCATTTTTTTTTCTTTTTTACTTATGTTTTGGCTTTGTATATTGTCTGAGTGTTTTGTTTTATAATATGTAGATTAGCTGTAAGATTACTAATAAATAAATAAATAAAAAAATAGCAGGTTGCCTTCTGAATAATCCCCATGGTATATGCGGTAGAAGATGCAAAGAGACCCCACACCTCTACGCAAATTGATCGAGCTGCGATTCTTTAACTCACTTTTCGAACTCACACAGCGGTTTTCTGTCAGAATTGACAGGTTGTTTATCAGTATGCCAAATCATAAAATGACTGCTTCACGACTGATTTGAGAGCGACCGCCGATGCGAAAACCGCTGTGTGAGTTCGAAAAGTGAGTAACAGAATCGCAGGGCTGCTCGGAATGTGACTGATCGTCGATCTAAATCGCTCTTCGTTGAAGATGGTCAAGTTGAAGGAGCTGGTACTGAGGAGCCCAGAGGTGAGAAGAGTACTCTATATGAGCCCGAATTTGCGCTATAGAGTTGCAAGCGCTGGCCCAGGTTGAAGTACCTACTGTCTTAGGTGAAATGCGGTGCCAGCTTTTCGGGACAATGTCAAACGAGTACAGGTGCCAGGAAAAGGCGTAGAGTGGATGGCAGAAAGCATGACGTTAAAGATATCAGTTTAGAAGACTCTGTCGCATTAAGAAATAATAATATCAAGATTTTGACTTAGTCTTTATATAATATATAGTTACCTTATTAAATACAATTTTGGATTGTCGTTCTTTTTCTTCTGTAGTCATTTTGGCGATTGCATCCGCTATCTGCTTGCGAAGTTCAACCTTTGCTGGATCCGGGGTTCGGGCGCTCATTTTGCCTGAATTAAATGTTTAAGCATTGGATTTGTAACCAGTATCTAACACTCTAAAATAGCAGCTATATTATTGAGAGACTAATCAAGAGAATCTTTTGTAAACATGCTTCGAAGTCCTATATTCATGTTCAAGCTAATTTCACCCAAATTTGAATGTACTAAAGTCGCAATTGCAATGCGTAAAAACATTTTTATATTTATTTTTATAAGACCATTCAAGTCGGCGAGAGCGTATTATGTCAGCTTCGTATCATATTATGACAAAAATCTATTTGTGACGTTTCCAGTGTCTGTTTCCATTTTTATCGTCACTTAAACTAAGCGTGAAATGACAGCTAATTTCGTTTAATTAACTAGAAGCTAACGTGTGGTATAAATTATAATTTCTCTATATAATTGAATTTAAATTATTTATAAGTAAGACCTGCGTGATCCGATCCGATAAATCTTTTAATACTAGTTACATACATTGTGAAGTAATAGATAAATACACTTTTCTCAATGTTTACAAGTTCATAAACAGGTTCAAATCTTTAACTTACCGTTGCGTTGAGGCTCGTTTTTTTCTAAGAAATAGGCGAATAATAAAATATTACGTAAAATACAGTATTTAAAATGAAATTAAGCAATCTTACCGACAGTTCTGTGCGGAATATCATTAACGTTTGTGGAACGAAACTGAGATAACACACGATACAACTTTATCGTCATTTCTTTACATAAATAACAAATTTGAATGAACGAGAACGCTAAACCGGTCTGATAGCGCCATCTGTGGAAGAACCTAAGAACTTTTATAAAATATTAAGTTAAATACAGCGCCATCTATTCATTTTCTTTAAAAACACGTGTAGACACAAACGCTACTACATAAAAATATGTAAAGTCTAGAATACATGTTAAAAATTATTAATATATTTTCACTATACACTGTACCTGTAAACCCTAATGACGTCATCTAAAGACGAAACAAAATTTCCAATTAGATCTACGTAGTACGAAAACTTAACCTAAAACTTACCTAGTTGGCACTTGCATTTCCAGTTACCTACAGTCTTTACGACAAATGATCGATTATTATATGCGCAATAGGTGATACATTATTAATAAATCATATTATATGATACATTATATTAAAACTGAAACGATAAATTTTAGTAGTATTAATTAACACCAAGGAAATAAGTATTTTAGAAAATATAATTACATCGCGTTTTATTTTGTGATTTGCTATTAAAAAAATATGTACCTTTTATTTTTATAACTAGCTGATTTTTTCGATTTGTTATCAAAACCAATTTTTTTTCAAATGCGACTTGCTGTGCTCTGCGGTACCTTAATTATTCGATGGCGTAATACTCGTGATAAAAGACAATCTTAAAGATTAGGATTAGGTTAACTGACTAAAAACTTCAGAAACAAGAAATTCAATTAACCGTTTTATATGAAATCGTGAGACACTTTATGAAAATATTTGCGCCTGATAATATGTGGAGGTTATTCATTCAGACCCATTTTTGACATTCCAAATATATAAAAAATCAAATAGATATTATAATGAACAATTAAGAGAACTTTTAAAAGGAATAAAAACCAAATTTTTTGACATAATTTCTTTGAAAAGTTATTAATTAAAGTGTAGGTTTTATAACATATTAGTACAAAGACTAAGGATTTCTAGTGAGGGTCAGTATCTGATATGACCTCAATGTTCTTACCTCTTTGTTTGCTTAAAAGTGGCAGGGGGAGCCGTTAACAGCAGCTTGCGCCTTGCGGCCCGCAGTACGCAACAATTGCCAGGCGCTCCGATGACCCACGTACGTCGTTTGCCAGCTCCTACTCCGTAGTCGGGCGCTAGCCATCATCTGTGGAGGGTGTGTGTCACACCTTCAAGCAAACCGAAACTTTCTTACGTCAAATCAATGGATATAACCTAACAAATCGCGAGTTACATTATAAAATGTGATTTCCTCCCACAATTCCATATGGGTTAAGTGTTTATGTGACGTGATATTTGCCAATAATGTGAATTAGTTCAGTGCAGTGGTTATAAAAAACCAAGTTATGAGCATTCAAAAGTGTCTTTTGGATAACTCCAGTAGGATGATAAAGGCAATGTCAAATGCTAAGTCGTCTAACAATGAAGTTAAAACGGTAAGTGGTTGTACACTGTACAGTTTAACCATTGTTAAAGTGACAAAGAAGTTTGAAAACAAATACGAAATAGGTTATGTGCGGACTGCAATAGTGACGTTTAGGTTATAAACTCCGAAATTGGTGTTTGGAATAATTATAAGATCATATTCACATATTTAAACAATACTTAATGCGAAACAATTCCTATGTCTATTAATATCTCTTAATGACTCTACATTTATAAGATCCCACGAACCGTGTTCAATAAGTTTCTATTGATCCTATATTACCAGATTGTTTGGCATTAACGGTAATCGTTGAATGTTTCGGTTTTCGTCATTTAATTAGTGCAATTAGGTTTAATTACCGTTCAATGAACTCACTTGACCCTAATTTTATGTTCACATAAATACAAATTTTCGCTTAAAAATTGAATACATACTGGTACGGCTGATAGAAATAAGGATCGCTAGTTTTCTTGTTGCGTCTGGATACGGTACTTAACTCAACTTCATAATTTACATCAAGTCTCAAGTTTATTCTCGGCTCTTTGTAAATTTTGACATTACTACTTTTCCAAAATACGATTGTGATATCAACAAACATAAGCTATGTTAGTAATGATACGTAATAAATAACGAATTGATTAAGACGAATATCAACCCTGCACTTGAAATCGTTTGTATAATATTGAAAACGTAGTACGTACTACCAGTTCAAAAAATTATAATTTATAATATTTTTGTCTCACTACCAAAGTTGTGACGAAAATCAGTGAGACCTATCTTTTTGACACATAGCTGTAGTCTCTACCACTCGGAGATTGGAGAACAGATGTCATCGACGTGTGAACAGGACAAGACAAAGGAATATTGGTTCACATGCACAAAAAGAGTCAAATGATTTAGAAAACATAGTTTTTATATCAATTGCAGTGTCATTTCTCAGGATTCTTATTTGTTGTGCACATATTTTATCGTCGCCGCGCCCTTATAAATTAAAGAAATTATTTCGGAAAGGTTAGGTACAGCATAATATGTGTAAATAAAAATCCTTAGACGTTTCTTATTTCAGTGTGAGAGAAATTCCGTTTTTTTTAAATATATTATGGCAATAGTTAATTCCGTTTTTTGTGCGAGTTCTCAGCAAGACCATTTACCTACATAGATAGTAAAACTAACGCCCGATCTCCCATAGAAAATACCACAGATTATGTTGAATATTATTAGAAAAACTCACGTCACGATCACTCATAACTACACTAAATGTTATCGATGTTCAAACAAGGGATAGTTTCGCTTTTACGTCATTGTTAAAAAGGTTAACCGCTCGCTAAAATGTGGCTTATTTTAACAAAACATATAAAAATTGATTTTTTATAATGAATTTACTATTCATTTTCGTGTTTCCTGTCAAAAAATTTTACTTTTGCCAGATTTTACCTGACCTACACATTGCGTCAATTGTCAAAGTGTGATTGATATAGTTACATTCGCTATTATTAAAAAAAATAAACGGTGGCAAACGACCGGGTGGGATGTCGTTGATACCTTGGAAGATGGGACGGGCTTTTGTATAGGATTCTACTTGTGTGGACACGTTAGCCCCGTCTCACCTCCTGCGGACAAGTAAAAAAGCTGGGGCGGCCGCAGAGCAGGCGGAAAATAATTAACGGCTAAAATAAATATTCAAGTCTTTCCTCCAACTTCGATTTTGTTCCCTTGGAGTAGAGACTCTTGGGACGTGGGGTTCAAGTGCACAGGCGCTAATAAAAGATTAAAGTTGGCACCTGGTAGATAGTACCGGTGACGCCAGAGCTGGTGCTTTCCTCGCTCAACGAATAAGTATCGCAATACAGCGAGGAGATATGCTGCCAGCATTAACTCTGCCACAGATACCAAACTTTTTAAATATGTTTTAATTTTCTTTTTATTACTTTTAATTACTATTCTATGTGAAGTGTGTAAAGCTGAATTAATGACTAATATATTTGACAACTTGTTTAAATTTTTGACAGTCGCAACATAGGTTAGGACATTGGCAATGAGTTACTAAGCTCCCAATGAGTCATGCTGCCAAAGACAAAATTTTCATATAAATTTTGACAGAACGTAACTGGTTCTGTTATTTATGGACGATATATAAACAAAATTTGCATTACACAAAATGAGTTTAATTTTTACAAAATGATTAATAAGTTGTCACTATGACCATTGCTGATAGAGTTTATTATTATTATTTATTTCTCATTATTATAATTAATTGCTTTAAGATATAATGCGGAGCATGATGTAATCGTTGCAGTTCTTTACGTTTTGTAAAACAATAATAAACAGCAATTTAAAAGAATGGCGGCAATTTTATTGCCAGTCCTCGTTGAACGACTTTGAGTTGAAAGCTCAGCAAAGATACATTTAAAATGTTACCTATAGGAATAAATGATTTGATTTATACTAACGAAAAATACCGCTCGCGTTACCAACACTTTTTCATTTTATCTTATCATACTTTATGGCTAATAAGTGGACAAGTAATATTGTTATATTAACTTGACGCCGTCTGCCCTTCATACTTTGATGGACATTAATTATTTAGGCTTTCAGTAGAGCTAAATAGTGAGGTTTTGTTCAGCGTATCTATTCAAATTATCATGACGTCATGAATGTTAGACTTTGAAAGAAGACAGGACTATATTATGAAGGGTCATATGCGGATAAATTGATGTTATAAATTGGTATTTTCAATATCAAATAAGCTATTAAATCTAAAATCCCTCCATTTTTTCGATGAATATTTAAATGATTCACTCACAGCGATGATGGAGTTAATCTATTATTGAGATAAAATTCATGCAGAACTAATAAATTTAATGAAAACATTTTATTTTATTATAAAAGTGTAAGCATTTTAAATTTCCAAGAGTTTCCATTTATGAAATAATGCTGAGCGCTACTAATGCAAATTTATTAAATTTATCTATTGCTTACATAACGACGAGAGTGTTTGGCGTTTTCGCTACAATGAAAAACTTTATAACATCCTAGACGACACAAACATCGTCCAATTCATAAAGTGCACCGCAAGTGGCTGAGACATGTGCACCGAATGGCGGATGGCAGAACCCCAAGTATGAACCCCCGGTGGTATGAAAAAACCCGGTAGACTGAGGATGCGTTGGTGGGATGGAATTGCCAAGGACCTCGAAACAAAAGGGGTTCGAAATTGGACGCGGGAAGCACTGGATAGATTGCGATGGCGAAGTTTACTTGTGATTGTTGTATTATATATAATAGATTTTGTGATTATATCATGATATAGAAAAGTCTTATTACACACGCTGGTGTAATTGGAAACTTAGCTGACACCACAGCCTACTTATTGTACGCACGTGAGTAAGAAAATTTTCCCATATTGTTAATGTATTTTCATATATGTATATCAAATTCATCTTTTAAGGTATATAATTGTATTGTGATTCTCTTCTGTATGTCTCTGACAATGCATTTGTTCGGCGTAATATATATGTATATGCTATAGTTATACATGTAGATAAGATACATATATATATAGTTCTGAAGAGTTGTTTGCGGGTTGATCACTTCTGCCTCGTTTCAACGCGCCGTATTTATTCAAAATTTCATCAACATCACCTTGAAAGTCTTCTACGGTCTGCTTCACAAGACACTTTCTTTTGCGAAGTAGCGAACTGTAGAATGGAATCCCGGGAAATATGACCGCTAATTGTTAAAAGAAAAAGTATGTACTCCACCCTCAAAGTCCGGCAACGCACCCAAAATTGTGATATGGGCTTCAATGACTGGATTTTCGGGCGTGCCGTAAGCTTGTTTTATAGTGTAGGGAGCGGCAATATACTGTAAAAAAAAATACAAATTATTATTTGTATTCATTAATCAATCCTTTGGTAGTCTAGCAAGCCTTCAAGAAATTTTGAAAATTGGTTTTCATGAATTTCCAAATTCCACGCAAACCTCGCATTGAAAAAATGGCTTAATTAAGTTTTTCCACAATATTTATATATTATTTATTATAACGTTATTTTGCCATGTATATTATTTCTAGGAAACATTTTTTTTGTTCAAATGTGCTCTATGTGACATGAAAGTAATGAAAATAAATCCGTGAATATACTTTTATAAATAATATTGTCAGAATTACCTGGATGGATAGACCTCACTGCTGAACTTGTTGTTTTATTCAAAAGGCATTTGGCCTGGCTCGCTTCTATGAGTTTCCATTTCATGTTTCATATTTTGTCTTGTATCCTAAACACTATTCCAAACATCATACAGACGAAATACCCGAATTCCCCTATAACGTGTTTTCGTATAACGCGAATCTCGCCCCAATATAACGCGGTATTTCTGTAGTGTGAAATTTATAATGATTTGTCATGTACATAATTAGTTTTGCGAACCTTTGGACCTGTTTCAATTGTCTTGTTATATAAAATAACTTTTATACATTCGTGTTGCTAGTTTATGAATTGTTAAAAATCGGCTTTACGAAAATACCTCTACAACGCGATTACCTATAACGCGGTCCGAGCCTACCGTATTCTACCGGGGGTTTACTGTACTCGTAATGGGTTCTTCTGAATTAATTTTCATTATTCCCAACTGACGTATTAACCCAACCTTGGATTGTGCTAAAAACCGCCTGAACTTACTTCACCATTTGGTGAACATGGGACAATAGACCCACACCCTCTGAAATCACCTTTTCTCAAATCATATTTTCGCTATGTAGATATTATCCTTAGGCAAATTATCAGTCATTGTAATCAAAATCAATTTCCTAATTAGTATTCAGCAATCAGCTCGAATAGGATAAAATTCAATTTGTATTCTGTATCGGCAGCTCATGGAAATAGGCCATTCATTGAGTACTTGAAGACTAGAATTTATTGATAAAGCCAAGAGCTTAATTCCATCTCTAGATTCAATAACTAATTAACGATATATATTATATTAGTATATGATATTACCGTGACTCCGATTCCCACTTCGTAGTATTTTGGGTCTTTGGCGATGTTTTAAAAAATATATTTTAATGTTACCAAAAGGTAATACAGTGGAATCTCTATAACTCGAACCTTGTTAAGCCGAAAAAAATTGCCATTCTCTACCGCTGAACCCTTAAAAACGTAGTATCTCGAATTATTTAGACTTTGTAACTCGAACAAAATCTTATTTCCCTACGAAGTTTTGATAATACATATACATATTTATACACTATATAAACTAGAATTTCAAAACGGAGACTCCGTTAGTCGTAGTTAGTAAAATATAATGACGTCTTACTTGGAATTCTCCGAAATAATAGCAATAAAATTCAAAATGATTGTTCAGGTTCAGGGCTTCTAATCTATTGTTTTTGTCTTGCACACGTGCAATGAATGAATATGTTACAGTTAACACTAGTTTTTAGTTAAAACTCGTTTTCCCTAGTTAAAAATAGTTTTTACAAAATGCCTTTGTCAAAACTAGAAATAACAAGTGAAAACTAGAATTTACCACTGATATAATTCATTTTCTGATAAAACTAGTTGTCACTCCGAGCTTTAGTTACAACTAGCACTAGAGAAACTAATTTGAATTTTGGGATTGAAAACAAGATAAAGTTTTAAAAATATTTATTAAAAAGATCTAGGGTATAGAAACATAGTACCGTACCTAGTAAAAAAAACTTACACTAAAGGAACATTTTAGGGAACATCAGCATAAAGTAGTTGCCAAGGTGACAACATTAATTAAAAGTAAATAAAATAATCAAACAAATCAACAGAATACAACCATAAAATTTAAAAAAGGAACATTATAATAATACTTTTAAGGGATATTGGTAAACATACAATAAAAAAACAATCAAACAAACTTTAAAACATTCTATACTTAAAACTATACTTAATTGAAACAATGGTCTAAGTTGATTCTTTAAATAATATCTAAGTGAGGTCACGAGTCACGACAGAGCATTCCCAACCGAACGGCAGTAATTGAAAAATCTAGACCAAAGTTTTAAATATTTCAGTTTTAAAATGATTAATATTGCCTACACAATACTTACTGATTGTATTTGAACTCGCCTATTTTTCCAACTTAGTAGGTTTTTCGAGTATCATACATGAAGAAACACTTCTCATAACTAAAGTCAGCAGCACAAAATTGATAGCTACCCTTGTATACTTGTATTTCCAAACCAATTCGACTTAGGGTCCTTCAAGAAAAGAGTTTCTCTTACCAATTCTTAAAAGACCGGCAGCGCGCTTGCGAGCCTTCTGGCATTGCGAGTGTCCATGGGCGGCGGTGTCACTTAACATCAGATGAGCCTTCTCCCCGTTAGCCTTCTGTAACATAAAAACATACAATTTCGATATCTTCCAATTTCTGTAGCGATTATGTCCGCATGGAACCATGGAATCGCGTGGTACGAAAAGTCAAAGAGTAGTCCGATGTTACAGAGTATCAGATCTCTTAATACATTATATGTTTATATATATATATATATATATATATATATATATATAATTCTACTGTACGTGTGTGTGTCACTGAACTCTTAAACGGCTATACCGATTTGAATGTTTTTTTTTGATGCGTTTGGGTGGCGCTCTGGATGGTTTAGATTCAAAATAGATAAGCAGATGGCGCTGCAGTCGGTATCTAGGTTATTTCTCTATACTGCAACTAAACAGCTGGTTTTTCAGGTACGAGTCTCGGATAGCAAACGATCTGATTTCGATATCCAGTCAGAGCCGTCCGAAATATTATTCCTTTGCCGAAAAAGATAGTCCGCTAGTAGAATATATATTTTTAAATCTCCCCATCATATTATATATCAGAAGCAGTTGCATTCTGTAAAAGAATAGAACATATAGAATATATATAACATTCATATGTGATTTATTTTATATAATGTATAGATAACCTTTGGCGCTAAATAATACTAATAATTTTCCGATTGGAAAATTTGTTCAAAATTGCAGAGCTAAACTATTTCCAGATCATCCCAACGGATCCGATACGGATATTCGATTCATGCAATTGTAAAACTTTGCAAGCTTACAACCAATGTGTGGAATAATCATGTAACTCTGAGAGAAAAGCTGCAAATACGGGAATTTTTTGGCCCTATACGAGTTAAATGTACTTTTATGTTAAAGCTGGGTTATTACGATCTTATAACGATTATACGAATATATAATAATGAATTAGGCTGCTATTTCTAGGATTTTGTTACTATACTACATTTCGGTATACTTGTAAAAGCCATGTTTTTTATTTTTAGCTTTTTATTTGGAACGATTTTGTACTCTATACTATTTTGTATCTCGACAATAATGGTTTCTTTTTGTAATGTCGTTTCTATAAACATTTATTTAGATTCAAATTTAAGATAATTATTTTAAACGTTTCGTGTTAATGTACATCGGCACATGTTAAAAGAAAGTAAATTGGTGCACAGCCGGAAGCGAACCTCCGACCTCAGGGATGAGGGTCGCACACTGAAGCCACTAGGTCAACACTGCTCAACTGAATAACAAATTCCTTATAAACGCGAATAACAAATTAAAATAAGCTAATTTTTATTTGCCATCGTTCATTACAGCGAAGGTCATAGGAAAAAAAAATAAATAACACATTTGAATACAGTAGGACCTATGTTATTATCACCAATTACTTTATGCAATTGTTACATAAAAACGGATTTATAAAGTTTTTTAATACTACAAGAAAGTTATCACATATTGACGGCTCGAAACAGTTCTTCAATCGATCACGTAACGAAAATTTATAAATGTAAAAACAATTCATGGGACAAGAGGCGAAATAGCAGGCCAGTTAAGTAACCCCATAGTTAAGTGTTTACCGCTTTTCTAGTGCGGCCTTCAAGGTAAAGTCCTTAAATCTTAACGGTTCCAAAATTCCTGGATTTGGCGGTCTTAAAAAAGAGCTTTGTCCAGAAATCTATTAAAGTAGTTTTTATTTTTATTTATTTTTATTGGTTAATTCACACCAATTGACCTAGTCCCATGGTAAGCTGGTGAAGCTTGTGTTATGGGTACTAGGCAACGGATATACATACATATTATAGATAGATATACATATAAATACATATTTAAACACCCAAGAAACACCTAAGCACAACACCAAATGCTCATCACATCGATGTTTGTCTCAGCCGGGGATCGAACCCGGGACCCATGGATTCGCAGTCAGGGTTACTAACCACTAGACCAAAAAGCCGTCATAAAGCTTTGAATATGTATTTTCGGTATATAATGTTGAGTGTATAAAATTAGTTTGGCTTACGCCTTACAGTACAGGTGTAATAGCACGCGCTGTGCTATCAATTGTTTATATAAAAGTCGATAAGGTTATATCAACTGTGTGTGGGTGGGCTTTGTAGAGCGGCCGTCTTTGTCTGGTTCTAGGAAATTGCACAGGCTGAGCTGTATTTATATTTCGCGTAACGGCAAGCGAGAAACGATATTTTTTTACGGCGAAGATAAACATAATGATGTTACCGGCATGTCTTACAAAAATTCGACATGTGTCAAGCACAAAATCAAATGTATTTCACTCACAAAATTCGCAAAACATTTTCTTCTTTCTTGGGGTATTTTTGTACCATAAACTCAATTCTTCCTTAAGTAAAAGTCAAAATAAAAAAAATAAAGTAAGTAGCTGTTTCAAATTTCTAAAAATTCTTGACCAGTTGAGGTCCTTTCCAACCTTACCATTCACACACCCACAACCACTCATGCTTTAACTGTAATAGGGGGCAAACGGGAAGGAGGCTCGCAAGTGCGTTGCCGGCGTTTTAAGAAATGGTTTTTCTTGAGGGACCCTAAGTTGAATTGGTTCGGAAATACTTCAGTGGGCAGACAGTTCCACGTAGTGGTGGTGCACGGCAAAAATTGCAAGAAACGCTCAGTTGTGGAACGACGGACGTCGAGGTGATACGGATGGTATTTTGTACTCTGCCTTGACGTCCGATGATGAAACTCAGCTGCAGGTATTAGTCCGAACAACTCCTCTGGACACTTATTTTTTTTAATTTGTTTGATACTTTAGTTTAGTCGTGATATAGTCATCTCTTTGTATTTTCTGTTCGCGATGTATGGCTGGTGACCAGTTACCACAGGACTTCTAAAGTCCTATAATATGCACTAGAGTCTCACAAAGATGGCCAATACCTGCAGCATGGAAACCTATAAAATACTATTGTGAAGAGGCAAATAATTTTAAAATTCACAGAAAGAAAGAAACAAATCCACTAAGGCCAAAACTTAAATAGGGCTGAAGCGCCATTCAATTATTGCATTTTTTACGGAATTTTTGGTGCATTTTACAATTTTCGCACTCTTGAACGTCAAAAACGGACGGTAAATTGTGAATCCTAATGGGAATAGAGGATTCCTGTAAAATGTAGATTTTTCACTGCATTGCGACTACGTGTACCGACTACATTTTTATCTTAGTTATTCACTTGACAGTAGAATATAATTCAAGCATTTATAATTTAAGTTTTGTATTTAAAATATGAAAACTGTTTCGTAGAGTGTTGGACGTGTGGCATTAGCGTGCGACTCTCATCTCTGAGGTCGTAGGTTTCATCCCCGGCTGTGTACCAATGGAATTTCTTTCTATGTGCGCATTTAACATTCGCTCGAACGGTGAAGCAAAACATAGTGAAGTGAAACCAGTTTGCCTTAGACCCAAAATGTCGCCGGCGTGAGTTCATGCACAGCGGCCTTGCCGTGGATTATCCCGTTGGAACAGTACATCATTCTGTTTGACCTATTTCGCCACAGGATATATAACACTATTCATATATACATATACGTATATAATTCAGTGTATTAACTAAACGTTTTAATGTCTTTTTATATTAAAACGCCTTTTAGTCAGATATTTATTTATCGTATTGTAAATTTAAATGCTTTATTGTTCATAAGTCAATGACAAGAGTGGGTTTATAAAAAGTAATTAATTATATATTTAATGTAATTAACTCTGGTTGTCGTACTTAACGCAATATCACCGATATCTTTTCATAAATGTTACTCGTAAATAAATTTTGGCCGATGTCATATCTGACATAAATTGTATTGATTTGCGACATGTGTATGAATCTTTTGTCTAAAGCAATATAAGTTTAGCGCATAATTTATATAACCTTCCTGTACCACAAAGAACGGTTCGGTGGCCGTCGATTCACAATTTTATACTTAAATAATAAGTCCTTAGTACATACCTCGTGACGATGTATCCTTACCAAGATGAAAGGCACACGTCGTAAGGATACGGAGAAATTATATTAGTTTGGAAACAATAAGAGAGGTTAGACTGATAATCTACTGAAACCTTGATACCAATAGTCACAAAACACTCACTACAAAATTATAAAATTGACGACGTAACTACTAAGAAGTATAATTGGCAAAAAGGTAAGAAAAAGAACGTCCAACACAATTCGAGTGGAAACAAAGTAATAAGTCAATTAAAAAATATTATTACGGCTGAGTTGAAATATTTTAGATCACCCTCATAAAAATTTCTGTAACTAAAATTATATATTTAGAACACATTAATTAAAAGTTTTAGGGAATAAATGGAATAATAAATTATCACGATGTTTGTTACCGAACAGAGGACTTAGTATGTAACTTCTAGTAGTTTTCTCAATATCTGAAACGCTAATATGTTATTATTATTACATTCTTTTTCTTTTCTTGCGTCTGAGCCGCAAAGTAACTATTGTGGTCTCTGGCAGAATGACACGCCTGCTCCACAGCATAATGCTGAGCCAGGGCCAGTTACAACCACAACACACACACACAATACACATCTAAAATGTACCTTATTCCTTTTTTTCCAAAATTGTTATTTGTCAATTTTGATTACGATTATTTTTTTGTTTTTGTTACTAATAGATGTTAGTTTATGTTAATATTGCAACCTTGAGATCCAGGAGAACAAAAACACGTTGAGATCAATATCGCTACTAGAAGTTACACAGTTAAGTGCCCAGTTCCCTTTAAACATCTGCGAAAGATGTATAGAATTTACGTATGACAACTGTTACTGTTTATTATGGGACTATGTTTATTATTTATGGATATATTTATTTTCAACAGGGCGTGCAAAGTGGTCTCAGGAAAATTGGTCTGGCGATGCTGACGCTGTCAATGCCGATGATTGATGATAAAAAAAAAGTCAGTAGCTCGGTTGGGGCATGGTCAATTGTCAATGTCATTATGTACATTTGCATTTTTATGTTCATTCATTATTCATCTATGTAATTTTTACATGCAGTTAATGTTCAAATTTAAAGAAAACTTTCGTTCTCGGCACGTACCTTAGCCTGGGACAAAAACCACTTTGCGACAGTCGAGACCCACTAAGGCCAACTGAATTTGTTTTGGTCCTTGCCAAGAGGGGATTTTGTCTCAAGCTAAGATTCTGCGTGCGCAACTTTTATTAAAAAAAAAACAAAATTGAATACAGCCAATCTTTTACTATAAATATTCATTCATCAAAATATTTCTATTTCATTTTAATTAATTTTTTCTTGTTTTGTTGGATTGAGTGCCGTGTTTCTGAACTAATGATATTGTATTTATATATTAAATTATTGTATCATTGTCTTAACGCCGTTGTAATGATATTGTACAGTCTGTCAGTGAGATGCATCTTCCGGCATGATTTCCTTGGTGTTTTCATGTCGAAGGTGAAATTGGTAAGTATTTTAAGTGAAATGTGTTCCCCACTTCTGAAATTTGTGTTCCGACGGGGCTAGACACTTCTGTTTCATTGTTTTTAAAGCATGTAGGTGTTGAAACGAATCCAAGACTCTTGTAGTCCAAGCATGAGTTTAACAAAAATAGCCTTAAATACTGTGTAATTTAAGAAATATTATTCATATTCAACATAGAGTACATACGTCAACTGTTATATACTTTTTACAACCATGGTAGAACTAAGCTACCGAGGTCGGCGGCCAGCAACGGGTATAGAAAAAGGTCAATATTCAAACAACTATTAACTTATTTGGTTATTTATGGAAATCTATTTTCGTATGTTAAAGTTTTGTTCTGTGAGAGTATATAAAAATCTAAATGACGTCGACTTTTTATCAGGTCAAGTCTAGACTGCTACATTTGAATTGTGCCTTGTAAAATCTTTAAAGATATGATCTTTCTAGTAGTATAGTAAAGATAGAATTTATTATTTATTTATTTATAAAAAACAATCCTGTCCTAACCGGTGACTTTAAATTGACAAGAATACACAACAAATTAATTATATTTATACACGAAACACAAACAAACAGAAATTAACTAGGAAAAACAAAATCACATAATTAAAATAAAAAAACAATAAATTAAGAACTACTATAGGCACTAACATATAATAGAGCTTTTGTCAATTCACTCAACGGACAATAAAAAAGGTTAACGGACCTTTTTAACCACGTTATTCGTTAATTAAAGTTATACTCCATATGAAACATATATTTAAAAAACCTATACTACAGGTTATTTATAGGTATGATTCACTACATATATATATACTTATCACTCAGTATTTTACATTGATTTCATAAATTAAAACTATCGGTCCTTGAAATTTTAGATGTCTGATGAATATGAAGTCTGACTGAAGTGATAATAAATCAAAATGTATATATATATATATATATATATATATATATATATATATATATATATATATATATATAATAGAACATATGTCACAGATAAAAATATTATGTACAATTTCAAAGGGTAAAATCCTAAAATCCTGTCCAAGTAAGTAATTAACAGCCTTATCTTAGATTCATATTATAAATGAATCCGTTTTATTAACTATAAAGTTAATTTTAAACTGCATTGAAGTTATATTATCCAGGGCTGAAATTCATGATAAACGAATTTTTATTTCCTAATTGGTGTCAATAAAGACCAGTGACAAGCAGGCAGGTCAGCTAAAATTTAATAAAAGGTTAGGTTGTAGATTCGATACCCGGCTTTTACCAATGGACTTTCTTTCTATGTGCGCATTTAACATTCGCTCGAATGGATTTCGAACGAATCGTGAGGAAACCGACATGTCTTAGACCCAAAGTCAACGGCGTGTGTCAGGCACAGGCTGATCACCTACTTGCCTATTAGATTAAAAAATATCATGAAACAAATACAGAAATCTGAGACCCAGACCTAAAGATTATATATTTGATATCATGACCTTCTATTGTCTACTTGTTTATTTATTTGACCCACAAGCCATGATATATCATATCATCGTAAAGAAATATTTTACAGTTGTTTTTAATATACATATACACACAATTAGTGTTTCCTATTAAAAACATAACATTAGCCTCTTGTTAAACAGTTTCATCATTGTTTCTTTTCGACACTTTTAAAACGGCCGACCATGGGCCATCTATACTATAAAATTCACCAACACATGCAAATTTAATATAATATACTGTCGTTACTGTACGGCTCTGTTTTCGCATACAGCAAAACATTCACACATAATTTAGCACAGCCTCGAGGCAATATAAAATGCAAGAGATGCTATAATTAGAAACAGAATGAAAGTCCGCATTTTAAATGGAATACGCTGTCCTTGTTCTTATCTCATAAAGTTAATTATATCGAGATTATGTAAAGTAGGCATCAATCAATTAGGCTTGCGATATAATTAATGAGAAATTGATTAACTGTTAACTTATGAAGAAGAACTCTACTAAGTATGTCTCTGATTTTTTTGTAGTAAAAGTACCCTTTTAAGCAAAAAAATACCTGTCTCAGAGTTCCCAGCTCTTCCATAACAAGTAAATTCCAATTTGTAATTTAATAACACTTTTTTTAATTGTGCTTGTTTTAAAAAAATGGGGCCGTTCAAGTATTACGTAAGCACTATAGGGGTGAGAGGGGGTCTTCGATTTTCTTATTTGGTGATTACGTCAGCAGTAAATATTTACTTTTTTACACATATTACCCACACATTGTCTATGCTTGAAAACGAAATGCATTTTCGAGGATTCCTACAAAAAAATAAATACGTTTATGTACTATTATTTTTGAGAGATTTGCTTACTTTTGCTGACACGAGGAGGGGGGATAAATTGCAGTTAATCTGCTTACGTAATACTTGAACGGTCCCTATGACAAGTATTTGAAGACAAGATTATCAAAACCTACGATAATTATATTACCCACAAGCTTAATAGCTTTATGGGTTCAAACACCTGTTTTAATTTTGTCTATGTTTTCAATCAAAACTCAATCTCAAGTTGAATATTATCGATGCATATAAAACAGTGTTGGTCTAACGGATTTGAACGTGCGAACCTCATCCCTGGTAAGTTTGAGCCCCGGCTGTGCACCAATGAACATTTCTGATTATATGATCATTTACTAGTATTTGAAGGAAAGTATCATGAGGATATCAGCATGCTATATAAAAGAAAGACACAGAAGGCTGATAAACTTTTTGCAAGCAAATAATCACGGACCAGAAACAGAAATTTGTGTTTAAAAATTGTTTTAACCTTTTAAAATATCGACATTCAACAGTGCATGTAATGGGAAAGTCGTAAAAGGCAATATTTCATCTGATATGCATCATGACGCGTGTCAATGCATATTGCACTAGAGATACTGTTCATTATTCACATTCAAAGGGAACGTAGATTTTCTTTGTACATATAGAACTGAACAGACAAAATACCATCCGTTTTTAAGGCAGTTTTTCCGCGCAATAAATTTTGACTTCTAATAAATATATATGATATGCAATTGATTTGTTATATTTTTAAATATTTATTTATAGCTTCCCCTTATCCCCTTTATCTCTTTCCGAGCGGCTTGATCCCTTGGCGTTGCGTAGAGATGTGGTGTTACTCTGCATCTTCTACCACATTTACCATGGAGAGTGTTCGGAGGAGTTGTTCGGATTAATACCTGCAGCTGAGTTTCATCATCGGATGTCGAGGCAGAATAAGAAATTCCACCTGTCACCTCGACGTCCGTCGTTCCACAACGGCAGTTAAAGGAAGTTTTTGCTGCGCACCACCACTATGTGGAACCAGCTGCCCTCTGAAGTATTTCCCAACCAATTCGACTTAGGGTCCTTCAAGAAAAGAGCGTACCACATCAGGTGAGCACTGAGCCTCCTGCCCGTTCTATAAAAAAAGACGTTTGGCCACAATCCCATGTTAAATGGATGGTACAAGGGCACGCCAGTCCAGAAGATGCCTATTGAAGTGCGGCTTATATGAACCCATATTAAACTATTTGGAGAAGATGGAAGGGAGCAAGGAGTTCCTGTTGTTGTTATTACGACGACCCAAATCGTTCAGTGTGGTACCTGGGCCTGTCGACAACCAGTGGCAACTCCAGCGTGCTTCTAAATGAGTGTTGTTTGAATAATTTATCTTTGACGTAGTCATTCCCAGCAGTGGCATTATGTTGCTACTTCTACTGGATGTGTTAATGGAACACAATTGATCATTGTATTGCTAGTTATAACTGATTTTGTCATCATGTTATGATGTAACTAGCGTATATAAACTAATTAAATTTACATAGTACTTTCATGGTCACGGTATGTTTCCTTGTTTCCTATGCTGTATCTTAATATATATATTTCTTCTGTGCGTGTGTATGTGACTGAACTCCTCTCAAACGACTGGACCGATTTTGATGAAATTTTTTGTGTGTGTTCAAGGGGATCTGGGAATGGTTTAGATTCACAAATCAGCCCGGCAGATGGCACTGCAGTCGGTACGTTCATACTGTTACGAAGACGGGTCGACTACAATGTTTCTACATTTTTCCACTACTTAGAGAACTTTTCAGCAGGCTGAAATGTGATTTCTGACCGTTTCAGGGGAGGGTCAATCACATATTAGAAAATCGCAATTTACATAATGTTACCCTAGTTTTCAGGAGCCTGAAACATTATTTCAGGCCGTTTCAGAACACGCGTAGTCGAATGGTACACTTTTCAGGAAACCCGTTTTCAGGCGTTTTCAGGCCTGGTTATACCCCTTTGACGAAGGAATGTTCTAGAACGAATTTTCTAGGTGTGGGACAAGGACGGAATGATACGCGAGAGAGAGGGAAGATCGGAACCTTCTCGAAGCTAGACCGAGCACTCTAGAACGCCGTACGACAAGGACGGAGCAATCTGCGAAAGAGATAGCTAGTACGCACGTTCTAGAATTGTGCGATCGCTACTCAGTTGCGCTGCCGAGAGAGTTCTCGAACATCGCTCCCAGGGATATATAAGCGAGCCGAAACGCGACCGATTAGTTCAGTTTTGAATGCGATACCAAGCGATAAACACCGGAGTGACAAAGTGCGAATATAGTGAAGAAAAGTGAATACAAGTACTGTGTGAAGTGCGTGATATTAGAGTAATTAGTGACAGTATTTTGTGTGTGTATTTAGTGAATTTTTGTGCGTAATTTCAAGTTTATAGTGTTAACAAATTCCTCGTAGATTTAATTGAAAATAAACCCTTGAAGAGATTTACGGCGTTTCTATCCGATCCCCTAGCTCGTAACAATACTTTGCTTAATATCCTAATCGCTTTAAATATCATGCAGGACAACGTCTGTGGGGTCCACTAGTGGTATTATAAATTCTGACTTATAATAAATATATATGATATGCAATTAATTTGTTATATTTTTAAATATTTATTTGTACCTTACGCTTATCCCCTATATCTCTTTCCGAGCGGCTTGATCCCTTGGCGTTGCGTAGAGATGTGGTGTTACTCTGCATCTTCTACCGCATTTACCATGGAGAGTATTCAGGGGATTTGTTCGGATTAATACCTGCAGATGAGTTTCATCATCGGACGTCGAGGCAGAATACGAAGTTCCACCCGTATCACCTCGACGTCCGTCGTTCCACAACGGCAGTTAAAGGAAGTTTTTGCTGCGCACCACCACTATGTGGAAGCTGCCCACTGAAGTATTTCCGAACCAATTCGACTTAGGGTCCAAGAATAGGGCGTATCAGTTTTTAAAAGGCTGGCAATGCACTCGCGAACCCTCTGGCGTTGTGAGTGTCCATCGGCCTCCTGCCCATTTGCTCCCTGTTCTATAAAAAAAACCTTATTGTTATGGTTTTGAGGGCTCCGATGTTACACAGTGAAAAAACAAAGAACTCTCTATACAAAAGATAATATTGGAATGAGGTCTATATTAATAAATTATTGTGTAATAACGTAATTATTTAATTAGTCAGCGCTAAATACATATATTTCAGAGATTATCCTTTACAATCCTTTCAGTTGGGCTAACAACTCAGCGGGTTATATACAGAACACCTCGTTAATCATAATATGCAAACATAGACCAAATTACACGAAATTTTTGATTGATGGAGTGAATAAGTACTTAGTTTTACTCTCATTACTTATTATATCAAGTCATTATGATAATATGTCTTGATTTTAGAATAAATCTATTTATGTTCAGGATGACACTTTTTATATAATTCTGCTGTATGTGTGTATGCCAATGAACACTTCTTAGACGGCTGTACCGATTTGAATTAATTTTTTTGTATAGTTGGCGCCCTGGATGGTCTAGATTTACAAATCAGCCCAGCAGATGGCGCTGCAGTCGGTACTTTCATAGGTACTTTGTTTAATAAGTACAAACTTCGTTTCGCCCTAATACGATTTTTTGTCTACTGTTTAGTAGCTACATATTTAATACCCAGAGAGACTCCCATTTCCGAAATAGTACTTAAATAAAGCTAAATTTAGAATTATTAAATTTTTTATCTTTATAAAAATTAAAAACCTTCCTCAGAGTTCAAGAAATAAATAAAAATATTCGAATTCGTCGAGCCGTCTTCGCTTAGCCACAAATTATTATACATTTTGATTTAAAAATAGATTTAAAAAAAATACATTATATTTATTAGGAAATATATATATACCGATGACTACATATGGGAAATGAAATGCCTTGGGGCTACGCGCTGCATGAGTCCCAACAGCCGCTTCATTAAATTTATCACGAGTCACTTATTTTGTGATTAATTTATGTGTGAGCTAGATTTGTGCGTGTTAATTTACATAGCTCATTTATCGCTCCGCTAAAGGCCACTCTGGTTTGCATAGAAACAGTGTCGTTTTCCTTCATGGGAATCGTGTACCGTGACATATGATGCTTAAGTTATAAATATCACATACTGAAGAGTGTCCTTGTCTGATTTCTAGATAATTTATTAGGTAATAAAATATGTAATAGTAATGAATGTCTTGTTTTCAAGGCTGCTTACTATTCATTATGTATCGAACAGATGAGAAGAACTGGCAAGAAACGAATCGGACAGCATGATATTTCAAGCGATCAGGATATTAAACAAAGTATGAAAGTACCGATTGCAGCGCCATCTTGTGGGCTGATTTGTGAATCTAAACACTCCAGGGCGCCACTGAAACGCATACAAAAAATTCATTAAAGCCGTTTAAGAGGAGTTCAGTGACATACACACGTACAGTAAATATATAAAGATAATTGTCACTGTCAAATAATAAACAAATAATTTACAATAAAATAATATTGCGGATATAAATTGAGATGTAAGCTATCTTGTAAGTTAGATCAAACTGCACACGGTGTGCAGCTTTGATTGAAATCGGTTAAGTAGTTTAGGAGTCCATAGCGGACAAACAACGTGACGCGTAATTTATATAAACAAGATAATCGAAATTTAACTAAATCACAGTGTAATTAGGTCTTATTAACAGACATGTATGTAAATAAAGAGCGTCTTCTTCAGTCGCACTCTTCACTTCTGAAGGTCATGTTAGTAGCGCCGCAGAACTTCCTCCACTCTCCCCTGTCTTTGGCCTCCCTCAAAGACCGGAGGTCCACAAAGCAGCTGCGCATTGCCCCATCTGCATAGGTGCGATTGCCCCGTCTAAAAATGGTCTTAGAAACTAATATAAACGAGATGTGTCCGTCAACCTTGACATGGTCAGCGTGATTTGCATCTTACATTGCAGTACTACAGCAGACTGGAGTATACATATTAATATTAAAGATATTCGACACTATACTACTGTACAATGTTAAATATTGATAGCATTGGTCTACACTGAAAACATTTCTAGTTAGTCCTTGGGTATACAAAGTAGTATCGATGTAATAATTATAGGAAACAGGCTATTATAGACGTCTATTGCGTATTATATGTTTCTGTAAATAAAAAATAATAGTATCTTACCAAAATTTTATTATTTCTAATAAAGACGTTGCTATATGGATTCAAAAACAATTGCCTCTTTATATGTACCTATTAAACCTCATTGCGATTATACAGAATCTGCTGTATGATATTATATATGATAATTGTACATCATTGTTAACTTTGAGATTGTATAGAACACGCAAAGTTTATACAATTTTAAATCAAATCGCTTAACTCATAACCTATACTATACATAACCCGATACTCGCTTAAATATAAAGTAATTATCATTTAGTATGTGTACGGTTCTGTTTTTTTCGTGGGGAAATTAATTTCGTAAATAGTATGCTAATTGAATAGGTGTCTTTATTATTATTATTTTATTGTGATTCTATATCATAGAGATTAAGTACTACTTAATTAACTATGCATTTAAAATTGAAAAAAATCCAGTGGCGCTTACAACCTTTTTAGGTCTGTGCCTCGGATTTCTGTATTTGTTTCAAGATCATTTGTCAATCTAATAGGCAAGTCGGATCAGCCTCTTGTGCCTAACACAGGGCGTCGATTGTTTGTGTCTAAGGCAAGCCGGATTCCTCTCAATGTTTTCTTTCACCGTTCAAATGCGCACATTGACAGAAAGTCCATTGGTGCACAGCCAGGTATCGAACTTACAACCTCAGGGATGAGCGTCGCACGTTGAAGCCACTAGGCCAACACTGCTTTTGCATTTCTTTGTTTAGCGCTATCGCATTTAGCAATGATTGCTAACCTCATATTGCGATATACATATACATATCTTAAAATATTATGTAAATATTTACACAAGATATTTTACCCTGTAATAGTTCTATTGACATTAATCTGGTAGACTTTTCCTTAAATAACAATTGGGGATTTGCCAAATACATTTCATATTTTTTAATATAATGATTTTTTATTTATAGAGCAACATTAGTCACAATGTTTGGCTTGAGTTATGTAGCTGTACTATGGCAGTTCCGTTGTTTGAGGATAATATTAAAATACATTAGTTTAATTGAATCATTTTACAATAGTCGTTAACAAGCTTTTACATAACTAAATGTTAACTTTTTATATGCATACAATTTAGTTGTTTTTTTAAGTAGCAAACGGGCAGGAGGCTCACCTGATGTTAAGTGATACCGTCGGCCATGGCTCGTGACTGCGTTGCCGGCCTTTTAAGAATTGGTTCGCTCTTCCTTGAAGTATAATTGTTTCGAAAATACTTCAGTGGGCAGCTGGTTCCACATAGTGATGGTGCGCGGCAAAAACTGCCTTAAAAACGCTCAGTCGTGCAACGACGGACGACGTGGTGATACGGATGGTATTTTGTATTCTGCCTTGACGTCTGTTAATGAAACTCAGCTGTAGGTATTTATGCGAACAAAAGAAAAGACTTTTTAAGATTTGGTATTAGTTTTGCTATAGTATGTAGCACTATACTAGTTTCATGAAGCGATTATCTTCAAGTTTTTGTATCTGTTAATTCCGCATCTTAATTATTTAGTTATAAGCACTAGTTTTGTTAAATTACGGACAGTGAACAACTTTTAAGAAACTTGTTTCATTATATGAACAACGCTCCAACAACCGCCACTGAACTCTTGCGTTGGGGTTTTCACTTGTCTGTGTCGATAGAAAATGTTAAAATAAAAACAATTTTATATAATTCTTAGTTGATGCTGATTCTATGATATGAGTGTAGTAATTGTAATGTAACACTATTACCTAAATTGGTACGTAACTTGGCAACACAACACCTGCGCGGTCCGCTCAGCCGACAGTTGTCATCCGCGGCTGTCAACTGTCATTTGTCATGTGTAATGACAATTAACAGCCGCGCGCCTTTTGTAGACGTCACTCGCTCGATGAATAGAGTAATACAACATACATACATAAAAATGCTAGTATTAGGCGCAAAAGGGCTTTAGAAGGTGTTTTAAATTATAATTTAATGTCTTTTATTTCAAGTAATTTATTAAGTTTAATCTTAAGATCTTTCCCAGCTAAAACATTTTAAGGTCCAGCATTTTTCGTCACAGAAGATTTACAACTTCTTTAAAAATAGTTTGCCTCCAAATCCCATTAAGATAAACAATTATTTAGAAAAAATTCCGCTGATCCATTTGCGTTATCGCTTACCTAGTAATGTCTAGTCTGCCCCTTGGTTAAACAAATTGTTATTTACCTGGCTTATCATGGGTTGACAGACCGTCGACGATATAACTTTGTGGTGACGTCCAATAAATATTATCAACGGTAAAGTATACCTCTAACAATTTAAAACGAACGAATAAACGATAGCGCGTTTCGCTTGATTACGATTGGCCATTCGGAATGCGAGTCTGTGATGGAACGATAGGTGCTCCTGACAAATCAGAATGAAACGAAAGGTGCCATCGCTACGTTTTCGTATTTCATATTGTTTTTTAAACACGCAGCAGTGTTAGCCTAGGGGCTTCAGCGTACGGCTCTCATCCCTGAGGTCGTAGGTTCGAACCCCGTCTGTGCACCAATGACTTTCTTTCTATGTGCGCATTTAACATTCGCTCGAACGGAGAAGGAAACGTCACCTACTTGCCTATTAGATTGACAAATGATCATGAAGCAATCTGAGACCCAGAATCCCAGACCTAAAATGGTTGTAGCGCCACTGATTTTTTTATTTTATTCTAAACCCGCAGTTTCTTGTTTTATCCACATATAACGTTTGAAAAAGTTGTTTTTTTTTCATGTTCTTAAGCATTACTGTATACGGTTTTCAAACGCTTGTGAAGTTTTGAATATGGAAAACAAATATAATTATTAAATTATGTATTTGAGATTTAATAATAGTTCACCAAAACCGAATAAGATTTTAATTTTGAAATGTGTGTGTATTAACAACACAGACATGAATAAAACAATACGAGAGGCTCTCTTCTCAGCGGTAGAACAGAGTATTACGTTTTGTACGCCAAATGGCGCATAGAAACATTAATCATCCAGGAAATTATTTCCCTGCGTTATTGTTTCCGTGGATATCGTATGTTTTTGTTACAAATATGTGCTGGAAGGTTTTTGCGTAATTTCTTTATTGCAAATGTTACTTTAATGAAACGTACATAGAATGTTAAAAAGTCTATGAAGCATCAAATTGAGAAATTGTTGAAAACTATGAGCACATTGATTTGAGTGTCTGAAAATATGTAAAAAGCGCTGAAGATTGTTGTTGGCTCAAAGCACGGGTAGAATATTTTGGACACGATTTACGTAACACCTCCTTCATGAGCCCCTTCAATTAATCTTTATAATGTAAAACAAAAGGCGAACGGTTTCGTTCGACTGTGATTGGTCAACAGAATTTCTATTCAAAGACACGACGACTCGCGACGTTATACGTACATATTACGTCCGTTTGTCCAATCACAATCGAACGCAAATATTCTGCGTAATTCGTTTCACATTCCCACCACCCTGTTCGCAGATTTTTTTAAAGTTAAAGTCATAATAACTATATTCATATTGGTAAACAAGTACGCTTATAAACGTCAGAAAAGAAGTAAAATTAATTCTAAATGTACATTCACGACCAGTTCGCAAGTCAGGTCAAATAGTCATTATGATCGCCGAGGTGACTATGACTGATTTGATCCTTTGGAAGGTTCCAAAGGAGACAAAATAAAAGAAAAACAAAATCGTAAAAATTCTAAGTGAATAAGTTATCGTACCAAGTACAAGACATAATAATAATAATAATAATAATAATAAAGCCATTTATTCCAAAACTTGCTTATGTTTTACAATGTTGTTAGTACTACTTAATTGCTTAAATTTAAAATGGTTACTTATAATTACCGTTAGTATTATTATTTATGTACAAGGTTTGGATCCCTATTGGGTAAAGGCCTCCTCCATCCTTTTCCATGACTCCCTGTCTCTGCCTATTTGTATCCAGTCGTTTCCTGCGACGTGTGTTATATCATCAGCCCACCGTCTTAATTGTCGACCAACATTTCTCTTCCCCATGGGTCCTTTCCATCGTGTGGTTTCAATGGTCCATCTTCTGTCTCGGTATCGTGAGATGTGTCCAGCCCATCTCCATTTGAGTAAGAGTGCGTGCCTGAGAGCATCAGTTAATTTGGTTTTTTGACGAATTTCTTCGCTCCTAATTTTGTGTATTTTCCTAATTTTCAGCATACTCCTTTCCATTGCTGTTTGGTTACTTTTAATTTTTTGTTTTATTTTATTTGTAAAGGTCCAAGTTTGGCAGCCATACAGCAAGCAAGGTAACAGGCATGTATCAAATATTGTCCTTTTCATGTGTGAGCTGTAATTGCCTTTTAAGATTTCTTTTAGTGCCCAGAATTTCTTCCAAGTTGTGTTGATTCTCCTTGTCACTTCTTCTTCGTTATTTGAAGTTTTGAAGGAAATTTGTTTGCCCAAGTATATGTATTGCCTGACGTATTCTATATTATTACCTTTTATCACTATCTGGCGCTCCCGATTGTTCGTTAGTATCTTCGTTTTATTTACATTCATTTCAAGGCCGATTTTGGAACTTTCGCAGTCCAGTGATCTCATCATTTCGTCTAAGTCTTTTGCAGTCTCAGCAATAACAGCAATATCATCTGCGAACCTCAGATTGTTTAAGTATTGTCCGTTTATGTACACTCCGCTGTTCTTCCAGTCTAGTTTTTGGAAGATAGTTTCAAGGACTGCTATAAACAGCTTCGGGGAAAGAGGATCACCTTGTCTAACTCCGCGTTCTATGTTTATTTCGTCGCCTCTAGTTTCTAATTTAACTCTGCTCGTGCTTTTTGTATAGATATATTTCAAAACATTGATGTATTTCTGGTTGATATTTGAATATTGTAAAGCGTTCCAGATTGCACAGTGACTAATGCTATCAAAAGCTTTGCTATAGTCAATGAACGCCACATACAGAGGTCTATTGTGTTCTCTGTATTTTTCTATGACTTGCTCTAATGTCTGTATGTGGTCCATTGTGCTGAAGCTTGATCTGAATCCTGCCTGTTCTTTTGGTTGCTGCTTATCAATATCGTCAGATATTCTCTTTAAGATTATGGATGAAAATAGTTTATAAATACTTGCCAGCAGACTTATGGGCCTGTAATTCCCTATATCTAAGGGATTTCCTTTCTTGAAGAGAAGGATTATATCCGATGTACACCACTGTTTTGGTACCTTTTCTTCATCTAGTATCTTATTGAACAATCGCGTAAAATGATATGTTAAAATGGGTGCTCCTATTTTAAGTGCCTCATTGCATATTCCGTCTGGTCCGGGACTCTTCTCGGCTTTCAGCTTTTTCATATGATCATAAACTTCGGAGTATTCAATTTGTCTGATGTGATCTGTCGTGTTCGTATGGGTTGTTTGCGATATGATTTCGGGGTTATTTTGTTTACTATATAAGTTTTTGTAGAAGTTAGTAGCGTGATTTATTACATCTTTTCTGGATTTTGTTTTTAGTGAGTTATTTTCAAGTTTTCGAATCCAGGACTTGTGTGTAGTTAATTCTTTGTATGCTTTTTTGGCACTTCTAAAATGTTTAATGTTCCTTGTAATAATCTCGTATCTGTGGTTGTTGTAGTCCTTACGGATTGATCTATTAGTCTCTTTGTATATTCTGCTTAGTTCTGTTTTCATATCTTTAGTTTTGTTCTTTGTGTGTAGTAGTTCCGTGCGCCTTTTTAAAAGTTCCATTGTGTCTTTTGAGAAGATATTGTGTTGGTGGGGATACATATTGGTTTTGTATTTTAAGCTCTCTGTTATGCCTTTTTCCAGGATATTGTAGTATGTTTGAATATCAATGCTGTCTGTTTTTATATTTTCTGTATGTTTTTGTAGATTTCCGATGTAGCACTTTATTTCTGTTTCTGTCTTGGGGATATTAGCTGGTGTTGTATAGGTTTTTCTGCTCTTTACTGGACTACTCAAAAGTAATGTTGCTCTCACTAATCTATGATCGGAAGAGAATTCAACTTTGTTAAGTACCTCAATATTAGTTATAAGTTTGTTGTGGGTTATCATAATAAAATCTATTTCATTTTTAGTTTTGTGGTCGGGTGATAACCATGTCCATCTAGAGCTTGCTTTCTTTTTGAAAAATGAGTTCATTATGGATAGTTTGTATTGATGAGCATAAATTAAGAGCCGTTCCCCTCTATCATTCCGCACTCCGTAACCATATTTTCCCATTACTGGATAGTAGTTTGTTTTTGGACATCCTATTTTCGCGTTGAAATCTCCCATGACAATGACCTTCCCTTCTGTCTTTGTGTGAGCAAATTCAATGTCTTTGTAAAAATTTTCAATTTCTTCTTCTGTTGATCTCTCTGTCGGTGCATATGCTTGGATTATTGAAAAGAGAAGCAATCAAACTTCATTTGTAGAAGTGCTACTCTTTCAGAGATTCCTATAAAGTTGATGATGTTATTTTTATACATTTTCTTGATAAGGAATCCCACTCCATATAGTCCTTTAGTTTCGCCAATATAGCAAAATATAAGGTCGCTGTGCTCTTCTATCTTACATCCCATTTTTCGGACTTCTGCAAGGCCTATAATGTCCCAGTTAATATTTTTTAGAGCATTAGTCAATTCAAGGAATCGTTCTATTGATCCTAGCGATTTTACATTATAATTGCAGATTTTGAGTGTTCGTTTCATACCATGATCTATTTCTCTATTTGGTGGAGGGTTGTAGTCTGATTCCCCACGATGACAAGTCGGATTGGGGAATGTTTTGTTTCTTTTATCTATTAGTTCTCGTCTGTTTAATGTTTTGTTCCGGTGGCTGATGGCAATATCCTATAGATTCTGAACGGTTGGCACATTGGCAGAAGGTAAGGAATTACTTCTATTCCTCATTATGTCGAATGCATTTAACCGAGCTGCTTTTGTTGACAGTTGTTGTTTGTGAGGGTGCTCTATTGCGTTAGGCGAGGTTGATGTTTCCCTTTTGCGTTTTTCGTTACCTGGTTTGCCCTGTTTAATAATTAGCTTGTCGTAGTTTATGTATGCATAATTGCCCTTCTTCCTTTCCTCTTCCAATTTTGGTTGTAGTTTCCTTCTCATGTCCAATATTTCTTTCGGGTAGTCTTCAGATAAATACAAGTTTTTCAATTTCTTTTTATTTACCACTATCTCGTTTTTCTTCCAGGCGTTCACGAATGTTAGGAGGATAGGCCTTTCTTTTCCGTTTTTTGTGTTATTTTTGCCAATTCTATAGATCGTGTTCACATCCCTATCTTCAAAAGTAATGTTTAAATCATGTTCAAATTTCTTTTTGATTATTTCGATTAGGTCGATAGTCGATGTTTCGGTTTCTTTTACTCCATATAAAATTAGGTTGTTGTATCTTCTAAATTTTTCAAGATTGTTTATTTTTTCCTTTAATTTCTCATTTTCTGATTTTAATTCCTGCATTTCAAGTCTAAAAGGAACTAGTTTTTCATCAATCCGTGCCATAATGTCATCGGTTTGTTTTGACATTTCTATTTTCATTTGTTCAAAAAAAGATTGAAGGTTATCCATTTTTGCCGCTGTCGCTTACGTGAAATGAAACGTATTATTGTGAACGCAGCTTAATAGGACTATTATGTTGGTAGTACTGACCCGCCTTAGTTTTGTTGAAATTGTGTCTATAGTCTATACTCGGTTTGTTTGGCAGGTAGCCTCAAAAGTTTTTTCCACTTTTTAACCACTGAACAATTATCTTGATAACACAGTTTGCACTTGGATGTTTTAGTTGCAGTATAGTTTATCACAATATGTATGAAATTTAAATGTTTTTACACCGGAGTTCACAGTATATTCACAGTTTATTCGTAGAAATACGGAGCTTCGTTACACTATGTATTTACGTCTAGACAGTCGGAGCCGGAACTCCAAGTACAAGACATGCAAAGCCTTAAATAATGCCTTTTGAAGCTATTACCACATTAATTATTGTGCTCTCTGAGATTGTTCTCGAAGCTTGCTAGATAAATGGCTTCCGACCAAGTACAATATCACGTATATTTATGTGAGGGATTTGACAAAACCTGCAATTACGAATGCGGGAAATTATTTTATACATTAAATTTATTAACAGATACTTAAATTAATATACAAATTACGTAATTCGAATTTAAATAAAAACTAGATAAAAACCCAATGGTTGAGTTCATATGCAGAACAGGGCGTTGCTAATGGAAGATAGCTCGTAGACAAACCAGCTATGAGCCTCCCGGACCAGGAATATTTGTCGTTTAATTTTGATTGGTTTAGGGAGCGTTCAAGTATTACGTCACGCAATTTTTGGAGATAATTGACCCCATGTAACGCACCGTACCATTTTTCTGTACCCAAGTATAGTAAAACGTTTCGTGACCACCTAGTGACTCTTTATACCTAAAAGTTACCATTATGTGGTGTAATGTACTGGAAAGTCGAAAATATTATTAACAATAACGTGTAATTCAATCCCCGCCCCGTATCGTAACGTTTTACAAAAGGACCACCCCCCAAAATTCGTTACGTAATACTTGAACGCTCCCTAATGCCTTGATCACACGTACCGAGCAAACCGGCGAGACAGTACTCTCGGTCGAGCACTCGGTACGTATAAACATAACGCCGAGTGCTCGGCCGAGCGCCGCCATTTTTTTTTACCGTCGTTGAATGTATTATACTTCTCAGTTTAGAAATTCAATATTTATCAAACATTCGAAAGAGTCCAATTTATGAATATATTTCCGGTCATAAATTAATAAATAATCAACTCTTCCTGATATAATATCAGCGAGAGTAGTTTTCGGCCCAAATATTATGAAAAAATACCAGTTCACCATACATTTGGGAGATTTCTACTGTTGTTAAGGATTAAAATATCTATAACATTCTTAAAATATGAAATAAAATAAAAAATAAAAATAAAATATGTTTATTATGGAACATAAGATACATGTATCACTTATTCCACGTCATTAAATTTGAAGGCATCCCTACTCATCGGCAAAGAAGACAGAGGGTGTAGGCCGAGAGAAAAAGCCGGTGTAAAAAACTCTCGGTACTCTTTTAAAACAGCAAATCATCAAACAACACTTATTTAAAACAAATATCGCAAATTAATTAGAAGTAGCCTGTCTAGCACTAGTCCCAGGCCCTTTTATCAACTAGATAATCGTTGACTTTATAGTAAGCCTTTTTACACAGCTTTTCTTTAATACATTTCTTAAATTTATTGAAAGGCAGTGATAAAAGAGCCTCTGGGATTTTATTAAAGAAGAGTATCCCTTTCCCCAAAAAAGAATTACTAACTTTAGATAGTCTAGTACGGGGAAATTGCAGCCTGCGTTTGTTCCGTGTATTAACATTGTGCGTATGTTCTATTCTAGTAAACTTATCACTATTTTTGTATACATACATAATATTTTCATAAATATATTGCGAGGGAAAGGTAAGTATATTAATTTCCTTGAATTTATCTCTAAGAGATTCCCTACATTTTAAATTATAGATTGCACGAATAGCCCTCTTCTGCAGGATGAAAATAGTTTCGACATCAGCAGCATGACCCCATAATAATAAGCCATAAGTCATTAAGCTATGAAAGTAACTAAAATAAACAAGTCTAGCTGTATCGACATCAGTTAGTGAGCGAATTTTTTTAACCGCGTAGGCTGCAGAACTAAGTCTCTTCGCCAATCCGTTAATATGAGGGGACCACTGAAGTTTTGAATCCATGATGATTCCGAGAAATACAGTTGTATCATCCAGATTCAATTCCTCACCGTTTATAATTGGTCTAGTATCCATAACCCTTGCATTTTTTGCACAAAATTTAATGCATTTTGTCTTTTTTGCATTAAGTAGAAGGTTATTCATACTAAACCAATGGACAATCGAAGACAGAGCATTGTTCACATCGTCAAAATTTGTTATTTGTCGTTTGATTTTAAAAATCAAGGACGTGTCATCAGCAAACAAAACTATCTGATGTTTTCTCTCTACCATGAAAGGTAGATCATTTATATAAACAAGAAAGAGGAAAGGGCCAAGAATTGAGCCCTGTGGTACCCCCATATCTACTGCCGACCCAGAGGACCTCTTACCATTCACTTCAACCTTCTGAGTTCTTCCGTGTAAATAGGAAGTCAGAAGATTCAGTGCGGTATTCTTGATGCCATAGTGGCGGAGTTTCCCGATTAAGGTCTCGTGTTGGACACAATCAAATGCTTTGGATAAGTCGCAGAAAACACCTAAAGCGTCATGCGACTCCTCCCAAGCCTTAACTATATATCTATATAACTCAACACCGGCATCGGCTGTCGAGCGACCCTTGGTAAAACCGAACTGATTATTATGTAATAATTTGTTTACGTTAAAATGACTTACCAGTTGATTTAATATAATTTTTTCAAATATTTTACTACAAGTAGGTAGTACGGAAATTGGTCTAAAGTTACTGGGGTCGGACATACTACCTGCTTTAAATAAAGGAATAACTTTACTATGTTTCATTAGATCGGGAAACTCGCCACTTTTAATACAATTGTTGAAAATTATAGCTAGATGGGGAGCAATTACATCAATTATGCTACTAATTATTTTTACAGAAATACCCCAAAGATCGGTAGTGTTCTTAATATCTATAGTTCTAAATATCCTCACTATATCGTCGGCACCAATGGGTCGGAATGAAAAACTGACCTTGCACTCGTTTACATTATCTTTGAGCAGCGATTCGGCGAGGGCGGGAGATGATTGAAGTGACTTAGTAGTCGAAATTGGAATGTCAGAAAAGTACTTATCAAAAACAATCGCTATCTCTTCGTTAGATTTGATTATAGTGTTATCGACACATAGTTCGATGTCTTGATTGCGATCCCTGACTCTTCCAGTTTCACTATCAATTATCTTCCAAGTCATTTTAGTTTTATTGGTACTATTTTTAATCTTGTTTTTGATATTTAAGGACTTGGCCGCGTTACAAACTTTCTTAAATAATTTCGAATAATTTCGAACATAAAGAATAAATTCTTCATTATGATTGTATGACTTTTCAGCGTAAAGGTCATACAACCGTTGTCTACTTTTATAAATTCCCGCTGTCGCCCAATCACTAAACGATTTACACTGCGAATGAGAGACTTTCTTTGGGGTAAAGATGGTGTTGAACTCTTTATTAATACAATCACTTAGATTGTTGTATTGTGTATCAACGGTAGTACCTACCGGTAATAAAGGTAGGCGTTTACCTATATTATGTCTAAATCTCACCATTCGCTTTTTATTCACTGGAACAAACACACTGCTCTTATTTACTTGTTTCACCACTTTACATTTTAGCGCCACTAACTGTCCACAATGATCTGAGCTAAGATCAGTTGTAATTGAGGTTTGCATTGCCTCTGCATCTGTAAATACATTATCTATACATGTAGCAGTGGAGCTTGTAATTCTAGTGGGCTCAAGAAACAAGTTAACAAGATTGTAAGATTTTAATAACAGATTGAATTTTTTACTAATGGAGGTATTTTCTAATAAATTTATATTGAAATCACCACATACAATAATATACTTATTGTTCTTAAAACTAACTTTACACAAAATTTCCTCCAACTTTTCTTCAAAAAAATCGTAAGATGCACTTGGTGGTCTGTAAACACTTAAAATAATGCAATTCTCAATCTCTATACAGGCTACTTCCAAAGAGTGTTCTACAGACAGACACACGATGTCATTACGCTCTTTATACTTTAAATTTTTATTAACAATAATCAAAGAGCCCCCATGAATCGCCGACAATCTGCAAAACGAACTTGCAACTTGGTGCTGATCAAAGTTAAAGATGATTTGGCATTCTCTAAGCCAATGTTCGGTAATGCATAGGACATCAATTTTACTTGATTTTAAAAACAACTCCAACTCTAATTCTTTGCCCAACATACCTTGCATATTTTGATGCATCAAGTTTAAACAGTTGTTGTTAGTAATATAACATGTTTGTGTTGAGCTGAGTTGTACTAAATTATTGCTAGAGTTTGCCTCTATTGTCACACTATCTAATTTAAATTATTTATACTTAATGAAGTGCTACTGCAAGTATCACTACATTCACTTAAGCTAAGCTGCTCAATAGAAGCAGTTGTCTGAAAAGCTAGCTGCTCAATAGAAGCAGTTGTCTGAAAAGCTAAATGTTTAGCTTTAGTTGTAAATAAAAAGTAAGATAGCATAGTAGCTATCTGTTGTAAATAATAATTAGGTAGGCGGAACCTATCCTTTGTCAATACATACTTATTTTTAAATATACAATTTATGTCCATTAAATTAGGTAGTGTACCTAAGTCACAATTTAATTGTATATTGTTAGTAGTTAACGTATTGTGCAACAACATGTTTAACTTATATCTAATTTTATTTTCCTTTGGTGCACCTTTGATGTAAGGAAATGTATGCAAGACAATATTCTCTACATTAAGTGATTTTAATTTATCAATAAATGACAACAATTCATTTTGTCCTACATTTCCCCTTCTCCCAAAAAGCAATATTAAAGTTGTGTTATTTGTGTAATTTCCACACAAGACTTTGTTGAAAATGGTTACAGGGGTGGCTCCGGGCATACAATGATTTGTTACAATTTAGCCGGAGGACTGATATAATTTAGTACCAATATTTTTCCCTATATCATCACTAAATAACAGAATTTCACTTTTATTTACACTAACTTTTTCTATGAAACTGTCACTCTGCACACTGGGCTCACATGATAACAATGGAGGCTCCGCATTTGTCCCATTAAAACCACACTGGCAATTTTTGGTCAATGACAAGAAGCCCCCTAGGGATAATTTTTTATGTTTTCTAATGAAAATTAATGAAAATTTCTAATAAGTAATTTTCTAAGGAATGAGTAACTTTGTATATTTTCTAATTATCTTTTTACGATCCATCTTGTCCAAATTGTAGTCTCAATAGAACTGAATGATTTCAAAATGTGTGTGAACAGCTACTCGCTTACTACACTGTCTCGGCCGAGAAACATTTTACTGTCTCGCCGGTTTGCTCGGTACGTGTGATCAAGGCATTAAGAGGTACACGGATATCGTGTCGTGTGTCTGTGATTGGACTACAGGTTTTGTTTTCTTTTACTAAACAGTTTCACCCAGATAGATTATAAAAAGTGACGCCACGCCAGTAGTAAGCTGTATTACATAAGTCTATTTATATAACATATGACGCAAAGATTGCTCTTAAAATATAGCATAAAATTACAGCTTAAAAGATTTATTTAAAAACACATTTTGAATTTGTTTTGTCGTCATGCATTTAGTTTCGATAATAATTTTATTTCGTGGTTATTGGTAATCGTACCCAACATATCTCGATAGATGGGGGAGGGGAGGGGGAGTTGGTCATATCAAAATCAATCGTGCAATGCCATCTTCCTTCAATCATCTCTCAGTTTGCAAAGACAGAATTATATGACAGTGGGTTGTATGCTATCAAATTTGTGTAATACTGCAAAAAAATTAATAAATCAGCTTCTGATCATCATTTGTCAATCTAATAGGCAAGTAGGTGATTAGCCTTCTGTACCGGACACCCGCCGTCCACTTTTTAGGTCTAAGGCAAGCCGGTTTCCTTACGATATTTCCCTTCACCGTTCGAGCGAATGTTTAATGCGCACATAGAAAGTGCACAGCCGGGGATCGAACCTTCGACCTCAGGAATCGCACTCTGAAGCCACTAAACCTATACAATCATAAACTGTACCTTTAATAATTTAAAATGTTGTTCAGACGATGTTATAACGTTATCAAAAAACAAACATACTGACGTATTTATTTATTAATCTAGCTACTTCGTACCAAGGTAACGTGTTGCTTTTAAATCAGTCTTATTCATTGGGTTCCCGCATTCTGTGCAGTGTTGTGCCTAAATTATTTGTGTATTAAATGCTTATACTAAATCCGAAGACATTAGAGGTACGATTACTTATATGAACACAATCTGACATAATTTAACACTACACATTTAGGGATATTGTTGTTTATTAATGTCAAAATATTAACAGTTTCTCGTTAGTGAAGTAGGATACGTAAAGGGAAGTGTAAAAATGTAATTTAGTGATTGTAAGACAAAGGAATAGTGTTTATAATCGCATTTATCATCTATATGATTTCCAGTACAGCTACACTTAAAATACACAATAACGTAAAAGCTTTTAACATACACATAAATACAATATATATATTGAATATGAAACACGTCCAAATGTTAAGATTTTGAATCATAAGTTCAATATAAATGATAGTTAGCAAAAGATACCAGGTTTTTTATTTATTTCTACGCTAGTGAATAAATAATTACTGTTCAATTTGATAAAAGCTTATTGTAATTTTATTAGGTAATTAAGTTAGCTTTTTAGTCTTAATTTAAACGAAATTTCTATAACATTGATAAATAATCTAATAATACGCTAGCTAAGTTCGCTTATATCGCGTACTCAATAGCTCTAGATTGGATTCCTTTATCAAGGGCTACTATTAAATTAACATAGAATACGTAAACAAACAGTTTAACGGAACGTTTAGCATACACTACAGTAGTTTCTGCAGATCACATTTGCAAGTCAATACGCTGACGTTCTGTAACTTGTATAATGCAATATTAATTGATCCAGGTCATTGAAATATTCATCAGAATCAAAATATTTAACAGTTTACAAATTCATCAAGGGTATCTAATAATACGGCTGAATTCTTTCTGCCAATTTTGTCATAAATATTTTAATTAATAGGTAAAAATGTTAAGTATATTTTATAATATGTAATTTAATTATTTACCAATATGAAATTTAATTAATAGAAGTTACGAATATAGATAGATAGATTTTACACATTCGACAGTTAACAAAAATAGCGACAATGACGTAACGACTTATAACACACAAGCTACAATACGCACATGTTTACACACAATGGTAAAGTTGTGGGATTAAGGCTTAGGTTTCCTAGAAAAGCGATGCCGTTAACTAACGGCCGTCATTTTACGGTTGTTAATAACGGCCATCTTTACTTTTTAACATAATGAAAAAAAAAACAATCATTCGCTCGTCCGAGTCACGTTTGCACTCATTGTATTAATTAAATATGGGCACCGCTACACGCGAAAAACGTTGAACTAATGTTGCAGCACCGCTATTTGACGTTACGGTGACACTCAACGTTCTCTAGAAAACCTACTCCGATGTTATTTATAGACAACGTATGGGTGGTGTCACCCAACGTTACATTACGGCCGTTTGATAAGGGCACCGCTTTTCTAGGAAACCGTAGCTTAAGATAAAGAAACGAGGCTTAGCGCTAAATCTGAATCCTCTACGTCAAAAACGAATTTTGACATATCTACAGGAGTTTCAACCTTACACTTCCCTCTATTAGTTGTAATACATATGTTTATGGTTAGAAAACTATACACTTTGACAACCCACCTCTGTAGCAACAAAACTTTGTCTGATTTTTAATTACATACTTTTGCTAGTAACTAAGATATTCTCCATTTGACAATTGTCTAACAAATTTTGTATATATGACCGCAAACATTCAAAACATCACAGAGTAGAGAACATAGTAATATGGCATAGTGAAAAGTAAATTGTGTATCTAGGAGGTTGTATTATCTGCGAGATGACGTCACTGGGTATACCTACTGAAGCGCCGGTACATACAATATTGTTCACTTCGGCATACACACAAAATACTGTCAACCCTCCTAAGAAGGTACGTATGTATAACTAACTAAATTATGACAAAGCAATGGATTGGTAATACTGAAACTATATTAATATATGTTTTTATAATTTACAGAATAATGCAATCTTACCATTGTATATTGCATTTTTAAACCAATGTTGTTTGTATTAATAAAACAATAGTAGTTTTATCAGGAGCGCGACAAATTTATAAATAAATCAGTGGTGGTAGCAACCTTTTTAGGGTTTGACCTCGGATTTCTGTATCTGTCTCATTATTTTTCAATCTAATAGGCAAGTAGGTGATCAGCCTACTGTGCCTGACACACGTCGACTTCTTTGAGTCTAAGGCAAGCCGGTTTCCTCACTATGTTTTCCTTCACCGTTCGAGCGAATGTTAAATGCGTACATATACAGAAAGTCTATTGGTGCACCGGGGATAGAATCGACCTCAGGGATGAGAGTCGTATGCTGAAGCCACTAGGCCAACACTGTTCGTTCATTTCATTATTTAACTTTTTTATGTTGCTTTACGTCATGCTATTGAATAGCTGACCGGGTAGTCCATTTATTAGCCGCAGTAAATACCTCGACGATCTCTCACCATAGACGTTGTTGGCTCTCGAAGAACAGCTCGGGTGTCAACATGCTTAACTCGATTTTTTATGTCTTCTCGAAAAAACTTCTAGACTAGATGACATTGATTTACTCATTTTGTTACGGTGGCAGTATTTTACAGTGTTTAAAAATTTCTATTTCTTAATTTTTTTGATGAGCACATTTTTCGAGACACAGTTGGACGTCTTTTATATTTAGATATATATATATATATATGTTGGGTATGTTAGTACCGTTTTTTTTATAGAAAAGGGGGCAAACGGGCAGGAGGCTCATCTGATGTTAAGTGATACCCATGGACACTCTCAATGCCTAAGGGCTCGCGTGTGCGGCCGGCCTTTTAAGAATTGGTACGCTCTTTTCTTGAAGGACCCTAAGTCGAATTGGTTCGGAAATACTTCAGTGGGCAGCTGGTTCCCCAAAGTGGTGGTGCGCGGCAAAAACTGCCTTGAAAAACGCTCAGTTGTGGAACGGCGGACATCGAGGTGATACGGATGGAATTTCGTATTCTGCCTCGACGTCCTTTAATTAGTCCGTGATTAATGACGGCCTAAATTGGGGCACAGAAGTATGATAACAGATAGATTAGCTGTCTCGTGGAGAGAGAGATGCTTCTATCATCCATCATCACCATATGGCAACGATAGGTCGCTGATTTTCAAAGCCACCACGTTCAGAGAATTACACAATTAAAAATGGTGTCTACTGGCGCTAAGAAATAAGATAAGCCATAATATTTTAATTAAAAATCAAGAAATAAATACATGTTTCATTAAACAGAGAGAGGTTCGGATTAATACTTGCAGCTGAGTTTCCTCATTGGACGTCAAGGCAGAATATAAAATACCATCCGTATCACCTCGAACTCCGTCGATACACAACTGAGCGTTTCTTAAGACAATTTTTTCCGCGCACCACCACTATGTGGAACCAGCTGCCAACTGAAGTATTTCCGAACCAATTCGACTTAAGGTCCTTCTAGAAAAAAGTGTACCAGTTCTTAAAAGGCCAGCAACGCACTTGCGAGCCATCTGTCGGCGGTATCAGTTACCATCAGATGAGCTGATAGGGGCAGGAGCCCTATTATTTTTACAACATTACGTGTTTACGTCATAGGTGTGTAAACGGCTTATAAATATTTATTTTATTTAAATGTTATCAGTTATTTATTGTATTACTGTTTTAATTAAAGGATTACGAAGCACATTACCGAATGTTTACGCGAGTAACAGTTTTACTTATAAACGTATTATAACTTAAGCCGAGAAGTTTTTGTCGCGTTTTATTATTTAACACTTCGCTTTTCAAAACCAGTAAAATAATAATAATGAAACCCGTTTATTTGCAATACATATTTACAAATGTAAACAATATACAGTTATAATTTGTTTCTACTTTCTGTTACTTGATATCCTTCAGTACCAGATCGGAACTTCACGGGTAAAGGCCTCCTCCATCCTTTTACAAATTTCTCTATCCTTTCTTTCTCTGGTGCCGTCTTCTTTTATAGTCCCTCTTTTATCTTTGCATCTTACTATATGGGAAACCCAAATCCAGTAAATGAATTAAAAAATTAGAGCTACGGGCGAGCGATCTCTTCCAGGCAACTAATTTGTAATTTTTGTTATTATTAGGTGGGCTAAACAGTTCGCCTAACAGAAAAAAAAAAACTTTTTTTGATGATTATGACTTTACATCCTATAACCCCTAGCTGGGGCAGAGGGCGTTCGGTCTTGAGCCTCGTATTTCACCTCCAAGTCTTCGGATCTCTTTGCCTCTTCTACAACTATACCTGGTGTATATACTGGGACGGCCACGCGTCCGCTTTTCTTGCGGGTTCCAGTCAAGCGCCTGGGATTGTCATTGGGATCCCTTCGGAGTGTATGGCTTATCCATTTCCATTTGCGTCGCTGGATCTGCTGGCTAATGGGGGTTTCTCGGCAGCGCTCTCTAAGTTGCTCGTTGGATCTCTTATATTATTATGCACCAATTTAAATCTTTATGACCTTTTTTTTACTGACGTGAAAATACGCTTATGCAGGCTCGCACCAAGTATGAAGCTTGACGCGGGGTCTATGGGGCTGGGTCTACACTCAAAGCCCTCTGCTATTCAGAGGGATAGCGAAACCCCACTAAAAGTAATGTTCAATTACCACTTGTAATTTCCATCCTCAGCCTAGAACGTATTGATACAGACATCCAAAACCAGTCTATGTTCTACGGTACTCACTGCTTGTCTTAGAAATTAGACCGTGCCCTCCGTGTACGGTTTAAGGACTCGCCTGATACCGCACAATCCTCCCAAAGGCAGAACACAAATTTAAATTTATAGAAATAAACTTTCGCTCCGACCGGGAAGCGAACCCGATACCTCTCACCTAGCGGACACTTTATAAGACCGCTAGGCTATGAGGCCCTTTTTTATTAAATGATCTAGTCCAAGTGCGGTTGTGTCTAAAATTAGGTTCATAACATCTATTTACAGGCAAAAGGACAATTTTTATTTCCTAAAACACAGGATTGAGACGAAGTCGGGAACATAAGCTAGCTAGAACACGTTGCAAGGCACGTCCTTCATAATATAGTTTATTATTAGCCGTGAACGGAACGAATTTTTTCTCGCGTTTTATTACTATTTTACGATTGCAGTCAAATTGATCATGGGCTTCCTAAATCGCCATGAATATATATACATACATACATGATCTATTTATATTACTTACAGATAATATAATTATATAATAATAATTTATTTGTAAGAATATAGTACAAAAATATTATGGCGGTAAGTACACTATACGGTACGCATATTCTGCCACACATAATGGCGTGCAAATTTGTCTTACATAACTAAAACGTCGTAGTTTACATTGTAGTACATATAACATTACATTATTATCAATCATATCACAATAGTCAATTCTTATATTATTATTTTATAGCGATGATAAATAGCTTATAGAAAAATAGAATTGAATTCTGAGAAAATGTTTCGTAATCATTGTTTTTTGTAATAGTCAAGTAGAACCATTTGCGCCCGACACACGCCTTCAACTATTTGGGTCTATGTCGGTTTCCTCACGATGTTTCCTTTACCGAGCGAGTGTTAGATGTGCATGACAGAAAGTCCATCAAACCTGTCGTAGCTAAGATGAGTCGTTGAAGCCACTAGACCAAAAGAGCTCGTAAAACAGCCAATTGCTTTTTTTACAGAACTATTTGCTAAGAATTTTCAAATTCCGTAATTCCTAATTGTAATTTGAATATTTCCAACACACAAATATACAGTATTTACAATATCCTTAACCTATACAGTAATAATAATAAACGAAAGAGTTTCGCAATACAGCGAGGAAATTCTGCCAGCATTAAAGGTACACTGCCGCAGGGACCAAACTTTTTAAATTTGTTTAAATTTTTTATTTATCTTTTAATTTTGTATTATTATTATTTATAGTTTATTAATACAATATGTTAATAAAGACTTATCTCGTCGGAGACAATGTATGATGTTTATCATTAGCCTTGATAAAATCTTTGCAAATGTTTTTTTTTTTTTTTTTTTTATAGAATGGGGGGCACACGGGCAGGAGGCTCTCCTGATGTTAAGTGACACCGCCGCCCATGGACACTCTCAATGCCAGAGGGCTCGCGAGTGCGTTGCCGGCCTTTTAAGAATTGGTACGCTCTTTTCTTGAAGGACCCTAAGTCGAATTGGTTCGGAAATACTTCAGTGGGCAGCTGATTCCACATAGTGGTGGTGCGTGGCAAAAACTGCCTTGAAAAACGCTCAGTTGTGGAACGGCGGACGTCGAGGTGATACGGGTGGAATTTCGTATTCTGTCTCGACGTCCGATGATGAAACTCAGTTGCAGGTATTAATCCGAACAACTCCTCTGAACACTCTCCATGGTAAATGCGGTAGAAGATGCAGAGTGACCCCACATCTCTACGCAACGCCAAAGGATCAAGCCGCTCGGAGAGGGATTGGTCGTCGACGATTCGAACCGCTCTGCGTTGTATACGGTCAAGTGGAAGGAGCTGGTACTGGGGAGCCCCCGCCCAGAGGTGAGAGCAGTACTCCATGTGGGGCCGAATTTGCGCTTTATATAGTTGCATGCGGTGGCCCGGAGTGAAGTACCGCCTCGCCTTGCTGAGCACACCAAGCTTTTTGGAGGCTAATTTAGCCTTTCCCTCCAAGTGACCGCGAAACTGAACGTCGTTCGATATGTCAACGCCAAGTATTCCAATGCTGGCTGTGGCTTTAAGAAGAGTGTTTTCGAAAAGAGGAGTAGCGACAAAGGGTGTTTTTTTAGCGGAAAACGCGCAAACTTGTGTCTTCTTGGGGATAAATTGGACTAGGTTTAGTCTGCCCCAGTCTGAGACTCCACGTAGTAGAGTTTCGACTTCAAACACAAGTTTGTTCCGGTACTCATCAACAACTGCCCGAGAAATACCTGCCCGGCCAGTGTAAAAAGTATCCCCAGTGCTGTCATCCGCATAGCAATGAATGTTGCTAAGTTGCAACATATCATTGATATGCAAAAGAAACAGGGTCGGGGATAGAACACAGCCTTGTGGGACCCCAGCGTTCACAGGTTTAAGGTCGGAACATGCTCCGTCGATGACGACCTTGATGCTCCGATCGGCCAGAAAGCTGGAGATCCAATCGCATAATTTCTCGGGAAGCCCATAGGCTGGAAGCTTCGAGAGCAGTGCTCTGTGCCACACCCGATCGAAGGCTTTCGCTATGTCCAAACTTACCGCCAGCGCCTCCCCCTTGGACTCAATTGCCTCTGCCCACCTATGGGTAAGGTATACAAGGAGGTCACCAGCTGAGCGACCACGACGAAAGCCGTACTGAGAATCGCTAATCAACTGGTGGCCCTCTAGATACCACAAGAGCTGGCAATTAATAATGGTTTCCATTATTTTGGAGAACAAGGAGGTTATAGCTATTGGGCGATAGTTGGACGGATCAGAGCGATCGCCTTTTTTAGGAATCGGATGTATCGAAGCGGTCTTCCAGCACTTCGGGACAGTGCCGAGCGAGTACGGGTACCGGAAAAGGCGCGTTAAGACCGGAGCCAACTCAGGAGCACAAGTACGCAGCACAATTGGGGGGATACCATCCGGCCCGCTCGACTTATGAATGTCCAAGGAAGATAGTGCTTTGCGGACAGCACGTTGCCGGAATGTGATTTCCGGCATCGAAGAATCACACCGCGAAATAGTCGGTGGTGATCTTCCTTGGTCATCCAAAGTCGAGTTGGACGCGAAGAGACAGCCCAAAAGGTCGGCCTTCTCCTTCGCAGTGTGGGCCAGAGAGTCATCCTCCCTGTGCAGTGGCGGAATGGCGGGCTGACAAAAATTCCCTTGGACAGCTTTGGCGAGAGACCAGAAGGCTCGAGTCCCTGAAGGGAGCTGGGCCAATCTCTCGCCAAATCTGGCAATGTGCTCTGACTTTGCCTTAGTGATTTTCCGTTTGAAGGACCTGGAGGCTGAGTTATATGCTGTTTTAAGTTCGCTGGTATTGGCATCACGAGATTTCGCCGCTTCCGCCCATGCCTTAAAGCATTCTCGCTTTCGACGCGAGGCCGCCTTGCAAGAACGTTTAAACCAGGGCTGAGACTTGCCACCGATCGGCACCGCAGAAAATGGAATAAAGAGTTCCATGCCCTGCAGAACCACTTTGGCGACAGAGGCGGCGACGGAATCTGGAGCTTCCGGCGAAAAGCACATAGGCCCCCAAGGGTAGGACGCAAAGAAAGACCGCATCCCGTCCCAATCTGCTGAGTTATAGTGCCAAATACGGCGACAACCCATAAAGCGGGGCCGTGAAGGGCGCGTAGATGGCACAGTACTCCGGACCACACAATGATCCGATGAACCCAATGGCGGGTCAACAGAGACTTGATATTTCTTCGGATGTGAAGTCAGCAGAAGGTCCAACAAGGGTTATGTTTTATAAGGGTTTATGACCATCCACATCTGGTATTCGCGTAATCGCAGGGACCATTTGTGTCAGGTCGTAGGCTAAAGCAAAGTCGTGAAAGGATCTTCCCGCGTGATCGGTGGTTTCAGAGCCGAGCCAATCGGCATGGTGGACGTTAAAATCGCCAAGTATCACGATTTCAGCGGTAGGAACCCTTTCGAGCAGGGAATCTGTAGCCATTTGGATGTGCTCAATGAGTCGGTCAGTTTCGGTATTTCCGCTATGGGACCTATACAGGCATGCGTAGAATCGCGGATGGTCATCGCAGTCTACGCGCAGCCAGAGGTTAGATAGGTCCCTTCCTTCAAGCGTCCCGAGGCGACGAGAACAGATATCCTCTCTGACGTACACGCAAACTCCCGCCCGCGGCACAAATGAATGTTCCAATTTGTACCCCGGGTAGGAGAGGTAGGAAGTATCAGCCGGGGAGGAAATCTGAGTCTCGGTAAGAAAGAGCAAGGCCAGCTTCGCAGTCTCCAAATGGTAGTGGACTGCGTTGATATTGGAATTGAGCCCCCTAACATTTGTGAAGTCCACGGCGAGCGTGGACGTGGGTGCCTTTGTTGAAATGCTCCGTTTGCCCCGAGAACGATGACTGTTTTTGTTGAGCGCAGAATTGCCCCCCCCAGAATACGAAGGGCAGCCTGTGCGTCCACCACCGGGTGCTGAGCGTCCCGGTGTTTTGGACGCCCAGAGGGGGATTCTCCACCGCGAGCGCGTGTGGTACCCCCCCTGGGGTAGATTCTCACCGTACGAAACGCGAGTACAATAAGGCGAACCTATTGCCTCACTTCACGCCGGTTTTCTAAGAGACAGTGTTACTGCCCCGGTCGTGCCTGCCCATTAGGCTGAAGCCCGAAGGCAACAGCATGGCACTCCCACTAGAAAGGGGTTGACTGATTGCGCTGATGAAATAACCTCTGTCACAGGTTATTTCACCAGTGGGCCATGGGGTCGTCACGTCCCGACGCAAATACATTCATACATTACAGAATTAACTTGGATCATACACCTTGTAACAAGAGGTTACTAAAAGAGGTTACTTCTCGCTAAAAGTAATAGAAGAGAGTTATTTATTTATTTATACTTCGTTGTAGTAAGTAGAAATACAGTGAAATTAAAATTAAAATAAAAAGGCAGGAAAATGGCGGCCTTATCGCTTTCGAGCGAACTAAATAAGAATGGGTAACCCGTCTACGAGTATATGCGTACGTACGTATTAAAATTCAACCAAATATATAAAGTATCTATTCCGTCATCTCTAGATAGGCAGATAATTATATGACAATTTTAATGAAACACTTGAAACTTTGTGACATTTTAACAGGCTGTCGCTAAAGTCATTAAGTCTGTGGAGCCTATCAACACTGCAAACACTTTGACTGACAGTTCACTGAAGTTAGACACAGCTTAATAGTGACCTGAATTGACTAAAATTATAAAGAAACAAGATCGTGCGTTCGTGTTGCTTATATTATGATTGTGTGTTGTCCTTGTCTACGGCAAGGACTGTTTAAAGCTTGAGGGAATTTCTAAGAAGTAATATATAACTAGCAGACTCGGCCAAGCGTTGCTGTGGCTAAGGGCCGATTTACATTATCTTAGTGTTTAGCAGCGTACTTTAGGATAGTACTTTAGTTGAAACATGTAAACGCTACTTGCTTTAGTACGGTTCTACTTGACTTTCAAGTTGAATCAAAATAGAATCGCTTTTTATTTTTGTTTCAAGTGATACCCCTCCCGCGCCCGCGCAACCCCCGAGATCTTCCCTCGTTGTGTGTAAACACGTAATTTAGTAAAATCTTTAGGAGAGTGGACAAGTGCCGTGAAACGCGTGCGTGTTTTTTGATTTTTAAAGATGGCTAAATGGTCGGAAGTTACAACTATCAAATTTGTGTCTGAATATGTTGTTCTCGAATGTTTGTGGAACGTTAAAAACAATTTATACAAAAACAAACAGGCTAGGCATTCGGCATACACTGCCTTAAAAGAAGCTATTTTATTTATTATTTATATTTAGTTTATTTATTTCGAATAAAATCTCGTCTTCTATTTGTTCCATAACTACAGTTAGTATTTTGCGTAGAATAGAGCGTATTTGCCGACGTCGTTGCGCGTTCATTGTGGCGCTGTAATGATACTCTACTGGAAGAAATGTAAACGTTCACTCGCAACGCACTAAAGCACTAAAGAACTTGCCTTTCAACTTGTACTAAAATACTCTCCTAAACACTAAGATAATGTAAATCGGCCTTAAGGTTTTTGTTATATTACATAGTAGTAAACTATTCAAGGGAAACCGTAGGAGAACACCAGTCATGGGGACCACCATGCTTTCTTGGTGGTTATGCCATTAAATTGTAGCTTATGTGAAACGTTGGTACTTTTAACACAGCGCCGAGCCATCTGTTAAAATTGTGACTGTTAAATAATAAACAATTAATTTGTAATAAAATTATATTGCGGGTATAAATTAAGATGTAAGCTGTCCTAACTTTTAAGTTTGATCAAACTGCGCACGCCGTGTGCAAATTTGATTAAAATCGGTTTAGTAGTTTAGGAGTCCATAGCGGACAAACAACGTGACGCGAAATTTATATATATTAAGATAAAACAGTAATAATAATAATAAAAATTTATTGCATGAATATGGTACAAAAATGTGTAAGGTGGTACAATTGTAAGTTCGCATATTCTTCCACACAAAATGGCGCGCAAATTTGTCTTTAAAGGAATTTTACATTATTAGTATATCAACTACAGTGATTCACGCAAATAATCATTTATTGAATAATAAATTTTTTCCAAAAGTAATACACCAAGTCGATTTTTAAAGACTAGTCGGAAAACCTTTTAATTCTTTTGGTAAATTATTATGAACCTTAATGGCCATACAAAAGGTGTTTTTCCTTAACAGTTCCAGATTGATTTTTGGCACAGCCAATTTCTCCCCATGTCTACTTCTTACTTCGACTTCTACATTCGACTTAAAAATATGTATGTTTCTGTGCACGAATAAGAACATTTCTAAAGTATAAATACAGGGAAGAGATACAATTTTGAGATTCTTATCATAGTAACATACAGTCTCAAAAAATAGGGGGGAAATAGAGCCTGCGTAGCCCATGAACACCCATATATTTGAAAAACTATTTTATTTTTTCCTACGTATAAATACTGTCGATATTTATTTTGAAAAACAATAATATATAATATTATTTACGTACGTATTAAATCAAGAACTTTAAACGGCAGAAATATCACAACAAAAGAAGATGGTTATAAACTTTGCACAATCAACATCGACAGTTTGACAACATGAAAATATATAAGGAGACCGTTCTCATTTACTAATGAATCATATGTATATACTTATAAAAATATAACAGTACGTTGTTTTGTATATAGTTATATAACCCCGTGTGTCACCACCATAATTATATTTTATATAAACAAAACCATTGCAACATAGTAGTACAAAGATCCTTTATATTTCAATAGCCGAAGTGCTGTTACATGATTTACGAACCACTCTTACACGATTTATGAACCACTCTTAGTTCTTATTAAGTAACGTTTCCTTGTAGAGCGTGAGAACAATGTGTCAGCACAACGGTCACGTAGGCCTGTAAGAATAGGATATAAATATAATAGAACGCTTGTAATATACAGTATTAAACGGACCTCAAATCGGACCGGTTGTATTCATTTTAACTTTAAGTTTTTAAAAAACCCTTATTTCGCGGACCCACTACTTGACTGGCGCTGAGGACAGGATAGTCGCTCTAGCTGCACGTACTTCTCAATTATCGGTTCGAGCATCAAATTCTGCTTACCTAAAAAGGGGAAACTACGTCGCGATTGCTAAAAACGGCTATTCAAAAGAACAAATAAATTTGTCAAGAACGCAAATCCAAAAGCGTTAAGGGTATTTTGTGCGAGTGTTGAGGCAGCGATGTACTGGTAAGTCACCTTTTCACCTTTCAAATCCAGCCCTCTCCACTTTTCTTTTGTTATTTTGAGATCGACATCTCTCATCTTAACGATAGTTTTAAGACTTTGTTAGAGTTAAATTGATATAAACGTAAATTGTAATAAGTCAATTATAGAAACATAGAAGTAAGTAGGTTAGTGCATGAAATTCTGCAACCCCTAAAGTAAGTGTACCTAATTATAAGTTTAGATTCACATCAAATTCTGTGAACCATAATTATTGGGTAATTGTGTAATTGTTTAAAAAAAAAATGACGGAAATTAAGATACTGCCACGTGAATTCTCATGTGTTATCCCGCTCTTTAATGGAGACGGAAAATTACTTAACACCTTTATCGACAAATGTGAATATGTTATTACCGTTTACAATAGCGTTAACAACCCGGAGCAGGAATTATACCTGTATCATTTATTAACTAGCAAGTTAGTAGGCAAGGCTGCAGTGTTAGTTAGTGAGAGACGGGACATTAAAACATGGCTAGAATTAAAATCATTATTGATTCAACATTTTGGCGATCCTCGCTCGGAGGAATGCATTGCTATTGAATTGGAAACTATGAGATTACAAAACAATGAAGACTACATCGATTTCTGTAATCGAATTCAACATGTTAAAAGTTCGTTAATTGCGAAAGTAAACTTACTTACAGACCAACATTTAAAAGCGAGTAAAATCACAATCTACTCAAACCTTGCGAAGAATGTATTCTTATACAATCTTCCCGAGGACTTAATTAGAATCGTACGATTAAAAGGATGTGATAGCCTTGAAGCTGCCCTCTCCATCGTATTAGAAGAGGTCAACTTCAAATACCAGTACCAAGCCCATAGCACTATGTTAAGGTCTAATATACAAAAACCATCCATATTGATGTCATCCCCAGAGCAATTAAATAACCAACATCTACGAAATAATTCATTTGTAAATCCATCCCAATTTAAACCGCAGATGCAACAAGCCCCACAAAGTAATTTTAAGTTTGGCATTCCCCAAAATACAGCATTAAAATCTAACTTTCAGTCCACTGGTTATAGACCACCATTTCAACACTCAGGATACAAGCCAAATTTTCCACCTATAGGATATAAACCCAACTTTCAGCCCACAGGTTGGCATAGGCCACAATTTCAACCGACTGGATATAGGCCTAATTTCCAACAGAATCAATTCAAATTTGGAATCCCCAACCAAAACTTTCAGCGATTTCAAAATCCACCAAATCAATTTAAATTTGGCATTCAACCAACACAACAACCGTATAGACTAAATAGTGCGTTAAAAACTGATGTTTCTATGAGGACAGCTCCTCCTCAAAGACCCACTAATATGAATCAACTATTTTATAATCAACTGCAGGACGATTATGTAAACTTCCCCGAATCAGAATACTACCCTGAAAACTACGACGATACCGTGTACCATGAATATTACCCCGAGGTCGAATATGTACCCACAGAGGAAACCCCTGATACTTCACAGGAAACTGAAACCGAAAATTTTCATACAGAAGCCTCGTCCATAAACCCGACATAGTTCAAATTAATACGGAAAAGGTAAATAAATTACCACATATTTATATCCCCGAAATTGACGCAAAATTTATGATAGATACTGGCTCTACTAGATCATTTATGAGCCCTGATATGGCAAACTTTTATTTTTCTGATTTTAAGTACGAAGAACCGTTCGAGGTGATAAGCACTCACTCACGAAGTAAACATAATGAAGTCATACACATTCCCTTACTGAAAACGTTTCAGAGTCCGCTCAAACATAAATTTTATTTATATTCTATAGATAAAAATTATGACGGCTTAATTGGTTCCGACTTACTGACAGAATTACAGGCAAGTGTAGACATGAAAAATCAATTGTTAATAACACCTAACACAGTAATACCTATTATTTATAGCCCCTCTCGTCAAATCGTACTTGAACCACGTTCAGAAACCCGTGTTAAAATTCCAACTAATTTACAAAACGGTGAAGCCCTAATTGAATATACAGAATTCGGTGACGGCATCCGCATGCCTTCAGCTCTTGTGAAAGTCATAGATCATCAAGCTTCAACAGTTATTCAAAATCTAACTGACCAAACTGTCACAATTACATTTCAAAAACCATTTAATGTCCAGCCCTTTCAACAAAACGATATCATGTGTTACTCCAACACAGTTACAGACGACATTCAGGTTGACGAAATCCTAAAAGAAAATCTTAATAAAGTCCGCCTTAATCATATGAATGATGAAGAGCGAAAAGCCATATCACATTTATGTTACGAGTTTCGAGACATATTTTATACTGAAAAATTACCGTTGTCATTTACAAACCAAGTTAAACACGAGATACGTACGACAAATGAAGATCCGATATATGTAAAACCCTATAGATTACCCCCGATTTTAAACGACGAAATTAATCGACAAGTAGAAAAATTACTGCAGGATAACATAATACAGGAATCACACTCTCCCTGGAGTGCACCAGTTCACCTGGTTCCCAAGAAGTTAGATGCCTCTGGTGAGAGAAAGTATCGCATGGTAATCGACTATCGCCGCCTAAACGAGATCACTATCGATGACAAATTCCCCCCTGCCAAACATAACAGATTTATTAGACAAACTAGGAAAAGCTATATATTTCAGTACAATTGATTTAGCTTCAGGTTACCATCAAATAGAAGTTTTAGAAAGAGACAGAAAGAAAACCGCGTTCAGTACACAGAACGGCCATTACGAATTTACGCGTATGCCGTTTGGTTTAAAAACTGCGCCTGCAACTTTTCAGCGCGCAATGAACAACGTTCTCAGAGGTCTCCACAACATTCATTGTATGGTGTATCTTGATGACGTCATCATATTTTCAGCCAGCTTACAGGAACACATACATAAATTAAGAACAGTTTTTCAGCGACTTAGAGACTCAAACTTAAAAGTACAATTGGACAAAACCGAATTTTTATGTAAAGAAGTTCTCTACCTTGGTCACAAGATTACAGAAAATGGCTTGCAACCAAATGATGATAAAATTCAAGCAGTCCTGAAATATCCTTTACCAAAAACCACAACTGAAATCAAGAGTTTTCTTGGCCTTATCGGTTATTATCGCCGATTCATAAAAGACTTCGCTAAAATCACAAAGCCGCTGACAAATTGCTTAAAAAACGTAATAAAATTGTAATAGATCAACAATATATTGACGCCTTTCAAAAGTGTAAGGAACTATTAACAAATGCACCTCTTCTACAATACCCAGATACAGAAAAAACCTTTATCCTAACGACCGATGCTTCACAAATAGCCTTAGGTGCTGTACTTTCTCAAGGCATAGTAGGCAACGACTTACCCGTTGCTTACGCGAGCAGAACCCTCACTGAAACTGAATCTAAATATAGCACGATTGAACGTGAGCTTCTAGCCATTGTTTGGGCTATCAAACATTTCCGCCCCTATCTTTATGGGAAGAAGTTCATTATTTACACAGATCACCGCCCTTTAGCGTGGCTGCATTCTCTTAAGGAACCCAGTAGTAAACTCACCCGTTGGCGGTTAAATCTCCTGGACTACGACTTCGAAGTAGTTTACAAAAAGGGAAACAAAACTGTAATGCTGATGCTTTATCTCGTATTAAAATTAATGCATTATCCGATAAAGAATCCATGAAAGTAAACTGTGATAATAAGGAGATACAAAAACGATTGCGTCGCGATTCACAAGACTCAAGAACAATTTCAATTACTGACTCTGAACATACAATCACTATTTCAGACATAGATTCGCAAAAATCCAATGAATCTTTCGAAAAAGTTACAAACCCGATTCCATCTCTTTCGAGTAAATCTGAAACTATACATTCAGCACAAGACCTTGAGTCACACGGTATTCCTATTTTAAACGAAGCAATTGATTCGAAGCCTAACCAAATATTAGTTTTCCAATGGTATAAAAACAGCATTCAAGTTCGTGACGTGTCCCGTGAAAAACAAAGAATCTTAGAAGTTTTTCTACCCATAGATAATGAAAATTTAATCAAACAATTCCTGAAAGAATACATAAAACCCAAAAAGAAATATTTTATATATTTCGAAAATACGGAACATCGCAAACAATTCAGCAACATGGTAATTAGGCTTTTTAAAGGTGGATCAATTCAATTTTATGAGTGTACGGAAAGAATCGTTTTTATTGACGATGAAAATGAACAGAAAGCCGTTATTCTGAAATTTCATCTCGGAAAAACCTGTCACAGAGGTATTCAAGAAACTTTTACACACATCAGGCGACACTTCTTTTGGAATAACATGAAAGAAACTATATCAGCAGTAATTAATTCTTGTGAAGCCTGTAAACAAATGAAATATGACCGAAAGCCTTTGAAACCATATTTACAGTTAACTCAAACGCAAGATGCCCCATTCCAGGAATTATTTATAGATATATTTAGTATCGAAGGAAAAACATACCTCACCTTAGTTGACGCTTTTAGCAAACTAGGACAGGCGATTGAAATTCCTAGTAAAGGCACACCTGACGTTATCCGCGCACTAATAAAATACTTTTCATTTTACGGTATACCTAAGAAAATAAGCTGCGACCCTGGTACTGAATTCAACAACGATCTATTGAAAGAAATGATGTCACTCTATAAAATCCAAATACATATCGGCACGCCTAGGAACCCTAATTCAATGGGAATAGTTGAACGTTTTCATTCCACCTTAATCGAAATTTACAGACTGGCAAAATACGAACAACAATGTACCGACGCCGCATCTATTATGACCTACTCTATCATGGCATATAATAATGCGATTCATACTGTAACAACTTTAACACCGTTTGAAGTAGTGTTTGGCCATGTAGATTCTGAAAACCCATTCAATATAGACTTCGAGAAACAATACTTGCAAAAATTAATTAAAGACCACGCCAAAAGAATAAAAGTTTTATACAAATACATATCTGATAAAATGTTAACGTTTAAGGAAAACTCTAGAGAAAACGCGGTGGCGAATCCGACGTCCCGTTACCAGAAGGGAAAACCATTTTCACAAAATTAATAAACACTCGCAGAAGTAAGGACAAACCTTGTTTTGAAAAGGCCATAGTTACAGGAAAACCTAAAAGAAACACCATCCCTATTACAATTAGAGGTAAACACAAAAAGGTACCAATTAAAAACATAAAACGACCTTCAAAGGTGGTGCTTAGTGATCATGATGACACTCACGAGCCCCAGTTTGGGCCTTCAACTTCAAAAGGTTGAAAACAATTCAGGGATCCGTAAGACAGGGAACAGCCTTCATCCAACAAGATAACTGGCTTATTTTTAAGGTATTAGATTTAAATGGCCTACTGATGGAATTAGAATAAAACAATAGGAAATATAGTAATTTTAGTAAGATAGTAAGTGATGATAAGCCTTAGTTTAAAGATTTTTTAGGAATAAGGGAACAAGTAGAGTATTTAGAAAGAATAACTACTGAAAAGATTAGGCAAATAATCCCTTCACACCGAGTACGAAGAGGAATATTGAACCCTCTAGGCTCTATTATTAAAATGATAACTGGAAACTTAGATCAGGAAGATGCTCAACGATATGAACAGTTAATAAATCAATTAGGTAATCAACAAAATTTCCACAAACAAGCGTTTAACAGTTGTTTCCAAAATGTTAGATGGACTCATTAATTTATCAGAAATATTACACAATAACTCAAAAATTATGGACGAAAGACTAAAACGTGTAGAAAAAAAATGTTAATAGACATAAGTACTAAAGAAAATAATGCAGTATACTCTACATATGTTTTAAGTTTATATAATCTTTTTATAAGTAATTTTAGAACGCTTTATATAAAAATAAGCTAATTAGAAAGATACGATTAATGTTAAATCATACATGATAGACAGGAAAATAACTTTTGTATTAGAGGTAGCTTTAATAACCAATTCAACTTAAAGTTATAATAGAATGTATCCCTTACCTATCTTTCATGACCCTAAAAACCTAACCTTAATAATCATTCCTAAATATCCCTATATCCTGGTGAAAGGTGTAACATACTTACCGCTTATACAGTCTTGCAAACAAGTCTCTGAGGAAAATTTTATAATCTCTGCACACAAGAAAACAGGGCAACCGTATCCTGAAACGACATGCATTGAGGAGTTGATGACCTTCAAGGAAAACCCATCCAACTGTTACCAGAATACAGTAATTATAGAAGAGTGTTCATACAGAAAATATGTCATCAGAACGTTTCCCATCCATTAAGCTGCTGGAGTTACAGCCACCAGTGAACTCTAAGGAAAATCAGAATCCAGTAAACTTACAAGGAATGGACCCTAGTGACCTGCAACACATGTCTTACATGCTGAAACAACTTAACAGAGAAAGTGATAGTGAAATGGGCAATTCAGTGAAAGTGAAAATCATTAGTTTAGGCACTCTCTTATTGTATTTTTGATAATTGTTGTGTTTTTTTTATAAAAAATAAGATTATTAATATGTTGCAGTGGCGAAATAATCAGAATTTACATGTGCAATCCCCTGATAATTTCGCTCTTCAGGAGGGAGGAGTTATATAACCCCGTGTGTCACCACCATAATTATATTTTATATAAACAAAACCATTGCAACATAGTAGTACAAAGATCCTTTATATTTCAATAGCCGAAGTGCTGTTACATGATTTACGAACCACTCTTACACGATTTATGAACCACTCTTAGTTCTTATTAAGTAACGTTTCCTTGTAGAGCGTGAGAACAATGTGTCAGCACAACGGTCACGTAGGCCTGTAAGAATAGGATATAAATATAATAGAACGCTTGTAATATACAGTATTAAACGGACCTCAAATCGGACCGGTTGTATTCATTTTAACTTTAAGTTTTTAAAAAACCCTTATTTCGCGGACCCACTACTTGACTATATTTACAAAACTCAAACTCAAAATATCTCTATTCATATAGATAAACAAGTACACTTATGAACGTCAAAAAAATATAAATTAATTGTAAATTTACATTTACAACCAGTTCGCAAGTCAAGGGCGTAGAGCGAGCAAGAAGAACTGGCAAGAAATCTAGTTTGATCTGTGATAATATTCAAATTCATATCTCTATATTCGTTTCAAATCTAAATAAAATAAGCAATGAAAAGAAGCAGTTGTTTAAGTTATAAAAAAAACATTCGCGTAAATTATCGCACTAAATCAGGGCAAGTTTTGTGCTGAGGCCTTCAATATGATAAATATTCATTTTTAGAAATAGCCTCACCTTAACGAACCTTTTCAATTTTTATAGGCCGTAAAAAACACCAGACAAGGTTGTGCATAAAGAATTACTACTTTATAAGTGCCCTTAAACCAGATATGTAGGGCGATTGAGTGCCGAAAGTAATTCTATTTGTAACTTCTTTACCCGCCTAAACTTTCCGCCCAGTCAATAAAATCAATGAAATAAAAGCCTTTTTATTAGTTACACATGTATTCTTTTAGACTTCATGTTACACTCTGTTTTACTAGCTTTGCTCGATACTAAAATAAACTCAAACTCAAAATATCTTTATTCAAGTGGGTAACCAAGTACACTTTTGAATTGTCAAGTTAAATTAATTGTAAATTTACATTTACTACATACAATAGCAAGAGCAATGCCGCTCAATCGCAACAGCGCTGCGGATAAATCTTTTTTTTTATATAACAGGGGGCAAACGGGCAGGAGGCTCATCTGATGTTAAGTGATACCACCGCCCATGGACACTCAATGCCAGAGACATGCGAGTGCGTTGCTTCGACATAATAAAATACTTTTACACTACCAAATAGTCGCTAATTTTTATTGGCAAATTGAATAAACCACAAATAATAACTCTTTTAAACTGATTAGACTTTGACGAATTTATGAGCTCTGTGACTTATAATGACGATGGGAGCTGACAATAACGCCGTTACCCCGACTTATATCGCTTTATATACGCTATATATGTCACCGTAAAATTGTAAACACCGTTAGATTGTCATCTATCTCGCGAGATTGTAAACTGTCGAAAGATTGTCAACTCAACGTACTGCTTACAATTTACGACAGTTTACAATCTCGCGAGATAGATTACAATCTAACGGTGTTTACAATTTTACGGTGACATATACACTATACAGGGAATGGCCTTCTACAAATAAGTACTTAACGAAACTAAATGTAAGAACAATATCGTTATTTAATGACGCATCGATAATTTCAATTAGTACTGCATAAGTTCACTCACATATTATTATATTATTTTGTTTTAAGATTGTAAATTGTACTTAACATTTTCAGTGCTATAACAGAATGATCTCATTACAGAATGAATGATCATAAAGAGTATCATCTTCTATCATCTATCCATTTCTACTAACGGACTTGGGCGACACAGCATCAGACCTGGTTCACTGTAAATTTCAAAAGCTGTAGAACTCGACGTTTTGATGCCAATTTTATTTTAGTTCATTATCAGTTTCATCATAGGATGTCGAGGTAGAATCCGAAATTCCACCCGCACCACCACTATGTGGTACCAGTTGCCCACTGAAGTATTTCCGAACCAATTCGACTTAGCGTTCTTCAAGAAAAGAGCGTACCAATTCTTAAAATCATGCAAAAACACCAATTGAGGAGTAAGACGACCTTCGTATAGAAAAAAATCGAAATAAACAAAACTCTATTTTAGAAGTTAAAGATAAATATTTGGAAGTACACTATTTGTATGTACTCAGATAAAAACAGCTCTAAATAACTTTTCAATGTGTAAGACGACTTTGAACTCAATAATTTTGTTTATGTAGTTACTTTTTTAGTTATATGGCCCGGAACAAAGTATTTATTTACTAGTTGGTGGAGTGCGTCTGCACTATGACGCCACTCCGCTATACGTTCCAAAAACCGATTTGTCATACAAACTTGGTCGCGAATGTAACGTTTTTAAAGCCTAACTATAGATCGTGGACAGGATATAATTATGCTAAGGTTTAATGAAGTTTATTCTCATTTATACATGTCACTTCAATGAGAAAAAAAAATTAAAAACATAAAAAGTAAAATATCGCGTCGTACGCTGTTTTTGCATTAGAACAGTGTTTTCAGTGAAACGTGGGTCCCACGACCCGGAGGGCAATTTGATAGTTAGGGGTCTATTCGAAAATTTATTAAAATTATTTGTAATTTTAATTTCAGTATTGTTTTGAAATATTACTTACTGTGTTTCATTGAAAATTTCCTAGTGATTTCTGTAAAACCTATCATTTAAGTTTTTATTAATAAAAATAATGTATCTAACGTAAAGTTAAGGAAGGCTAAGAGAGTCCATTTACCAAAAAGTTTTGCAGGCGTATTCGAAACGAGTCCACTTCTACTACTTCCCGTATCTCAGGAAGCATTCTTATTTTAGGTACATAGATGTATATATTATGTAGTACAACAACTATGCATATAGTCGGTAACCATGGAAACAACTAACTCTTTGAAGATCTTTAATCCACAAATAATGTACACGGAAAACGGACCACATATTTTTTGCGCCTTGTCAAAGTAATACACGAAAATTGCTAGGTAATTTATGACCAATTTTTCAAGATAAATGTTATATTATGTATAACGTATAAAAACCTGTTCATTTCTGTCTCTGTTTGTTGTAATGTTTTCGTTTCGTTTTTGTATTGATTCTTTTTTACACTTTATTTTATATTATTTTTATATAAGGATTTTTTTTATTGTGTAACGTCCTTCAGGCACCAAGGTTCAACCCCTGAGTGGTTTTGTATAATGTTTAAGCAATAATAAATATATATATTTTCGAAATACTTGACCGATCTTCCTTTATAGTTCACATATACAAAGATACAGATAAAATCGCAATATCAAACACTATAAATAAAATCGATAGTTGTGAATTACGATTGTTATAGATGGACGAGCCTACCTTCATTCAGGCGAATAGCTTTGGATGGGTTTTTCGTCCCTTTCTCTCCATCATCACAAATATGAGATAGAGAGAGAATTAATTCAAGATGCAAGGGGCGAATGCAGCTACGTAAATCAAGCGCTATGTAGCGATAGCAAAAAAGTGGTTTTAAATATCTATGGTAATGTTTAGTTGCAACTTGCAAGCCTTTTAAAGAGTGGCGGAGAGTTTATTGCCACTTCTCCTCTTCCTTTCTACGCCCCTGAATTGAGAGCTGGCAGTAAATGTAAAATTAGAAGCATTCCATATATATTTCTTTTTTGACGTTCATAAGTGTACATTGTGTTACCTCTATGAATAAATGATTTTGACTTGACTTGACTTCTGGCAATGTAAGTGTCCATGGGCGGCGGTATCGCTTAACATCAGGTGAGCCTGAGTTTATTTGCGCATAACTTCAATCATAATCGTTATTTTTCAATAAAACACTATATAAAAATCTGTAGTTTTTGGGTTTATCGTGTATACAAGAGCATTTCTTTAGGTTGCTTTTCTTTCTATACCTGCTACTTCCTAAAACAGTGTTGTATTTTTGTCAACTAGAAATTTTGTTTACTTTGAAACCTCGGGACTAGAGATGCGTTTGAAAGGAACGAATTGTAAGTACCCATAACCGAAAAGCATAGTGTATGTTAGAACCGTAGCAACTGGAGATTCGTGGTCTCTGTCTACCGGAAACTGTCTGTCTTCCTTAGGGAAATAATAATAATAAAAAGTTATAAATTTTCATAGCGGCTTTATTGTTTCGTGTTATGTGTTGGAAAGAATTAAGTGTTTTAGTTTAGTTTATATTGATATTAAAGCAAAACTTTTGACGCGGTCTAATTCCAGATTATATATGAATGGAAGGTAACGAAGATGTTTACTTAATAAAACGGAGCGAATCAGAGATTTCATTCAATTTAGTTTTATTTTATTTTATTATTATTATGTTTTCAGTTACTTGTAGCTATACTTTTAATCACCTATGTACCTTTGTAGTTCGAAATTTGTCCATACATGTGTTTTTACTAAGACATCATGTAACATTATAATCTAGACTAACTTAATGCTAATGAGTAATTTAAGTCTAACCTAATGTACTACTAAGGATTTTTATATATAAGTATCCAATAACACTACTTACAGTCTCTATTAAAGGGAAGATACTTTGTTCTTTTGTTCTATTTTTCCACTCATTTAGCACTTAATACTAACGTGCACGGACACTAATTCACTAGTTCAAATGGTTTTGTCCTTTTCAGTCTTCTCAGTGTCAAGGAGTTGAATAGCCTCAACATTCACGTGATGGTGGAGCCTATGTTCTTGGGCTCCAGCAGTCTTTTTTATTATTGTGGCGAGGTCCTCTACATTGAAGGACTCCTTTCTCCGCAATTAGACTCGAGGTTGGTCCGTTGTGCGTACCGGTCCTCTACATTAATTACTGTTGTTCGAAATAAAAATATTGAAGTGAAACTTCTTTAGGCGCATGAGGGTAATATTTTTACGGATGAAACGTCACGAAGATGTGCAGCGTTAAGTCGAAGAAAATTGAGAGAGAGAAAGAGACCGATTGAGAGAGAGAAAGAGAAGGGCGAATTACCTTGTAGATATTCTATTTTTAACATTAAAATTTCGTAAAGAGAATTTATGAAATATTAGTATTTTATATTTTATGCAAAATATTTTTTTTTATTATCGAAGAAATAAATTTAAAAAATTAAATTTATAATTTGTATTAATTTTCCACACATTTAATATTTTAATGACAATTAAATTCCTAACATATTATATTCATTTTTCCCTCCCTCTAAGTCTCGAAAATCTAAAGTTTTAGATTTGTATAATATGAACAAGATTTCAAATTAGTTTGCCAAAGAAGTTTCACTTCTGACATGTACGTACTTTGTACGCACGCACTTTTAATTATCATATTATTCATGTAAAATTAAAAACCAACACTCTTGCCTATAGAACCAAGGTTATAAAGGGTTCATTCGCCCGAAGATGAAGCGTCATAACTAACTTATGTATTTCTTTGTTTTGCGATGAGTACCTCCATGAAGTCGATGAGATTTGTTCCGCCCAATGCATGTATGAATCCGCACTGGAGCACCAACGCTACTGTTGTGGAATTTCTACTTTGCTATGATTACATTTGACCGTACCCTTTTGACCCGGTTTCGAACGTATAACGGGGTTCTAAGGAGGCTTTAGACATCAGTTGAACTCTTTCTTAAGAAAATGCATTTCCGTCAGAAAGAAAAATCTGTAACACATTATCAAGGTTTGTCCATTAGATCTGGTAATCATTTTCTTTAACAAAAAAGGGGAATTCTATTAATTTCTAGAACACAGGGCTAACGGGGAGGATATTCACCTGATGTTAAGTGATACCGCGGCAATTTGTACAAGGTTCCTTGGTATTAGTTCGGAAATACTTCAGGCAGCTCGAAGTGATTTAAGGTGATTCAATATTTTAAATCTTTTGTTTTATTCGCGGCTTTATTCGAAGAATTAAAACAAAAGAATCTATTAAAAATTAAAACTAATTTAACCTGAGATACGAAAACCTCTCAAATCTGGTAAAGTTTAATAAATAACACTAAAATATATAAAGTAATTCCACGAAGCTAAATTTAGTGTGTTCAGCCAAAACACTAGTGAATCGCCAAAGTAAATACTTATGCAAATAGAATCGATAATGTTAAAACAAGAAGATCCAGATGTAGCTTCTGAAGATGAATGTTTATTTAATATATTATAACATTCCACATAATACAACTTATATATAAAGTAGGTCTACATTATTGACTGCCTAGAGCCTACTAAGAAAATCGAGTTTTAACAATAAAATTCAAAATAATTAATAAAGTCAGCCCATAAGTGGACTTATCAGTGGATACTAAAATAAAACAAATCTCTTTTTATTCAATAACGTGTTATATATAATATAAAAAAAGTAAAGTAAATTAAGATGAATAAATCAGTGGCGCTACAACCTTTTTATGTCTGGGCCTCAGATTTCTGTATCTTTTTCATGATCATTTTTCAATTTAATAGGCAAGTTGATTATCAGCTATGTCTTACACACGCCGTCACTTTTTAATCTAAGGCATGCATTTCCTCTCGATGAATTCCTTTCACCGTTCGGGCGAATGTTAATGTGCTCATAGACAGTGCACAGTCAGGGATCGAACCTTCGACCTCGACTTGTGTCGCACGCTGAAGCCACTAGGCTTACACTGCTTTGAACTTATTGACTGCGAACTAAGCAACCCAAAATTTAACAATAAAATCAAGATAATTGGACATAGACAAAGACAACATTTATTTCTAACGAAACATACACAATAATAATAATAATAAAAAAAACAAAAATGTATGCAAATAAAGAAAGGAATAAATACATTTAAAGTGTGTAATGTGTGTGTGAGCAGTGTTGGCCTAGTGGCTTCAGCGTACGACTCTCATACCTGAGGTTCGAGCCCCGGCTGTGCACCAATGGACTTTCTTTCTATGTGCGCATTTAACATTTGCTCGAACATTCAAGGAAAACATCGTGAGGAAACCGACATGTTTAGACCCAAAAAGTCGACGACGTGTGTCAGGCACTGTAGGCTGATCACCTACTTGCCTATTAGATTTAAAAATGATCATGAAACAGATTAAAAAATCTGAGGCCAAGATCTAAAGATGTTGTAGCGCCACTGATATTTTAAATGTGTGTGTGTGTTGTGGTTGTAACTGGCCCTGGCTCAGCATTATGCTTTGAAGCAGTTTCAGTTGTTTAATTACATTAAATCGGCCCTTAAGTGCACTTACCTATCAGTAAGGACGTATTATTCATGAACTCGCTCGATATTGATATTGTGTATTTAATATTATTTTATAAATTTTCTCTTTTGTTTTTTCGACATTATCGTATTGGTTTAGTACTGTAAGGATACGGTATGTATTTGAGGCTAAATAAATAAATCTTTATATATATATATAATTCTACTGTACGTGTTTATGTCACTGAACTCCTCTGAAACGGTTGGCCTGATTTAAACAATTTTTATGCGGTTGGGTGGCGCCCTGGATGGTTTAGATCAAAGTTCCCCAAACTTTTTTGTGTCTAAGGGTGAGATCTATAGTGCGCACTTAGACTTTGCTCTGACTTAACTATCGAGCTAAGACACAGTCGGTATTTATAGAGCAAACTACGAATCTCTCCCTAGTGTTGGCTTAGCTTAATCTCAAGTCCACGAAATCGACGACTTACCAAAAACTTTGACTATAAGCCTAACAAAAATAATGGCCCAAAATTTGCTTTACCATCATATCTTTTACTGGACTTTTTATTTTTGTCGGTTTTTAATGAACGGTGTTGCCATTTTGTATCGGAGTTCCATAGACTTTGGGAAAAATAGAATTTGAATTCAAAGAAATTATAAATGATCTTGATAAATACCTATGAAATGCATGAAATAAAATAATTACACATTATTATGGTATTTATTGTTGTTTATTTATATTATTTATGTAATTGTTCAAACCCCATTTTTGAGAAATCTTAAAAATAACTGGTGTGATTTTGTATGTCACCTGGCAGCCCTGGCAATTGGCATATTATAGTGACAACGAAATTCAAACTATAACCTAACCAAAACATTGCGATCCGTTCTACGTAATAAAATTATTGTCATCTTTAAATAATTAATACATTTTCTAAAGGTTACTCGTGAATTTCTAGTTATTGCAATAATAAAATAAATGAATACATAAATAACAATAAATTGAAGATATATGTGTACCGTTTTAGATTTTTAAATATTTGTTATTGTTAACTTTTTTAAAGGATAATAAACAAAGTATTGCATGAAATGAAACATCAATTTGTATTTTGACATTTTCTGTCTTAGCTTGGGCTTAGCTTAATCTCACCGTTAAAATGTCTATAAATACGAAATCATAGTTTAACCTTAGTGTACACTAAGCAAAGTTTTTCGTAAGGTAAGTCTGAGCAAAGTCCAAGTGCGCACTATAGATCTCACCCGTAGACCCCTTGCCATGTTTTTCCGTGTTGGGTAGACCCCCTACTTACCTGATACTGATTTCCTGTAAATTTATAACTGTAGAGAAGTTTAGTGTTAAAAACTTAAAGTAAAAACACATGTTAATTTATACATTAATTAATTGAATTTAAATTAAAACTACTTATAATTTTTTTTATCTGATATGTAGGGTACTTTTATAAATAATGTATATATGTTTTGATATTATAAGATAGTATGATGTTAGTAAATAGGTACTATCAGTGTATGTGTTGAGATCCACTACCGTGGACCCCCATTTTTATGTCATGGACCCCCAAATTTTTTTTCGCTGACGTAGACCCCTTGCAGGTTGTCATAGACCCCTAGGGGTCGATATATACCACATTGGGAATCACTGGTTTAGATTCTCAAATCAGCCCGGCAGATGGCGCTGCAGTCAGTATCTAGGTTCTTTATCTATACAGCAAATAAATATATATATATATATATATAAATCTTCTGTGCATGTGTTCGTAATTAAACTCCTAAACGCCTGGACAGATTAAGACGTGTACAGGACAACATCTGTCGGATCCGCTAGTAAAATATAAAAAAAAAAGATACAACTTTCAATCGAAAACTATCACGTGGTTTTGCCATTTACGGCCAAAACCAATATGCAATCTCAATCCAATTTTAGCTGTCATAGACTGACAATTCAATCGATTTCTAAAAAAAACCATGCCAATATTAAATCCATGGACTGAGATACCAATCTAATTATTCAACCAATCGTTCAGAGGGCGGATAAGAGATTGAAGATTGCCCTCTGTATGAAAATGAATGTTTACTCATGCCAACAACCTATCTGTCCATTTTGACAATTGCTTCGATTGGCGAAATCAATCTCGGATTGCTATCGGTGAAACTCGTATGATTTGGGTTTGGGATTGCGACCTAACCTAATATTCATTGGGAAAATTTATTCATCTTCGTCATCTTCCAGTTCTAGTGATAGTGATTTGGAAGTTTAAATGCAATTATCCGATTGGGATAGTAATTCTGAAGCTGGAAGAAGACAACGTACTTCTGTGCGAAGACATAAGAAGACAAGAATTAATGATGATGAACCAGCTAATGATATTGATCAAAGCGCAATTGACAACGTGGGAAATGCAAGTGTGCGAAGTAATCTTATAAGTGATTATTTTGCTTTATTACTATAATATTTTATAAATTACAACATTTTTGAGATAAATTAAATAAAAATTCAATGCTTTTATTCAAATAAAAATACAAATTTTTAATACAATACATCCTTGCTCCAGGCACAAAATCTATTATTTTTCTAATTTATTTAACAATATATTTTTTTTCTATGGCCCATAATTCTCTTTTATGCTCTCTTGCTTCCTCTTCAAATGCCCATTGCTTTCTCTTATTTAGAAGCTCTTCCTTTCAATTGACTTTCAATTCCTTCGACAGACAACAATATCATGTCTTTGACTTTTTCCTCGATAGGGGTAAGAGGAGTAGCAGCACTAGGGCCACCTCCTGTACGATATGTTTCAGCATGTATCAAGGCAGACTTTTTCTTGTAGCCCTCTTTAAGCTTTAGCACTGCGAAAGTTTACCCCACTTGTGCTATTAAACAGCGCCTCCAGCGTCTTCCAGCACTGCTCTTTCTCCTGCCAGGTGACTGAGTCACTCTTTTTATTTTCTAATATATTTTTATGGTCAGCAACAAGCGAAGTTAGAAGGTCAACTTCTTCCCGGCTGAAATTGACGCTTCTTTCACGTTTTTGCGTAGACATTTTTTTAAGTTAAAGAACCAACCTCGTATCACAAAAACAACATACACAAACTACTCAGAGAAAATTTATATTTGAAAGGTAAAGCCGAAGGCGCCGAACTAAAATATATACTAAAATACTCAATAACCTAACAAACAAAAATACCATATGAAAATGACAGCCCGTTTCGTTACAAGTATGTAATATTAAATGACCAACAAAAAGGTTAAGGTTCTATGTTTTTCTATAGAATTTTGTAACTTTATTTGTTCGTAACAAAAAAACAAACAAAAACGTTGCATAGCTAATTGCTACTTTACCCATACATTGTGAAACAGACCCTAAGTCTTTTTTTTTTTTTTTTTTTTTTATAGAACGGGGGCAAACGGGCAGGAGGCTCACCTGATGTTAAGTGATACCGCCGCCCATGGACACTCTCAATGCCAGAGGGCTCGCGAGTGCGTTGCCGGCCTTTTAAAAATTGGTACGCTCTTTTCTTGAAGGACCCTAAGTCGAATTGGTTCGGGAATACTTCAGTGGGCAGCTGGTTCCACATAGTGGTGGTGCGCGGCAAAAACTGCCTTGAGAAACGCTCAGTTGTGGAACGTCGGACGTCGAGGTGATACGGGTGGAATTTCGTATTCTGCCTCGACGTCCGATGATGAAACTCAGCTGCAGGTATTAATCCGAACAACTCCTCTGAACACTCTCCATGGTAAATGCGGTAGAAGATGCAGAGTGACCCCACATCTCTACGCAACGCCAAAGGATCAAGCCGCTCGGAGAGGGATTGGTCGTCAACGATTCGAACCGCTCTGCGTTGTATACGGTCAAGTGGAAGGAGCTGGTACTGGGGAGCCCCCGCCCAGAGGTGAGAGCAGTACTCCATGTGGGGCCGAATTTGCGCTTTATATAGTTGCATGCGGTGGCCCGGAGTGAAGTACCGTCTCGCCTTGCTGAGCACACCAAGCTTTTTGGAGGCTAATTTAGCCTTTCCCTCCAAGTGACCGCGAAACTGAACGTCGCTCGATATGTCAACGCCAAGTATTCCAATGCTGGCTGTGGCTTTAAGAAGAGTGTTTTCGAAAAGAGGAGTAGCGACAAAGGGTGTTTTTTTAGCGGAAAACGCGCAAACTTGTGTCTTCTTGGGGTTAAATTGGACTAGGTTTTGTCTGCCCCAATCTGAGACTCCACGAAGTAGAGTTTCAACTTCAGACACAAGTTTGTTCCGGTACTCATCAACAACTGCCCGAGAAATACCTGCCCGGCCAGTGTAAAAAGTATCCCCAGTACTGTCATCCGCATAGCAATGAATGTTGCTAAGTTTCAACATATCATTGATATGCAGAAGAAATAGGGTCGGGGATAGAACACAGCCTTGTGGGACCCCAGCGTTTACGGGTTTTAGGTCGGAACATGCTCCGTCGATGACGACCTTGATGCTCCGATCGGCCAGAAAGCTGGAGATCCAATTGCGTAATTTCTCGGGAAGCCCATAGGCTGGAAGCTTCGAGAGCAGTGCTCTGTGCCACACCCGATCGAAGGCTTTCGCTATGTCCAAACTAACCGCTAGCGCCTCCCCTTGGACTCAATTGCCTCTGCCCATCTATGTGTAAGGTATACAAGGAGGTCACCAGCCGAGCGACCACGACGGAAGCCGTACTGAGAATCGCTAATCAGCTGGTGGCCCTCTAGATACCTCAAGAGCTGGCTGTTAATAATGGTTTCCATTATTTTGGAGAACAAGGAGGTTATAGCTATTGGGCGATAGTTGGACGGATCAGAGCGATCGCCTTTTTTAGGGATCGGATGTATCAAAGCGGTCTTCCAGCACTTCGGGACAGTGCCGAGCGAGTACAGGTACCGGAAAAGGCGCGTTAAGACCGGAGCCAACTCAGGAGCACAAGTACGCAGCACAATTGGGGGGATACCATCCGGCCCGCTCGACTTATGAATGTCCAAGGAAGATAGTGCTTTGCGGACAGCACGTTGCCGGAATGTGATTTCCGGCATCGAAGAATCACACCGCGAAATGGTCGGTGGTGATCTCCCTCGGTCATCCAAAGTCGAGTTAGACGCGAAGAGACAGCCCAAAAGGTCAGCCTTCTCCTTCGCAGTGTGGGCCAGAGAGTCATCCTCCCTGTGCAGTGGCGGAATGGCGGGCTGACAAAAATTCCCTTGGACAGCTTTGGCGAGAGACCAGAAGGCTCGAGTCCCTGATGGGAGTAGGGCCAATCTCTCGCCAAATCTGGCAATGTGCTCTGACTTTGCCTTAGTGATTTCCCGTTTGAAGGACCTGGAGGCTGAGTTATATGCTTTTTTAAGTTCGCTGGTATTGGCATCACGAGATTTCGCCGCTTCCGCCCATGCCTTAAAGCATTCTCGCTTTCGACGCGAGGCCGCCTTGCAAGAACGTTTAAACCAGGGCTGAGACTTGCCACCGATCGGCACCGCAGAAAATGGAATAAAGAGTTCCATGCCCTGCAGAACCACTTCGGCGACAGAGGCGGCGACGGAATCTGGAGCTTCCGGCGAAAAGCACATAGGCCCCCAAGGGTAGGACGCAAAGAAAGACCGCATCCCGTCCCAATCTGCTGACTTATAGTGCCAAATACGGCGACAACCCATAAAGCGGGGCCGTGAAGGGCGCGTAGATGGCACAGTACTCCGGACCACACAATGATCTGATGAACCCAATGGCGGGTCAACAGAGACTTGATAGTTCTCCGGATGAGAAGTCAGCAGAAGGTCCAACAAAGAGGGTTTATGACCATCCACATCTGGTATTCGCGTAATCGCAGGGACCATTTGTGTCAGGTCGTAGGCTAAAGCAAAGTCGTGAAAGGATCTTCCCGCGTGATCGGTGGTTTCAGAGCCGAGCCAATCGGCATGGTGGGCGTTAAAATCGCCAAGTATCACGATTTCAGCGGTAGGAACCCTTTCGAGCAGGGAATCTGTAGCCATTTGGATGTGCTCAATGAGTCGGTCAGTTTCGGTATTTCCGCTATGGGACCTATACAGGCATGCGTAGAATCGCGGATGGTCATCGCAGTCTACGCGCAGCCAGAGGTTAGATAGGTCCCTTCCTTCAAGCGTCCCGAGGCGACGAGAACAGATATCCTCTCTGACGTACACGCAAACTCCAGCCCGCGGCACAAATGAATGTTCCAATTTGTACCCCGGGTAGGATAGGTGGGAAGTATCAGCCGGGGAGGATATCTGAGTCTCGGTAAGAAAGAGCAAGGCCGGCTTCGCAGTCTCTAGATGATAGTGGACAGCGTTGATGTTAGAATTAAGCCCCCTAACATTTGTGAAGTCCACGGCGAGTGTGGACGGGGGTGCCTTTGTATAATTGCTCCGTTTGCCCCGAGGACGATTACTATTTTTGTAGAGCGCAGAATTGCCCCCCCCAGAATACGAAGGGCAGCCTGTGCGTCCACCACCGGGTGCTGAGTGTCCCGGTGGTGGACGCCCAGAGGGGGATTCTCCACCGCGAGCGCGTGTGGTACCCCCTGGGGTAGATTCTGTTTTTTCTGCACCTTCATATTTCTTGTGTGGGGGGATGGGCTCCGGGAATCTCTCTCACCGCACGAAACGCGAGTACAAGAAGGCGAACCTTTTGCATCACTTCACGCCGGTTTTCTGAGAGACAGTGGTACTGCCCCGGTCGTGCCTGCCCATTTGGCTGAAGCCCGAAGGCAACAGCATGGCACTCCCACTAGGAAAACTACTTATTTTATTTCGTTCCAAAAACAGCAAACTTTTGGTATGCTTGAACACAATATATTGCATTGAACGAAACGCGGTCGAGAGGGAAGGATCACGCAAATGATTGCTGTCAATCTTTTGTCAAATAAACAATCGGATAGCAGAAATGTTTATTGGCATGCAGATTGGAGATCGGTCTTTAGATATGAATCAGTCCAAGATTGGTTATAATCATAGATTGAGGATACATTATTAATTTTGGCCGTTAGTCTCCGCCAAACATAATACTAATACTCATTTCCAACAATGTCATGTATAACCTTTTATTTCGAAGTCGGTGAATAAATTTTGAGATATGTAACCTATTGAGCTAGCCTGTATCAAAGAACAAAGGATCGCCCATTGGAGCTTTGGGAATGAACTTGGTGTACCCGCATTGTTCCATTTCCGGACGAACTTTTTTGTATTTGTATGGGTTCTATTCGGAACTTTTACGGATATAACCTTCATTTAACGTTTAACGGATATCCAGTGTTAGGAATATCGTAATTAATATAAAGCTTAATTATAACGGGTTTCAACTTACAAGAATTACGAAATAGGAGATTTTATAGATTACAGACATTTCATTGTAAATTAATTTATGATGGCTGATTATTATACATTTTTCAAGCGAACTTTGTTTTTCTAAAATTAATTAATGTTTCTTTTTAATATCGTTTTCTTTTAGTAAATTTTGATATCCTGCCTAGAGACGCTTTGCCGTTAGGCAGTTTCAAATAATTTCATTGTATGTTATATGTCAGTACTTACATCAACATGATATCATAATCTTAATTAAAAACCCTGATGGGAAGCCGCTAATAAATTGGTTTATTTATAAACGAACTTCTACATTTCCCGACCAACTCGTCAATATATTTACAGCCTTGGAGTTTCAATTTAAAATTATTGCCATGGCAACCGCGACCACAACACGTTCTAAAATAATTTACGCAACTTAAACAACTTACAAAGTTTTACAAACTGTACTTCATATCAATATAGTTGTCATGCATGAATGATATGTCGCCTTCTCACCTCTTCTTATCTCTGACTACATGATAAAGGTTTTCTCAGTGCATCTGTAGCTACACGCGGTACGAATCGGTAAATAGGCCATCAAAAACACAACTTGTAAAAAAACGCAGTTCTTCTACCGTATAAAGTTCTCAGATCCATGTAATACCAAGTCAGTTAATTTATTAAATTCCTACTTATGGGAACTTCTCTCTTAAGTTATTACTTATTTATCGAACCTAACAACATCTTATAGGGACCATATTAACATTAGAAATCTTTTATGTTTTAAATATTTGAATGTATAGGGGGTCGAAATTGGCCTGAACTGCTTCGAGAATAGTACGGCCGTGACGCTTTTCGTCAAGACTTGGCGGGCACACTGCCGTGCCCTCAGATTGGTCAATTATTTATATAAATATATACGTTTACAGTGCAAACATTTCGGCGTCTTTTACTGAACGATTTTTTTACATAAGTAGATACACGACGTTACAATTATTTTAGCATTGGTATAATTATAGTTTTTAACAGCTCGAACGTATCAACTTTCGTGTGCGTGCTTCTATTGATAACTGGCCTCAACGTTTAAATGAATGCCAATGGAGACCACTTCGAATAAGCTTTTTATATTTTAAATTGTTTTATAATTAACTAACACACTGTAAAAATAATAACTAAAAATAAAAAAAATATGTTTATCTTTGTTTCATTATTTATGGCAAGACTAGGTATAGTTGTAACACGTATTTTACTGAAACAATGGATATTTGGGCTTTTTAGCTCCAAATAAGCTACGGACTGCTTCTTAAGTGTTTATATTACGATATATTATTTGCTATAACGATAGCTATTCGATTTTACGTATTGTAAGCCATTTGTCATTAAAACAATAATTCACTTTAGAGTGATAATTGCTGCGCATGAGCATTATTAAGACTTTCAATGCAATCATTATATTAATAAATCGTTTTTTTTACAGGTAAGTTGACATCTCTTATTAAATCTAAGCGGTAAGTTGTCAAAAATATCTTTATTTAACTTGATCGATGACGTGTGACCACACAGATATTTTATACAGAACAGAATACGAAACATTTGTTAAAAAATTGAATTAATGTCGTCACTAAGACATCTCTTTCATGTTAAATATGAGTAATAAAAGGAATTTACTGTCATTAATTTTATTTTAAAAAACTTCTATCCTCAACCAAACGTTTGAATAAAACATGGACTGTTCTCGTTGGAATATAGGATCATGCTGATGTGACCTAGTTTCCGAAAAATTTAAAAACAACTATAAAAATACGAAATAAAGCACAAGAGCTGGATAGCCTAAATATATCATTTATATCACATATATATACATATAGCTCGAAATGAAATTTTTCTATTTAAAAATGGTTAATAAAAATAAATATAACGTTTATATTATCATTTAAATTTATTTAAAATCTTATATTCGTAATTACTATTTAAATTATATTTCTTAAGTAATCGCTCTTTGGCTGTATCTACTTTGACAAAAGCAAAACTTAATTGTGAACATAATTACTGTATTTCTTTTTCGCGTTAACAAACATCATATAATATATTAACAACATAACATTATCGTGTTTTAATTAGTTATAATTGGCCTTTAAAATTAATTACAAAAATATAGAAATACGCTTTGTAAATATTTGGTCAAGTTATTGATAGAAATAGCATCACAATTGTATTAATTTTAATATCCTATTTGTCTCTTCTTTACATTGAGGAATAGAATTCGTTTTTTATTATAAATTACCAGCTAGAACAGTGTTTCCCTGTGGGGCGTAGGCCCCACGTTGGGTCAATTTGATTGTTAAGAGGGGCAATCGAAATCAGATGGATATAACACAACGTGGAGACTTGAGACTGATGCTAACAAAATTGGAACCTAATATAAAATCTCTGTGCAGCAAGCATCAAGCGCAAAGATCTCAATAAAGTAATATGGTAAAATCTTTATTAAAATTATTGGAAGTGAACAATTCCATTTTTTAATATATAAATTTTGTATTATACATACGGGGGGTGCATTTAGGTAGGTTAAGGTGGGGCATGGCACAAAAAACGTTGGGAAACACGGAGCTAGAGGATACTCAAATACATTATTTATTGGTACAACAGTTTTTAGATTATGGTACTTCTTTCACTTTTCAAAAAAGCTACTTATTATTATTCTAATATTTCTCAGTCCAAGTATTGAATTCATCTTATCGAAATGTTAATGTTAATTCGATCATAGTGATATAACATAACTATTTAACTTGCTAATTTTATATATTTTTTAAATGATTAATATCGGTTCAGTGGTTGTAGTGTTCACATCTTTCGTCGCTTTACTATTTGTAGATATGTCCAAACACTGTACTTAAATTTATGGACGAGTTCCTCAGAGCAATTTAATTAAAATCTGACTTAATGTTAACACTAGACTCAAACATAACAGCCTTCCAGCTGAAGACGTCGATTGTGGTGGATTGTAATACTTTTGGTACATGGAATTCCAGAAGTCCATTTTTTGTTGGTGGATGTTAACTCTCGCCTCCTCCTGGAAGCTTCTTCCAGCTATGATTTCATCGTCGCCACTGATACGCAAGGCTATTGTTGATTCTGGAGTGTAGGTGTTCCATTGGATTCCAGGATTAACGAAATTAGTAGGATTCGGGTCTCTGTAAAAAAATTAATACTTTTATACCATAAAACTTTAAATATACCTTTAAATATGGAGTACATTTAAGTATATCAGAGGTGTAATCTTATCTTGTCTGCAGAATTATGTTCATATTTTGGTTATATCAGTATTTATACCGTATTTTAAAAAGTAAATGTTAGTGCTAGGGTTTTCGCCTTCATTAGACTAAATTACTTTTAAGGGACAAAATATCGTCATTGTATAAAATAACAAAAGAAAAATAATCTTACCCAACTTTAACAAAAGCTACTAAACGTCTAGTGATTGCATCTTGTACGGCTGCGTCGCTTGGCCGTAAATCAAAGTCAAATAAGTAATTGGTCAATGAACCATGTCTTGCTCCTTTAAGAGGTATTTGTGGATATGACCAGTCTGAGTTGCGGGTACCGCGATAAGCAAACTCCATGAGCCTCACTGACGATTTAGAAGTTTTTGCTCTCTCTGCTACTCCTCGAATTACAGACACCGCTACCAAGGTATCACCCTGATAATCTAAGAAATCTTCAATTGTATCCATAGCGATAACTCTTTGTGCGAAATAGAAATCTCTTATTTTTTGGGCTTCAGCAGATCTATTATTTTCAGACTCAAATTTCAGATCGACTTGTATAAAATCGGTGAAGTTCTTGTCCATTTTACCTAGCCAATCTTTTACTGCGGCTTGTTCAGCTCGCAGTGTCCCCTCCCGATCTACAAAGACAGCGATGTACGGGACATCATTGTAGTTACCATTACGGATTAAGTTTATTGGTGAATCTGTCAAAACTCTCTCTTCTCCCATACTTGATTGCTCGACGCACGGTGCGAAAAGAGGAGTATTGTTGTAGAATTCGAAATCATTTAGTGCCGGAGTTAAAATGCTTAGATCCGTTGATGCCAGTAATTTGGCCAGATCTGCATTCGATTTATCAGTGTATGACAGCTTCTCGCCTAAACTTTTAGCGTATTTTACAGGTTCGTATGCTACGGCCCACGGTGATAATGCTGATCCACTTATGGCTATAACTTTATGCACTAAATTTTGCGATAGAGGCGATAAGGTTATCAATTCGGCCATGGCTGCGCCTGATCCTTGTGCTAATATAACTACATTATTTGGATCTCCACCAAAACCAGCAATATTCTGCTGGATCCATTTTAAAGCCTGAATCGCGTCCTTTATTCCAGCGTTACCTGGTGCATCTGGTACTCCCAAGCAGAGGAACCCAAATATAGATAATCTGTAGTTTATGGAAACCAACACAACACCCTGTTCAACCAGTTTATTAAATGAGTATAGTTCTTGTCTGGTTGTCGTATACTCCTCACCTTCGAGCCAAACTATTACTGGTCGGTTTCCGGTAGCATTTTGTGTAAAAACATTTAGTACGAGACAGTCTTCAACACCGATGAGTCCTCGAGGAGATGGTTGGGCACAAATAACTTTGTTGTCAATAGCGTAATATTCTCCAGGATATGATGGCGGAGGGGTTGGTGCCTGGAAAAATACATTAAGTACTGGTCATTATCTCTGTTTAGATTTTGTGAAATCAATGTAACACGACTGTAATCTTATCTGTTACGCCCAGTTTCTTTGAAACGAGTTGTGATATTTATATAATCGGTACTTCAAGAGTTTCTATACCTTAAAAGAGATTTTGAGTTATTGAAATTAACTGAGCAAAGGTTAATTAATTACAGATCAGCACAAGGCTTCCCTTAATTACATTCATATACTTGTCTTTAAAGTGGCTAAACCTAAATTATTTTATAATTGCTTTGAAATTTTTAATTGATCAAAGATCCGTTACTATGAGGCATATGTATCTATTTCAATATAGTTATTATATGAACCACAAAGTTGTTAGTATTTCATTCTTAAAAGGCCGGCAACGCACTTGCGAACCTTCTGGCAATGTGACTGCCCATGAGCCTCCTGCCCGTTTGCCTCCCGTTACATAAAATTTTGAATCGTTCATATATATATCAATATATCAATTCATATGATAATAATGCTTATTTATAAGTTAATTTAATAATCAAATATCTAATACAATTTTGTCCTGTTGTGTTCTATAAAGGATAACTTAAATAACTACAAAACATTTGTCACGACTACAAATTCAAAGTATTTTTTAGATTATTATTGTCCAATTAGTGAATACACTTTGTTTATATCAAACATTACTCGGTATTCTAGATAACAAAGTTAACGTTCATTCATTCACCGTAAAATGTTATCGTAATAGCACTTTTACTATGCCAAATAGTTGAACTAGTAGAAAAATCAGAAAGAAAGCTGTTTACCAACTTAAATATAAATGATCAGTTATCCCCATTATATATATTACATTTATACATATATGTATTACAAGTAATAATAATGTTCATAGCTTAATATATTACACATAAAATAGAATTACCGGCTAGAAACTAAACCTTTAAACGTTTCATAAATCCATTTATGTGTTTGTCGTGTCTTTAAATATTACTTATCTAATTCTATGCAATAAAAATATAATACTGGAAAGTAATACAAACACCAATTTCCAGCATAATAATAAATTTACTTGAAACTACACGATTTAAAAATTATTTAGTGTTAATATTTTATTGTTTAATTTGCAAGACAATCATTGATAAATTGCCTTTTAAAATTAGCCAAAACTTGTTTGTCCTACATGAAAAATGTTAGGTAATCAACGTTCAGACACATGATAATCTAATCTATTGAGTCATACTTCACACCTATACTTAAATTACAGTTTGCTCACTACTTTAAAATAATAATAATAATAAAACTGTTCACTTGGCTTAGGCCCGTGTGCAAAAATGTACCAGTATTCATTTAATCCTGAGGTAAAGTAAACAATTACCAAACAAAATAATAATAATGAAGTATTTGCCTCTTCCCAATAGTATTTCCATGCTGCAGGTATTAACCATCTTTGTGAGAGGCTGGTGCTTATAAGAGGACCTAGAAGTCCTGTGGTAACAGGTCACCGCCTTCCATTGCGGACAGAAAATATACATGACTACATACTATGACTAAAATAGTTATATATAATATAATATAGAACAGATATGATGTGTTGATAACGATAGGATTTTATTTAATATTCATCTTTGTAATAAGGGACCCAAGTAACGCCAGACGCAATATGCAGTCGTTCACCGTCCACAATCTAAAAAAAAACAATAAAAAGACTGGCTTATGAACACACCTTCCGCATTACACTCAATCGTTCATTAACATTCTCCCACACACTCACATGCCACTCACGCGTGTTGTAAACTTAAAAAAAAAAATTAAATTTCAAATACAAAAATTGTTATGGAATTAACTATTAAGTTTGTTATGGAGCTGGGAACCGTACAAAGGTATTTTTACTTAGTCATTATAATGCTTTGTTTATAATGAATAAACAACTTTTAATTAATTATTAAGTATCAACTCTTAATCAAAGGGTCCCAAATAACCTGTCAGACACATGCTTCGCCGCAATGGGGCGTGACGTGACTCATAAGCACTCTAAATCTTGAAATATTAAATAAACTAACAATACGAATATGACCTAAAGCACAAAGTCGTTAAAAAACTTTACACACGTATGTAATGTTTAGAAATGATTATCAGTAAAAATTACCTTGAATCTGTTTTCTCCGGCCGTGTTTCCGCCATAATGTAAACCATAAAACGTGTAATAATTTCCATCGGTGGCCCGGCTCCCGATAACCACGCCTTGGGTCGTGTTTACAGAGAGATTAGCTTGATTATCTTGCGCGTACGCAAACACAAGTAAACTAAGGAATACCAACATCGCGATACGTCCACTCGTGGCGGCGTCAACCTGATGTCTGAGGTGTAAATATCAGTGTAGATAATAAACGGTCATTTTGAACAGTATTGTCTATGGATAAATTTCCTAGAGGTTAAGTGGGTTTAATTAGTAGGGCCCTTTAATTTAATTTTTGGTGACCTTGCGTTATTTAGGCGTTTCAGATATATCAAGCGATGAGGAAATTCATTAATAAATTTAATTTAGTATCCAACTTTTATGTTAAAATATTTTAGTTACACCTGCTGTAGGATAACTCTTAAAAACACATGAATATGTTTTCCAATTAGGCATAATTGTAAGTTAAAAATATACGTGTTTTATAACATTGCAATAACACAAGCCAGTCCAATCGATTTCTTGTCGACTTTTATTAATAGCTCAAACTACAACTCACGAATGTTTTCGTATGCAATTATATATATTTCAAATCATGGTATGGTATTTTATCATCATCAATGGCTATACAGCCCCTTGTGGGTTAGCCTTTGATGAGTATATTTCGCCTTTCGTATTTTCGAGGTCCTTGACAACTCCATCCATCCAAGGAAGCCTCGGTCTATCGGGGTTTCCCTTGCCACAAAGTTGTGAGTTCAGTAAGGACCTTGGGATACTGTCTTAAACTGGTTTATGGGATTTTTAAAGGATTTTTTTACGCACAACGGACCATGTGCGGTAACTGAATCCCAACTAGAAGGAATTTTGTGTGAACAAAACGTTTCAAAATCAAACGCATAGCAAATAATCGTCCGCTGAATTTATCGCAAAAATCTTACGAACAGAAAACAATTCTCAAATTTGACATATATATATATTTAGCTTTTATATTTACCTTTTCATAAGTACATTATAGTTGCGTGACAGTAAATAAATTACAGTAGGTTATTGAATTAAATTTAAATGCGTCACGCAAAACGAAAGTGCTTATGCCACTCCATTCCTAATGATTTAGGTATTTTTGCTACTATTAATTAAATATGCTGTCATAATAATAAATTAATTTAAAAAAAAATACTTTATTTGACGCAAAACAATTACATTTTGTTCTTACATTGTAAAGGTTGCCTACATACAATAGCCAACGAATCGTTGAGATACATTAATTCATTTTGGTTAACCTTTTACATAATTCTATGAGCACTAGCGTTTGAACTAGGCCTAGCCTGTATCTTAACGCTAAACGCTAGTCTCATTATAGTCCAGTCAAAATAGGCATTTGACTTAGCCAAAATTCGCATAGAGCTGAAAATTGGCAGAGACGTTAAATACGTCATTATAAATGAAATGTCAAAAATCCCCTTCGATCCTACTTCTGCAAAAAAAATTTATTCAAGGTCAAAAGTATAAAATTAAGGTTTTTTCCATTTTTCTCGAAAACAGTTAGTATTATCGTGAAAATAGATATGACAAAAGTTGTAGATCATACAATTTTCTACAAAAATGGTTCAGTCACTTTTTCTCTTACGACTCACCATTCATGAGATATCGCGGTTTTAATCATTAGAAAATTCATATTCTACATAATATGCACACATTTCCGCACCACCTATGAGGTAATGTACTTGGCGCATTTTTTTTAACGTGATTTCCCCAGTAGGTATACTCCACGATCTATTGTAATAAAGAAAGTTTGATCAGATCGTATCCTATTAATTGAAAGAATAGTAATATTGCTAATGATTAAAGTGGAATAGGTTGTTTTTTTCTACATGTCATTATATAAGATAATTGTCTAATTCTACTTCAACAATTATTTCTTCGTCTTCATTCTCTTCTTCTTGCAGAATTTCTGTTTGCTGTTCTAAGAATAAGTCAAGGACTCCGGAATATCGCTGTTAATATTTTCAAACATTTGACTCGGCGGGGGATAATTATCATTATCAATCACTCAATGTTGTTTATTTTGCGGCGATGAAGCAAATGAAGAAGCTGAAAAGAAGAAAGCGCAGAATGTTCGTCGTAAAATTTATAACGTATCAACACTTGAATTTAAAGATTCCATTTTAAAGGTAGCTCGGACTCGTTCTGATGACGTAGCAAAAGCTGTTATTGCCCGCATTGGGTATGAATTTGACTTAGTTGCTGCTGAAGCTAAGTACCACAATAACTGTTATAATATCTTTCTGAGACCTACCACGGGATATAAAGTCGGTCGTCCCGAAGATGATTCAGTAAACTTGGCGATGGAGGAAATATTTCAGTACATTGAAAATAATGATGATTGCCAATTTTCATTACAAGAATTGAAAGATATCGGCAAAAATCCAACTATAGATAATAAAACAATTAAAAGAAGATTAAAGTTAAAGTATGGTGATAAAATTATTATAACTGAGAAGAAAGGAAGCTTAACAATTATCTGTTTTATTGATAATAATCAGTACGATATTCTTAATAAAGCTTGGTATGAAAATAAAAAACAAAATACAAACGAAGAACGATTCAGAATATTGAAAGCTGCTGCAGCAATTATTCGAGAGGATATTCAATCTGTAGTGATTGATAATGATAATTATCCCCCGCCGAGTCAAATGTTTGAAAATATTAACAGCGATATTCCGGAGTCCTTGACTTATTCTTAGAACAGCAAACAGAAATTCTGCAAGAAGAAGAGAATGAAGACGAAGAAATAATTGTTGAAGTAGAATTAGACAATTATCTTATATAATGACATGTAGAAAAAAACAACCTATTCCACTTTAATCATTAGCAATATTACTATTCTTTCAATTAATAGGATACGATCTGATCAAACTTTCTTTATTACAATAGATCGTGGAGTATACCTACTGGGGAAATCACGTTAAAAAAATGCGCCAAGTACATTACCTCATAGGTGGTGCGGAAATGTGTGCATATTATGTAAAATATGAATTTTCTAATGATTAAAACCGCGATATCTCATGAATGGTGAGTCGTAAGAGAAAAAGTGACTGAACCATTTTTGTAGAAAATTGTATGATCTACAACTTTTGTCTGATCTATTTTCACGATAATACTAACTGTTTTCGAGAAAAATGGAAAAAACCTTAATTTTATACTTTTGACCTTGAATAATTTTTTTTGCAGAAGTAGGATCGAAGGGGATTTTTGACATTTCATTTATAATGATGTATTTAACGTCTCTGCCAATTTTCAGCTCTATGCGAATTTTGGCTAAGTTATGACTTATTTTTGTCTATTTTGACTGGATTATTAACAAATTGATTAAGTTGTTTGTCATTAGATGTTTATTCAGGTTACAGCGCCACATACTTTTCTTGGCCAGCGGCTGAAATTGGTACTACCGTCGCCATTTTGAAATGTCAGGCTGACATTGTCAGTTAGCTCTCAAATACAACTCTTAATTTATTTTACTATCTACCAACATCTAATACAATCCAACTAAAATGTATTTATTTTTTATTCCTTGCATTATTTATTACGATGGCAACTTTGCCAACTAACTTTATTTTATCGAACGGTTCTGATTATTAGGTATCTTAAAATATATTTGTTACCTGTACTATTAATATAGTACAGGTAACAAAACCTATCATACCAGTTGTCCCTAAGGTCACATTTGTTTTATCCTAGAACTGTATTTTCTAGATACTAGCATACATTGTTTTATTACGTCATTTTAATAAATTATTAAGTTAGCCTGCATGACTTCAAATTATTCCCCTTATGGTAAATTTTTATTTACTGGCAATACTAATATCCATGACAGCGACGTCCTCTGCCGGCCAAGAAAAGTATGTGGCACTATATATGTTTATGGTTTATTAAACTAAATGAAGGTAGAATCTATATAAGTGGTTGCAATAGGTTAGACCGTAGTAAACGTTGAACTTCGATAATGATTTTTAAGTATTGTATACGAGATGTGAATTTAGTGTTGTTATTTATGTAATTATGGAATTTTATTAAATTTTGAACAATCTTAGGAACAAAATTGTTCTCGTACTTATAAAGCGATACTAAAAACTCAACCAGGGGTACATAAATCTTATAGTTTTCAAGCGATTTTTATTAGGATATTATTAGATTATTATCTAAGGTCCTAAACGAAGAGAATTTGCCGAAAATACATGCATATATTTATACTGTTGATTACTCTCGCTGACATATGTTTTGGTCATAGTATAATTCAATCGGTTCATTCCTTCTTTTTATCTATTACAAAATAATCCTCTTTATTATTAACGTCTATAAAAACCACCTGACACACCTACTCCGCTGTCTCCGCGACCCAAAAAGTGTCTTAACCTCCGAAACGAGTAACTTCCACCGCTCCCTGTACTGATCCACTTTTCGTCGATAAAACACATGTTGAAGAAATATATGTGAATCGTTGTAATAGTGTATACCTTTTTATTTGATATAATTATTCTTAAGCCACACAAAATACATACAGACAGAAAATACCACACTAGCATGTATTGTGCTGTGTACATATGTTTCTTTACAATACAAAAACAAAATTTCTTTATTATTATTTAATAACTATTACTCAGAGAAAAGACTTTAATAGGCTACGTAAATATCAGCAAGCAATTTTAAAGTACCTATACACAATCTTATTTACCAATGTAAATAAAATGTAAACAAATTATATAGAAATGAGTGTGCCATTAGATCATACCGGTTTCGTTATCAAACTGACTCAAAAAGTTTTGTATGAAGAATAAGTAGAAACGATGAATGCGTAGCCGTTTTATTGGTATTCGTCATTCGTTTAAAAAGTCGATTCGGTAAGGTGACCTTCCAATTCCAGACGAGATTTGACTTTCGGAGATAAATGATTTATTATAATTGAAAGTGAATAAAACTAAACACTAGGTTGCCAATAAAATAAATAGTTCAAATCAGAAAGCAAATTTGGGAATATTCCCTAATCAATGACATTTAATAGGTATTTGAGTACGATGGGTAATGAATACGTTATCAATGTTAAGATACTCTTAAGGACCGATATGGTCGCCAAACTCAATAAAAGTACATTGTTTCTTTCTATTTTTCGTCATCGTTTCTTGAAGTAGGGCAAATGGCAAAAATATATAGTGGAGTTGAGTAGTTTACGTACCCATTTTGAAAGATCGATACACGATTTAAATAACTTTAAAACATTGATATAAATACATCAATTTAATGTTTTACATAACTAATTGTTATTACGGGCCGGCGCGCCTCAGTGCTCCAGCTCTCCACTGCTCCTCGCAGTGACACAGCAATTCGTGCTGGGATAGGGCCTTAACATTAACTTTAAGTGGTATGCGACACTCCATCGTTTTTCTTTTTTTTCTTTAGTTTGACGATTTTTCCTCACGCTATTTTTTTGTTAAAATTCTTCTGCAACTTTTTTCGCTTTCGTATAAATAATTAAGCACACCCCACATACACATATTCACGTACATACCCTCACTTTTACACCATCATACATCACACCGAGGTATTACTTAGTCAAATGTATTGAATAATTTTATTGTTTTTTCCCTTTTGTAAATGTTGGAACCTTTTTGTAAATATTACGTATTCCGTGTTTGCCTATATTTTTAGTGTAATTGTTTGTTAATATATATAATTTTGTTAGCTGTAGGAAATAAATAAAGAAAAGATAGTCTGTAGTTGTGCACCTTAATGAGAGATTACAGGGAAAGTGTCAAAATCTTACGTCGAATCTTTTCGGTACCATAAACCAAAAATTAACGCATTGAACTGAAATAAATATTAAAACCATTCCTACTAAGCGGTATTGTAAAATCTATTTTAGAATTAAACCCTTAACCACGTATTCCACTCATCATTCTTGAAGCTGTGTTTGATGACCACGACTCATAGCGGCCATCGCTACAGATCAGTGAGATATTGGAGAACACGCCTGATCAGTAGGTGCCTTTTTTCCGCCTCTTTAAAGAGTTATACTCTCTTAGAAGACATGGATGTCCACTCTTTCGCCTTAAATGACGAACCAAATCGAGTCGTTTCGGAGGAGTATGGGAACGAACATTGTCACACGAGAATTTTATATATTAGATGTAAAACATGTATATCAATGTATGATTATATAATTACATAAATATAATGAACGTTTTGGACAGCTTTCGCTTCGACAATGTCGTGCAAACAATTTTCAACAATGTGATAAAACAAGATCCCTAAGGGGCAACAATGTACATATTGCACAAGTCCTTCAGTAAAAGCCTCGAGTTCAAGGCGTCTCCGGAAATTCTAATTACCTAATCGTAACTAGAGAATAGAAACAACTGAGTACACTTCAAACTTTGAATAAGGGATGACCCTAATTTTCTCTTATTACGATGATCTTTTGACAGTTAAATCTTTTTAATATTTTGAGGAATAGAATAGACTGCACGGGCTTGCTTCCGGAATTGCTGAGAAGAAGTTCCGGAAGTGCCTGAGAAGTATTTCAGACTCCGGAGGCATGCTCTGCTGTCTGAGTGCAGCTCACGAACTCCGCCAGCTGTCACCAATTCCGCTCATGATCTCCCTGGTTAAACGTTGTCCTCAGTTGTGCACTTGAACAGGATATATTTGTGGCAGGTTTGGGAAGACTGAGAGATGTGAAGTAAAAAAAAATTAAACATTTTCTTATGTATATACCAATTTTACATAAATTCTTAAGAAATGCTTATGTTAGACATATTCCGAACCACTTTCATTAAAAGCACCAAGATAAGATGCTCTATTTTCAATGCAGAATATTGTACTGCTTATTCGAAAGAGATGCAATTACGATCCTAATACACATGAAAAGAGATAGATGCATGACATACATTCAACACATTTGATCGGTGCGCGTGAGTCAACGGTGTGTTTTTGCAATATCTGCGATTTTTGCTTGTTTTCTATCATAGATATGTGGAATATTTTAATATGTTATCTATAATTTGTGTCTAAAAATGCTAGCAGGGCCAATAAAATACTTGAAGGTGAGTATCTATAATGTTTCATAAATACATATGATCGCTATTGTCGCTAGTATAGTCATTTTTGTATGATGTTTTTGTTATTTAGGGTGTAAATTAATTCAATACTTCACCATTTTGAATTTAACGTAATTTCAAGATTTAAAAAAAATACACTTAATTGTTTATATAAGAACCGTTCGCATTATTCGAAGAACATATTACCAAGTCCGTGTATTCGTGATACAAAATTCAAAATTCGAGTGTACTCCTCCCACAAAGGCCGGCAACGCACCCACTAAAAATGGGTGTCTATGGGCTACGATGACTGCCCTTTTTGGGCGTGCCGCAGGCTTGTTTTGCATTATATATTAAAAAAACATACACATATATAATGTTTGTGTCTTAATGTCAAACTGATCGTCGTAGGACCTCCAATAATCCTTGTTTTGTTTGTTTCCAATTATAAAAATTGTATCAAAAAGAATTAGTTGGTAGAAAACTGAATCGATACAGCAAAAGTTAATATCAAACTTTTAATGGGGTACGTTGTTAGTTTGCTTTTTGATTTGATGTCTTGTCAATTATGTTTCCATTTGTGAAACTAGTTGTAGACATAAATCATGTCTATTAAATGACTTAATTAAATTAAAACCAGTGCCGCTACCTCTTGTTCTTTGCCATATATTACTGTCGTTAAAAACGATAACGATGCTCACCGTACAAGCGAGTGTGAAATACGATCATAGAAAGAAAATCCATTGATTTACAGTCGTGATTCGAACGCCCCACAGAAAAGTTAAGAAGAACACGTTCAAGCCACTGCACCAACTCTGCTCTTGCTTGCTAGGTTCGTTAAAATAAATTGGTCCTTCGACAAAATATCGTACCAATTCTTAAAGAGCTGAATGTGCGCTAGTCGTCCAATTTATTTATTTATACGTTCTAAAACAATGTGTGGGCCTAAAAATACAAGAAAATATGACATCACAAATTTAACACACATACACATCAATTATATTAGAACATAAGCACTACTATCAAAGGAAAATTTTGAATCAAACAACTACAAAATAAAAAAAAACGACGGGTTGCACTCCGGGAGTGCCGGCAGAAGTGAAAACTTGAATATTAACGTTGTGCATTTTTAATATTTTAATTTTGCACGAATTGCTTTAATTATCAGTATAAAAGTACTATTATTTATGTGGTAGAATACAATATTTATTTATTGCGCTATCGTACACTAACATGACAATTTATATTACATTAAATACGCCGCGCCAGCTGTCTACTCTCCATCCGTCTTACGGATTTTCGATCAGGTCACGTGTCCTGACGCGAGTTTAAATTTTTTACCCATTCCTAAAAAAGTGTACAACGCCGCTTAAGAAGTTTTCACTTCAATTAAAATTATAAATAAATAATAACTAAAACTAAAAAGATAAAATAAAATTAACAATACAAACCAAAACTAAATGAAAACTTAAACCTCATTAAGAGCATGATAAACAAAGTTACGAAAACTTGGCAGTTGTAAAACACATCAATAATTTTATCGATGTTAGTAATTCAGTTGTAAGCGCGAGATAGGCTATTCACTGGACCATTCAAAGTAGCGGATAGGCGAGCCGTAGGTACGTAGAGAAGACTTTTAGTTCGAGTAACTCTAGGATTACAAAGAAAGGAAAATTTTATAAGAAGATTAGTCTGAATGTTAAAGTTAAATATTTTATACAAATGAACTAGATCAATGAAGTGACGTCGGAGTTTTTGTATCTAACTTGAAATATCCCAAACGAGCCTCGTACGTTTGCAATTTGTTTGTTTTCTAAATCAATTTTTGAGTGTAAGGAATATTTTCTAAAGATTAACACAGTACTTTGAGGTTTTGAATTTTTTATAAAAACATTTCATATCTGTAAGTACCTGAAAGTTTAAGGCTTTTAACTTTATTCAATTAGTATCTTCAACAGAATTCATTTAGTACATTTTAGAGTTTCGAAAGTTGCACCTTTGGGATGTTCCTTTGGCTAGAGTTCGGAACTCTCATTACTCAGGGACGAGTATTAATAATAATTGATGGTCCATTTTATAGAAGAAGCAATCAAGTCTTTAAGTTTATCGTACATTAATCCACGATATTTAATCTAATTTAATTTTATCGTAAATTATTACAACTATTAACTTTCGCATTTAAAGAAAACTTTTAACAATATTAATTGATTTTTGTTTTACGTTTTTAACTTATAATCAGCGAGATATAACACAAATTTAAATAAGTCACTTAAATTAAAACTACCTAATCGCATTTAAATAAACGCGAAATAATTACAGAATTCCTGGTTTGGATTTCTTAATTAAATTAATCAAGCGAAATAATGGAAATAAGGAATTCGCAGAAATGGATATGGCAACACATAAATATATTGTTTGCGCTAAATCGGTGTCCGTCAAAGAAGGATGACAATTGTCAATTTAGACTTTGACACACGAACCGGAAATGGGAGGGGTAGGTTATTTGCCACCTAGATGTAGTCTCACTGAATACGATCGCTGAAAAGCCTAAAGCTTTTCAGTAACGTCGAGTTATCAAAAAAAAGTTTTTTAAATATGCAGTACTCTCAAGAACCAAAGATATCCTAGTTCGTTGAGGATGTAGATTTATATCTGGGCTATTCGCTTCTAAAGGCACACATTTATCACCTATGCGCGCGAGTAACCATGGAAGAAAACGTGATTACTTAAGTGCGCATACAAAAATATTTTTTTATATAGTTAACCAAGTACAAATGAACGTCAAGAGATGTTAAATTGATTCTCAATTTACATTTACTACCAGTTTGCGGACAAGAAGAACTGGCAAGAAACTCTCTGCCACCCTTTTTAATCGCCAAGTTTTTAGTCATACAAATTGTTTGAACTGGAGCAAATCAATGATTAGGGCCATTTAAATAATCGTGAAATATATACATATAAAGCTTTATTTATTAATTAACGTTTAACGAGAGTTTTTAATTTATTCAGTGATAATTCTCTAATTTCGCTTGTTTAATTCATAACGGTTTATCTTCTGGAGTCTGGTTGGTCGTACGCTTAGATTAGTTCTGTTTCGATTATTATACTGGTGAAAGTCACCATTTGTTTTAAACTCGTTTATATTTTTTTGTACATACAACTAGGCTTCAAGAATATATTGACCAGAGAGTGTCATAATATTTAATTCCTCAAACTTATTTCTGTTAATGATAATTATAATGTCTCCTATGTAACCGTCACACAGCCTAGATATCAATAAAGCATTAAATTCTGACCACATTCATTTTGTATTATCATTAAATTGGATGTGTAAGTGGAATTCTTTATCGGCCATTCGCCTTAATAGTTCTTTCCGCATCAACTAATATCAAATTAGTTCCTGCTAGTGCCTTTATTCGGATGAAGAATTTTGCTATGAAATTTATAGCAGGCGCATTTAGATAATACTTGAGTACGAAATATCGACGCTAAAATCTATAGCTATAGATTACTTAATTTGTATTTTACATATTCTGTATTCTCAGGTATATTTGTAATTATATAATTTCTCAGTGTTACTTTTATTTTTGTTGATATGGTTACCCTTTACCCTTCATATTTTTTCCTTATTAGGGTTGCCTGGAAGAGAGCGCTTGTTAGCGATAAGGCCGTTGCATCCCTATAAAATAAATGTTACTTAGAAAAACATTTTTTTAACGGATTTGAAGTTATGTTTTATTATAAATTTACAATTATTTTACATAATTTTAAATTTAACCGAAGTTTCGTGTGCTTTACAGCGTGCGTTACAGTAACCGTGACCACGCGTGTTTTTCTACGTCTAAAAGTTATGTCAATAAAAGACAATACTAAATGTTACTTGTTTTTATTTGCACAACGATTTTTTATTAAATAAATAAATAAAAAAATTGTATATCTACTTATTGATATTGTTTACCAGTTTTTTTCGCAATTCATTTCAATTATCTAAATTGTTTACATTTTAATACAATGAAAACCGTGTTTCTATTTGTAGTTCGCAATTGAAAGTTAAACAATTGTGCAACCTGAGCTAACAAAAGGAGGAATAGGTCAACAGTATTGGTATTAGCGCAAATAAAATATGTGCCAATCTAACATTGTAACTGTGGGTTGATTCTATATTTACCATTTATTCTTCCAGTTTGAAGTATATTCTTCGTATTCTCAAAGATAGTAAAAATCTATATTTACTTTTTTTATACATCTTAATATATATAAATTACGTGTCACGTTGTTTGTCCGCTATGGACTCCTAAACTACTTAACCCATTTCAATAAAATTTGTACACCGTTTGCAGTTTGATCTAACTTAAAAGATAGGATAGCTTACATCTCAATTTATACCCGCAATATTATTTTATTGCAAATTATTTGTTAATTATTTGATAGTCACAATTCTAACAGATGGCGCTGTGTTGAAAGTACCAACGTTTCACATAAGCTACAATTTAAAGGCATAACCACCAAAAAAGCATGGTGGTCCCCATGACTGGTGTTCTCCTACCGTTTCCCTTGAATAGTTTACTACTATGTAATATAACAAAAAACTTTAGCCACAGCAACGCTTGGCCGGTCTGCTAGTATGTATATACATATATATATACTAGCTGACCCGGCAAACGTTGTTTTGCCATGTATACTATTTCTAGGAAACGTTTTTTTTGTTCAATAAAAATAACTATCTACTGAAGTAAAAAAATAGGGGTTGATCGTAGAGGGGTGACAATTAAGGGTTGCATGTATTATTGTATGCTGTATCAGAAAAAATAAACACAAAAAATTGTGTCTTAAAAATAAATTTAAGTGTGGACCACCATTAACATTTAGGGGGATGAAAACTGTCCGATTCGCAGACCTAACCGACATGCACACAAAATTTAACGAAAATCGGTCGTGCCATTTCGTAGGAGTTTAACAAACACCGTGACACGAGAATTTTATGTATACCTATTAGATACAACTGTTTACATAGAATTGTGTCCCTTCATTTTCATCAGCGGGCAAGTACACGACGTCAATTTTGCCGTTCAAGAAAACCTTTCCTTATCATCGAGCAAGTGCATGTACCTACTTAAAAAAATACAAAGCCGGGATTTGAACGCACTGGAGGGTTAAGAGTTGCATACCTTATAACTTTACGAATTTAAAATTCATCTGCGCATTTTCAATTGCATTCAATAGTTGTTTTATATCTTTAAAAGTAAGTTTTGTTTGAGTGATTGATGATAGCTCCTACTAGGAGAATATTTAAATAAAAACATTCCAATCAGTATATGCGCCTCCTAAATTAAAATTGGGCCTGTAAAACGAACAAAGCGGGCTCAGAAATTAATATAGATTGTCAAAAATTAATCTCAAGAAACGGCAACGGTGTTTCTCTGACATGAAACAAACGAGGAATTTCTACAATTTATTACAAGTTATTATTGCTTGTAGCATTGTATATCTTTCACCGACTACTTGTGGTATTAGACTTGGAAAGAGATTGGGATGGCACAACGTTAAGAAATAGAAGATATGTCATATTTATATAATGCTAATCAATTCTAGAGAGGAACAGAAAGGTGGAGCAAGAATGTATTCGACTGGTGCAAGTTACAATAAACGCATAAGAGGAACACCAGAGGAAACAGCAGGTGATACATGGCAGAGAGTGGCACAGTGCCAACCGGAATGGCGGGATTTTTAGGAGGCGTTGCCAAAAAGAGCATACAGATATATAAAAAGAATGAGTTGCTAAAACTATTAATTTGTTTAAAAAAATATAAAATAAACAATGCATTATAATGATTAAGATTTGGGAACCCTTTTAAGTAAGAAATACTTGTGTCAGGGTTCCCAGCTCTTCCATAACAAACTTAATAGTAAATTTCATAATATATATATATATATATATATATATATATATATATATATATATATATATATACGAGTAATTATATATCATATCATATATATATATATCATTTAGGTACATTTTTCTTTACATTATTTTAGTTATTTCAACTGTTTTCAAGTGCATGAGTGAGTGAGTGAAAGAATGAAATTTGTAACTTAGTTTAAGTGTAAAGTATCTGTAAAAAATAAAAAAATAAAAAAAGTAAAAAAATCTACGCATTTTTTTTAATGAAAAGGAATAGAAATGTGCTTTACTATTTATTTATTCAAGCATTATTTCTACCATTAGACTACTACATATTAGACACTAGAAAAAATAAAATAAAAACTATGAATAGCTGGGTCCTACGAATTGAACTGCGTTATTTCGGTCGTTGCTCGATGTTCTTCAGCTCTTCTTTCTTCTTAAGTCTTTCTGAAAAAAAAAAACACTGGCGCTACAACCTTCTACGTCTGATCCTCAGTTTTCTGTATCGGTTTCTTGATCATTTATTTTTCGTAATAGCCGAGTAGGTAATATCTTTTTTTTGCTCACTATGTTTTACTTGAGCGAGCGAGGTTTGATTGTGCACATATATTTAAATACCATTCTTGTACAGCCGGGGATCAAACCTACGACCTCAGGATGAGAGTCGCCCGCTGAAAACAAGGCCAACACTGCATCTTTCTGAAATAGTCTCTATAATTACATTAAGTGTTAGTATAGTGAATAATTCTTATTTATCACGGTACTTGTATTCACAAGATTAATTAGGAACAAAACAATGAATTATATATTCACGTGCCATTAAGCTCTGATTAACCTAACCTGCGACCGAACGTTCCCAATATCGACACAATTTCAAAGCATTCGTATTATCCAGCTTATTCGGCTTTGGCAGTGGTCTCGTTTCATTAATATAATGAAAACAGGTCATATTTGCAGGTATTTGGTTATATTGAAGTACACCACGTCATTATATATAATACGTTTTCTACACTCTCTAAATACATGTCAATTACGGTGAACATAAAATCTCGTTGTTGATGAAATTTGATTTTGTGCCTAGTACTCCTTTTCCTGTCAATTATCTTCGTTTTGTCTCATCTTATCTCACTCCGTCATAAATAGTCCTTACATACTATAAAATTAAGTCCCCCGGTCTCGTCTGTCCGTATCAAACTTCAAAAATTTCCGAACGGATTTTTATAGGTATAGTTGTGCCAATAGATAGATAATGTTTTAAGAATTATTGTAGTCTAGTATGGGAGTACCGTAAGAAAATAGGTACTTAGGTACGTATTAACGCCACCGCGGCAAAAATTCTGGTAAGGTTTGGTTAGGTTAGGTTAGTATAAAAAATATAAAATAATAACCCCTAACCACTTTCTCGCACCGGAAACAGTTATTTAAATAAAATATTAATATATATATTATAACTCCTGAAGAGTTCTAAAGACATTCATCCCTGCGGTCGTAGGTTCGATACCCGGCTATGCACCAATGGACTTTCTTTCTATGTGCACATTCAAAACTCGCTCGTACGGTGAATGAAAACATCGCGAGGAAACCGGCTTGCCTTATACCCAAAAGTCGACGGCGTGTGTCAGGCTCAGTAGGCTGATAACTTACTTGCCTAGATCATGAAACAGATACAGAATTCTGAGGCCCAGACCAAAAAAGGTTGTAGCAACACTGATTTATTTATTTTTTATTTTACATAACACCAGTAGCAAACCATAATAATTTATAAAAATGGGTTTGATATGAATTTAAAAAATAAACATTGTGCTTGTGAGTAACCTATATTAAAAATCTAGTGAAATACAATTCATAATGTTCGCATACTATTAGCATAAATTGTAGGGTAAATGGTTTATTTTAGTTAATTACATTTTTGCGTGTAACTAATGGATATCAGTTTTCTATGCGTTTGCTACTAATGCTATAAAATTATATTTCAAAGCTTATTTTAGTGAAATTGTTTCAGTTTTCGCTATTTAGTAATCTATATAATTTTTAGATTCTAAAAACTATCCGAACAGCACAAAATAATAATAATTATAAAAAACTTTCATGATAAATAGGTTGTGGCAAAATTCATCTATCGCTAGTCCCCACACTAAGGAGTCCCTGTGTTGTGGGTAACTAGGTTACAATTATTCTGTGGTACATGGTACATGTTTCAAAAGTTAGTGTACAACTAATCAAACAAAAGTCTGATTGTGTGAATGTGTGAGTATAAGAATGGGTGCGTGTGCGCATGTGTTTGAGAGTGTAGCTAAGAGTTGTTATAAGCGTGCGCTGTGGCTGTGTTAGTTTTTTGGAACCTCAATCACGCAAGTGTAAAAATAAAACAAAATAAAAACAGTGTTAATTCATTATAAACAATTGATTATAGTGTATAAGAATTTGGAACGTTTCGAAGTAAAAAAATACCTGTGTCAGGGTACTTCCAGCTCCCAGCAGCAAATTCCTTTATAATATGTTTTTCAATCAAGTATTTTTTTAAACTGTTTACAACACCCACTTTCTCACATGTACCTATATATACAGACGTATTTGAACCAATTCGAATCATTTAACCTTCTTCAGGAGACAGCTGCTCGTTCTTACCAAACGTTGACATATATACTTAGTATATATTTTCCATGCTCTTGATATTTATAAGACATTAAAGCAGAATTCCACTTCTAAAACTTCAAAACGTAAGTATTTTACTAATTGATTAGTTATCCATTGACCCTTATCCAATTATAGTAAAAAATCGTTGACTCAAGCATTGCTCTGTCGGAATGCTTCAAGTCTTTGTGACCAATGTCCAATTAACTCTGACCCATCATCCACTTATAGCCTTTCGCAACTACCACTGTGAAGCTAGACCCGGAGGTCATTATAAACTGGATATCTAATTACGTACAAGTTTCAATGAATGTATTAGTGGAACTTCGTATTTGTGACGACTTTTTTCATAAAACGACCTTGTTTCAGATAATGTTTGAGTGTAGTTATTAAGTTGAACTCTTGTCTATGCTCTTTCTATGTAGATGTAGATGTTTAATAAAGAACTGTATGTGTATTTAACTTTAGTATAATTCCGTATAGTACTTAAATTTAAAAACCGCTTCCACTAGCATTCCTTTCAATAAATTTAAGAAATGTATTAAAGAAAAGCTGTGTAAAAAGGCTTACTATAAAGTCAACGATTATCTAGTTGATAAAAGGGCCTGGGACTAGTGCTAGACAGGCTACTTCTAATTAATTTGCGATATTTGTTTTAAATAAGTGTTGTTTGATGATTTGCTGTTTTAAAAGAGTACCGAGAGTTTTTTACGCCGGCTTTTTCTCTCGGCCTACACCCTCTGTCTTCTTTGCCGATGAGTAGGGATGCCTAAAAGTTCAAATTTAATGACGTGGAATAAGTGATACATGTATCTTATGTTCCATAATAAACATATTTTATTTTTTATTTCCTAAACCACCAATTTCACGTGTCTGTGAAGTTAGCAGAGCACTTACCAGCAGAGCACAAAAAAATTAGAGTTCTGGCAGCACACTCAATAGTTCTTTAGTTCCTGATAGCTTTTAGAAAGAGTTCTTTCGAAAAAATTTTTTTTTAAATCCTAATATGCTCTGCCAGCTTCCCGATCACAGACGAGCATTTCTTACCGATTTAGATAAAAAGGTCTCATTAAAACAACCATTTCAATTGTAATAGTCTCCGATCATTTAAATCCAAAAATATAAAGGTTTAAATATATAAAAAAATAAGAGTGAGAGAAAACGAGATAATAAGCATTTTTCAAACATATAACTAAATTTAAAAAAAACATACTGTGCAGACATGGAGAAATGATAGATCTAATAGAAACCGCGATCTAAAAGAAATCTAATAGACACCCATGTCACATTCTAGGACACACTTAAGGAAATTGTTGAGTTTATTATACGTGGAACATGACTTGACGGAAGATAGTTCGCAACAAAGCTCAGCCAGTACCCGCTGGAACGTGGAGTATTTATCAGTATATTATAATATAGAAGCAATACATAGATAATTCTTTCTATCTATATATTTAAGATTTATGAATGTAAATAAACGTTTTCTTAAATACAACAAAATTTTAGACAAAAAAACCACAAACATTTATGTCATATTTGTTATAATTTTTTCCAATCACAGCCACCATAAAACAGACAAATTTTTTTTATATATTTTCATCACTCGGCAATGGTGTACCATGCAATAATGTGGTGACGCATGCTCTTTAACCCCATAGAAATTAATTAAAACATCATGATTTGTGAAATAAATGGAAGAAGGTACAAATTTTTGGCTTTAATCTAACCTAATGTAATTCATTGGGAACTGAGACAATATCATTTACTTCATGCATGTAATATTATTAGTTTTTTTAAGGGGCCCAAAGCCATGCGCCTTCTTAATAATACTTGGGGTACTACATACAAGTCGTAAAGAACGATAGAAAAAAATTGAAGCTTTTTCACATAATATAATTATACAACAATTTTAAAATAGACCAAAGAGGTAAGACCCTATACTACAGCCATGAAACACAAACTTCTGAAGGCATTTAAATTAAATATATGCCAACGACAATAAAGACCAAATATTTCCAGCTAGGAACAGTTTTTATTAGAAAATTCAATTGTCGTTTTTAGTATTTTCTTTAAAGGGCCGGCAAAAATAAAAACTATAAATAAAAAAATATTTAAATAGAAAAAAGTTAGAATAACTTAGTTTCCCACAGTTTAAATGTTGCCTGAACTTCCACAAATATTTTAAAATCATAATGAACCAAATCGGTCAAGCCATTCTCGAGTTTTAGCGAGACAAACAAACAGCACCTTATTTTTCATTCATTCATTATATATATACCTTAATTATGTCCAAATCGATCGCTTACACAGCATTGTACACTCCTTTTCTTTAGAAATCCTTTGTATAAATATTTTAAGCAGCAACCATAACATTTTCCTTTGTTTTCTCAGCCACTCTATTGTTCTTTGATGTTTATATAAAGGAATGTAGCCACACCCTTGGTGGCTTAGGTCGCTTCAATACGTTTTCCCATTTGTTTACTGATCCGTAGTGACGGGTGCAAAATAGATACAACCGACACATCTTAACTGCGATAGTTTTGCCTTTAAAATAATTGTTAAACCCAAAACCTCTATTTATACAGATTTTATTGAACAATAGATACGACGACGATTCGAAATTCCAGAAAAATAAAACATGACAGGGTAGTAGGATATTTTTTTATTTAGTGTACGTTTTTTATATAACAGTATTTGTCCAGTAGCGGTACCTAGTCCACGTTTTAGCTCTGTTTGCTTTACTGGGACTAATTAAGATAAGATTGAATTGTTATAAACTCCACGTAATGTCGCGTGTTCATAACTCGCCACATTTCATATTTACCCCAGCAATGGTTCACACTCACGTATTGCAAAAAGGGACACAGTTATATTGAATTACGTAACTATTAACACCCTTAACAAAAAGAGTAATAAGGGTATTAACTATTGCTACAAGCTAAAATCTTGGTATCAGATTTCTCCATCTATAGACCATGTGACCAAATCATCAGACATCCGTGCTATTCACATTCGGTTTTTGGGTCTAAGTCATGACGGATGTCTCGCGGTAATGTTTCTTCCGGGCAAGAGAATGGAAAATCGAACTCGACTTATGAGTATTTGAAATTAGTTTATCAGTTGCACTTGTTATTGTTTGAAGTCTGATATATCCACAATGGGGTATGGTAACGACCCATTCGATCAGCCTTTGTGCTTTCGTAAGGAATTTAAAGATAATACGCTATGTATACTAAAACAAATAACTTTTCTCAAAACAATATTAAAATGACTTTATTTAAAAATTTCACAACAGATTAACAATATAACTCATTTGTAACATACGCCTTACATAACTTACAAGCTTTAAAGGTATTTAAGTATCACAATTTTACAAAAATAAATTCTAAATAAAATTATAAAAGAGCACCCGTGGAAAGCTGGGACACTTCTCTCACCAGTGCACTACTCATTAGAATTTATAAAATAATCGTAGTATATAAAGAGCTGGCACAGCCGCAGAGCAGGTGGAAAATAATAAACGGCTCAAGACTCTTTCCTCCAACTTTAATTTTGTTCCATTTGGAGACTCTTGGACCGTAGGCCTGGTAGATAGTACCTGTGACCCCAGAGCAATGCAATACACGAGGAAATGCTGCCAGCTTTAAAGGTACACTGTCACAGGGACCTAACATTTTACTATTATGCAGGTTAAGATTATTGTAAATACCGTGTCTAGTGATGCATATTTTTAAAATTTCAGTCAATAATATAAATCTTGATTGTTTTTTACTGCAGTATAAGTTCTATATATGCGGATTCGGAAATGCGTATAATCAATATTACATCTATAAATATTTCAAACTATCCAAGTTTTAAGATTTATAGAGAATTTAAACGAGTTTTTCTAGTCCTTTGTAATACGGTCTATATTCCTTTGAGTTCTCTCTCATATTCCTTTGAGTTCTCTCTCATATTTCTTAGAGTAAGTGCCGGCGGGGTCGTATTTCTTCTGAAGGCTGACCCAGGCCTCCTTTTCGTACTTGATGAGATGCCTGATAACCTTTGTTGTACCTCGCTTTTGGGGCTCGGTACATTTCTTGCACCCGGTGCGAAGGGCGTCTGCTATATGAGCTGTCAAGGAATAAATTTATATTATTAACTAGCTGACCCGCTAAACGTTGTTTTGCCATGTACATATTATTTATAGGAAACATTTTTTAGTTCAATTAAAATTACTATCTACTATAATAAAAAATAGGGGTTAATCGTACGGGAGTGAAAATTAAAAGTTGTATGTATCTATTTTTTAATGCCACATAAAAAAAAATGAAAAAATAGTTTTTGGGTGGACACCCCTTACCTTGGGGTACCAGGGGTTTGAAAGATAGTAGCCGATTCTCAGACTTACTGAATATGCATAAAAAATTTCATAAGAATCGGTCGAGCCGTTACTAAGGAGTATGGGAAGAAAAACTGTGACATGAGAATTTTATGTATTCGATTTCGTTAGTTGTTTATGTTATTTGTTTATTACGTTAGTTGTTTTTGTTTTTGTTACATATCCATTGCACTCCCTTTGCCCCGCATACCCAATACCAGTACCCCTCTTACGCAACTACGTTATATAAGGAAACGGACAACAGAGACCAGCAGCTTTTGATCGGATACCTCATATCGGACCGGTCAATTCTCAACTAGTTAAGTTTATAATATAGATTATTTGTCGTGCACCTAATATCGGGCCGATTAAATAGTTATATTTAGTTAAGTCATTATTGTAAAAGTAATAATTAATTAAAGTAATTCAAACACATTTTGGATTTTTTTGGGATTCACCGCTGGCCCTCACTTAATTTGTTATTTTTAACTGTAACGTAGTGTGAATAAATAAATAAATATATTTAATTTACCAAAAAACACGCACAATTACCCAAAATAAAACTCCTAAATCATGCTTGATTAGGTGCTCCTAATATTCTATGTTAAAATAAAATAATATCGCAATGATAAATCGTACTCACATTTCAGTTCCTTTCCATCAACAGAACACCTTCCCTTATCCAAAACACAGTTCAAGTACCCATTAAGGACTTTCTTGTTGGACAGAATCTCGTCCAGGTTGATGTTGTCATATTTGGTCGTGTACTGCTGAGCCGAGGCCAGAGTCACCAGGAAGATAGCTAGCAGTAGGAGCTTCATGCTGAAATGGAAATATCATAAGTATGACTACTGGAGTCTACCAGCATTAACATAGCAGTGGTGATTGCAGGGTATATATTATTTTAGAGATACCCAACATTATGAATTAATTTCTGCGTTAATTCATAATGTTCATTGCATTATGAAGACCGAAGAGCTGGCTGCTGCCTCGGACAAGATATAGTCTAGCTATCCAAAGGTGGAACGCTGCTAGTATCTTCCGAACCTTGCCTAAAGGGACTCCTTTTTTTTGTAATAAATTAATTGATTGCAAGTAAGTAATAATAAGAATAACATTTTCAGCATAATAATAAGTAGGTAGCTTTTGTCTTAACAATGGAAAAATACATGAAAATCGAAAACGCTTTTTGTCTAAAGACCAATTTACATGAATTTTAATTTAATATAACAATGTAGGAAGAATGTTGTATTTTTTAATCTAAACTCAAATTACATTACTTTGTTGAATTACATAATAGTGGCCCGTGACCTCGAAAGCCCCGTGAAAGAGCGTACCATTTCTTAAAAGGCCGGCTACGCACTTGCGAGCCTTCTGGCAATGAGAGTGTCCATGGGCGGCGGTATCAATTAGCATCAGATGAGACTCCTGCTCGTTTGCCTCATATTAAATAAAAATAACTGATTCGTGTAAAACTAGACATTTAACTGCGGAAATTTCGGTTTAAGTAATTTATGACAATATAGTCTCCGAAAAGTTGATGACTTACATATAAATTTCTTTAACATTATTAATAATTACCATTACAAATTTTAACATATCTAGTTACCACGATATATCAGGCTCACATATTATTTCAATTTCAAATCATTTAGTGCCTAATAGGCCTAATTGAAATAAAATATTTTTATTATTATTATTTATTTATTCTTATTTAACTAAGTTTATATTTATAAAACTTACATTAAGTTAAGATCACAATAAGACACCAAGTTCCGAGATTAAACTGAACTCAATTGATACAATTAATTCAGGAAACCGCGTTTTATCTGTTTTCTTAGTCCTTGCCCGGAACCCATTTCATTGAAAGAAAATCACGCAATGTTTTCCATTAATTTTCCTTAGGAAAAGGCCTATTATGTTTAAGGAAGGTTCATTGGGTAAACAGTTTTTTAAAATACGGAATTTCCTCTTGTTAATGTTCCTCAAACTACGAAATTAGTCTGGGAATAAATTCAAATCACATGTTAAAATAACAGCGACTCGCTAAGGCCATTACAGTGCAATGGACTAGTCTGACGATTCTACTTGGAAATATATTAAAGCAGTTTTCTGTATTGTAAGCATTGTGGAAAAAAAACACCTAGCCGAGCTTCTTGGCTATCATACCAAAGCGCGTTCTCGAACATGTAAACTTTTAAAAATAAAGTAATCCCTATAACGCGGTCCGGGTCTAGCGCGATCCCTATACTGTATTTGTAAGAAATCCCGTAGTTGGAGTATTCTCGTAAAAACGTTTTTTTAACAAGTCAAAAACTAGGAACACGATTTTAATAAAGGTGTTTAGTTAAATTTTATAACATACGATTGAAACGGGTGCAAAGGTACGCACAAACCTATTCACACTACAGAAATATAACCTGAGAGATCAGCTCCTCAAAAATGGTTGAGCGGATGCAGCTATTCGGGGCATGCTAGCCGTCTGCTGGCGCAGGCTTGCTCAGATCGATCTGGTTCTTTCTTCCAAAGACCAGTCCAGTAAATTACTCTGCATTTGTTTACACCAACTTATTAATTTATTATTGTATTATCTGGACTATAAAAGAGACTAAGACCCCCGAGTTTGTTTCGACATTTCTTCTCAGGGCAGTCAGTTAGGAAATGTCGACTTCATCTAGTTTAGGAAGACATTGTAAAAGTGATTTATATAGTCCTACTTGCAAGAATAAACTATTTATTTCATTTCATTTCATTTCATCTCCGCGGTATAGTGGGGATTACTGTACATGGAACCTAATCTAACTGAATCTTTTTAAACTTTTCTACCTAAAGTCATTTTGTCTCAAATTTAAGACCAATTTTTGTCTTATTTCACTAAATTCCATTTTAATTAAATTATCTGCTTTAACATTCAAATTTAAAGAAATATTCCATACATTATGTAAATAATTAATTATAATTATCGCCATGACTAAGCACGGTTAAGGAAACCATTTCTAGAATTTCCTAATCCTAATTACTCTTATTGATTATTATTACCTTCAAAATGACAGTTGCATCACTATGATCTAAACTGATACAAAAAAAAATTGATAAAATTACATTAATTTAATGTTTTACATAACTAATTGTTATTACGGGTCGGCGAGCCTCAGTGCTCCAGCTCTCCACTGCGCCTCGCAGTAATACAGCAATTCGTGCTGGGATAGGGCCTTAACACTATTAAAAAATAAAACGTCGTTAGGAAACCTCCCTAGTATGTTAGACACAGAAGGCTGATCAAATACTTGCTTAGAAAGCCATCAAGACTAGACAAAAATGTTTAGGCCATACAAGAGACAACGCAGATTACAACACAATTAAAAATTATATGAATACACCCTCACGTACATACCCTCACTTTCACACCATCACATAGTACCTACAGCCGAATTGGGTACGTATTTAATATTTTTTATTGACTTTTTCCTTTCGTAAATATTTGAACATATATTATGTATTCCATCTTTGGCTATATATAATTTATGTTAGCTGTAGGAATACAAAATAAATAAATACTGTATTACGATATTATTATAGACGTATTTTTATTGTGTCAGTTTACTGAGCTACTCTGATATTTTTAAGATGTCTGTAGAAACCCATATTATTGTGTATTAACATAATTGTCTAGTTCAATAAATATTTATTCAAATAAAACCTAAACATAACAATTTTCTTAACCTACACACTAATAATAAAAATAATTAAAAATTAATAAAAAGAAAATTAAAACAGGTTTAAAAAGTTTGGTTCCTGTGGCAGTATACCTTTAATTCCTCAGCAGGCAGCATTTCCTCGCTGTATTGCGATACTTATTCGTTGATCGAGGAAAGCCCCAGCTCTGGGGTCAACGGTACTATCTACCAGGCGCCAACTTAAACCTTAATCTTCGTCTAGTTTAGTTTATGTTCAAGCAAATTTGCTGATTCTTTTTTTATAGAGCAGGGGCGAACGGGCAGGAGGCTGACCTTGTGTTAACTGATACCGCCTCGCCGCCCATGGACAACCCCATTGCGTGCATGAAATCGTTTCGTTAAATCCTAATGAAACTAAATGTCAAAATGCCATCAAATTTAATTATTGCGGAGATTAACCACGAGCGCTTAACTTCTCTCATCTCTGACATGCACACAGCCCACTCCGAGTAATTGCAATGCCACGTGTAATATTAATTAAACCTCAATTCTGATTCGCTTTCTGGCATATTTCGTCAAATACTTTCCAAAAAATTATCTATTGTTAGCTAGAAATATAACACAAGTCTGTCATCAGATTCTTTGTGAAGCCTTAAAAGTTTGAAGCGTGGTTTGCAAGAGTAATAAAAAATATGCAGAAATGTGTCTGATGGTGTTGAGAGATATTTGTATTCACTGAAGTATTTACGAACCAACTCGACTTAGGGTCCTTTAAAAGAAGAGTGTACCAATTAATTAATTACCGTATGCCACCTGTTACAATAAAATAATTCTTTGTAAGAAAGTTTTGACCAGCTACCGATATAACAAGAAGCACGTATTGCTTGATGATATTTTTGTTAATTGCTAGAATATGGTCCAAAAATATTATGATGGTACAATCTAAACTTCGCATATTCTGCCACAAATAATGGCGTGCAAATTGGTCTTACATAATTAAAACGTAGAATTTTACATAGTTGTTAAATATTAAATTATATATTGACTCATATCATCATAATCAATTAATTACGTCAAATTAATTAATTATTTATAATCTTTCACTGAAATAGATAATGAAATAATAATTACTATGTGTATATCCTTTCAGCAGTGTTGGCTTTGTGATTCAGCGTGCGACTTTCATCCCTGAGGTCGTAGGTTTGATCCCCGGCTGTGCACCAATGGACTGAAAACATCGTGAGACTTGCCTTAGACCCAAAAAGTCGACGGCGTATGTCAGGCACAGGTTACCTACTTAGATTGACAAATGATCATGAAACAAATACAGAAATCTGAGGCCCAGACCTAAAAATGTGACCACTGTTGTCATAGTAGTCGTATTCGCTCCATATATCGAAGAGAAAATTATATAAAATACAAGTAGTAAGAAAATGCGTCAGTAATAATTTATTAGTTCAAAGCCCTTCGTGGCTCGTTGAGTGAATTGAAACAATTTATTACACATCTTAATTAACGTTTGAGACGTCGACCTATATTTATTATCTTACTAGATAAATCTTGAGACGTCGTCTGTCTTGTTAGAATAATCAATACTTACGATGGGTAATATGGCACACCTGATGTTAAGTTATACCGCCGCCAATGTCCATGCCAGAGGGCTCGCGAGTGCGTTGCCGGCTTTCTTGAAGGAAGTCCATTGGTGCACCGCCGGGGATCGAACCTACGACCTCAGGTATGAGAGTCGCACGCTGAAGCCACTAGGCCAACACTGCTCTAGGAGGAAGGAGTATACTCTTACTTTAAACAATTGGAGGTTCAATCTCTCAGGAATTGATCCCCGCCGAGAGTCGATTCCAAAGTTCAACACTACCCCAGGGTTGATAATCTTAATCTCAAGGCCAGGCTAACACTGCTTATTAAACCAAAGTAGAGTAAGAAGAATGTAAGCGCCCCACTTATTAAACCAAAGCAGCGTACTAAAATTACGATTTGACACGGTTTCATCATAAGGATTTTTACGAATTTCGATTACGTCTCTCGTATGCTTCGTCACGTTCTACAATCCTACATTATCCTTGGGATTGTGACAAAAAGAAATAGAGTATTCAAAAATAAATAGCAAGTATTCGCCGGAAATATCGAATTCTTTCCTTTATATTTTATAAAGAGCATATTACTCGACTGCGGGGTCATACGTTATATTATAGGTTCGGAAACAGTTTTATCACGACGCTTTACTTCAGTAATAGCTTTTAACATAATAGTTTTGATTGTATAACGCTTGGAAGACATACAAGATTGAGAAATAATGGAAGGGAAGGCTAAATTAGCCTCTTAGATTACTACGCCCCACCACTATGTGAAACCAGCTGCCCAATGAAGTATTTCCAATTAATTCGACTTAGCCCCTTTAAGAAAAGAGTGTACCAATATAGGCCGACAATACGCTTGCGAGCATTCTGGCAATGTGAATGTTCATGGGCAATATATCACTAAACATCAGATGAGCCTCCTGCCCGTTTGCCTTCTATTAGATAAAAAAAAAATCTTGTTGACGTCTGGAGGGACGATCTTCATGTGTTATAATTATACAGTTTTCAACTGCTATCTGTCAAGATATTTAATATGTTTATTTGTTGGTAACTTGAAGTGTCTTACCTTTTTAAGCAAAACTAAACAGGTCTTTTACTACAACCTTACATGTTAAATGATTAAGCCTGTCTAGGAGGTGCTTTTTTTAGCTATTGTTTGAAGGAGCGCATCTTTCCCCGGGAAATATTTAAGAGGAAAAAAGAATTGTAAAGAAGTTTGTTATCAATATTCAATAAAATTTGTTTCGTTTCTTTCTTATTCTTTACTTTATTGAATGTATTATTTAAAAAAATACGAGTTATAAAACACTTACACAAATTAAAAGCGTCATCCTATTACCTTCCTTTTAATTCCCTTACGGACGTACTTATATATTATAGTCTATTTATAAAAATCCTAAGAAATTTTATCAAAAGTTTTTGTTTGCGGTGTCGGTAAAAGAAGGATGACGAACCGGAAATGATAAGTGATGTTCCGGCGTAATGGTGTAAGCATACGTAGTTGGATTTTTAGTTTTATCCGCTGTCGCGTGCGCACTGTTATGGAAACGCACTCGTACTAACGCATTTACTCATTACAATAATTAAGGATTCAGTATTTGGAGACACCACCGTTGATGGTAAGTGCTAGTCTGACCGATTTTCGGATTCCTATATTGACACGCGAAAGCCGAACCAGCGCATTATATATTACCGAGGGAACTTTTTTAATACTTCAAACTAAAAAGATTCAGTTGAAAAAGCGCGCTTGAGTTTAAAAGTTAATTTATTGAAGTACATTATAATATCGTGTTACGACCAAGTTAACGTGACACAGCAAGTCTTCTATATGGAATTTAATATTATAAATTATGATTATTTTACTGATAAAAAATGGGTCTAATTGATTTATTTACTAATGTAGACCACACGCGAATGTAAAATATATTTTATAAAGAAATAAAAGGAACGAAATGACTTCGAATTAGGCAAATAAAGAAATAACCATCCCTCACGGACCCAAATAGCTGTGAAATATTGCCATCATAAAAAATTTAGGGACAATGGTGCTGGCTTTTTTATGAGAGTAGGCAAAATGCTAATCAACTGGCGTCAAAAATGATGATGTTTTAACAAGGATGTTTTTATACTTAACAAACTTAATTTTTATTTCTGTGCAGTTCAATTGCAGTGCTGTGAAAATAATAGTTGGTCTAGTGGCGTAATCTACCCTTATCCCTATGGTCGTGCGTTCAAATCACGGCTGTGCATTCAGTGAATTTTCTTTCTATGGTACTCGAATACAATCTGAGGGCAAGACCCATATGTTGTAGCGCCACTGGATAATTATTATTCAAACTAAAAATCAAAATAACTTTATTCTCATACGTAAACCAGTACACAATTATATGAACGTCAACAGAAAGATGTTAAATTGATTCTAAGTTCAGTTCAGTTCGCAAGTCAAGGGCGTAGAGCGGGCAAGAAACTCTTCGCCACTCTATATGGCTTAGACCGTCACCAAAACCGCCACCATCAAAATTCTCAATGAGTTTACTTTAAATTAAGCTTCGTTAAATACAAAGGGCAGGTATTTTTGTTTGTTGTTTGATAATTTTTTTGTCAGGAAGGTACCAAATTCATGTGAATACACTATAAAACATGTACTACCGACACGATATTTTCATAATATAATCATCAATGTTATAATTGATTTGTTTTTCTTTATAATTATTACGAAATTAGCTTAATATATAAATTATATAGTAAAAATTAAGACTCAAAGTTCTCATTCTTTAATTTCCAATAAGTATCATTTTACAAAGAAACTGTTTTTGTTTAAATCTTTTCAAATCAAAGATCGAAAACAATTACAATTAAAAACTATTTGAACGAAAAGCTTAAGAGGAAGTGTGGTCTGGGATCTTAATTAAAAAATAAACCAGAGAGAAGAGAAAATATCCTGTGTGTTACGCGCCTTTGCCACAGACCAAGTATTATTAAGTTGGAACAAAGTCTTTTGAAGTTACAAATTTAAACGTTAAATTAAATTTCCTATACTTTAAACAAGCCGTATGTCCTGGATTAATATGTAAAACAAGAGACGCAAGACGAAACGACACGCTCGATTGTATTGGTCATGTAATGCATGCATGACATGACGCATTACGTTGCGCGTTTACGCGTATTTAAGTTTCTGTTAACAAATGAAAAGCTGCCATCGCGGCAAAGCATGGTCAGGTGAGTTTCCGTCCTGCCCTTCAGGTGATTGACGGCCCAAGCCGAGGTTCGAGTCTCACAGGAGACGCCCTTGCGCTAGTGGCGGGAAAAGACCTTTTTTGGCTGAGCTACGCTCGCTAAACCGCCCGAGCTGAGCTGGATAAATAAAACAAATAAGAATCGATTGGAACGGACAATCATTTCCTAATTCGATTTACATTCTCACCACATTTTATTAGTTTTCGAATCTATTCGTTACAAACATACAAAAATACAAAAAAAAAATTCTTCTCCCATATATACTTCTAAGGTATGAAACCGTTACACAAGAGTTTACGCATTAAAAATTTACCATTTGATAAAGCTATCAATGAATTTATAATCCAATGGCTAGGAAGCAACCATGCTTTCAATCTCTTATTCAAGTTGGTGATCAGCCATCCTAGCTTCCACGTCGTAATTTATTAATTTATTTCAACCCTCTTTTCTAGCAATATTTTCTTTGACCTTACGAGTTAAATGCACTAATAAATTAAGGCTCAGCCGAGAGTAAAACTCACGACCTGGCGTTAAGAATTGCATGCCTAACATGACACTGCTCTTAAAATAAAAACATCACTTAGATACTCACTGTTGAAAATAATCTGTGGCCTTTTTAATTCAGCTCAGGTCGAGGTGAACTTTTCTATCATGTTGGCGATTACTTTGTGAAAATTTTAAATGAAGTCATTATTTTTCCATTACACGCTTAAACAGATTAAAGTGTTTGTTTATATTAGATGTTTCTTCAACAAAAGTTTTATGTAAATTTAGGTCAAAACGCGAGTTATGTAACCTAACATCAGCTAAGTTACATATGTATATATGTATATATATATATATATATACTAGCTGAGCCGGCAAACTTAGTTTTTCCATGTATATTATTTCTAGGAAATTTTTTTTAGTTCCATAAAAATAACTATCTACTATAATAAAAAAATAGGTGTTTATCGTAGAGGGTTGACAATTAAGGGTTGTATGTGTTTTTGTATGCTGTTTCATAAAAAAAATTAAAACAAAAAAAATTGTCTAAAAAATAAAAATGTAGGGGTGGGACCACCCTAAACATTTCGGGGAATGAAAAATAGCTGTTGTCCGATTCTCAGACTTTACTGAATATACATAAAAAATTTCATAAGAATCGGTCGAGTCGTTTCAGAGGAGTATGGGAACGAACATTGTGACACGAGAATTTTATAAATTAGATATTTTAGTTAATAATTAGAAGCGCAAACCAAATGTTAGCAATCATCGCACACTTGAAGGCAAAATGAGCCCTTTAGTTTTTCCCACTCATAAATATAACATTCTCGTTTCCGATAATATCAAATAGGTCGGCTACGCTTATATTCTTTATAGGTAACATATTATGTTTCACTTAGATTTAAGAACCCTTCAATAAGTCAAGCTAGTTTTTTGAGTCTAGCGTCGCGACCTCTTATTTTATGTCTGTTATAAACTCAAGTTTTAAACGATTAAATCAAATCAAAATCATTTAATCATATAGGTAACACAGTGTACACTTATGAACGTCAAAAAAGAAATACATATATATGCTTCTAATTTTATATTTACTGCCAGTTCTCAAATCAAGGGCGTAGAACGGAAGAGAAGAACTGGCAATAAACTCTCCGCCACTCTTTTTAATCGCCAAGTTTTTTGTTTTACACAATGTACGTAAGGAGCTGCAACCATTACACCATGTTCCACATGCACTTAAGCAATTAATAGTTAATTAATTATAATAAAATAAATTAAAAACAATGTATTGTCCTCTATCAGCAGGAGGCATGGTGAAATAGGAGCACGCACTTTCATTCTCGTGGGAACAACACGCAAATACATAGTCGAAATAATCACCAACCGCATACACGAATTCAAGTCCGACCAGTCTGTAAAGCGAGTTGACACGCAGCTTCAAAGTATTTCATATTTTTGTTAATTTTATTTTTGTACCGACTTTAAAACAAGGGAGGAGGTTATCAATTCGACGTACGTTTGTGTTTGTTCATTTGTTTGATTGTTAACTTTGTTAAGACCAGAAGGTGAGGAGCTTTCTGCCAAATTCATGTGATAACCACTATAAAAGGTGTACGTACTGACACGATATTTTTGCCATACAAAAATTAATTAATTTACTTATACGTCAAATGTAGTAACAATGAAGTAAACAATTTGTTAGCACTCAAAGTTTTCTCTTCTTAATTACTAATAACAGTTATTTTACTAATAATTTTTTGTTTATTAAGTATAGACAAGTTTCTCATTCGCAGACAAAGGTCAGATTATAAACAGAGAAACGTATGAAAGGAGCATTTTAATGAATTTATAATGAAGCGCTTGAATCAAAGTTGATTTCAGTTTGTTTAGGAGTTTCGTGTTTATTTTACTAATTATTTTACATCTAATCGTTTTATTTGGTTTTAATTAATTTCAGCATCCATAATCCATATTTGGGTAGCCAATGACATTGAATTATCGGTTTTCATGACCCTTAGTTTAATATTTAGTTTGCTCAGTTTAAGTCAAATTTCGGTTTTGAAACTTTTAAAATTAAAAGTAAGTTATGTATTTCTGAACATCTTCTTATACATATATAGAATGTAATAGGCTTTTTACATTTAATAGGCATTTTCATTAGAAAAAAGCCAATTTACACCAAATGATGCATTTTATAAAATTAACCCGTTAGATTCATAGATTGTTTATGAGCAGACTAGACTGTTTGACGTAATGCACAATTTAAACTATTTCACAATTGTTTAGACTCAACCAATAATTATCAGAAATTACTCCAATTAATCAAAGATAGGACAAGTCCGCTTTATTAAAAAAATGGTCTGAAATCTGAACCAGTTTGAATAAGTATTCTCAGACGGCTTTAAGGTTAAGAGAATTTTAAGAAAAATTCACATTCTAAAGTCTTAGGCGAGAACATAGACTAAAAAATATATGTTACCGTACGCATGTATATATATAATTAGCAAAAAGAAATATTGACTGAATTAATTAAATGTTGTACAAAGACAATGTGTCTATAGGCGATGTCAGTTAACATCAGATAAGCCTGCAGCCCGGGGCATCTCTGTTTTATTAAAAAAAACACGTCTTTAGTGTGGGAACTAGCGCCTATACAAATATATTTGCATTTAATATTTCTTGTCGGTGGTAATTTATTTATTTATTAACATAATAAAAATTGAACATTGAAAAGGAGGGAAAATTGTTGAGCAATTGTTATCTCTGTCTTGCGGCGCCTCTTTAAATACTGAAGTTCAGATCAATCTTCGAAATCTCCCTTTTCTATCCTCCCAAATCTACCTCTATATTTTTTAACATTAATTGCAATCTAAAAATGCTAAGCTAATTCGTTTAAAACAATGCCAAGTGCGAGGTTGTTCAGGTATTTTAACGTTTTATTAATTGTTATCCTTCGGTCACCTGCATTAGCATGACAAATGAACTAGTTCCGGGGAAAGTGGGTCGGGAAACCGGGTCAAACGAGGATCCTTTAACGCTAGAAATGATTTATTACCTTATTTTATAATTTATACAATAAAAATATAAAAAGTCAGTTACAGTTTCAATCGTTTATTAAAACCTTAACATAACTATCAAATACAGTATTTACAATTTTCTCACCCTACATAGTAATACTAAAACAATTAAAAATTACTAAAAAGAAAATTAAAACAAATTTAAATAGTTAGGTCCCTGTGGCAGTGTACCTCTAACGCTGGCAGCATTTCCTCGCTGTATTGCGATACTTATTCGTTGAGCGAGGAAAGCACCAGCTCTGGGGTCACCGGTACTATCTACCAGGCGCCAACTTAAATCTTTAATTACCGCTTGTGCACTTAAACCCCACGGACCAAGAGTCCAAAAGTCCAAAAAGTACTCCAAAGGTAACAAAATCGAAGAAGGAGGAAAGAGATATTTGAGCCGTTTATTATTTTCCACCTGCTCTGCGGCCGCCCCGGCTTTTTTGTTTTTCCGTGGGAGGAGAGACGAGGAAAACGTGTTCACACAATTAGAATTCCATACCAAAGCCCGTCCTATCTATAAAAAATATATACAGTTATGACAGTAGACAATCATATAGACATAGACTATAGTCTATAGTCATTTTCCTCCCGGTGAATCGATTCATGGCTGTGTTAAATTTTTATTAATAATAATGTCTATTTATCACCACGTAAATAATTGATGATGTTAATTAACTTTGGTCTGTGACCCTGAAATAGCAAGCAAAAATTTTAGGTCATTTATTTGTATACAAAATTAATTGTTAAATATACGATATTTTAGACGGTCGGTCATTATTACATTAAATTAAGGACTTAAGCGGTCTGTCTAGGTTTGATTGCCAAGGCGTGACTAAATGATAATAAATTCCAGAATCGCTTTTTAACTTTGCTGTAATGTAGATTGTCGTAGCTATCATTGGCCTATGTTATGGTTGTCTACGCCGTAGTACTTAGCAGTAGACTCTAGCTACGATGCTACGGTCTACGACACTTCTGCATACATGACAGAATGTAATGTATGTATATATCACATGAAATAAAGTACTAAATTGGTGCCTAAGGGACTTTAAACAAAAAAGAGGAAGACAATTTAGAAAGTTGATAGACTAAATTAAGAAAACAGCAGGTGGTACATGGCAGAGAGTGGCACAGTGCAGAGAGGAATGGCGGGATTTGGAGGAAGCCTTTGCCAAAAAAGAACACACAGATACCTAAAATAGATAGAAATATAAATGTGTTTAAGTGTAAAAAGACTTTATTATTATTATTATTAAATATTACATGAGACGTATCAAAAACATTACTATCCTAGAATTTTAAAGTTGTTGTAGATTTACCGACTTTTTAAAATTGAATACATATCGCAACGTATACGATACAATTGTTTTATTTAATGTCACTGCAGCATTGTTATAAATATATATATATATAGACTTTTAACGTTTAAAATTGATCATATCTAGTAATATAAGTTTTGTTTACTGGGTAACAGGTGGCTTTAGTGTCGTGGTAGGTCCATTAAAATATTGGACTGGTTAGAGCCGGTTAAATGTGCAGTTAAAATGAATGACAGAACGTAATGTATGTTCTTGAGTTGAATGCAAATACTTAACAATTTGGTATAAATAACTATTTAAATGATAAAATTCTGCGTCGTCGTTATTGTTTTCGTGAAATTAAAGTATTACAAATACTTGAATTAATAGTAAAATTATTAAACAGAGTACTTTTAACATTTTAACAATTCCAGTCTTTCTTCAATTGCATATTGCAATTATTTTATAGAAGATATATATGGTATCTCTGACTTTTTGTAAAGGTACAAACATTATTTGTTTTATTATATATATATCTTAAAGGCTTAGTTAGCGTTTTCGATGAAAGCTCTCATGCGTTTTGAATATCTTCCAAATATTATAGTTATATATTACCTTAGTTACATATCCATTGCACTCCCTTTCCCCGCATAAGCAATACCTGTACCCCTCTGACGCAACACCGTTATAAAAGGAAATGGACTACAGATACCAACAGCTTTTGATCGGATACCTCGCATCGGACCGGTCAATTCTAAATTAGTAATAAGTCTATAATATAGATTATTGGTCGTGCAACTCATATCGGTAATCCCGATATACCGATTCAATATTCATATTTAGTTTAGTCTCAATTATTGTAGTAGTAATGAATTAAAGTAATTTTTTTTTGGGATTCACCGCTGGCCCTCACTTAATTCCTATCTCATAAATGTCTGTAAACATTGATGAAAACCGCATACCATGCAGTAGTTTTTGATTTAATCACCGAACAGGCACAGACAGACGAGGTGGAGGACTTTTTTTTATAATATATCGTATATTTTATATGCTTCTAACTAAGTATTGTGTTTCAAGACCGCCTTTTATTGAGCTATGCCTTCGCTTAATATTACACAAAACATTTCCAATCTCAAGAAATATTTCAAATTAAAATGTATCTATATCTACTCCAGCTTGATGAAATTTCGAACAATGTGACGATGACCAGTGAACAGGAGACCTATTTTAAATGTAAGCAACATTTCGTCACGTACGGTCTGGCGGATATCGGCACGTCTGCGGTTATGTCCCAGAATTTTATGCTCACCAGCTGAGCAGCTTATATTCATAAAGCTTGACAAACAAATATAATAATAATAATAAAGTGCGTTTGTTTCCAATCTATACAAATGTTGAATATTTAGATTTTAGTTCTTTTCTGTTCTTTCATTAGTCTTCAGTCACCGTGACCACGCTCGCTGTAAAGCGTCATAATTGTAAATTTATAATAATACATAACTTCAATCCGGTAAAAAAGTGTTTTCTTTAAATGTGTAAAGGTTATGTCAATAAAAGACAATACACTTTAGACACATAACCAACTACAGTCTTTTTTATATTTTATGTACAGTAGAATTTTCTTTTACCTAATACTATACTGACATTTGACCTTAGACGAAGCGTTGAGTTTAGAACGAGTGGGCGTCAGTAAATGCTTTCTATATGGAAGAATTACATACCCTTTATGTAATAGTTTTCTTTATGATATAACGCGTATATAAATACGCCTTTTCTTGATAAAAGGCGTATTTATATTATACGAGTTCTGCGTTTCAATAAACCTTCTTTAAACACGAATTTATTGTGTACCTCTGCGAATTATATATAGCAGAAGGTTACAGGCCGATTGCCACATCAAGTTGATCTTTCTCTCTCTTCAGTCTGTAGCTCATGACTTAGCGTTATGGTCAGCAAGAAAACATCTGGAGTGGACATTCTCTTCCTACCGGTTTCTGTCCAGCTCTATTACATAAACTAAAAGTCTATTCTAAAAAGTATATAATAATAAATAAAATAATAAAAGCCCCTTATTCACTGACCATTTTAAGTTACATGCTATTCTTATTTAACAGTAGCATTCTTAAATCTAATTTACATAGCGAAATAATAATTATTTATTATCAACCACTTTGGTCTGTCGACATAGGCCTCCGCCAATCGTTTCCACATCTCTCTATCCTTGGCAGACCTTCTCCATCCTTTTGGCAGATCGTCCTCCCATCTTTTAACTTGACCTCCTCGTTTTCTTTTCCCGTTTCTCGGATACCACTCTATAACATCCTTACCACACCAACATACCACAGCAACAGTCCAACTTGAACAACAAGGCGAGGAATTTAGAGTTCAAAAGGGCGTTAGGCAAGGCGATCCACTTTCCCCAAAAATCTTCACAGCAGTGTTAGAAAATATATTCAGGAACTTAGGCTGGGAGCATTTTGGAATCAGTATTAATGGATTGAACCTAAATCATTTAAGATTTGCCGACGACATAGTAGTTTTCGCTGATAAACCAAGCATACTACAAACTATGTTACAACAATTAGATGATGAAAGCAGGAAAGCAGGTTTATCAATGAACCCAACGAAGACTTAAAGTAATGACGAATGCAATAAAAGAAAATATAGTAATAGGACAAGAAAATATAGAATATGTAGATGAATATATTTATTTAGGACAACTTATTTCAATAAAAGACCAGTATTCTAATGAAATAGATAGAAGAATATGCAAAAAAATAAGAAAGCTTAAATGGAACTGGATAGGACATATAATGAGGACTAACAAAGAAAAATGGACTAAGGATGTAATAGAGTGGTATCCGAGAAAAAGTATATACTCTTTTACTAAAAAGTTTAAAACTATTTCCCATACACAATCACGCATAGGTAGATTCGTTTTAATCACAATAAAAACTGCAATTCAAATAAGGTTTCTTAATATGGAATAAATCAGGACTTTATTAAACCCAAAACCTTTGGCTATGACGTCCAACAAAGTTGTGTTTATTTACATATAAAATGTATATCGTCCGTCTGTGTGAGATTGCAGGTCTATTGTCACCCAATGTGTCTCATGAATTGCTAATATTGAGGGCGGCTTGTTAACCGGCCTATGAAAAAAGGACATTTAGTGGATGTTAAAACAACATATTGTACTTTCATTACAGGCATTTACTTCCAAATATAATAAATAATATCTGACTCATTAAACGTATATCTACTACTAATAATATTCCATCTTTGATCTAATGACGAACTACAAAATTCGTCTTAAATATATAGTTTAAATACCAGCTTCTTCCTTTGGCCAGATTCAGCGAAGGACTTCGAATTGTCAATCTCCAACGTTTTACTGATCGGCTCTCTACGCAGACAATGTGTCGCAATGTGTATACAAAGTGTACTATGGAGAGTGTTCTGAGCGGTTCAGGTTGATTGTTCCCTTCTGCTTCGTTTCAACTCCGTTGGAGCCGTATTAATTCAAAATTTCATGAACGTCACCTTGATGGCTAGAAGTCTTCCATGGTCCGCTTCACAAGACACTTTTTTGCGAACTAGTGAACTGTGGAATCGACTCCCGGTCTTTCCTGGGACGACCTCTATTTGTTTAAAGAAAGAGTATACGATGACTGCCCTTCTCGGGCGTCCCATAGAGTTGTTTGCCAAGTTATTAATTGGGGCTACAAGTTGGAAATATTATTATACACAATCACCTACAAAATTCTCGTAATAAAATCACTATCTTTTATACGAAACAATCACGAAGACGATAAGTTCTTGAAAGTTATCCTATAAACCTATAACTAATATTCCAACTGGTGTTGCCAACTCGTAAATCATAACTTTGTGTATTTTACTACCGACTAGCTTATGCCCGCTACTTCTGACTGTAATTGAGAAAAGTTATGACGATAAGGTGCCTTCACTGATTAAAACAAGAAGGGTGTTTATAACCTAGGAAGGGTAGAATATACTTAAGGAAAAAAGTTATTTTAGCAGTTTATTAAATGTCTTTAGTGTATTTCGATCACACTTTCACTTTGTTGTTTGTAAGAGGTCCGAGATGTATATGTCAGAGATTATGAATATGTAAACACTGTCATTTGTTTTATTAGAATGGCAACACCACGCAATATCAGACAACATTGTAATTGGTTAATTTACAGGTTGTAAATTGTCAATGTATCGAAGTAAATTTGACAGTAGTGCGTTAAATCAATCGTGGCGTTCAGTTGCTCTATTTCTATAGATATTTTTATTTCAGTGCTATCGTATATTAAGGTAGTTAGTTCTTGACATAAATTCAAATATTTTAATTTAATTTAATTGTTTAATTCAGAAAACAAGGTTCCATAACAATGTTAGTAAATTACAGCTTAATACCTTAAATCTAAGTGTTAGTATGTTTACATTAGTTCATACCGGAATCATTCCGCATGAAATAGAGGAACAGTGATTCAGGTATGGGCAATCGACTCGGTCCGCGATAATGCGGAGGATACCGTTACCGCTAGCTCTCACCCTGCGCACCAAGGATGCACATCTCTTGCGTATGGTGGCGTAAAAACAATCCACCCGCGCCTCAGCAAACATCCCCGATGCGCTGCAGAATCGAGGCAGCCGCAACAGCACCCTGAACGCATTATTATATTGGATACGGAAAGCGTTGTATGACAATCGAGTATATTTCGACCATAAGGCGCTCGTATAGAATGATGTGCAGAATGCTCTAAACAAGGTTACTTTCACATCAATTGAGCATCGTGCAAACCTGCGGGCGATCATGTTCGCCCTGACACACAACGCTCTCCGTTCCCTATCTATATCAGCATCGTCCCTGAGGTCAGGTGTCAAAATGTGTCCAAGATATTTAAATGTTTTTACAATTTTTAAAGGGACCCCATATAGTGACATGGGGGGTATACTGGACACACCCTTCCAACCGGCCCCAAAGACCATAACTTCACTTTTATTTACATTATATTTCAAACCATGACTAGCCGCATATACCCACAGAGCTTAAGGAGACGTCTAACCCCGCAGACCGACGCACTCAGCAGCACCATATCGTCTGCGTAGCTGATATTGTTAACGCACAAACCGTCCACGTGACAGCCGACACGCTCGCTGCTAAGCGTCTCAATCAAAGCGTTTATATATAAATTAAAGAGAGATGGAGAGCTCAGTCCACCTTGTCTTACTCCACACTGCATCGTATAGGGCTTAGACAAGGCACCCATCCATTTAACATTATTGATTTGGTTACCATACCAAAACTTAAATACGTTCAGAAGTTCTTGAGGAACACTTATATCCTCTAGCTTCTTCCAAAGTAGATCGTAGCAAACCAAATCAAATGCCTTGGAAAGATCAAGGAAACAGGCATATACCGCCGTCCTCCGACGCAGATAGTATGAAACGGTGTGCTTAAGACTCAGTATAGCACCATCTGTAGACAGCTTGGGTCGAAACCCAAACTGGTTATCGTGCAAATGTAGATATTTATTTAACTGAGTATTAAGCAAACCGTCCAACACCGTAGCCATAATAGTCGCCAGCGATATAGGCCTGTAGTTTGAACCATCCGCCAAATCTCCTGTCTTGTTTTTTACAACCGGTATAACTAATGTTCGCATAAGATCATAGGGTAGATATGAATGACTTATACACAACGAGTATAGCATGGCTAATAACCTATATATATGAGAACCAGCGTACTGTATATGCTCGATGCTTAACCCATCATGACCAGGGGACTTTCCTCTTGACATAGAACTTATAACGCTTCTTACATGTTTGGCGCTAAATTGAGTATTAACCCTATCACCAATGGGTACAGCACTGAGTTCGTTTCGCGACGGTCTCAGCGAGGATGATATATAGAAGTTGTCTCGGAAAAAATCAGCAATTTCTTTCGAGTCACTTAACCCTCCGACGCTGACTGGGAGTCCCGGCCTCGGCGTCAGCCTCTTTGTTTCTTTCCAAAACGAAACGAAATCTTTTTTATCACGACAAGTGGGTAGTTTTTCCATTTTTATTAAATCTTGATGGTTTTGACACCATTTTAATCGTGATTTAAATATTTTTCTGCTTTCACACATGTCATTATAAACCCTCCCTGATTCTGGTTTCCCATGAAGTACCCAAATCCTAAACCTCAGCCTCGCTTCCGAGTGCGCCGGCTTCACATGTTTGTTCCAACCTATAATATTTTGATTTCTATCATTAATTTTATTTTTATTAGGGTATTTCCGACTAGTCACGGCTGCCTCACTAAGAGAAATAACAATATTGTTATATAATATATCAATTGCACCTTGATGATTAGGTCTATCACAATAACAACCTGCGCAATCCGTAAATATCTCTGGAAAATCTATTGATTTTAACCTCTTGTTACATTCACTTTGATATAACAATATTTCTTCCTCGGATCTTTGACCCCAACGTACGTTATTGTTTACAGAGTTACTTTGTATAGAGGACAACTTTTTACTAATAATCTTAATATTAAAATGAAGTATAAGCGGGTAATGATCTGACCACAACACATCATACATAATATACACTTTTGATATTGAATGGCGAGCCGCGTCTGTCACTAAACAATGATCGAGCCACCTTCGTGATCCGTGAGCCTCACTAACAAAAGTATAAGTGTCAGAGTGCGGTCCGAGCAACTCAACATCTATACATGACCACCTTTGATCATAACAATAATTTAAAAGTTCATAGTAAAATAACGAGTACGGATGCGCATTAAAATCCCCTAGTATGTAAACAGATTCTATGCCATACTCATCAACAATAGCACTCACCACACTTAGACAGTCCGTAAACACAGGCAAGTTGTCCTGCGAGTCCGTAGGCATGTACACACACACTACGATTATGGGTCGATCACTCGTTAATATTTTTATTGCACAAACTCGAGAATTATTACTCGGTAACACTATCACATTATTGAACACACTCCTCCTCCACAGCAGGGCCACCCCTCCATAGGGCCTCCCCCGCAGCATTCCCTCTGATGTGTCCATCGCTGATGTTCCCGTGTACCCGAAGTCCGCCTCAATACTGCCAAGATATGAGATCTCGCTCGGTAGCAACCATGTTTCCTGAAGAGCTATGATGTCTGAGTGACGACATAAATCCCTGATACACTCTAAGGATCGTTTAATATTTTTACAATTAAATGTTGTCATTGCGTATACGCCGTTATCCATTATTTACATTTACAAGGCCGGAATTCATATTTGTTTCATTTATAATATGGCGATTTTTATAATGTACAAAGCGCCTAAAAATAATTCCTTTAGGCCAGAGTTTATCATCTAAAAATAATGACAAATTGTCCTCAGGTATCATGAACTTGTACGCTAAATGTTTGTTATGTCTTTTAATTGATATTTTTTTTAGCGATATCTTCACTTGAGTTTTCTTGAGAACATAATCTATGATATCCGATTCAACCGTATCTTTATGTACATTGCTTATAAAAAATTTAAAGCCGCCTTGAAATTAACACCGTCACTGGCTTGACCCGTCATTCCTGCAAAACGTTGTTTACATTTTGTTTTACGTCTCGTAACGGTTTGCCACGCACCATCCGTGGGCTCGATATTATCAACTGGAAAAACCGTCTTGATCAGTTGTCCAGAGCTCATTTGTTGAGTTACGCTTGTCTCTGCTGAAGCCTCCGCATTCACCGTCGCCCCTGTCGTCATGGTATGAGTCATAATACCGGTCTCGGCCGACATAATCGACGAATGCATGTTTTCGCGAACCACACTACCCTCACTGATACTTCGATAAAGTGGGTCTTTATTGTTTGACTCGCAATTGGAGTTAATTGAATTGTGCGAGTCATTTAATGACGAGTTAATGCTCTGCGATGGATCTCTAGGGCCACCATTTCTAGCCCATGCACCACGTCGATTGTTTATATTGTGACACGGCGTGGTAGCTATCGACGTGTATTTCAATCTATTAACGTCTTGCTTTAAATCTTCTAAGTGGTTTAGAGTAGCGTAGTTATTTTTAATAGTCAAAATCTCCGCTGACATTCTTGTTAAATCCTTCAATAATTTCGTGCAGTCAAGATGATCAAATGTAATAGGAGGTAGTTTTTCCAGTTGTCTTGCAGCAAATACTGGTAAGATCTCAGGTTCTGTAGATTTAAACAAGGAAATGATGTCATCCATATCTCGAGATTCTTTTCCCTTTTTTTTTTTCGCTGTATTTGTCGGCGATCTGCCGGTAGTGCACTAAACAATAATGATTTCGAGTTACTAATTTCTTCACTCGTAAATGCCGACACACAAATTTTAACTAACGACACTTCATCCATTATCGATATTTTATTTTGGATATACGATAATAGCTCATCTAAAACAATGTTGCAAACATTACATTTCACAACGTCCGTCATATTTTCAGTTCACAACGTTGTAATAACGAAATTAATACGTCGCCGCGATAGCTCCGTAACGAAATCACACAACACACCTCAATGCGCGCACGCGTGAGACTAAGGGCGGGTTGTTTCAAACCATTTGCTATCGTAACTTACGTTCGTTAAAATTTGACAGACACGTATGAACTTTAACGTCTGTTAACTTGTTAGCGTTGCTTCATTGTTAAAAAATGAGTTCGTCATTGTTAATGGGGTTGCCCGTTTGCGTAACGCTATTTTGACCTAATGTTTTATGGGAATTATTTTTTAGTAATAACAACATTGATAAAAACAATGTCATTTGAAAGATTCTGTCAACTTTGACATCGGATGTTTATTATTTTGTACGAAAGGCTAGTTTTAAAAAGTGTTTAATTTTAATATAAATAATGGAAACCTTTTCGCCAAAGTAAGTATAAAGCTATTATTTTATTATTATATTGCATGAATTGTATATGCGCAAAGTATGTATATAATATATTATTGAGAGATATAGTTAGAAGTGTATTTATTTACGTGACTCATTGACTTTCAGAGAACGTTCGGTAAATTTTGGAAAAGAAGAAAAGGTCAGATTTACAAATTTAATAGAAAAACATAAACACATTTTATTTAATAAAAAGACAGACAGTACTAACAATTTGCAAAAAAGAGGGCATGGAGTGCGATTCATGCAGAATTTAATGCCCTTTCAGATAATAAATATGAAAAAGAAATTTTTGAGTTGCGTGTTCAACATCTAAATGAGAAGAGGAAGAACGATAAAATCATTTTTAAACTACTAGGAAAAAAATTACTTACTATTAATTATACTAAAGGGATGTAAGATTGTATGAAACTGCCATTTCTAATGTAAAATGCATGAAAAATTGTATTTACCTATACAATAAAAAATAAACTTGCTATAACTTGTTTATGATCAGAATTACTTGAAACTTAGTATAAATGCTCTTCAAAATAATTAAACAGTTGTGTGTATCAATGTTATAAAATTAGTGTAAAAAATAATAAAAACTGTAAAAAAATTGATTTTTAAGATTTAATTGTTATGTGCATAGGCAGGCATAACTTTGTAATATTGTAATTCGATAATAAAAAGGCATATTATTTTTGTCAAACATTTTATTTCTCCACCAAAAGCATGCAATAGCAATATATTATACAGTATATAATATGTTAATTCTTCACCATACTTCACATCCATACCATAAAATAGTTATAATCTGAAAATAAGACTTTAAAATTATGATTTGAGATTTGTTTTCTTTGAAGTTAAAAATAATCTTAATATTAACATACCTTGCAAAATAATAATAATTAAACTATGTATCTCTAATATTAGAATAAAATTAAATTTAGAGAAAACTAGTTTTCTGTTTGCTGTCAATGAAGTTAACTTTTGGTCTAAATTAATAAAATCTGTAGGCTGTAATTCAGTTAGTAAAGGCATATTATTTTTGTCAAATATTTTATATCTTTACCAAAAGCATGCAATAAGCAATATAAACAGTATAGAATATGTTAGTCCTTCACCATATTTCACACCCATGCCATAAAAAAGTTATAATCTGAAATATAAGACATCTTTAATATTAACAAATTTAATATTAAAGATGTCTTATATTTTATTTATATTTTTGAAGTCAAAAATAATCGTAATATACCTTGCAAAATAATTATTAATCATCTCTAATATTAAATTCAGAGGAAACAGAGTTTTCTGGTTGTGTTGGCAATGAAGTTACCTCCTGGTCCAAATTTACAAAATCTGTAGGCTGTTTAACATTATGTGCCCTACAAATATTGTGTAACACAGCAGTTACAACAATAATTGGCTGGATGTTAGCTATCTTACATCTTATTTTGGACCCAACTATGGGGAACCTTCGCTTCCAAACTCCAAATAGCCTTTCAATACTATTTCTGGTTCTTATGTGGCTCTCATTATACAACTTTTCAGCTTCTGTTTAGGGATCTGCCAGAGGTGTAAGCAGGTATGATTTTAGGGCATAACCTGAATCTCCAAGAAGCCACAGCCCATCAAATTCCCCAGACTCAATCCTATATTTAATATTTGAACTATTAAATATATGACTATCATGTGCAGATCCTGGCCATCTTGCAACTATGTTCCTTATATATAAGTCTGCATCTCCAATAACCTGAACATTAAATGTAAATAAACCTTTCCTGTTTCTGAAGTCTTCAGCATTGTCACCACCTACATTGAATAAAATTATATAGTAAGATTTATACAACAATCAAACATATGAATTGTTTGTAAATATTTACTGTAACATAAAAGACAGGTTGCGAGTAGGTACCATGTTACTTACCTGGAGATAAAATATTTATGTGGCTACAATCAATGGCACCTAACACTTTAGGGAACCTGGCTATATTATAAAACTTTGTAGCCATTTGTTCCTTTTCTTGATCAGTCCTTGGCATATATATAAATTGAGGGCATAATTTTGAGATTGCAAGTGTTACTCGCTGTATTATTCGACACACTGTAGATTTGTGGAGTCCAGAGATATCACCCACACATCTCATGAAGGATCCTGAGGCGTAATATTGCAAGGTAACCAGTACCTGATCAATCGGCTTTACTGCGAGATTTCTGAAACAATGTTGAATACTGTCTTGTAACGCGATTGATTTGAAATATAATAAATTATATAGGCCCAAGATGGTACCTACCTATAAGTACAATACAATAAATAAAAATTAACTTACTTGTCCGTATTACTTGTTATTTCATTTTTAATTGATTCTGTTATATAAATAGCTACCTCCTTTGAAACCCGGAATCTATCAATAAATTCATTTTCTTCAAATAAATTAAAATTATAAATTCGCTTTTTAAAAACCTTTTTTTTTCTCACAAGCACTTGAGCTTCATTTTCTTCTTCGAAAAAACTACCATTAAAAGTATTAAATAAAATTGATTCCATTATGAAACTTTATAATAACTTTTTAAAATTAATGCCGCGTGTAGGAAGTACGAACTACGAAGTTACATACCAAAATTTGACAATTACCAATGGTTCGAGCACTGGTTAACGTAAGCGTAACTTTTTAACGAACGTAAGCGTTCATAGATGGTGAATCAACACTTTTTTTGTCTAACGTTCGTTAGCGCCATATTTAACGGTTACGTGTCCGTCAAAATTTGTTGATGCAACCCACCCTAAATAGTATAGTCTAAATTAATTTTATTTAAAGTGTTAGTAGTTTAGTAGTATTTAAAGTATATTTTATTTATAAAATACGATTTTCTATTCGTTTCGCTTTTAAATGCAAATAAGCTTATACGCTCAAAACGAAACTTTGGATAAAAAATTCTATTTCAAATTTACCACACCTCTGAAGCGGATCTAAGCGAACACCTGTTACTAATATAAACAAGCAAATTTGTCGTAAAAGCTTTCAGACTGTAAAAAATATACAAGAGAAAAAGGCTTAAAACAACAAGTAACAGCCTGATAGAGGAATGAAATAACAGGCTTTATCTTGTTGATTTTATGAGCTTAATAAATAATTATATAAAATATATCAGTGGCGCTACAACCTTTTTAGGTCTGGGCATTAGAATTCTGTATCTGTTTCATGATCATTTGCCAATCTTATAGGCAAGTAGGTGATCAGCCTCCTGTGCCTGACACGCCGTCGACTTTTTGGGTCCAAGGCAAGTCGGTTTTCTTACGTTTTCCTTCACCGTTTGAGCGAATCTTAAATGCACACATAGAAAGAAAGTCTATTGGTGCACAGCCGGGGGATCGAACCTACGACCTCAGGTATGAGAGTCGCACGCTGAAGCCACTAGGCCAACACTGCTCCATATTCAACTATATATTTTAATTTTTTTTTAAATTAACATTTAGTCAAACAAGTGAGTTACGTACAAATTTATTTATTTAAAAAAAAAGTAAAATAAAAGCAAATATAAACCTCTACCATCTAGTTTGATTGTCCTTTAGAGCAGGACCAGCATATTGCCAAGATTTTTTTATCTTGGATGCTCCAATTTGTATAAGCTTGCCTACAAAGTATATTTTTAATAGCTTAATCTATTTATTAACAGCTTCCAACTAAAAGCCATTCAATTAACAATATCACTGATACGTAAGTTTAGAAATCGATTATCTTTAGCTCATTTGCCTAAAATATAGGTCAAACATCCGGCTCAACGGTTTTTGTTTGGATAAAACCTTATAATTTTCACACATTGTGTGACTTCAGTAGCTCAGGTGCGCATATCGCCTCTAATTGTTCAACGATTGGTACTTTCCGGAGCACAATGCCATTTCAAGCTACCGGAAGCCATTTCACTCGTGCTTTCTTTTCATTCGTTTTCTACTGGATTCTTTGTTATTAAAATACATTTATTCTAAAACAAGATACATTAAATCGAAATACTACATAGAAGTCAATTAACAATAATTGTGTTAATTTGACCTAACCCAAGCTGTACTTACTTCTCCATAACAAATCGAATTATAATACTATCTCTCTCTTCAGTCGGTAGCCCATGGTCTGAGCGTCGAAGTCAGCAAGGAAACATCTGGAGTGGACAATCTGATTCACCGGTGTCTATTCAGCGTCTCTCTTTTAACAGTGAGTTTTGGACGATGAGTCTTTCACTTGACTGGTCCATCTCGTTGGTGAGGCCCCGCAATCTTTTGCCTTCTGTGTTACTAACCACGATCAGTTTCTCCTAGTCGCCTTAGTGCATTGTATGGCCGAAATTTGACGGACGGAGTTGAGTCAGGATCGATGTATTGGTGCGCTTCGCAATCCACGGTGTTCCTAGCATTCGCCCCCCGCAGGACATCTCAAAGGCATCAATCCTTTGCCCATCTCGAGCGAAGTATAGTAGTAGATAGTCTACGTTTATACTCCATACAGGAAGATACTAGAACCCGTCAGTCTGATTTTGGTTTTGATACCAATTCCTCCTTTCTTTCAGATGTTTCCTAAACGTGTCACGACATCTTTAACCTCATTATTCTATGCTTTGTCCAATTTGTCGTTGAAAATGATAAATAGCTTTGTTTGTGTTTTCGCAAGTCAAGGGCGTAGAGCGGGTAAGAAGAACTGGCAAGAAACTTTCCGCCACTCTTTTTAATCGCCAAGTATTGTCATTCAAATTGTTTGAACTGGAGCAAATCAATCTCAAAGATTAGTATCATTTAAGTATTCCTCAAATTTATAAAACGCTTTATTGATTAATTTCCGTTTAACGAGGGTTTTGAATTTATTTAGTGTTAGTAGGAAAATAACTTAAATAGTATATTAAAAATTACAATATCCAGGACTCAAAGGCTCTTTTAGATACATAGCTTATTTATATAGAAACAGATGCTCACGTATTCAATAATTCAATCCCATTCCAGTAAACACTTCAAAGCAAACGGACCCTAATTTCATCATTCTACATTGGCATGCTAGAAAGTTTGTTATTGCAAAATGTATTCTATCATTTCCCAGTTACCGTTCACTTTCCAACCACACAGGTACTCTGAAGTTTCCTTTGTCGCGACGCTTTTACCGGAGTGTTATTACTCGGTGCAGAGTTAAGATACATTTAGTAACATAAAATGTCTTTAATCTTTGTTTCTGTGTGAGTTTAGAGAAAATTTTGAATTCTACGTCATAAATTTTATAGTTAGTTCCTACGGCGAAAATGTATACACATTGAAGTGTTTTTATTATCACGCACAGAAGTATTAATTTTGTATAGTGGTTATCCAATTCTCGACCTTAACATCGTGCATTCGAATTCCGACTGTATCCACTATTATAGAAAGAAAGTGGTTAGGAAACCAGCAAGTCTTAGACAAAAATCTCTGTCCGCCATGGAAGGCACAAATATATACAGTTTCATCATCGGACGTCGAGGTAGAATATCAAATTCCTCCCGTATCACCTCGTCCGCCGTTTCACAACCGAGCGATTGTGAGGCACAGATGTATTTCCAAACCAATTCGACTTTGATCGAAAAAGAAGAGCGTACCAACTCTTAAAAGGCCGGAAACGCACTCGCGTGCCCTCTGGCATTGAGTGTCCATGGGCGTCGGCTTAACATCAGATAAGCCTCCTACCACTCTGCGCACTGTTCTATTAAAAAAATAACAAAATCCCATTCTCTACTTTTTGGAGTTTACTACTCCTTTAGAAACGATTTGAGTTATAAGGCCCGGTACGGAAATTTTATGAGGAGTAAAATCAAGTGTAACACGAAAAGTTGAGGCGTTATGTGTAACACGAAAAGTTGAGAAGTTATGTAGAAAGAGACAAACATATATATCTTGAAGATTGAACGTGTAAAAGAATGAGATGGAATACATTACACAGACTTTTCTATTTTGAATTCACGTTTTGACAGCCACGTTACAACATTGTCAGTGTTGACAGGTGTAAAAAATAAAAGTAGATTGTCTAGCGTGCCATAGAGTTTTGTCAATAGTAATGGTCAGTGAAATGAAAACTAAAAAGATTGTTTATTCTTATTCTTCTCTTACTATAAAGGTAACTTTGGTCACAGAAAGAAAATCCTATTTGGGCATAGATGATGTAGGTACGTTTTATTACTACTACAAACATTTATATTATAAAAACATATATTCTTACCACAGAACATTATCGCCATTTTATCGTTCGTAAGGAGTAAACTCCAATCGTGCGTCGTAGCTGACACACACACACTTTTTAAATACTTTTCATCTATGTATGACATAAATTCAAAACATATTTTTGTAAGGATTCAATCCAAGGCTTTGTTTAGCTACATCTTCTTACTCGTGACGCGTTGCATAATCTATAAGGATAAAGAATATCCAATATTCATCGCTTTCATGGACGGCTTACGAGAAACTTAATAATAAAATGTTTCTTTTGAAAAAAATTATACCTTGCACAAAACTCACTTACTTAACATGATCATGATGAATTATCTGTCCTTTAAATGACGCTGACAATTACACTTCTGTTATTAAGATATTAAATTGTTTAAAGTCAAAAGTCTTAAAATCTTTATTGCATTACTTATGTTCATATTGTACAGGTGACATGTTATGATTAATTACAATAAGGACCTTGGTTAGGCACAGCAATGATGCGAGAGGGCATGCTTTATTATAGTTAATTCTTTATTTGTTAATTTTTAATCTTATGAGTAGATACATTATTTATTTATTATATTTCCTTTGGTTTCACGTTGCGAAAATAAGTATGTTCTTAACTTGTATAAAGAAATTAAAATCTATCAGTCAGATACTCTGTAACGGTGTAATAACATTTCTTATATTTTAATTCCTTTAACAATTTGGTAAACCTCAAGTGATTTGTTTCATTCTTAAAATTTCCCGGTAATTTTTTATATATATTTTTATTGAGGAGGTCAATGGCCCTGATTGATGTTGTAGTCTAGATGTAGGTGGAATCAGTTGGTTTTTACGAGAAGGTCTTAGTGAGTAAAGGGTTTTTATGTCTTCCCTTTTTATACATATTAGGATATTTACGGATAAATTTACATATATCCAATATATGTATGCTGGGTAGAGTAAGATATTGTTCGGAATGACGAGAGGCGTTCATGTGTCAGTATTTCCTATTTTAACTAAAATTCTCAAAAATTTATATTTTCTTGTAAATACGGCAGTGGTATCTATACACTGTACATACACAAATGCTTTTATTTTTAATAAATGAATATTATATCCTCTCAGTTTAAAAAAAGCTTTAATCAAAACGCTGTTATTAGAGAGACTTTGATTCTATGATTCCAAGATTCATTCCATAAATTAATAATTAACTCACTGTGGGTAACTACCTCGTTAACCCTAAAGGCTCGGTAAATAAAAGTTGGCACCACGCCACAATTTATTATCAAATAAGTGGCATGCGGTCACATAGTCATGCAAACTGTTTTATTATTCCGCACCCAGAAAATTCCGAGTAATGAGGGTACAAATTATTCGCTTATATAAGTTTGGTCTGTCTATTAATTTAATTAATATATAGACATTGAGTAGATATATTACCCACGTTAGCCCCATCCTTTGAGCAAGCAAAAGCAGCTCACGCAGTCGCAGTGTAGGCGGAAAATAATACACGGCTCAAATATTAGAGTCTCCTTCTACTTCGATTTTGTTTCCTTTGGAGTAGAGCCTCTTGGGCCGTGTTGTTCAAGTATACAGGCGCTAATTAAAGGTTTAAATTGGCGCCTGGTAGATAGTACTGGTGACCCCAGAGCTGGTGCTTCCTCGCTCAACAAATAAGTACCTATCGCAATTCAGCGCGGCAATGCTGCCAGCGTTAAAGAATAAAACATTGCCATAGGGACGAAACTTTTAAGTTTGTTTTAATTTACGATTAATTATTATGATAATAACTATTTAGGCTAAGAAAATTGTTAATACTGTATATTTGTGTGTAGGTCATATTGTTTATTACTATCTATCACTATGTCTACTACTAATATATCGACAAAATGGTGGTGGCTCCATAGAGGGTTGTCGGCAAGGGAATGGTCGCCTACCTGTTGGTCTATAAAAATAAAGACATAGGTCTCAACATCTGCCCTGAGACAAGCCAAGGATAGAGGCAAGTCGATGTATCGGTTAAGGCATATTCGGGTGACCAGGACTTTTAGGAATGAAGACTAAACTATGAGAAGTTTTTATTTGTAAATTTGACTATCCCATTAACACAGCAACTTAGAAAAGTCACACACTACACTTATTTGCCTTGCTTAATTCACTTAAAACAACATACTTGCTTAAATTTCTATTTTTAATTGTATTTTTACACCGGAGCCGATGTGTACGGTACCCACAACAAAGAATGAATGTACTAGGAGACTAAGGGACTAGGAGGCTTACCTGATTAATCCATCGGACGTTAAGGCATAATACAAAATACCATCCGTATCAACTTGACGTCCGTCGTTCCACAACTGAGGGTTTTCTTGTTTGATTTCAAAGTTCAAAACAATTATTGACTGTCGCGAATTACCCTCCGCCGTAATAGTTTGGTCATAACAAAAGTCTATATTATTTCGAAATATGGTTCTCAGTAAACCCTAAAGTTTAATTTTTGGAATGTACATGTGTTAAGTTAGAAAATTTGTTGAAGCGTGAAACTATGAACAAAGCAAATTTTCTATGTCTGACATTTCATATCTCTCGTGGAACTATATATCACAAAGAGGAATTATGTGCTAATAAAATTCTGCTAGCCAAGCCCATTTGTGTCATATTTCAGGCAGCCTTTTCTTGCTTTTAAAACGCCGCGAATGCCAAAATGGCTTCAACCATTCAAGTCACTAATTACACTTGTTGGCTTCATCTCAGAGCATTTAATTAGCATTTTATTAACCTCGTCTCTACTAATTAGTGTTTTAAATATAAAGATTAAAACCGTAATTAAATTTAATTTTACTTGAAGATTTAGCTACCCGATAAACCGATTTTATAAATTTACTATTGCTAAAATGTTTTAAAATAATATGAATAAACATTTATTTGTTTGGATTGAGTAAACTCCAAAACTGTACTGATGCATTCTTTCATAATCCCTGATGAAAGGCTATAGAATATTTTCAAAAATGATCAGTGGTTCGTTCATACGAACTTCGATTATGAAAAAAATACCAATAAAAATCGCGTACACTGCAGAAACTATTGACGATAGAGTCACTTTGCTCTTTACAGTTTTATAGAAGAAATCAATATCAGAAATTCCGTGATACCATTGCACTAATAATAAATATGGGACTGATCGCTTGACCAACACTGCTCATTAAGCAGTGTTGGTCTGGTGGCTTCAGCGTGCGACTCTCATCTCTGAGGTCGTAGGTTCGAGCCCCGGCTGTGCACCAATGGACCTTCTTTCTATGTGCGCATTTAACATTCGCTCGAACGGTGAAGGAAAACATGATGAGGAAACCAGCTTGCCTTAGACTGAAAAAAGTCGAGGGCGTGCGTCAGGCACAGATCTCCGGATCTCACAGGCTGATCACCAACTTGCCTATTAGATAAACAAATGATCATGAAACAGACACAGAAACCTGAGGTCCTGGCCTAAAAAGGTTGTAACGCCATTGATGTATTTTATTTCTTGATCGCTAGTCAGATACAAGACTCAGAAAAGAAAGCAAAAAATATAATTAAAGCTTTCACTAATATGACAATTGACCTTTAGTATCTTGAAAGTAGTGCTAACATCGATTTTAAATAACAAACAGTTTTACTAAGCAGACATTCCACTAACATATTGTTTTGTATTCGCCAAGGCACGAGACATGACTCTTCAACACAAATTGTTTTCCTTTCATTTTAAATAAATTGAATTCAAGAGTTTTGCGTACTGTATTTGCAATTTCGCTTTGTTATTTTCAGAATTTCGCGTTCGTATAGCGAGTTTTGGCCTAACTGTACTGTAGCCTAATTAAGTTGTACATTTGTTTAAAGAAAAAGTATACTCCTCTCTCAAAGGCCGGAAACGCTCACTCAAATGGGGAAGACTGCCCTTTTTGGGCATCCCGTAGGCGTATTTGTTATGTATATTTGTATGCCCTATACTTAACCCGAAAAAAAAATCGAAATGATTTGTGGTAGCCGCCTACCTTGCATGTCGGTCGAAGTCCAATTATAAATCTGAAAAGATTTATGATTAGCATTTAAAAAAGAAACTTGTAGGGATTGATAATGCTTCCAAAAAAGCTAGTGACAACATACTATGTCTAACTTTTAAATTACATTAAAACAAATAGTCCGTCGCGTCGTACCAGCATCGAAAATTTATGAGGAAGTTGTAGGTCTTGAATTTTTAAGGTTTACGAGTCACTGTTGCCCATGCGAAGGGGCGGTTCGCTAGTTATATAAATGAAACACTTTTTTATTACAAAAACATGCTGGTATTTTGTTAAAGACAACGACGCTTATTCAAGTGAGAAAAGCACCATCTCTAATGTCACCGATACTGTCTACCTGGCGCCCAGATAAATCTTTGCCTGTGGACTTATACCCCACGTCTCGGGAGTCTACTCTAAACAAAATTGAACATCTAATATATAAAATTCTCGTGTCACAATGTATACCATACTTCTCCGAAACGGCTCAACCGATTCTTATGAAATTTTTTATGCATATTCAGTAAGTCTGAGATTCGGCTACTATCTATATTTCAAACCCCTAAGTGATAAGGGGTGTCCACCCCAAAAAATATTTTTTTGTTTTTTAGACATTTTTTTTTGTTTTTATATTTTATGATACAGCATGCAAAAATACATACAACCCCTAATTTTCACCTCTCTACAATCAACCCCTATTTTTGTTGATTAAAATTTTATAACTTGAACTCTGAGGTTTACCTATATAGAGAAAAATTAACAGAACAACCTAAAAAGTTTTCATTCCAGAAAACCGAACAATCTCTGGGGTAGCATAGCAAAATGTTCCATGTGGGTTTGTACTAAAAAAGTAGGCTAAGTAAAATCACATTAAGGAGAAACGGAGTTCGCGGAGGCAGCTAGTATTATTAATTGTCAATACACCATTTTACATTTTTTTTTGTTTTTAGGTTTTAAGTGACGTAACGTTTTTATTTATATGACTTATATTCAAGTATTTAACTTACAAAATTAAGTAAGTTTACTTTGAAAATGTGTGTATTAAATATTAGACTGAAACAGGTAATACTAACTAGTTACGGACCTAAATTATACACAAACATAATATTTATAAGTGCACAGTCAGCACAATCTATCCTCATATTACGTAAACGTAAACTTGTCAAAATACACACGACTAATTTAATTTACGAGTCCCTAAACGTTCCCTTTCTAACCCAAATATATTATGGCGTCAACAACATATCTAATTAAAAGCAAATATTTGCATAATATTGGCTCAGTTGTTTAAAAATAATAAATAAATTGTGACATTCTTCTACTCTTTGATTTCTAAAGACAGTAATTTATTATTTACATAAACTCTGCATCTTCTACCGCATTTACCAAGGAGAGTAGTTGTTCGGATACCTGCTGCTGAGTTTCAGCATCGGACGAGAATACGAAATTCCACCCGTATCAACTCCACTGAGCGTTTTTTAAGGCCGTTTCTGCCGCGCACCGCGAACTAACTGGCTACTAAAGTATTTCCGAACCGATTTGACTTAAGGTCCTTCAAGAAAAGAGCGTACCAATTCTTAAAAGGCAGGTATTGCACTGGTGAGCCCTCTGGCATTGAGACTGTCCATAGGCCGCGGTATCACTTAACATCAGGTCAGCCTCCTGCCCGTTTGCCCCTTTGTTTTGTTATATAAAAAAGTAAAAAAGCTTTTGTATTTATTACATTATTAACAAAGTTTTGAGTGCTTTTCAGTTATCGTTGCGAGCGAAAGTTATTTATTTACGTATTTATAAAAGTTCACCACACCATATATAATGTTTTATCAACAGTTATATGTTGCAAGATATCTATTCTAAAATACATGACAGTTACGATAAACATAAAACAAAAAATAGATGCGTGTAATTTTGTACGCGCGTAAGAAGTTATACTTCTTTGGCATTATTAAAAATAGTTTTTGATTGCAAGCAAATAATTAATTACAATTAAATAATCAAAGACTTGAAAAGGAGTCATTATAGTGCATAAAGTTCAGTTTACATTTGAATAATTAAATGAATAAATATTTATTATTATTCTATTACATTAAGTGTAACATAAATTCTTTTATTATTCGAAAGTTGTTTTTAAATTATGTCCAATGCCTTAGCACCTTCCGTGGGCAACTCCATTCTGTTAATTTTGTGTAACGGTGCGCGCGCATCGTAAAATTTCACTCTCATCAATTTATCATAACGCGCCTAAAGAAGTATAACTTCAAAAAAACGACGGGTTGCACTCCGGGAGTGCCGGCAGAAGTGAAAACTTGAATATTAACGTTGTGAATTTTTGATATTTTGGAATGGTTAGGGAATAATTTTGCACGAATTGCTTTAATTATCAGTATAAAAGTACTATTATTTATGTGGTAGAATACAATATTTATTTATTGCGCTATCGTACACAAACATGACAATTTATATTACATTAAATACGCCGCGCCAGCTGTCTACTCTCCATCCGTCTTACGAAATTTTCGATCAGGTCATGTGTCCTGACGCGAGTTTAATTTCTTTTTTAAACCCATTCCAAAAAAAGTGTACAACGCCACTAAAGAAGTTTTCACTTCAAAAATATTACACTTCCAATTTTGGACCTTACTAGTATTTTTCATATTTATATGATATATTATAAGTGTACAGTTAAATGCGATTTAAATTACGAGTCTTCTGAATAATGATTGAAATAAAACCTACAAGAAAAGTATTAACATGGCATATTTTTTCGTTTCAGAAAACCACACGTAGCTGGATTGAAAGCACCTTCCATAAACGCGAGTGTAAATGCTTCGTCGCCAGCGCCAAGGACGAGCATGTGTAAGTTACCTTTCATTTACTCTAATAACGAGATGACCCACGAACTTCGTACCGTCAATTAACGTCATTACAAATTAGCTGTCCTTAATTTATGATTTTATGAAAGTAATACAATATATTTATTTATATAAAGTTCTCTGATTTGTTACTCAAAGTTACCTTGATTTATTGTATATTTAAGTAGCTTAATATATTCATTACACAAAAAATCTGATCGCACGGATTAAGTGAGGGAGGTGAATCCCAAAAAAAATATATTTAAATTACAATTATATATATGACAATTTAATGGGCCCGATTAATAATCTATATTTTAGACTTATTACTAATTTTAATTGACCGACCGGTCAAATCCTCAATTCGATGCAACTCTTTTGCATCGATTAACAATTAGACGAACTATTTTGCTTATAACTTCTTCGAATTTAAAACAGGATATGTATTATGTATAAGTTTAAAAAGCTAAAATAGTTTATTGGTTCATAATTAAAAAATGGCATAAGTAACGCGACATGAGATAGTAGAACAGCTTAATATTTTATATAGATATATACAAAAATAATGAAGTTACAAAAAATCTCACAGAGAAAATTTCACACTAGACGAGCTATTTTGCATCGGGGCTCGTATATAAACAAAAACGAATCGTACCAAATGAAGACGGACATAAATGTTTTCTTCTCTACTTATCGCGTTATGGGAAAAGTTTGACATTTCCATTTTCAATATAAGTTTAAGGAATCCCTGCGGATGTTGGGGAATACGGGTTTAGTTAGATAGACCCCAGGCTAATAGACCTTTCCGGTCTTACAAGTCGAAACTGTCAATTCGTGACAAGAAAATTAGATACCTGTTTTCCTTTATGTCAGATGAAGGTTTGATGTTTATAATACCTGCTTATTAGATATACTATGATAGTAAAGCTAGAGAAAAAAATATGATCCATTTTTCATAGCGTGTTATTTGTTTATTGAATGTAAAGTGAGTGAATCAAAGTTAAAGGAAGCAGGTGTAGTGCCATAAAATAATTGAACTTGGTTTTACACAGACTCCTTACGTACTTGACATCAAAGGGTTGTCTTCTAATATAACAAGGTCTCAAGGTGCCTGATGGTTACGTTAAGAGGTGACACCGACCGCCGTTACTATTCGTATAGAATTATTTAACGAACTTCATAGATTAACAAACGTTTCTAATTTTCCGTTAAGAGAACTGTCAAAGGTCTGCTTCGTGTCTATACTTAAAGAAATAGTTAGTCTTTTTGTAAATATTTTAATCTATTACTTTTTAATGTTTTTTTTTATATGTGCTATAAATCTAAATTGTTAGCCGCATTGAAGTAATCTGTAATGGTAGCATATTTTGTTAAAAATGTAAATAAAAATCTTATACGTCACCGCGAAATGAAATTCCGTTTTAGTATATGCGGAAAGAGGATCATCTTGGAATTTGAGGTCGCAGTAGCGTTATATTACCTTTTTTTATTATTATTATTTTTATGATGGCAATATTGGTACGTATAGTTAGACAGTTATCATCTGGATACTTCATAAGATAAAATCTAAATCATGTGAATAATTGATATGACGCGTAGCAACTAAGATAATCACGCCGTCTGCAAATAGATTTTTATCCATTACGTAGAATAAACATACGGTTCCCGGATCATCGGGGTGGTTTAAATAATAAAAGATTTTATTTTCACTCTATATTAACCACTCGCGTGCAACAATAGAATATATAGGAAATAATGTAATGTTAATTGCTATGTAACGAATGAATGCAATGTGACAGTTGAAGATAGTGCCTACGTCTGCTACAGCCAGACTCTCGGGGTGTAACCTCGATTTAGAAAATCGACATGCTTATAAAACTAAGAAAGCCTGAGTGAGCAAAATGTACAGCCTTGGCTCGTACAATACTATTTAAGGAATTTGTCATAAATATCTGATTGTATCAAATTGTCTCGTTTTTAAACTCAAACCGAACGAAAATATCAAGTTTTACCGTACTAAAGAAGGTTGTCATACATTTGTCGCTCTTATTCAACGAAATCTCTACCGTCCCTAGTGTAAACACCTCGTGCCTTTTCATTTCGCGAAAAATATATGAATTTAAAGGTAGAGTAATATTTGGGCCTCGTCCTAAAAGCTTTATTGGTCTCTGTTGACTCAGAAACTTTTGAGATTAAAACTTTTCGGCTTAAGGACAACTGTTTCCGTTTTTGCAGTTATTAAATCGTTATGTATCATCTTTGTTGTTCATAAAACCTCCTAAACTTACTTTATAAATATGAGAAGTAGAAGATGTGCAGCGTTTTTGTCGAAGAAAAGGGTGAGACCGATTGAGAGAGAGTGAGAAGGGCGAATTACCTTATAGAAAGTACTATTTATAAAATTAAAATGTCCTAAAGAGAATTTATGAAGTATAAGTATTTTATATTTTATGCAAAATAATTTATTGAAATCTCAAATGACGAATTGTACATTAAAATATTTGTTATCGAAGAAATACATTTAAAAAATTAAATTTATAATTGCTATTAATTTTCGACACTTTTTCGACAATACCTAACATATCTTCCTTTTTCCCTCCTTCTAAGTCTCGAAAATCTAAAGTTTTAGATTTGTATAAATATGAACAAGACTTAAAAATTTGTTTGCCAAAGAAGTTTCACTTCTGACATATGTAGTTTGTACGCACGCACTTTTTTTTAAATTTGTTTTAATTTTCTTTTTATAAATTTTTATTATTACAATGTAGGTTAAGAAAATTGTAATTCTGTGTGTTATAATAATGCAATAATATATTATATGTATGTTCAAATTTCTAGATGTTGGTGTGGCCTAAGCAAGACCGCGCACGGTGCTAATATCCCCATTGGCCCCGTTGGTGAAGCATGGGTGCCCATAAAGCATACTCAGCCATCACCAACAGATGCCTATGGCACGGTGGAGTTCCAGGGAGGACCACACCCTACGAAGGCACAGGTATATAATATTTAATATTTTAATGAACTTAATAAATCTAAATATATATATCTACTATATATATTTAATATATAGTAGATATAATATATATCTACTAAAACAACGTAAGGACATTTTAGTGTATAGTATTTGATAAAAGTATGTGTATTCGATTTTAAGTAGATATTAATTTAAAGAACATTGATTTCCAAGAAAATATATACAATTATTTAAAAACAAGGCCGGCAACGCAATTGCGAGTTCTCTGTCAATTTAAGTGTCCTTGGGCGGCGGTATCAATTAATCATAAGGTGAGCCCCCTGCTCGTTTGCCTCCTGTTGTATAAGTACCAATACTTAAAAGGCCGGCAACGCACATACGAGCCCTCTGTCAATGTATGAGTACCTATTCATGGGCATATTTTTTTTACGTTATTTACGTTCATAGGGCATTCATAAACTTTCACTTTCACTCAAATAAATCTTTAATTTCAGTATGTCCGTCTATCACACGATACACGACCGGAGCTAATAGTCCAACTGCTTACACGCGAATGGGCGTTGGAAAGGCCAAAACTGCTCATCACCATCCAGGGTGGGAAGGCCAACTTCGACCTTCAACCCAAACTGAAGAAAGTGTTGAGGAAAGGTCTTCTGAAAGCGGCGAAGACCACCGGTGCCTGGATATTTACTGGAGGCACCAACACAGGTACCCATAACTTCGATCGCATTAGAAAATACAGAAGTAATAGGTACTATCATCAGAGCAGTGTTGGCCTAGTGGCTTCAGCATGCGACTCTCATCCCTGAGGTCGTAGGTTCGAACCCCGGCTGTGCACCAATGGACTTTCTTTCTATGTGCGCATTTGTAACATTCGCTCGAATGGTGAAGGAAAACATCGTGAGGAAACCGGATTGCCTTAGACCCAAAAAGTCGACGGCGTGCGTCAGGCACAGAAGGCTGATCACCTACTTGCCTATTAGATTAACAAATGATCATGAAACAGATACAAAAATCTGAGGCCCAGACCTAAAAAGGTTGTAGTGCCATTGATTTATTTATTTTTTAATACTATCATAAAATTTTGCAGAACATATATTTTCTATATAAACAAAAATTGAACGCCGCATTGTACGAGAATAATTTCCGACTTTGACAATTTGTTTTTGTGTGTTCGTTTTGTCAGAATCAGCTTTGTATAAGAAGGATTATTGTACATCTCTGTATGAAAAGTGAGTTTCCGAATGAGGAATGAGGAGTAATCCCGTTAAATGCGTACCGTATTATCAGTAATCTTATAACACGGTACTCTTATAACGCATTTTCATATAACGCGATTTCCCGCGAGTATCTCGTATAACACGAATAATCCCCATATAACACGGGGATTCGACACTTTATTTTTCTGTATTGTGAAATTTATAATGAATTGTACGCACTTATTTCGTTCGAAATATAGATTTTCTTAATATTCCATTTAAATCCCCTTTAACGAGAAAATTTAAACGTGAATTATATGAACATAACGCGTTATATGGGGACATGCGCGTTATGCGAGAATACTTCTACAGCGCGTTTCCTATATTTTCTTGTTCGTAGCTTTTTGCAAAACTTAACCGTAAATACGTAAAAAATTACGATAGATTTTTATACTTTGTCACACTCTTAGTATCGCTTCACCGATATTATTATTATACTTAACAAAACCAGACTTACGGTCCACCAGACTGGTCATCCTTTGTTTCACGTTGATCAACACCAATTACGCAAACATCTCAGTTTTGTATAGCGCAGCCCGGACATACAACGACCACTATTTAAGACTTGACTTGTTTAAGCTATCACGGAATCTTAAGAGGAGTGTTAAGAATTTACATAGCGCTAAATAACCTGCATCATGGGCATACCCCACATACATACCCTCACTTTCAAACCATCACACAACACGCCCTAATAAGTATTACTTAGTTAAATATTTGAACCTGTTATACGAGATAATTAAATAAAAGCAAAAAAGTTGTCTTATTATTGTAAATTGCTAAGTATATTGGACTCTTTCATTATAAAGGTTTATTATTTAATATAATGCTTCTGTAAATTACGTAGAAATATTAAATGTACAAAGTTGGATTTAGAGGGAAATGAGATGAAAGAACAGTGACAAAATTCAATTCAATTTCAAGTAACACCTGTTAATTCTGCGGCAACCAACATCAGAGCTAAACAAATCTTCATGCAGCTAAGAACCTTCTCAATTACGCAGGCTAACAAAAAGAGGAAATAAATTGATACATTGCTGCCACCCCCAGTTTTTCGTCGGAGGTTAATTTATAATAATCATTTTACTTTTAAAAACATAACAAGAAGTTATGATTGTTTTAAAGCTTTGAAAATGAAATGGCACCGGTGATAGCGTTACCCGAAACAGCATTGTATAATTAAGAAATTAAACTTTCCTGGCTCAACTTGCTAGAGGCATTCGGTCGACTTAACACACTTTCTTGGCCATTATTATTATCTTGGAAGTTTTCATTTCGTCTTAAATTTAATTTAACATTTACATAATTTTCTTTGGCTTAACATAAATCTTAAACAGATATACAAATTTTAATCATTCACTCGACGTTTTGAGTTCTTTTCAGGAATCGAGACTTTTTTGTAAAAATTTCAATTTAAACTACTCGTAAGCATTGAAATAATATTTCACCATGGAATATGTCATCTAGACGGACGGCTATAGGCCATAAGACATCATGTAACTAAGCGAGGCATACATGAAAAATTACGAAACCCAACCAAATGTATTAGCTTTTGAGAGCTTCCATTTACTGAGCGAAAGATGAAAGTTACGCAAAAAACAATACAAAAATTACATGGATTCCAATTTTTTGAATGTCGAATATTTATTTATTAGGAGATGTCTCGTCTGAGGATCGACTCAATATTATCCATTACCGAATTGGGAATATGATAGACAGGGGTATAACTAAATAATTCAATGCTTTATACGCCAGAATTACGATTCCTCAAATCTATTTTGCATAGCTGCTATGTCCTTTTAATATTCAAAGTCAAAATCATTTATTCATTAAGGTAACACAATGTAGTGTATGAACGTCAAAAAAAGAAATACTTACATATAAAATGCTACTAATTTTACATCTACTGCCAGTTCTCAAATGAAGGGCGTAGAACGGAAGAGAAGAACTGGCAATAAACTCTCTAAGACCTGAACCCCCTAGTTCTCAATTCATAGGATTATTTATAACTTCTTTTAAAATACACGATTTTAATTATGCTAGCAGTCCTTGCTAGAAGATAAAGTAATTTTCGTTGGTCATGTGTTTTTAAAAAATGAAACTGTTCATTTCTGTATTTTTCTGATCCAATTATTTCTATCCACCCAGGTGTGACCCGGCAAGTCGGTGACGCTCTGCAGTTGGAGAGGTCACAGCGCGCTGGTCGCGTGGTCAGCATTGGTATAGCGCCCTGGGGCATCGTTGAGGGCGCTAATGAACTCATTGGCAGAGGAAGAGACGTCCCCTACCATGCTATGGCATCACCGAGGTAATATATTTGATAAAGATAAATAGAAATACATATAATATTACAGTTCTACTTTGATTTATAAGTCAAATAAAGTTTGCAGTTCATTGACATGTATTCTCTACGGAGGTAGGTTGCTACCTGCTAGTGTATCTCCAAGATTATAAATAAAACAAAATATTTTAAATCACAGTTTCCGATTTAATTGGATCCGGGGATGTCAAAACTGTAAAGGCACTTAGGGAGTCAGTTTGTGCCTGGTACAGGACGTCATTTATAAGTTTCTCAGCCAAAATTCTTGTGTTAGCGGGAAGAGCGCGAAGCTTTGCTGCGACGTTGATTCCTGAAAGACAAAGAAAATATTGTGCAAAATTGATTCGTTACCATGGTTACCATTTGAAAATATCGTTGCTACTGGTTCTATATTTAGTCCATGTTTTACAATAAATATAATAAGTTTGATAAGGTTTAAGAGAATAAATTTTTTGTATTGATTTAAAAAAAGAGAAGAATTGCCAACTAACCAAACACCGGTAATAAAGGCTTTTAAAGCTAGGCTTTAACGACAGGTAGCCGTAACATGTTTACATAAATCTATTGTTAATAACTAGCGGACCCGACAGACGTATTCCTGTCCACACATCTTAAATACAAAAAAAAACATCTAATTGTAAATAATCTTAACTATTCTCGAATCCACTTAAACACTAATCAAATTCGGTGCACCCATTATCCATTACGGCTTTGTCGGAAAATATTCGAACTTCTTGGCATTGTCAAAGATAATATCGGCACGATAAGCTAATAGGAACTCGAAACTGGAAAACACATTAAACCGATCAACTTCAAAACTTCTCATAGTCAAAATTTTAATCGTACGTAACATTACGTCAGTTGCGTTTTGTAATGCCATTTTTAACAAATGAACGGCTAGACTGATGTTTTGACTGATAACTTTTTTCTTTTTCTGTTCGTTGCGTTTTGTTAAACCATTTTTAACAAATGAACGAAAAACTGAAAAAAACAGACGTTTTGACTGATAACTTTTTTTTTCTGTTTGTTGCGTTTTTTTATACCATTTTTAACAAATGAACTGCTAGACTGATGTTTTGACTGATAACCTTTTTCTTTTTCTAATTGTTGCGTTTTTTTATACCATATTTAACAAATGAACGAAAAACTGAAAAAACTGATGTTTTGACTGATAACTTTCTCTTTTTCTGTTTGTTGCGTTTTTTATACCATTTTTAACAAATAAACGGCTACACTGATGTTTCGCAGTCAAAACAGTATTTATCAGTATACATTTTTCTTTTTCTATTTGTTGCGTTTTGTTATACCAAGTTTTATGTCAGGTCCAATGGAAACAGGATAAAAGTCCTATGTCCATTGTCCGTCTCCTGGTTGTTAGCTACCCCACGAATTTTCAGCGAAATCAGTTCAGCCGTTCTTGAGTTATAAATAGTGTAACAAACACGACTTTCTTTTATATATTTAGATAATCAGTCAAGTCTGTAAATGTCTCCTAAACATGACTAAATCTGTTACCAGACAAGTAAGTCACAACCGGGTATCCAGATGACTTTGTACAAAAAATTCTTAAAAAAGGTTATTAAAAAAAAATACAATAATTCCATATCTAGAACCGAGCAACTTTACAATTCAATTGGCAATATCCGATAATGTTATTCCATCGTCCTGAAAATTCCGAAAGAAAATATTGAATTATCTTATCATACTTGAATGGCTTCCGAACGAGAGAAAGATTTCAAAAATTTATTTGCCATAAAATACTAACGAAATTTTTGTTTTTATTTTTTATGTAATAGGAAACTAAGCAAGTTTGAAAGGGAATATGACTTGGTACGATAGAGCTGTAATTTTTTTTTTAATATCTAAGGTGTCATAGGCATATATATATTGCTGCTTAGTCTGTATGTATTGTCTATATTTACTGTAATATAATGCGGATTCCGTCCCCGTATAATGCGGTATTTCCCCGCTAAAGCGTGTAGTGTGAAATTTATATATATATATATATATATATGTCAAGTCCAGTTGTGTTATAAAATTAAAATAAGTAATTTATGTAAATTCGTGTTCCTAGTTTTTGAATTGTTAAAAAAAAGGATTGACGCGTACAATGCGATTTCCTAAAACGTGGTCCGGGTCTACCGCGTTATAGGCGTAATTACTATGGATTTCTGTTGCACATTTGAAGTGTAAAATAATCATCCACCCACCGAAAACGTGTATTTAATTTCCGATAAAACTATTATATAGTAAAAAAAAATAATTCATTTCGTACTTCGGTCACACAATGCGTACAGGCGACGAGAAACTAGAAAAGCTCATCGTAATTGGCAAGACCGAAGGCATAGGATCGCCTGGACCTTGAGGAGAGACCTGGAGATAGACTGATTAAGCCAGACTCGTCATCCTCAAAATTATACACTGCTGTAAAAGTAGCGCAGGCAAAATTATTCACGCCAGATCTTACTATACAGATAACCACGATACTACGTCATGATAGTAGTATCTCCAGAGAGATATTTAAAAACATCAAAATAGGCTGGCAACTCATTTGCGAGCCCCTGGCAAAGTGAGTGTGTATGAGCGGCGGTATCACTTAACATCAGATGAGCCACCTGCCCCTTTGCCCCTGTTACTTAAAAAAAAACATTTACAAAAAATATATGTATTACCTATTGCGTCATATTCATCCTTTAGTTCTCCCCCACGTATTTTCTTATCGTACATATCCTGGTAATAATTCTGTGGGGCCTGTTCTTCGATAATGGAATCCGATGTATAGTTCGGATATACAATTGGTGATTCTTCATAATTATCAGATGTTATGACTTCCGGACTTTCTTTTATCACTTCACTTTCCTGAAAATAGTATATTTCCTTTACTGTATTGAAACTCGTATCATATACTAAGTATGTTTACCTATAAAGTTTTTGTTTATCCATATTATCTTATGTAACGAAAGGCTATCAAAGCCAAAGTCAAATCATTTATTTCACATAGGCCTATTAAAAAGGCACGTTTCAAAGTCAAAATTACAAGTTAAAAGTATTTAAAAAGAATGACAAGTTGCCCCATTTCTTCTTCCTTCCCTGCATATGGAGAAGAATGGGTAAGAAACTCCATAGTTACTCTTTTAAAATAGTTTTAACATATTGTGTATATGTCATCGGAATATAACAAAATCCGCAGGATTCGTAGGATTCTAAACGAGAGATAAATAGTATTATTTTACGTCCACATTTTCGCAAATTGCGGATTATGTTATATTCCGGTAACAAATACATTGATTTTATAATAATATGTAAAGACCATGTACCTAGAACGGCAAAAAACTACTATACTAAAATAAAATAGGCGCATGGTGTTATAAAAAACAATGCAGCAGATAACTAAATTATTATGTTAATATATGTTACTCACATATTCACAAATATTGCAACTATACATTTTACAGTAGGTATTCTATATAATATATTATATTAATATGTTTCATTAATAATTTCCCTATTTTCTGCAATTGGCTTTGAAGCCATTCTTCGAAACTATCGACATATAAGAACGCATTATATGTTTTTATATCGACGTAGGAAAGCATATTTGCTGTAAGTAGACAAAATACCTAAAGTGACTTTTTCCTGCCATTAGAATCAGAAAAAAAGCCGCATCGAATGACCTGGGTCCTGTGTCTCTACGATGAAAAAAAATTACATACGCCGTTGAAAACGCCCGTACTTATATTATTTTTAGCAAGATTAAATGCTGTATGTAGACCAAAATCTAGTCATTTCAGACATTTTGCACTTACAGCAAAAGAAAATCTGCATTTTTTTCCTTTACAAATACTTACTTCTTCCCATTTAAAAACTTAACGCTACTTACAGCATTTCAGCGGCGTGTGATTTTTACATTCGTTTACTTACAGCAAGTTTAGGGAACCTACAGTTTTGGTTTTTTTTACCATTTACGACACTTTATTTCAACCAAACATTACATTACCAAATGACCCACTGCATTTCTAGATCTAATCATAATTATAAACTAATCTTACATCTTGAATTACAATTAAAAGTACCCAAATACATAAATTTCCTGCATACAGCATATTTACCGCCTGTAAATTGATAATATTTCCGCGCGTACATTTTTCTTCCTTAGTTACAGCGTTTTAAAGGTGTGTGATTTAAAAAACTGTATGCTGTAACTAGCCAAACACGTACTTATAGTAACTTTGGATAAAAAGTTTACATTGCAAATGGTGACTGGCAGTTAAATAAATATATGTTTCAAAAATGGTAACAATATCATGGATAGGTTCGACACTATTAATTTTTTTCCGAAATTAATAAAGTTTTTTGGCTTTGGTGAACAATTGCAATATGTCTACTTACAGCAAATGTGCTTTCCTACGTCGATATGATGTTTTTAATATTATATATTTTATGTTTCATTTTATTTATCGTATTAGCGTAGTACTGTATTGATAGTGTATGTACTTTTGTGAATAAATAAATAAAAATAAATGTTGAATTACACGCTAAATGCCTCTACTAAGCCACGAATCTGGTATTATAGAAATACTTTTCTATTAATATTGCTATATTCGAACCACGCCTTGAGGCTAGTATAAAAATACAATTTGCTGGAAAACATTGCTATGCTCGTAGAATAACGATTGTCCATTTCAGTGATTCCATAAGGCAACGTGACCGAAATAAATCCCGATTCCCATATGTGAATCCAATCTCTTTGTACTAATTATTTAGGCCTTTTAGCTGTTTATCTCTAGCGTTTATTTAATAATGAAAATGCTTGCTACGTTTTAAACGGTTTATTAAATTTTAAGAACATAAGTTAGTCGTATTAAGGATGTAATTCCTCAAAATCGTACGTTTGAATTCTTTGTTGTTATTATATGTAATTGTTTTTCAAATAAAACTTACATGTGCGATGAAGACCGATTGGAAACCTATGATTTTGACTAAAAATCGATACTTTACTAGCGTAACAATTTTTAACTTAAAAAAATTTTAGGGCAACTCAAAAATTAATAAATTTTTTGCAAATAATAATACCTCGTTTATTTGCAACACTTACATTTAGATTGATTAATTATAAAAAAACACCGCACAATCAGCCATATAAAAAAAGACATGCAAATGCCAAATATTATATATTAGTTATCATGTTGTCATATTAAAAAGGTAAAGTTTTATCGTTATTTACGATTTGTGTGTAGGACCCCAAGTAATATTAAGGAGGCGCATGGCTTTGAACTCCCTAAAAAAAATTAAAATATTACATGCTTGATGTACCTAAATGAAATTGTCTTAGTTCCCAGTAGCTCCCAGTGAATCACATTAGGTTAGATTAGGGTATTTTTTTATTCTAAGTGGCGTTTCAGGATAAGTCATCAGGATAAGTTAGGTTAAAGACAAAAATGTGTACCTTCTTCCATTCATTTCACAAATCATGATGTTTTAATTAATTTCTATGAGGTTAAGGAGCAAGCGCCACCACATAATAGCATGGTACAGCTTTGCCGAGTGATCAAAATATGTAGGAAAAAATTTGAAGCTGTTCATTGTTATTGTTGTCAAAATGGTCTAAATACTCGCCCACGCCGCACCTTTAGGCTAAGTTCAGATGACCGCGCGTAGCCGCGCGTCGCCACGCGGTTGGAGCATTCACATGACGGTATATGTACGCGCGCCAGTGTGGCTTCAACATTGATTGACAATGGACGTGGAGGAGGCAATTTGCTTATGGATTTTATATAGAAGACTGAGACGTCGCAGAAGAAGACAAAGACGATACTGGGTGCATCCAGTTTTAAGTGACAGACTTTCTTCCAGCCTGTTTGTCACTTTGTATCCCGACTTGAGGTTACACGAAGATAATTTTTTTAACTATTTTCGGATGTCAGTTGCATCCTTTGATTTTTTATACGATTCTATTGAAAATGATTTAAAATCCAGTGAAGATGCTATAAGATATTGCATATCACCAAATACTTAATACCATATCTTCGGTACTCAGTTTGCATCGATCATGTGTCTTTCCGTCTCAAGCCGCGCGGATCAACTGAACAGGTCGATACAGGTTTGCAAAACTAGTGCCGCGCGCGGCCGCGTGGAAGCGCGCGGTTCAAGATCTTGCGCGCGGGTCGGAGCACGCCGCGCGTTGGCGTGCGGTACCGCGCGGTAATGTAGACGATAATTACCGTTTATATTGATCTTGTACCGCGCGGTTCGTAGTTCCGCGCGGCCATATGAACTAAGCCTTAAAGGCACCTTTAAGAATTTAATCACTAATATCCGAATAAACAATTAAAGTTTATAAATAAATCTTTATTTCTTAACAGCATTAAAAGACATTCTTCTAACATTTCAAGTTTAGTTTATCATTAATCCTTTTCCGTGGAAAGCTGTAATGGATTATCGCATAATAATAATTTCCTAAGGGACGTTGCGAACACGAAAATGATACCTCAACCTCGAAACCTACATACATCTACACTTTATAGAGAAGCGAAAATACATTTTCTTGTATATCTGTTTTGTTCTTTAGAAATTCCGCCCGCACCAGACTTCGTTTTCATTTTGTTTATTTCAGATTTAGGTAGCATTTTCGGGTTTAGGTAGAATTTTTTTATCGTCTATCTCCGACAATTTACAAATTTTGATTTTTTTACAAAAAACATAGCCTAGTAGTAAATTGCCTAGCCATAGCCTTGTAGCTAAATTAAATATTTTATATGTCTAGTTTTAAGATAAGCAAATAAAAAAAAAGATTATCAAAGAATGTTGCCAAGAGCAGTGTTGGCCTAGTGGTTCATCGTGCGACTCTCATCCCTGAGATCGAAGGTTTGTGCCCCGGCTGTACACCAATGGACTTTCTATGTGCTCATTTAACATTCGCTGAAACGGTAAAGGAAAACATCGGGAGGAAACTTGCTTGCCTTAGACCCAAAAAGTCGACGGCGTGCACAGGAGGCTGATCATCTACTTGCCTATTAGATTGACAAATGATCATGAAACAGATACAGAAATCTGAGACCTAAAAAGGTTGTAGCGCCAATGATTTTTTAAAACAATGTTGCCTCCGAACAACTTTGTTTATCACCACATTATTAATTGGTTACGATTTTTAAAAGAAAAAAAGTATATTAGTTTGACAAATCTATAAGATCTTGTACGAATTAGATTTGTGTTGATCCATAGCAATAAAAACTTTTAACTTTGCATTTCGAAATTCTTCCTTTGTACGCGGGTTTAGAATTAAATTATATAAGAAAATACCTCCTATCGCTGCTTCTTATTAAAAAGCTATTTTTTTAACGCTTTTTTATGTATGACAGAGATATATATTTAATTTTATTGTTACTTTAAGTTATGTAAAAGATTAGTCTGATGGTTTTAGTACTGCACCAGCCTCGTGTGTACGAATCCATTTGCGAGAATTCAAACCCAGAGGCCTTGAGTGATTAGAGATTAACTAGTTGTACTTAAGTAGTAGATATTATTATAGATATACTTAGGATATGAAACGGAACAACCGCCATTTGTATTGTTCTTATTCAACAATGCTTATTTTTTTTAGATCGAAACTGGCAGTACTGAACAATCGCCATGCCTACTTCCTACTTGTGGACAATGGTTCAGTGGGGAGATACGGAGCTGAGATCGTATTAAGGCGAAAACTAGAAAAGTACATCGCTGCGCAAAAACTTCATCCGTGTAAGTATTTTTGTATTTTGTGTATCGAGGGTGCCATTATCCGTAAGTATTAAACCCTAAAAAAAGTATTTTATCTAAATTATTGGCGCGGCATTTAAAATCACAGATGAATGACACAAGTTCAGTGATTCCTTAATGCGATGGCGATTGCTCCAATGATTTTGTACCACGCGATTACTACTCCGACAGCTACTAATAATGAAAAAACAATATCGATATTGCACGCTAAAACTGTCAGTCTTGGTACCTACAAAATTTTAAAGAACTTTTGATGCTAGAACGCATTGCTATACTTACCGATTGCCATTGCACCTTTTTGTTCTCTGTATCTTCGAATACGAAAGATAACAGGTTATAGTACCAAAGACATGGCTCGTACACTTCATTCGGTTTCTGTGCGTGACGTAAGCTATACTGCACCTTAAGATATTCCCGTCGTACGCACGATCGCAAACTCTCAATTTTCCTACAAACATGCACTCTTGTTGCTTTTGCGTCGTATTCGTTGACTAACTTCGTCAAGCGAGAAATAGCTTCGTCTCTTTTCTTCTTCTGTTTGTACTCGGGACTGCGACGATCCCATAGACACGGCGATTCTTTATACATACGCAGAAATTGTTTTAGTAGATTCCTAGAGAATATTAAGTTACTTCGCTTTTCGTCCGACATTTTGTTTTGCGTTCGTCAAGCCGCGCGACGCGCGGGTCACTGCTCGTTTGGTTCGGCCTTGCTTAGGGCTCCCCGCCCCCTCCCATGCTTCTCCTCGACACTCGCTCGATCCGTACAATTTGCTTGATACAACGTGCGGTTACTATTATTCCGTACAAAATATTTCAGAAAACAATCACTTGAAGTTTTAAGTGATCAAATTTTGTAATCAAGCAATAACAAATTTAGCAAATTTAATGAATGAAAATATAGATAATCTTCCATCATTAAAAATTTTCCTAATTACTGTCAATTTGTGTATTACGCTCTTAATGAGATTTAAGTTTCTATTTAGTTTTTTTACTGTTTGCTACTGTTTTTTTTATTTGCTAGTTTAAAATTTTTACGTTCTTGTATATATGCTTTTAAATTTTATAAATAAAATAGTATATTTAAATGATTGTACGTTAAATACCTAAATAAGCTAGGTTTCCCAAACGTACAAATAAACCGTATTATTTGTGTCGAATTTAGTGGTGAGAAATATTTGCTCACATTAAATACATTATATCGTTTCTATTTCAAACGTAGCTAAATTTAAGCGAAACTGTTTCTAGTATTCATACAAGCCGGGATATAAAATAAATACCTTATTTATGTTATCTGTAATATATACATCTTCCATGAAATTGAGCTCGGATTTTGGCGAAATTATTTTCATATTTACTCATAGAATTCGTATTAACATAAAGAAATATCGTCCATATTTACATTCATCAATGTATTGTAGACTGTTTAATACCCGCGACATCGTTTACGTGAATTTCGGTTTTAAAGCAGGTTGCGTTATATTATATATTATTCAGACTCTTTATATATAACTTAATAATCCTTACAATAACTTTTTTGTTAGATTTTTTAAATTATTCAATATATATTTGATTGATTTGATTAACAAATACAGCTTTCGAGAGCGATACAATAATAATTATATCGTCCATTTTCGATACCATTTTCAATGTACGATTTGTCTTTACCCTCAAAATAGGTTTCAGTTTCGTTTAACTCTTTATATGCACAAAATTTATGTCCAGCTAAGCACTCTCTTGAGGTCGGCTAACAGGAAAAAGTAATTCATTCAGTCCCATTCTTTATTATAATTACTCTGTCTAGAATGTGTATTTAGTCAGAATATGATATTTCTATATAATTAAGCAATTTCTATATAAATACGGCTTTCTTTGTCATCCCTTGTCCCTTAAGATTTCCTTTAAAGGGGCATAAAGATCCAATTTTAAGGGTGACAATAGTAAACAAAAGCTCCTGGTGGACATCATCCCGTCTTAACGGCTATAAAGGGGATTTGACCATTGTGACGATGAGAAATTCTTACGGAACACTGAATTTCACTGATGCTTTCGACCATTTTATGGTTCAGTGGTTCTAGATTAACTAAATATTGTATAGAGTAATTATTTTAAGTTGTGAAGCGAAGGTGCCTGATAGTTAAAATTTAACCAAGCAATTAAGCCATAAACAACAAACACAAATGACAGGAAACACTACAGTCTGTCACTGACAAACGTAACTACTTATTTTTGACGAATGTCAATTCTCAGTTTGGCTTTGCAAGGGTCGTACTGTGTCTAGTTAAGCAAATAGATACAACCTGTTAAAACATAGATAAAAACATTTTCAAGAGAGATTGCAAAAATAATTTGATTTAGCGTGGGCGGGTGCATCCACAAATTTTACTTTACAGCCTGTAAATAACACCAACTTTAGTAAAATCATTAAACATAACAGATTAAAAATTTACAGATAAAATCTCTTAATGAAGGACTTTAAAATGTGTGCTTTAGTATCCCTAATTTATAAGTAAATATAGCAAAGAAATATGGCCGAACAAATGTCAAAGATGGCTCGCGCGAACGGTGCAGGTAAAAAACATCGTGAGATAACCGACTTGCCTTAGACCCAAAAAGTCGACGGCATGCGTCAGGCACAGAAGGCTGATCATCTACTAGTCTATTAGACAAAATGATCATGAAACCGAAACAGAATCCAGACCTGCCTTGCGATTCTGTAACTCACTTTTCGAACTCACACAGCGGTTAAACAATAAACTACAAGCTCCCTCCTTATCAGAATGCCAAATCATAAAATTACTGCTTCACGACTGATTTGAGCGCGACCGCCGCTGTTACAGTTCGAAAAGTGAGTTACAGAGTCGCAAGGGAGACCTAAAAAGGTTGTAGCGCCACTGATTTATTTTGTATTAAAAATACGCTCTCACATAAGAGGTGTCTTTAAAATAAAGGTATTCAATTTTGTGGTGACTATTAAAAAGTAAGTTTACAATAGTAGTAAAAAAACATTTATTCATTAACACCCCTATAAAGAACCATAGATAAAATTTGAACACACCTTTACCTTCGACATAAAAAATGCAATTTTATGGCTTTTTTACGATAAAACGAAAATCTCCAAGACATAAAATTGATTGCGCGGATAGTGTTCAACGCCTGTACATATAGATTGTTATTTTTTTTTGCTCAGTAATTTCAGTAACTTTGCATTGTAAGAACATTTTAACTATTTATAATTCTTATTCTACTTGTTATTGAACCGATGTCTTGTAGACAGCTCCAATCTTTGGTATTCTACTGCATCTATAAATGATTATTCAATATCTTTTTAGACATCAAAGTTGCCATTTTGCATGGGACATATTAATTTATCGATTTTTTCTTGATCCTTTGGCGTTGGGTAGAGATATGGGGTCTCTGCATTTTCTACCGCATTTATCAGAGAGTGTTCAGAGAAGTTGTTCGGATTAATACCAGCAGCTGGGATTACCTCGATATCCGTCGTTCCACAACTGATCGATTTTTAAGGCACGTTTTGCCGCGCACCACCACTGCACTGTATTGAACCAGTTTACAACATTTATAGAAGATATTAATCGTTTAATAATAGACGGAAGTTAAATCTTCATAGCTGAGTTGCACTGTTGTTTATATACCTAATTTATCATTAGAGACTTACTCTGAGTACGGCTAATAATTAAATAAAAATATTTAGTTAATTTATTTATTAACGTTGGAGATTGGGGTCTAAATGGAATGGAATTCGCAATACATTTGAGGGATGTAAAATTGGCCGAAAATGTTTAAATTACCGCATAATTCTAATAGAATTTTGTTATGACATTCGTAATTAGATCCTATACTTCGTAATATGGAATTGCGTTGAATTGTGTATAGAAATCTAAGTATTGATATTGTAGGTTAACCTTTCCGGATTTTGCGTTCGATTCCTGAGGAAAGCAATCATTTTGAATTGTTAGGCAGAAAAGTCTAAATACTCCCTTTTTTTAATTAATCAACCGGATCCGAATATTGCCTGTCCCATCCGCTATAGTGAGTTTATGCTACTTCGTATGGTCATAATAGTCATTTTATGAACTAGATGAAATCGTCAGATATGTAAACACTGGACATTGCCAGATCAAATAATTCGCAAACATTAAACTCCCTAAATCTAATTAAATGGTGAATATAAAAAGTATTAAAAGAAAAAAAAGTCCATATTATTTGAAATATGTATGTACTAAATTGTAATACATTTTAGGCCAATAAAAAACCTCACATATAATCAAGTACTTTAATAATTAGATTTTGGCAAAAGGCCGGCAACGCTGTTGCGAGCCCTCTGGCAATGTGAGTGCCCAAGGGCAGCGGTATCACTTAACATTAGATTAACCTCCTGCCCGTTTGCCTATTATAAAAAGAAAGATGGTTTGGTACAAATATCATTTTTCTTCTGCCTTGTTTTATTTAATTAGCCACTACTTAATATTTTATATTAATTGTGACTCAATTACCCCTTGGATTAGATTTAACATTTTTGTTTATACATATTATTGTTGATTTATTTTTTGGTTTTTCTTTAGATTTTACTTTATTTTGTTAATTATTTATGCACTTCTTCACTCTGAAGGTGTTTCTTTTTTATTGTTCCATAGGTTGGCCTGGAAGAAATCGCTTGTTAGTGATAAGGCCTCCCGTTGCCTTACAACTTATGTAACCTGATTTTTTTTATATATTTTTGTATAAGGTAACGAAGTGTCGATAAATAAAATCATGTTAATTCAGGCTAACTATTAACCAACAAAGAAAACAAACAAAAAAGCATATATTAAATATATAATTGTATATATCACATAGTTTGATTTAATAAAACTTCTTTAACAGATACATCAATTTAAAAGGTTTTGAGTGCTTTTCAACACTCCTGGCCAGCGAGAGGCTACCACAAGTTGATGGATAACGTTATGAAACTATGATTTCCATTAAACCATACTAACCGCATATTTTGCCACAAAGTTCCTGCAATATTCCGCTTTATAAACTCGAATCAAAGACAATATTCTATTTTTATTGTTCCAGATACCCATTCGTCAACCCCAGTCGTGTGTTTAGTAATAGAAGGTGGAACAAACACAGTGCGCGCTGTGCTCGAATACGTCACTGACACACCACCAGTTCCTGTTGTGGTGTGCGATGGAAGTGGGCGAGCTGCTGACCTCATAGCATTCGTGCACAAGTGAGTACCACTTGATCAGTGCCGCTTACTTTTACTATGGAACTGCATAATCAGGAAATTATCAGGTAGAAGGCTGCCCCATGTACGATATAATATTTCAGTTTCACCTTGAAATTAAAAGTGTTCAGAGGAGTTGTTCGGGTTTAATACCTGCAGCTAATGCTTGGCCTAGTGGCTTTAGCGTGCGACTTTCATACCTGAAGTGGTAAGTTCGATCCCCGGCCGTGCACCAATGGACTTTTTTTCTATGTGCGCATTTAACATTTGCTCGAACGGTGAAGGAAAACATCGTGAGGATACCGACATGTCTTAGACTCAAAAAGTCGACGGCGTGTGGAGGCTGATCACCTACTTGCCTATAAGTTTTAAAAATGATCATGAAACAGATTCAGAAATCTGAGGCCAAGACCTAAAGAGGACCTGATTTATTTTATTTTTAATACCTGCAGTTAAATTTCATCATCGGACGGCAGAATACGAAATTCCACCCATAGGACTTCGCCGTCCGTCGTTTCATAACTGAACGTTTTTATGGCAGTTTTTTCCGCGTACAACACTAACCAATACGAGTTAGGGTCCTTAAAAAAAAGGGCGTACCGATTCCCAAATCCTCGTTTTCTGTGGAATTGTATGCCGCATTAAAAGCTCAAATTACCTTTACGTTATTGAAAATTATAATGTCATTGAAAAGTTATTTCAGTGCAATCAAAGTGTGGTTGCAATTCAAGCTTTCTAGTTTCAAAATAGGATATATATATATATACATGATAATTTAACCTAGCTTATAAATACAAAAAAAAAACAATAAAAACAATAACTAACCTTAAAATTTAAAAACTAAAATAAATTATTAAAAGGAGTCCCTTTAGGCAAGGTTCCGAAGATACTGGCAGCGTTCCCCCCTTGAATAGCTAGACTGATTCTTTGTCCAAAGTAGCTGCCAGCTCTTCGGTCTCCTGTGATGTCGACTAACCTTTTTGATATTTCCTTAAAAAGCCTTAAATATATATAGATTATTTGCAGAAAGTCTTAATACGCAGAGGAAGCATGATCAGCTAGTTCATAAAGTAATTTTCCGACTTAATCTTCAACAAAAACTGATTTAAAGGTGAAATGAGTCTTTTGTCTTCAGCTTCAATGGCTACAGACAAAAGAAACTTATTACAACCATCTTTTATCGGAAGTTAATAACGGGAATGTTTCAGGAACAGAGGAATTTGGATATTCAAGATTTTATATACTTTATTATTCCTTTTATATGTATAAAATTGGATATTATAATTGTAAATCACAAAAAAAAGAATAACTGTAAAATAGACAATAGACATATTAAAGGCTTCGATCGCACGTAACAACGATTTTTGAAAATAACGTTTTTATCTCCATTTAGGGGTAAAAATCATCTGCCAAATTGGCAACTTTCCAACCTCCGTTAAGCAAACAGTTTTGTATATAGGTTTTTTATGTGTGTAAATTATGGAGACAAGTGTGTCTAGACACGGATATCAAGCTATCGATAAATTTATTTTTATTCTTACTTTACTAAGATTAATAAAAAAATTAATAGTAAGTAGCGGGCGGTCTCGGCATGACTAGACATTCCAAACAACAAAACATTTATTCCACAAGGATAGAAGTATGGTCGTATAAATAAAAGTAAATACTCTAAAGTTTAGCTGTCTCTTGCTCAGCAACGCTCAGCCAATGCTTCATCCAAATGGGGATGGTGAGGCAGGTTTATAGTATGTTCTCTAAGCACAACGTTATAGAATTAGTGGTTGCAAAAATAAAAAGAAGCAAGAACAAAAATGGTGTTAAGAAAATATATGTAACACACTAAATAGTAATAAACAATACTAAAACAATGAGGCGACCAGTAGATAGATATATTTAAATTTAAGGAATAAATATAGGCGAAGTTACTCAGAGATAACGTAGCATCTTATGGTCTTAAGCCCTTGGGTAGAATGCCTTGGTGAACCCTGAGGGCCCATTTTAAGGGCGTGTGAAGGGCTGAGTGCCCCTCTGAATAGCAGAAGGCTTTGAGTGTAGACCCAGCCCCACAGTCAAGCGCGACATTAATGGCGCGGACCTGCGTAAGCGCTCAACTCATTTAAAAAAAAGCATTCTTATGGTTAAAGTTTAAACATACAACTCTTTATAGTATTAGTATCGATTACTTTAAGGCAAAATTTGCGTAACAAAGTACTAGTTGTTCAATTCTTTTAAACCTAAAAACGTAATTACGAATACGTACGTACGAATTTTTCAAAGTCTACTATATTTAAAAATATAAATTTATAAAATATATTTTTTAATTACTTACATACACAAATACTTATTCTATTTCGTATTACAAGAACATTCAACTTATTAAAATTATGTTTTTGTTACCATAATGTGATTACATAACAAATAATTTATGTCGGAAATATCCTATCCTACCTGTAAAGGCAAAGTACCTACGCCTTGATGTGTCGTGTCAGATCCTATCACAGTAGCTCTTTGTCGGTATACCCATTTAACTTTGTGTACCAAGTTAAAGTTACTACACAATTTTGCTCCCACACGCCTTCAGAGAATATAGAAGGAGCGTAAATAACGCCTGACTGCGATTAACTTCAGACTTGTATAATCCTACTGCGTCAGAGTAGAACTTGGCGGTTAGGTTTAACTACAGTTTAAAGCTCGGATTATAAGAGGTCCGACAAATATAAGGCCAGATGTAGCTTATACGATCTGGTGTTCCTTGTTCTCAAATATCTATGTATTTCTGTAGTGTGAAATTCATAATGATTTGACAAGTTCAAAATTAGTTTTGCGTACCTTTTCACCTGTTTCATTTGTGTTAGAAAATTCAACTAAATTATAATAAATAAATTCGGTTTTGATAAAAAATTACGCTTTTACGAAAACGCGATTTCCTATAACGCAATCCAGGTCTACTGGGATTATATAGCGGGATTACTATACATAGATTTAAAGATAAAAAACTGTACAACACCTTAGTAAGAGACCAGCGTTAAATATATTTATATTTTATTTAATTATCATAGTATATGTAAGACGGAACTCATGTTTTAAAACTCTTTTATCTTCCTTTACTATGTTAATATGGAACAAAGAATATACTGCAACATTTTAAACTGGAACGCGAATATGACTGGCGTAATAAGTTTGCATTTTTGTTAAAATTTTTAAAAACCGCATCATATTTTTACTCCAGTTTCGTGGAGTATTTAATGATATTATGTCTAGAAATGGAAGGTGTGTGCTACTTTAAAATGTTTATTATTTAGATTTGCCTGAAACAGATCGCTTATAAGCTAGCATAGCTACTGATTTTATTATGACGTATACAATAAAGTGTCGTCAAATTACACGATTCTAAAAATTAAGGTTTGTTAATATATGTTGAAAATACCAAGCGAAACGCTCATCCTTTTAATAATCACCGCAATGTATTTTGTAATAACAGCTGGCTAACGGGCAGGAGACTCACTTGATGTTATGTGATACCGCCGCCCACAGACACTCATTGCCAGAAGGCTCGCAAGTGCGTTGCAAGCCTTTTAAGAATTGAAGCTCTTTTCTTGAAGGACACGAAGTCGCATTGGTTCGGAAATACTTCAGTGGGTTCCACATAGTGGTGGTGCGGGGCAAAAGCTGCCTTATGAACGCTCGGTTGTGGAACGACGGACATCGAGGTGATACGGATGGTATTTTGTATTCTGCCTTGACGTCCGATGATCAAACTCAGCTGCAGGTCCGAACAACTCCTCTGAACACTCTCCATGGTAAATGTGGTAGAAGATGCAGGGAGAACCCACATCTCTACGCAACGCGATGGGATCAAGCAGCACGGAAAGTGAATGGGCGTATAACTGTAGTAATTATGTAAAATTATAGTTTTCAGCAGTTTTTATCAGCGTAGCAAACACACCTGCGTTACTTTTAAGCTGTTTAGTATCTTTAACATTGCTAAAAACAAAAGATACGGCAAGTGTCAAAGCGACACTCTGGGTACAAGATTTGCCCGTAAACTAACTATTGTATCGTGCCAATTATTGATTTTGTTTTAGGTACGCATCAGAAACGGGGGAACAGACTGTCCTGGAGTCGATGCGTGATTACCTCATAAGCACCATACAGAAGACGTTCGAAGTGGGATTGCAGCAAGCGGAGTGCTTGTACACCGAACTTCTACAGTGTACGAGAAAGAAGAATCTGGTAACTTATTTTCTACTTGATTATTCCCATAATTCATAGAGGTAGGCCTAACCCAGTGAGTCCACAGTCTGTAGGCGCAAACAAGTTTACCTAAAGTTCTAAAATTAATTAAATTCAAGATATTCAACATTATACATCAGCCGTCAGCCCAAGGTACAGATACTTCTTAGTGTATATTTTACTTTTGGAAAATATGTAAGGTTCTGAGATACCATACCTATTAAGGATAAATAAGTAAAGACATGTTCTCTCCTGCAGAGACTAAAACATATGTGTACAAAGGGTTTATTGTATGATCCAGATTGCATTGAAGTACATAGATAAATCTATTTGAATCTCACAACAGCGATAGCACTAGAACTTCTAAAGATACGACTGAATTTAATTTTTATTACAAAGCTCATAAGGCATACATTTTCGTGCACCTGTATTATGCTGATTGCAAACTTTGTTGAGCTAATATGGACGTTAACTCCTTCAAATAGAGTTCAATTTAAATTGACGTCGTTTTCGCCAACGTTGCAATCCAAGTTAAATTAGGAGAATCGAAAACAGGTCATCTTTTTCCATTAAATAATCCTAGCAACCCTCTTTCATACGTTTTTACGATAATTGACAGTTCCATTAGGGGCCGTCCGTTCGTTGAACATTCCTGTCACAGGGGTTAACCGAGGCTTTGAACCACGTTAGGTTGAACCAAGGGAATGAAGCATGCACCTCAAGATCTTCCTGCGACGAACACACCCGACATGTACCTTAGAAAGAACCCTAATGACATAATATATCGCCAACGCCTAATTTCGATCTAGTCCTCTCAAAATGTGCAGAGTTTCAAAAACTTCGTGGTACAATAACTAAATATAGAACTTGGAACCAATATTGAAAGATATGTGGTAGCCTGACAGGCACAGAAACTTTATCGTACTCATCAGAGGCGTGGTGTTTAACGACTTTTGAACATAAGAGATTTTAGGTCAGAAATTTGGATTTGTATGTTTTTCAAAATTTATCGGGTTTATAAACATTAAATCTAAATCAATAAAGGTTTTAATTTTGAATTTTATCAACTACACATGCTCTATATTTTGTGCGTGCTACATAAAGCAATTACTGAACGGAACACAATCTCGATTCAGTAATCATTGCGGTTGTAAACAATGTTCTCGTATTGAACGCTTTCGGGAACTATTCGAAAACTAGGAATAAAAAACTAGTGCGGTTCCTGGTTCGTACATTAATTAATTTCTGCACTTTAATTCTGGTTTTAGGTTTAGATCCTCTGTTGATCATTTTACATTTAAAAAGTGGTAATAATTTCCAGTTTATATTCGTTAACTAGCTACCAGCCCGCGTGGATTTCGTGTTTGGCCAGTTTATTTGTGACCTTTTCTATTGTCATTATTATATTAATTAATTTACATAAAACCATATTATAAATAACAGTATTGGTGAAAACGGTAAAAGATTCGTTCTCCATTAAATAATATAAGGTACCTAGTAAGGAAGTTTTTTAAATAAATAAATTTGAAAACTACTTATTTCTATAACACAGTTGAAATGAAAAAATTGCGTCTTTATAAATTCTCCCTGTAGAACGACGCCTTCATAAATCGAATTAAAAATATTGCGCTGCTCTGGTGATTGCAGAACTTTAAAGAAATTCTCTATAAAATTCAATGCCTCTATAAAAGCATTTTGCTAATTCAATTAAACGCTTAATCCTGACTTTTCAAGTGTCGTGTTTTTAGGTGATTTAGTTTTTTATTTTAATCCGTTTCTCACACTCTTTAATCGGCAGCTCATGTCTGAGCGTCGTGTTCAGCAAGAAAGCCTCTGGAGCGGACTATCTGTTTCCACCGGTTTCTGTCGAACGCCTCTCTTATGACAGTGTACAGTTTTGAGAACGATGAGTCTTTCACTTGATCGGTCCACCTGGTTGGTGATCTTTTGCCTTCTTTGTTACCAACCACGATCAGTTTCTCCAAGTTCTCATCATTGTCTGCGCTGTCGGCATATAGTAGACAGACGAGTCCGTATGCGAAGTTGCGTCAGGATCGATGTATTGTTTAATCCGATAAACCATTATTAATTGATTGTTTTATTAACAAATTCTTTTTAATTTAACTTACTCATGACGTAAAATATATATAGAATCATTCATTAATATAGGATTTGTAAACAATACGCATTACAATTGAGTTAATATCCCATACTAAAATAGAACCTTTAGGGTCAATAATTTTTATATCATTTTGAGTTTACGGAGCACAATGTTATGATAATAGGTACACGTCTTAGTGACAAATGAAGAAATATACAGAAAAGAAGAGAAAGTACTACAACAGCTGCAGCATTCCGAATTCATTTTAATAACATTTTGTTTTCAGATCACGGTCTTCCGTATCCAAGAACGCGCAGAAGGTGGCGAAGTCCAGGAGCTAGATCAGGTGATATTGACGGCATTGTTCAGAGCTCAACACCTGTCGCCAAGTGAGCAGCTGTCTCTTGCTCTTACTTGGAATCGAGTGGATATTGCAAGATCCGAGATCTTCGTGTACGGACAGGAATGGCCTCGAGGTGGGTTTCTTTATTTTAAACTCGAGTTCAATTCAGTTGTGATTTTTTCCATATACTGCTCAAAACAATTAGCGGAACAAGATTTTTCTTTCTATTGCTTAAACTAAAATTAGATTTAAATTAACTTGTACGCTATTTTTTACCTTGTTAATTTGTTAATTACTACAGTTAATAAAAAAATTCAATTTGTATTTTTTTTATTAAAAAAAAATTAAAATGTGCATTGTAGACGAAAAACTGATTGGTGATAAAAAAGGTCCATCAAAGAAATATTCTTATATCGTTTGAATATTCGTCTTTAGTGACTTTCAGTAACGTGTGTGGCCTCCATGAGCCCTAATCACGGCTTGACAACGACGCGGCATGCTTCGTATGATCCTCCGAATATCTTCTTGTGGAATTCGCTCCCATTCTTCAATCAACGCTTCAGTGAGCTGCTGCAGTGTTTGAGGTGCAATCGGACGCTTCCGGATGCGCCTGTCAAGCAAGTCCCAAATGTGTTCAATTGGATTTAGGTCAGGGCTCATGGAAGGCCACTCCATTACACGGATTTCCTGCTGTCGTAAGTAATCTGACGTGATGGCTGCAGTATGCGGCCTGGCATTATCTTGCATTAAAAGAAAATCTGGGCCCATACCATATGCTGCGGGCCAAACATGATCTTCGAGCACATTTTCAATGTAAGTTTGAGCACACAAGCGCCCGGGAACAACGACGAGATCTGTGCGCTCGTCCAAACTAACTCCGCCCCAAACCATCACAGGGCCACATCCAAATTTGTCATATTCCTGGACTGCTGCTGCACTGTATCGCTCGCCTGGGCGTCTGTAAACACGGAGACGACCATCGCAACGTGTTAGACGGAATCGTGATTCGTCAGTAAAAAGCACTGGTCTCCAATGTCGAAGTTGCCAATTAGCGTGATTTTGCGCGAACTGTCGGCGAGCTTGTCTATGTTGAATTGTTAGACGCACAGCCCGAACTGGTCGGCGTGATCTCAAATTGGCTTCCAACCTATTTCTTACCGTCTGGTCGGAAATTTCTACACCAGTAGCCGTCCTTAGTGTATTTTGTAGATCTCTTGCAGTTGTGGTGCGGTTACGTAAAGCACAGTTGACGATGTAGCGATCTTGCAAACGTGTAGTTTTTCTCTTTCGACCTTGACCACGCCTTCGTGAGTATTCTCCCGTCTCACGGTATCGCTTCCAAAGTCTGTAGATAACAGAAGGGGCTACTCCTAGATCATTTCCTACATAACGCATAGTTCGACCCTCTTCAAGCAAAGCGATAGCTCGGGAGACATGCAATTCAGTCAGATCTGGCATTATGACCTAAACTCACTCGCTTCAATGAATAACAATACTCAAAAGGCTCACTTCAATTTCTATTAATACTCAAAAGATTGAAAAAAACTACTTAAAATGTGTTTTCTGTGATAAGAAAGTAATGAAAATTCAAAGACGTCAATTTGTTTTTCGTCTACAATGCACATTTTAATTTTTTTTAATAAAAAAAATACAAATTGAATTTTTTTATTAATTGTAGTAATTAACAAATTAACAAGGTAAAAAATAGCGTACAAGTTAATTTAAATCTAATTTTAGTTTAAGCAATAGAAAGGAGAAAAATCTTGTTCCGCTAATTGTTTTGAGCAGTATATTATCAACTATAGATACATATAAAACAATTGTATATTACATTTATTACAAGGCTCTCTAATATTATATAAAAGAGGAGTTCAAGAAAGATCTACACTCTTAGCCAATTAGTCTATAGCTCCGGGCATTTGCCAATATTTGTAGTACGATTATTAAATATTTAGATTTTAATAAAGTTGGCTATTTTACAAAATACCGCAATAATTAATAGATTTCGCAATATTTACGTATGTATTTAGTCATTATAACCAAAAAAAACTCTATACTTGCCTACAAAGAAAAACTATCACAAATCTTATCAAAAGGCATAGTTCTACAAAACGTGTATTGGTACTTGATATATTTAAAACAAAAAAAAAACCAGTGGCGTTAAGAAATAATTAAAATTATTAAAACAAATTTAAAAAGTTTGGTCCTTGTGGCAGTGTACCTTTAACGCTGGCAGCATTTCCTCACTGTATTGCGATACTTGTTACTAGCCACTAGCTCTGGGGTCACCGGTACTATCTATCAGGCGCCTAACTTAAATCTTTAATTAGCGCCTGTGCACTTGAACCTCACAGCCCAAGAGTCTCTTTATCTATATTATTTAGAACCTAATTAAAAGTTCAAGAATTGCCAAATTAAATTGCCTCAGTCGTCCCATTTTGAGTAAATGAAAGCTTTTCAAATAGTAGCCACGATCAATTTGAATAAACAAGTACTTGAAATGGCGCTTTGTAAAATCCTTTGTATATTATTCTGTTTTCAATATTCCATGACTGAAATAACCTTCAAAGGGTAGATTTTTATGGTTCAACGACCGCTTTCGGGTAATTTTTAATAAAACTTCGCTAGAGATTTATTCGGTCAATATAATGGAATACATTTGAAAAACATTTTTTATTCATTATTCAATACGTAGTGCTTATTGTGAGCACACTATACTGGAAAATATTATTATTTTAATTTTAAATTTGTTCCTGTTTCTGCCTGATTATTATGTTCGGTCTAATACCTGCAGCTGAGTTTCATCATCTGACGTCTGAGGCAGAATAAGAAATTCCACCCCTTTCACCTCAACGTCTAATTTATTTTTCTTATTAATGGCTGGCAACGCACTTGCGATCCCTCTGGAAATGTGATTGTCTATGTGTGGTGGCATCATTTAACATCAGATGAGCCTCCAGCACATGTTATATAAAAACAAACGCTATCAAGTAAATTGTATTATTCTTATTTTATTAGGATTTTAACCCCATGTACACACATTTTTACTTATTTTATACACGGTTATGATGCATAAATGCTCCAAATTAATAATAAAATTATAATTAGTGCTTATTTTATCGTTTTCTCAGCCAAAAATAGGTTATTTATATTTTGAAAATGACTACATTAACGCTTCGTTGTGCGACTTTGCTAAACGTTTTATATACTGGCAAATAAAGAATCATGTTTTGTTTTACTTTTTACATTTTGTATGGCTATTTAATGGATCAGGAATTTATTAATAAAAGCCCAAGAGATTTCACAAATAGTCTTTTGGTTGAAGTAGTGTAATCTTAGTCCGTTATCAATACAATAATTTTATAAGAAAAATAATATTATTGTGATTTATCATAAGAGTGCTACCTTAAAATTGCTATATTTATTTTTTAAATTGTTTAAAAACTTCTAGTTTGGTAATAGTCTGTTATTAGAATGCGTTAATTCACGAGCTACAATTTCGTAGGCCCTTGCTACCGTTCGTAGCATTGGCTTACGAAATGTTTAGAAAGAATACTTAAAAAAAAGGAGAGAAATTTCAAAATATAAATTCCTTCCAAAAGCGATATCAGGTGTCACAAGTTCATTATCTGTCTGGTTGAACTATTTATCAACTTTCAAGACAACAACCAGTCTCCAGACTCATATTGAGTTAATATAATGAAGAGCAATAAACCTCAGGTGGTTTGAATGGAGACAAAAGGTGTAAAATATAAAAGCTTATCAGAATATTAACGAATTGCTTTTGTCTGACTCCTATAAAACTTGGAAACAGAACTTAATGAATTTTGTAATTTATAAATTTATCTAAGGGTGTTTGACTCCTCCATTTAGTATTTAAATAGTAAGAAACGAAATTTAATGATAGTGTCGAACCTATGTAAATTATAGTTCATATCAGTTTGCATATATTTGTAGTTCGTACATATGTTTTAATTGCTTTGTTTTGTTTCATTATTTATATATATTCATCTAAGTAACTGTATATCATATGTAGTACTGCACTTCCTTCTGCTCACCTTGATTTTTTTATCCCACAGTGTTTGAACTTTGAATGGAACTGCCAGTTGCCCCCATTTTATTTAACTATTTTAATTGTACTGTGTTTCTTGCAACGAAATCTATATAAATATATCTTAGACATTTGTATGATGTAACGTAAGCGTAAGGTTTTATAGAAATATAACGCTGAGTTCTTATTTTCCTAATTGCGCACTTAAATTGCCATGTACTTGTCAGTAAATTTTTGCTTAAATTAGCAAAATTTTAGTAATTAAGGTAAAACAATGGTAAAACAAATTCGTCTACGGCGGAAGTAGTCACGCTTTTAGGTTTTTACGTCCTTAGAATCATGTTCTTTTGTGTAGGTTATTATTTTTTCCAACATAGTTATTTAGAATCACGTTATTATTTCTGTTATTGCAATTCTATGAACAAGCTTCTACAAATTGTAAATTAAACTATCCTGCTATTTTGTTCTACATATTTATTGAAACGTGACAAGCCGACCAAAACAACGATATTTTGTTCACGCAAAACGTTTGACCATCGTTTCATAAAAATACTCATTTATGATATATCTAGTCAAATAAATAAATCCGCGGCGCTAAAACCTCTTTAGGACTTGGCGTCAGATATCTGAATCTGTTTCATGATCATTTCTAAATCTAATAGACAAGTAGGTGATCAGCCTCCAGTGCCTGACACACGCCGTCGACTTTTTGGGTCTAAGACATGTCGGATTCCTCACGATTTCCTTCACCGTTCGAGCAAATTTTAATTGCGCACATAGAAAGAAAGTTCATTGGTCCACAGCCGGGGATCGAACCTACGACCTCAGGTATGAGAGTCGCACGCTGAAGCCACTAGGCCAACACTGCTCTATATCTAGTATGTAGCCGACTATATACTATGACGTACGACTTGTAGGCCAGACACAACGTTATCGGTGAGAAGGAGTTGCAGGCAGTGGGAATGACTCAGGTCTCCCGGGACTCTTTAGTCGGATCTCGTAAAGTGCTGGGCCATAAATAATTTTTAATTCTCATGTAAACTTGATATTATTCAAAGAATCTTTTTAATTAGTCATATAATTTTAGGTGCACTTGACGAAGCCATGATGCAGGCGCTTGAACACGACAGGTTAGATTTCGTGAAGTTGCTTCTGGAGAATGGAGTGTCGATGAGGAAATTCCTGACAATTCCACGTTTAGAAGAGCTTTATAACACTAAAAGTGGGCCCAGTAATACTCTGCAGTATATTCTGAGGGATGTGAGACCCCATTTGCCCAGAGGATATGTGTACACTCTTCATGATATTGGACTAGTCATCAACAAACTCATGGGAGGAGCTTACAGGTGAGAGATTAAATATATATTTCTATTAGCGTTTCCGGTTTGCACAAATATATGTATTCATTCTTGTATATGATAATAATCAAACGTGTTTAAAAAGTAATACCAAACAGGTTTCTTTTACTAAGATGTGAACCATCTTTTTCTATTTTTCTTTCGGTTTCTATTTTTCTAAATATAATTTATATTATTATTAATTTTTTTAAATTAATACAAAAATATATGTGACATTGGAACAATTTTCCCACCCACCATTATAATATTTATAAGAATAATAATTAAAAATAAAATTAATTACTAATTTCTTTAAATTACATTTAAAAAAAATTGAACTCCAACATTCAAACAAGGCATAATAATAACAACAATTTTAGTGTTATAATCTAAAATCCCACTGTTTTTTTAATTTTCTAACACCAAATATTGTCTTTTAATGAGTCGACTAAAATTACAAAACTGTATATTTTTTTATATCTGATCCAATATTTTTTCTGTTCCTATGCTATACGAGCCGCTACCTTATTTTGTTAACACCTGGCCACCCTAACGTTGCGGTTGACTGAGAGCTGGAGAGCCTCTTTTGCTTCCATTTTATAGTTAGTTCCATAGTATAGTTGCAATTTATATCAGAAAATGAACTTTTAAAAAAAATTGCTACAGAATCGAGAAGTAGTATCCTGTATTACTTATAAACAGGTTTGGTAGAAACAGCAATTTATAATTAATGGCAATTCGGTGGTAAAAATCTGTAGACCATACCTTGTCATACGTAAATTTGTCTATCAAAAATACCACAACGTCGTGAAACAAAAAATCTGCAAAATATTAATTTAATGAACAAGCTACTCGGTAGTAAAAAAACTATTGACTCAAGTAAAATTCAAATTTGAGCAAAGTATTTTATATTTATTTTATACACTTTTGTAACAATAAAAGTTGCCCTATCCGAAACAGAGATCGATTTTCATTGAAATCTGTTGTAGTCAGCAAGCATTACAGTAAATTGAATGAGCCCAGTGTTATTTTTTGTGACGGAATTTTCATGAGCCCCTGGCGTTGATAGATAGCTTCCTTTTCCGAATGCTATGTTGATAAAAGCCATATATTTATTTAATACAATGGTAATTTTTATATATTGCTATACCTCTGTTTAATTTTAGAATCAGTTATAGATAGGTATATATAAATATAGTAATCCATTTTAATACAACTGGATTTAATAACCAATATAATTTTTATGATAATCACATTGCCGGAAGGGTTGCAAGTGCTTTGTCGGCCTTTTAAGAAAGTGCGTTACCGGCCTTTAATGAAATTAATATGGATGTGTACGAGTATTATGTTATGTCGAGAAACCTAACCAAAATTGTGGATTTATAAAAAAGTTACTTGTTTTTTACTGTTTTAGGTGCTACTACACACGGCGCAAGTTTCGTCCCATTTACGCGAAGGTGATGAACAAGAGTGTGAATGTTCACCGGAATAGTGCTTCCTTCACTCGTCACAACGCTGGTGGCCTCTCGCTCATCACCGGCTTCATGCCTGTCACCACAGAGATGGCGCTATTCGATTATCCTTTCAACGAACTTTTGGTAAGACGTTGTGAGCGATGATAAAATTATTTTAATCTAATATATAAAATTCTCGTTCTCCTCTCACTCACTCCTCCGAAACGGCTCGACCGATTCTTATGAAATTTTTCATATTCAGTAAGTCTGTGAATCGGCTACTATCTATCTTTCAAACCCTGAAGGGTGTGAAATTTTTATTTTTAGACAATTTTTATGATACAGCATACAAAAATACATACAACCCTTAATTATCACCTCTCTACGATCAACCCCAATTTTTTATTATAGCAGATAGTTATTTTTATTGAACTAAAATAATGTTTCTTAGAAATATTATACATAACAAAACAACGTTTGTCGGGTCTGTTAGTAAATATATAAGAATATTGCCTACTAATCAAATTATTTGTTACTTTTATTTCAAAAACAATTTTTTTTATCATGGCAGTAGCAACCTTTTACTGCAATAAAACCATTCGTTCAATCAGTATCATTAATACTAGGAATAATAGGTACAATAAATTTATTCACACCAAGTTCCTTTACTGTGAAATATTCTCGGTTAAAAGCACCTTTTACGTGAATTTCAACATTTAATAGAATGAATAGAGTATTATAGTATGGCTCGTACATCAAAGGAAGCGATTGCCTGCTCCAAATCAAATAAAAGTTGGATTGATGTGTCGGTATATCACGATTTCAAACGATAAATCTTTAAGCTAGTTTTCGGGTAGAAATTTTTTACTAAATCGAATAGAGAATGTAGATGTATCATAAAATGGATGCGCACTTTTTGTAAAGGTCTATAGAAGTTTATTTCTATAAAATGTATGTGCGCACACCGAACACACGCAGATTAATTATGAATTAATTTATAAACCCTTCACTTTACGGTTTAGGTTGGTTTTAAATATAAAAAAAAATATATTAAATAGGTATTTTACATTTTTCATATTTGGGATGCTACATGTGTAGACAAGACACGTTTGCCCCGTCTCACCTCCCTCGGACAAGCAAAAAAGCTGGGGCCGCAGCGCAGGCGGAAATAATAAACGGCTCAAATATAAGAGTCTTTCCTCCAAATTCGATTTTGTTTCCTTTGGAAAGACTCTTGGGCCGTGGGGTTAATTAAAGATTTAAGTTGACACCTGGTAGATAGTACCGGTGACCTCAGAGCTGGTGCTTTCCTTGCTCAACGAATAAGAATTGCATTACAGCGAGGAAATGCTTCCAGCGTTAAAGGTACATTGTCACAGGGACCAAACTTTTCAAATTTGTTTTCTTTTTATTAATTTTTCTTATTTTTATTATTACTATGTCGGTTAAGAAAATTGTAAATACGGTATATTTTATTGTTATTATTACTAATAAACTTTTATATTTTAATATTCACATTGACAATAATTTGAAGCTGTGATTTACTACCCAGTGTCTAGTATCATCAGGGTGTAGGTATTATGATTGCTTAAGAAATTTTGCCAACATTACACAGAGTTTTAAAAAGAATACAAGCATCTGTCATCAGATCCTATAAAAACTAATCACATTTTCTGATCAGGGTATTATATGATTTGTTTAGATTTTTCCTATTTAAGAAAATGATAAAACTTCTTTAGATGTGGGCGGTATTGACTAAGCGGCACCAGATGGCGTTACTAATGTGGACGCACGGGGAGGAAGCTCTTGCCAAGTCTCTGGTAGCATGTAAGCTTTACAAGGCCATGGCTCATGAGGCTGCTGAAGACGATATGGAGACGGAAGTGTATGAGGAGCTTCGCCATTACGGAAAGGAGTTTGAGACCAAAGGTTGGTAGACATAGAAAACAGGTCTTATAACAAAATTACTAGGGTAATTATGTTCTTGTTTCAGCCTAATTATTATGTTGCGTCTAATACCTGCAACTGAGTTTCATTATCGGACAAAATACCATCCGTATCACCTTGACGTCCGTCATTCTAAAACTGAGCGTTTTTAAGGCAATTTTTGCTGCGAATTTCCGCTATGTGGAACCAGCTGTCCACTGAAGTATTTCAGAATAAATTTGACTTAGGGAAAGAGCGTACCAATTCCTGAGGCTGGCAACACGCTTGTGAGCCTTCTGGCAATGTGAGAGTCCATGGGCGGCAGTATCACTTAACATCAGATGAGCCTCCTGCCCGTTTGCCTCCCATTACATAAAAAAAAATTCGTGTAAAATCAAAATCGCGTCATTGTATCTAACCAAAATTAATATTTCATGACTGTCACGTAGTCTATATCTTTTGTATACAGATATATAATATGGTAGATAGCATAAGATACACCAAAGATCTGAGATAAGAAAACTTTTAATTACTTATTTCTGTTTGAGTTCAATTGATTGACATTTGAAACTTACTTCTAAGGCTATATCTTATACATGTTAATTAAATCGTTTGAAATGAAATATGTCGTGATTATTGAAGCATACAAACTATAAATAGAAAGTCATTTTCTTTAGTTTTAGAGTATTGAAGGTTTTCTTCTGGTACTGACAGACTATGAAATTTTGACTTCTTGGAAGTCCCATAATCCCCACAAACAGGCGGACACACCTATGCAACTATTACCTAGAAACTCGAGAACTGTTTTTCCGAGGCTGAACACAGAACGCACTAAGTCATTAAATGAGGCCAGGAGGCCATACTCTATATTTTCACGATTCATGTGTTTTTTTTTTGTTTAATTAAAGTTAAATTTCCCAATATCCCAGACTCTTGTGGTGCGGGACCTTATTTTATACACATATTTTGTACCATTATATATGTTAAGAAATTTCCTAATATGTATATACATTATATAGATATATATTCATATAAGTGGGGGCCCGTCGTCTCGCATCCGCTACGCTCTTATTGCGATCTGAAGCTTCTTAATATTTCGGGTAAATGCTCGGTATACCTTTACATCGATTTGTTGCTCCAGATCGCACCTGGAGTCTCCAATTACAGGACATTCTTTAATGAGATACATCACTGTCACTGTTAAGATCTGCATCATTTATGAGCTAGGTCTTTTTATCGAATAATTTTGTAGCCGTCTGTAAAATTACTTATAAAGATTTTTGTGATTTTAGCGGTATGAGCTTTGAACCGTTTGTCCCACTACGATATTGTTGTCTGTCTAACTTATTTCCTGATGTGAGAAGATCTTTACGTATTCCATTTTCGTCCCCTAATGTTACCGCTGCCTCCTTTGCTAAGGCGTCCACGTTTCATGTGTAGTCTTGGAAGTAAAATAGTTTCTTGCATTCAAATGACGTTTTTATTAAAAACGTTGCAAAAATAAAACAACAATAAAATTTAATTGAGAACGTTATGTTAAAATATCGGTTGCACAACAGTAATTGCGGTCCTAACGAGCAACACTACAATTGACCTCAAAACGTGCTCACTAGCGCCACCAACGGCAACTACCGTAAACTTTGTGTTACCAAAATGTTCTATGAAATTAATTTCCATATGAACTCAGTGTTAATTAAATTTTGTACGCGTTTAATTACAAAGATGTTTTTGAACTTAACCATAATTATTCTTGATGCTTATTAACGAACATAAGACATGCCACTATCCTCGCGATGTTTTTCTTAATATTTCAAGCCACTTATGTTCATGTAATAAGTAAAAACAAATATATAAAGTACCCTTTACTCGAACATAATGTGTTATATATTACATACATTATTCAAACCATAATTTGGTAACAATAATTATAATTTCTTAATGGCGGCCATCTTGTTAGTTGATTCAGGTGATTATGGAATGCACAAACGTAAACCTTGCCGGTTCCATAATATTGTTTCTAATTTATCAGGGATAAGATTAATTAGTTGTAAAAATAATTGAGGCATTCATGTTTCTATGTCTCCTACATAAATCATGTCCAGGTGAGGTTATTCTGTGTAAGACGATTATACTATTTACGAAATTGTTTTATTACAGCACTGGAATTGTTAGATTACTGTTATCGACAAGACGATGACCAAGCACAGCAACTTCTTACATGTGAACTCCAGAATTGGTCAGGTCAGACTTGTCTAAGTCTTGCTGTAGCCGCTAATCACAGAGCTCTTCTGGCTCATCCCTGTTCTCAAATAATCCTAGCTGATCTGTGGATGGGGGGCCTTCGAACCCGCAAGAACACCAACCTAAAGGTAACTTTAACACATTTATATTCTCTTTATATTTCCTATTAACGCACAACTTGGCACGTCGTAGTTGTAACATAGGTTATAACGCCGCCGTAACGATATTGATGTCTGTGTGTCATATAGTTTTACGACGAAGTTTGACAGATGACAGATAAACAGATAATCAAATATGACATTTCATTAAGTGTCACTTCGTTGTAGGACTATACGGTTTGCATGCAGACGCTGATTACGGTTTTAATTTTAAAACCTTTGTGTTTAAAAATTTGTCGATGAACTATTACTTTCTTTTTTTGATGACTTCATAAGTTAATGTATAAAAACTTGACTGACTATAACGTCATTGCCTGTTCATAATATGATTATAAAACCCGTAACAAGTATTAGAAACTCCCAGTAAACAATTCAGGTTTTAATTACGTTATTTGTTATCAAAGATAGGTTTAAAATCCAATAGGGCTATAGTTTTTTTTAAACACAAAGGTTATTGGCGTCCCTAGTTAACGTAGCATGTAAAGCTTAAGTGACAGTAGCAGCGTTTAGTTTGCCACATCGGCTTTGTAAAAAGGTAATACTGTGCCTGCTGTGTCCACTCTACATACTCCAACTGGAGTTCAAGTCGAAGGAAGAGCTGCAGCTGATGCCGCAGACTGAGGAGGAGCATTTGGAAAACGAGAGTATAGAGGATGATAGAAGCACAAAGGACCCCAATGACGCTGAGGTAATTACTGTTCTGTTGCTTACCATTACGCTTTTGTCGCTGCCTTCCCAATGGATTTGTGATTGTTTATATATGAATGTAGAGGTTGCAATATCATGGTAATAAATAGGCTTCTAGGCGACGTATAAATAGAAAATATATATTATTATTTTATGATAATATATTATATACATTAAACATCATTATTCTACAATCATAAATTCAAACCCACTTCGTATTTAAGGAATTGGTGGATATGTTTATATAATCTGAAATAGCTAATTATGATATATTTCTAATTATCATATTGGCCATATTACTGAAATTAAAAAAAAAGTCTTAGTATTGTCTTTTATTGACACAACCTTTACACATTTAAAGAAAACACTTTTTTACCGGATTGAAGTTATGTATTATTATAAATTTACAATTATTTTTCGCGTGATTTACAGCGTGCGTGGTCACGATGACTGAAGACAAAAGGTGTTGAATGTCAAAAAGTATCACAGCTGTAGAAAAAGTTGTATTATCTGTATTTATTTCCCCTGAGTTGGAATCGACTAAAAGATGGTGGGTTTTGGCAGAAACGTCGGTTAAATTTAAAAGTATGTAAAATAATTGTAAATTTATAATAATACATAACTTCAATCCGGTAAAAAAGTGTTTTCTTTAAAAAAAAAAGTCTTATTTCTCAGCTTCACAGCGTAAACACAATTTTTCAGTGCTTCCCACTGTGTAATAAGACTGATATTTTTCTCAATATGAATATTAAATTCGTTGAAGGTTTAAAGTAAAAACGTTATATTTAAAACATTCGGTGTTTTAAAGGTTAAATTGATATGACATTGAAATATTGTTATCTGACCTGATGAATAGTTTAATATAAAATCAGATAGACGTTAATAAAAACTTAATTCATTGTTCGGACTATAAACTGTGTAGGTCGGGATTAAACGGCGAACGCTGTCAATAAAGAAGATAATACCTCCGGGACAGTTGGGTAAAACGGAGAAGACGCAGGTGTTTAATATTGACTTTTCGTACAAACACACACTTTCTGTAGGAATATCTACGCTTTTTAGTACACAATATCGTATATATTACTACACTACATAAGTTTTGAATTTATTTACATTTTAAACTTACTTAAGCTGCAAGCTTCTTTGGTTACACGTATACTTCGAAACTTAACACTTTAGACTTAGCTCAATATGTAAACTTGATAGCAATGGTAATAGCAACAATTGTTTTTTGTTTGGAAAGAGATAGCGCCCCGTGAGCGTATTTGGAAATAAATGTAACTTTGAACAAGAATAATTCGTAAGAACTAAACGTTAACAACTAAAAGCGTTCAAGCTGTCAAAAACTGAACTTTCAAATTGACGTTTGAGTTATAGTAAAGTTCGTGTACATACTTACTTCACCGTATAACTGGGTAAAGGTTCAATAATATTCTAATTAACTAAAAATCCGAATAAAAACAAGATATAATATATTTATATATAATATATATTTAATGGCTTAGTTTGTCTTTATTATTGAAATTTATTCAATGGTCTAAAGTCTACTAGTAAATAACACGGCAACTTCTGCCTTAAAGAAATATACAAACAAATGTGTGTTACATTTGTTTCATTTTTATTCATACACATAAATCATTAGAACCAAATAGCCTTATGGCTATGAAGATTATATCTTTCTACTGTTTAAATAAGTTACCTATTCAGTTTCGTACTTTTCTTGTAACTTAGAAACCTTTTAATAAGATATTTAAATAACACAAAGCACTCGATATTCAAGCACTCTTTGTCTCTGTGATGTGAGCTATTTGAACTTTACGGCTATTTTATAAGCTTCCTCCTCCCACGAGTTTTATGTTTATATTGGATCTATTTTCCAGTTTTATTTCAAGTTTATATACAAGGAAAATTGAACTATAAACGCGAGCTTCGTAAGGTCCCCGGGTAATTGTTGAATAAAAAATGCCCTTCTGAATAATATATTATTCAAGGGAGCACAACACGTTGTTTTTATTTAGAACAGAAACCCAAATCAAACTATTTATGAAGTACCTTTTACTAAATTAAAAAAAAGTGACGTCAAATGGAACGTAATAGTTTAATTTTATATAAGCTTTTAGTACTAGCCGTTCAGTAGCAGAACTAAAATATTACGTAACTTCGTTGTATATAATATTAAGTTACGCACACAGAATATCGTAGAATAAATACTATTTCCCCTAAAAACTTTTTGGGTTTAAATAAATAAACACCTCGAAGGATTTACTCCATTATTAACTCATGTCTACGAGAGTAGGTCAGACCAGTTTAACAAGTGAATTACGTAGCGCTGCGTAGCATTCAAATTGCGCAGTCAAAACATTACTTCGCAGCTACGACTGCTACGTTTGTCTCTGATTATGTTTCAATTAATCACCTAGAACTGAAAAAGAAGAAAAATAAATTCTCAAAATGAACTCGTTCACAATAGAAATATATAAAATAATTTAATAACCAAAGGCAGTTTTAATAACCAATGTAAGCATAAATCTTCCGAAACCTCAGTGTTTTACAGCGCCATTAAACAGAGGGAGAATTCATTATATAAAGTTTTACATTGTTGAATTTGCTCAGGCCTTAAACAAACGGGAATATTATAATAATTTGTCACGATTTACTTCGCTAAACAGAGAAATTGTTATTTCATATAATTTACACTAACACACATTAAAGTCAATTGTTTGAACTTGTTGACATAAGATAAAATCAAATGTTATTACATAACAGTCATATATAATATGCTTAGTTTTTCATAAATAAATTACAAAAGATTAACTCTTGTTATCTTTATGTTTCGTACGAAGTTTTACTTAACTTCTAAAATTCAACAAGAAATCTAATAAATTAGTTAAATTTCACCGTAACTGCAAAACGATTGTGCATTCAGTATTTAAACCACCAATTGCCAAAGTTCAAAAGACGTTAGTTCCATCCTCTTTATCTTTTAACTGCATTTTGCTTCTTATCACTTCAAACATTCTGCCTTGTATATTCTAACAGTCGAATAATTTTTAAATTGCTTTTGTCAAATCGTTTAAACATAAGTGTTTTGACATATGAATGTCTACGTGCTATTAAGAGATGAAAAAATGTCACAGATGACCGAAGACCTCTCAATACCAGTTTTTTTATATACCTTGGTTCATTCTGTGCGTGTCAGTCATCATCTGTCAGAACACTGTACTGTATTGCATGTCCCGTTTTTTATCAGCTTTCACTGTGCTCTATCTATTTAAATTTCGAAGCTAATTTTATTTTGACTCTCTGAATGTCTTGGTAACGTTTATACGTATTTCTCTAAACTCAAGCAGGCGTTGATTGGCTCAGGGGCCGAATGCGAGACCCGTGTAGATCAAAATGGGAAAGTTGGTAAAATAGGCTGGGAACTGTCATACAGAGAGCTTCCTGAATATCACGCGCCTGAAGACAAGAGGATGAGACCTCTACGACTTAGGAAGAAAATCTATGAGTTTTTTACGGCGCCGATTACAAAGTTCTGGGCGGATTCGGTAAGCTTAACTTTTATTAATATGTCTCATACTAGATTGTTCTTCTTTATCGAGTTTCGAGGCTGGTATTATAACGGATGAATCTCTAAATTGTAATTTTGCATTCAGATCTTTGAAAAACCGTAACGTATTGTCGAATTCTGACCACTCGTACTTTCTAAAATTAGAAAAAAACTACTCATTCTAGTTAATAGAAAATTTAGTTTTAATATAAGTCTAAATATTTGTAGAAAAGTATATCTTGCTAATGAAAAGTAATTGCATGGGAACAAGCTAAAATTATAGAAACATTAATGTTATTTGTTTTCCGTTTCACTGTTTAAATTAATATTTAATCAACAAAACCTGAACGGAAATGATAATATAAGTGGCATTAACTTCCGATCTTACCCGATCATTCATTTTTAATAAACCTTTCAGATAATTAATATTTTATTACGTTCTTTAAGAGTTTGAAATTAATTACAATACCGTGTTTCCGAACATTGTATTGAATATTTGATTAGAAAAGTTTTGTTAAAAATTTAATTTCTTTGAAAAATATAAAAGCGTTATTTAAATGTATTTTCATATTTTTTCAAGTACTTACACTATTATTACAATTTGTATAACAATTGAATGTTAAGAAATTCTTTAATAATTCGCCAAATATATTTTTTTCAGATCGCATACATATTGTTCCTACTGATGTTTACATATACAGTATTAGTCAAGATGAGTCACACACCATCTTGGCCTGAAATTTATTCTATTTGTTATATTATAACGTTCTTATGTGAGAAAATTAGGGAAATTATTACGTCCGAACCTGTTGCTATTAGGTAAGATAATACTACTTATTACGGATTACACAAAAGCTTTACTAGATTAATTGTGTCATAATACTTTTAAGGTAAATTAATGCAATTATTTTTGCAATTCGACAGGTAATATGTCACTATAAAGTAAAAAATGTAGCATTATCATTTATACCAGTGATCTAACGTGAATATTCATCAGCCATATTTTATATTTGAAGACCATTTTAAATAAACACATTTCCTATATGAGATACGGCTACGGCGTAGCACCTGCTACAGTTAATAACAATTAATCTATAATATAAAAATGAATCGCAAAATGTGTTGGTAATCGCATAACTCAACAACGCCTGGACCAATTTGGCCAATTCTTTTTTTATAATATTCCTTGAAGTACGAGGATGGTTCTTAGAGAAAAAATCTAAAAACAACACTTTTCTATATTCCCATACAAAATATTCGTAATAATACTTAAAAGTCAATTTGAACTTTAATACCATATCATAAAGTTCAAGTTTTAGTGGAGGGGTTCTGGGAAGGTAAATTTTTATTTTTTGACATAATGTATTTGTTGTCTTATCAACTTTCTTTTTTTTATCTTACTAACTAGACCGGTGACCCGAATAGAAGAATAAGTATTAAAAAAAAAATAAAGAATCGACTGTTAGGCGGTACGATGTTCGCCAGGCCAGCTAGTTCTTAAATAAAAATTGCTTTGCTAATTTATTTTTAATAATAAGAGTATTAGTTTTATAAAATTTAATTACGTAGATTCTCGTATACGATTAGGAGCAGCGTACTTGCATCATACTTTGTAACAAACGATTTGATACAATAATTTGACGAAAACATTTTTAAATATACGTGACTCACTGCATCTCGAATGTCGTTGAATTTGCGTATATTCCATCATTTATTGAAGACTTTTACTGTTTTAGACATAAGTTCAGTGTATGGGCATGGAACATGTGGAATACGTATGACGCTGGTTTTATAATATTCTTCCTCGTGGGCCTAACGCTGCGCCTACGCCCCAGTTCTATGGACGTTGGCCGAGTCATATATTGTGTAGACATTATTTATTGGTATTTAAGGATATTGAATATTTTGGGTGTTAATAAGTATTTAGGTAAGTGATTAACTAGAATTTATTTTTAGGTTATTTAAGTTGAAGTCTGTTCAATATGCCTTAGAGATCTACTTGACTTAACACACATTACAAAATATGTACAGTGTACTCCAATATTAAGAAGGAACAACGGGAAGTGAAATATATTACAAAGATTTCTGTTTGTAAACGCTTTATAAAATTATTCTTCTTATTCTACCAATGACCAGTTTATATATTCAAAATATCAGTCGTAATTGCTACGATGCGAAGATTGTTGTTTAAAAAAACAGGTATCAAATTCGATTTGTATAGAAACATTTACGCCTCTTAGAATTTACGAATGTTGTTTAAAAATCGGTTTAAATTCATGCGTCTAATTTTAAAGGTTTCACTCAAATGTATTTTTAAAAAAGCTTCCAATTTGTCGGTCGATAAAGCGTTCTTTCCTTGTTAAAAATTATTTAAACAAAAAAAACTTAAATGTATTTAGATTAATTATGACTTTATAGAAAAATAAACTAAGCTTCATATAATAATAATTTATTTGCAAGAATATGGTATAAAAATCTTATGGTTGTACAATCTAAACTCCGCATATTCTGCCACATATAATGGCGTCAAATTTATCTTACATAATTAAAAATTAGAATTTTACGTAGTAGTTATATATTACAATCAAACCTTATGTGATTTTATAATCACATTATTTATTTTTTATATCCGCACAATCAGCCATATAAATAGGCATGCAAATGTCATAAATTTTTTGCAATGTCATATAATAAAAACATTAACATAATGTCATAATAATAAGTCAAGCTATTTATAATTAATTGTTGTCAAACTTATAGGCCAAATATTCGCCCACGCTATAAAAGCACCCTGACTTTAAAAACCTAATCATCTTCCCCTTGAAAACATTACATATACATATGTATATATCTTAAAATGCTTTTAAGATATTGAAACAAGTTTCACTTTAATCCTCTTCGGTTTTTAAATCACAGAATGGAAAAAGTGCAATCCGATTGTCTGACTATATTGTTTTCTCTTGGGAAATTTAAACACTGTATTCAAATTTATTAAAATTTATTTTTCTTATATATCTCAATATATCTTTGTACATTCATTACTAGATCAATATGTTACATTACAATATACAAACTAAAACAACTGGACATGTCTTTAACACCACCGGAACAAGTATTAAATACGCAAATTTTATGTCTCTGTTTTATTATTTTCCGTTATTTGATCCCTCCCAGTGGAAGTACTTATTATCAGGAATCGAACAAGGACCTCCGGCTGCCTTGAAACGAGGCATTCTATTTCTCTACATTTACCTAATTTTCTATATACACACTAATGGCGCTAGTTTTTAGGTCTGGGCCTCATATTTCTGTATCTGTTTCGTGGTCATTTATTTTTCGTAAAATATAATTTAATTAATTAATTAATTAATAAAGGAAGGTTATCTTCTGCGTCTGACACACGCCGTCGTCTTTTTGAGTTAAAGGCATGCCGGTTTCCTCACATGTTTTCCGTCACCGTACGGAGTGTTAAATGCACATAGAAAGGCAGGTTCACAGCCGGGGATCGAACTTACAACCCCAGGGATGAGAATCGCACGCACCACCAGGCCAACACTGCTCTTATATTTGTTTATAAGCATATTTGTTCACAGGTCCTCTAGTCACAATGATGGGAAAAATGGTTAAGAATATGATATACTTCGTGGTGCTATTACTAGTGGTATTGATGTCATTTGGAGTGGCCAGACAAGCTATTTTATATCCAGATAAAGAAGCCAGTTGGTATTTAATAAGAGAAGTAAGTACTTTGTTTAAATATTTTTAATTGCAGTAGAGTGTTGCGCGGACGTTCAAACATATACAGTTAAAATTGTTATTTATTAATAGCTATTTTATTATTGTACTTCAAGCTTCAAATTAAAATGTTGAGTGTAAAGAGCGGCCCTATCGTCAATAGTGATCTTTTGCTGACAATAAATGTTTAGAGAGTTTTAAATAGAACTGCAATAATTTGAAATATGCGAAACTATACAGATATTTAAGTACACAAATATGTAGGAAAATTGTAAGTAACGAATTATGGATAGATAGACCGTAAAATAGTTTGCCTCGATAAAAACATTATTTAGGACACAGTAAGGTGTTTTCCCCGCTAATTAAACTAAATGGGATCGTTAATAATTGTATAAAATCAAAATAAGAATCTTTTTCTACTGCGTAAATAACATTACAAGTAAATCAAAGCAAAATCTGGTTATATTGAATAAAATTGAATATTGAAATATCACTAATATCTGGTTACTGAATCGCGACGCATTGAATAAATATTTCCATTAAGCTATGACAATTAATTGAAATTCTCATCTGCCTGTGGCGGTTTCATATCGTCATGGATTTTATCGTTGCATATCGCTATATTTGAAATATCCCAAACTATAGATTCTGAGATAGCCAAGCTATCTAGATGAAAACTCACAAAACTCAAAAATTATCATGAAAAATATCTCACAAAACAAAATCGGTAGCCGTATTGGATTTCTAATCTACAGAGGCCTTACTACGTATTTTGGCATGACTCTGAGATTCCAAAAACTAACACAGACGCGCATATAACAATACATACGCTCACATATTCACATACTCGACATTCAAGCATACTTATTGTCTTATAAGACTTGTTTTTGATTAGTTGGAACACTACAAACTAGTTTTTGTTTTTAAATGTATTAAACAAGCACCATGTATCACGAAATAATTGATACCTAGTAACCCACAACACAGCGGCTTCCTAGTGTGGGGACTAGCAATAGTTGAATTTTGTTACAACCATATTTCTGTCATGAATTAAGTTTTTATTTATATATTACTAGCTGCCCCCGCGAACTTCGTTTCTCCTTAATGCCTAGCCTACCATTTTAGTACATACCAACATGGAACATTTTGCTATGCTACTCCAGAGACTGTTCAGTTTTCCGGAATGAAAACTTTTTAGGTTTTTCTGTGATTTTTCTCTATATAAACCTCAGAGTTCAAGTTATAAGTTCTTAACTAACAAATAAAAAATAGGGGTTGATCGTAGAGGGTAGATGAAAATTAAGAGTTTTATGTATTTTTGTATGCTGTATCATAAAAAAACTAAAAAAATATCTAAAAAATAAAAAAATATATTTTGGGGTGGACACTGGACACCCCTTATCACTTAGGGGTTTTAAGGATAGATAGTATCCGATTCTCAGACTTACTCAATATGCATAAAAAAATCATCAGAATCTGTCGAGCCGTTTCGGAGAAGTATGGGAACGAACATTTTGACACGAGATTAGATTGTTAATCACAATACCATATAAATTTGTACCTTAGTATGTATAAAAGAATAAATATAAATCCATCAATCAAACTACCCTGTTCAGATACTATCTATTTCTTTGAAAACTCTTTTATCTAAAAAATATAAATTAAGATAATTATAGTAATGAGCAGCTTATGAATATTTCAATGTGTATACAATATAGGTTAAATAATCACAGTTGGAATTATATTTAAACAAGAGATATAAAGCACGCGCGCATTCTTAATTTTCTACTCGACCTATTAGCGGAAATTATTGTGTCATAAAACGTGCTTCGTATGACTTTTAGAGCTCGTAATTATAACTAAACTTTAACGATCTTTCGCAAAACTCTACTGCATATTCGTGATAGTTAAAATATTTAAATTGTTCATATTTTATGCAATGAAATTGGTTAGGTTTAAAATAAAACCTACATCTGATTTGGAATTTACATAGTGTATGAACAAATATATGTACTTAGTTTTAAAATCCCTGAAACGAAGTTTTAAACGTCCTTATTGAAATAACAAATGTTCGTAGCTGTCAATATTTACGTATAACTTCGTAATGAACACCTGTCTCTATATTTGACAATAAGAGCCTTTTGACAACTAGATTGTGACATTTGTTATTCAAATATCGAAATGCAACTTATGTGTGACTAACTTAACGGCTTTACAGGACCATATTACTAACAATTGCAGGTATTCTTCCAACCATACTTCATGTTGTACGGAGAAGTGTTCGCCGAACAAATGGCGCCACCTTGCGGCCTGCCAGGCCTAGAGGATTGCCGAGTGGGCCATTGGGTCCCACCTCTAGTCATGAGCATTTACCTCTTGATCGCAAACATTCTCCTTGTCAATCTGCTCATAGCCGTCTTCAATAACATTTTTATTGAAGTCAATGGCGTCTCGCACCAGGTTTTGGTTATGTTATTCTGTAGTCGATGTTGCCTGCTGCAAGATTTTAGTTACGCGCAGTGTAGTTTAGTATTCGCTGTAGTAACATTGATTGTCCTAGCCATTTAACATTGCCATATTACCGTAACAACATTTACCGAGTTTTGGCTATTACAATCAATGCATCATCTCTCTGGCACCTTCTCATTTCTTTTGCTCTTCTTAGTTCTTATTTAAGTTGATTTAATTTTCAGTTTAATTTAGCATGTTTTCATTGCTTATTTTGTAGATATTCTTCCAACCCTACTTCATGTTGTATGGCGAGGTATTCGCTCCCGATATTGATCCTCCTTGCGGAATGGATGTCGGTGATAGCAAGTGTGTCACTGGCCGGTGGATCACTCCAATTGCGATGACCATCTACCTTCTCGTCGCAAACATCTTACTCATAAACCTCCTTATAGCAGTGTTCAATAATATATTTAATGAAGTCAATGAAGTCTCGCACCAGGTTTATTTTGCTTTTATTTTATCCTTTTGCTTCTGAACGTTTTTAAGATCATGTGAGGTGTTCGTATACGTGACTCGATTTAGAAAATTAACTTTGTAGATATAAACGGTTTTACGACTAAGAGCAATTATTATAAGAGCTACTCGTATTGACTTGATTGACCATACCTTAATCAACGTAATATGTTTTTCAACTATGAGTTCACTGAACTTTTATTTCAAATCAATAAGGTGGTCTAGATTCTCGTTGGCTTAGAAGTTTTAATTTCATATAAATTTTGAGTTTCGGGGAATATATTAAATACTTTTATTCATATTGCGACAAAATATTTGTTACAGTTTAATGTATGTATTCGATTCTGGATTATGGCATAGTTTTTGTTATAGAATAGTTAGTACAGTTCCCACTCACGCAAAACTAATTATTCATGCTAATATAATTTTATAAACCATTTTGAGTGTCGCGAACTAAGAGAAAACGAGCACAAAAGTAATAATTTTTGTGTTTATTGTGATTATTCTACATTGCTTTTTTGTATCTTATCGGTCTATTGTTCCCTGTGTAAAATTACCACAATTATATATTCCTCAATATTTTCTGATCGTGTCACGATATATATGACAAATGACATCTAACATTTGACAAATGACAATAACGTTCAGAAATAAACACAATATGCATGATTACTATAATGCTTTTACGTAAAACAATGTTAATACGTTGAAATGTCGAGTTTTTGTTGTACCGTTGCCTTTCATTGAATAAATAATAAGCATCGTTTCTTGAATGTTTAATCGCCGACGGAGCAAGCTTTTTATAAGCTGCCCCAAATTGTATAAAATCTGGTTTTCTTTGTTATAATATTTGTAAATGCGAATTTAACAAGGCCGAGGTCGAAATGTAGGAAACATTATCATAAAATAACCATTATACAATGTATTTTTTCAATATACAACATTAAAAACCAAAAGGTACTGGACGGATTTAGATAAGGTGTGTGGCAATCTGTGGCAAGTAGTTGCAGTAGTGTGAATCCAGAATGGGACCAAAATAGTAATTTTGTAAATTGCCTTAAAACATCTAACTCTTGTTTGTCTGTCGACTAATCTAGTAGCGGATCAATTATTGTGTTTAAACTTGTCAAGTTGTTATATTTTATATTATGAGTCGAGTCATTATTTTTACCACTTATTAGGCGGGCAACGCACTTGCGAGCCTTGAGCACCGAGCTTGGCAATGTGAGTGTCCATGGGCGGCTGTATCACTTAACATCAGAGAGCCTCCTGCCCGTTTGCCTCCTGTTTCACAAGGCATTTTCTCGACTTCCGGTGGGGGTCTTCCATGAGAGATACGACCTCCAACTATTCAAAATTCGAGTGTACTCCTCCCTCAAAGGCCGGCAACGCACCCACTAAAATGGGTGTCTATGGGCTGCGATGACTGCCTTTATTGGGCGTCCCACAGGCTCGTTTGCCCGTATAATATTATGCCCGTATAGTCTAACCGTATAATATTATGTCTAGGTGTGGATGTTCCAAAGATTCACTGTGGTAATGGAGTACGAACAGAAGCCGGTACTACCACCTCCATTGATAACGTTTTGTCACATTTACGCGACTTGCAAATGGGTCACAAGGAATGTGTCACACAAGAGGTTTCAGTATGACAACGGACTGAAGCTGTTCCTGGAAAAAGAGGATATGGAGAGGCTATATGACTTTGAGGAGGAGTGTGTTGAAGGCTATTTTAGGGAACAAGTAAGTTATTAATAAATCCTAATGAAAGCTCGAACGTGGCGGTTTATTAGTTTAAAATTCTATAAAGCAATTTTTATTCGTAAGCTTTTATTCGGTTATTGAGTTAAATATTTTATATGAAATGAAGTGAAATTATTAAAAAACTAAGAGAAATATTATAAATAAAATCGCCGGTAACGGTTCGAATCTATAAAATATATGTACCTTTTTATAAATGAAATATATATGTACTTTTCCATTATGTGTTTTTGAAGTTTTAGGCATTATTGAATCACAATACTAATTAATTAAATTGGGCCGCGAATTTTTTTTTTTTGTAATATATGCATCAGGGAGGAGGGTCTGGTTACCCACAACACAGGGACTAGCATTCTTAATAAACCTTTTACTGATTTGTACGTAACTTTTACTGAAAGTAGTAAAATCTGATAAAAGTAACCAAAACATTTCATTTTTAGGAAATAAAATTATCCAACTCTTTAGAAGAGAGAGTTAGAAATACGACGGACAGAGTAGAGCATATCACGACCAAAATGGAAGACTTAAATCAAAAAGCTAATTGCCAAATACAATCAGTCCAGGTAAAAAAAGAATAGGTTTTTATCTAATTATTAAATTTTATATAACAAAGTTAATATAATATAATAATGTAAGTGAATTTCGAATATCGTCCAGATTTAATTTCTACTTTCTGTTGGATGCGTACATAGAATTAGATTAAATTGCCTGAGAGGAATAATGCAATTTACCACGCCAATATCTCAATAGTGTAATGAGCTTAATTTATAATAGGTATTCTATTCTAGTAATATTATTACCTAACTATCTAGTAAAATTAACTAGAGGCTCATAAATCAAAGTATTATAAAATTCCAGAGCGTAGAGTTTAGGTTAAGAAAGCTAGAAGACGTAGCGGAACAGACAATGAATCACTTAGCGGTGATACATCGTTTCATGGCGACACATCCCTCCCTCGTCAATCGCGGCTCCACTGACACCCTGGGACCGCCCCCTCCCACCTTCCAAGCCTGTGGAGCTAGGCTGAGGACTGCCAGCGACCGGTCTGAGGTGAGTTAAAAGTTTGTTTAACAACTTTTAAAGGTGTACAAATCCTACCTACCTACAGTGTATATACCTACTGTTTACCGGATGATTTTTCTTTATAAGCAATTTGAGTTTGAAATGTCCTTCATATATAAAACAAAAATAACTAAGTTTTGTTGGACAAGAGAACCATGCAACGGACATCCCAGTATATTGGGAACTCACGCCTACTCATATGTATATTATCAGACTTACCTAAACGAACAAAGTCACTGTGTTCAGCTAGTAATTTACTATAAATACGGAATTTACTGTAAAGATTCTAAAATACACTTATCAATGTACCCAGGCTGTACAGGACGTATGAAGTCAGGATCAAACAAGTGTACTTTTTGTGTGATATAATATTAAAATAATAAAATCTAAAACGCGTGAACACAATTTCTTAATTGACCATTTCATTACTACAATGTTCAAGATACTGAACTGCCGAAAGCGAAATCTTAAAGACTTTAGATGTGGAATAACATTATGCCCATTTGTAATGGTCATTTGCGATTGTCATATATAATTAAATTTTATTAAAACAACGCACATATATCGTTAATACTGTTATCAACGCGTGATAAATTTATATTATGATTTTTGCAAACTAGATCAAATACTAAGATATTCCGAGGGAGAAAAGAATCATCATTTGACCACATGATTGAAAAAGTATATTTCACGATTTCGAGGGACTAAAATCATGTAAGAAAGATTCGAACTAGCTACGCCTTTTTAAGTTAAACAAAAATTAGTGATCTGTGTATCCTTGACACAATCGTTCAATCACGTAAACGTTGACAATGGCATTTGACAGTTACGAGTGGGCATAGCATGACAGGCATTAATATATCACGCGATAATATCACGTATTGTGTATTGTTTATCAGAAGTTGTATTTGTCCATTGTAACCACAGTGTCGTTTTATTTACCAATGTACTTTTATTTGCTGTGTCGGCATGTTCATTAACCAAACTTTGATTTTATCCATTTGTTCATGTTTGCTTTAGCGAACTTCTGGTGTTTCCAAAAGTTCTGTTTTTGCTTTATTTGTATTGTGATTCGTTAATATTCAGAATTCAATGACAGAAACGAATAAATGAAATTACTAATGTCTTGACAACATTTTCCCGCTAAAGTTTAGTCAGAAAACTTAAACTTAAGCAGTTAAAACATGTACAAAGACAGAATGTATTCTACATATCTTAGTTTTGATTAAAACCTGCGTAAAAGTTATATATAACTTGATAACTTTCGTTATTCTTAATATAACAAAATAGATATTGCGTTCGAATTCTTATTTCTTACTATAAAACATAGCTTTTGGCTAAATTTGCGCGCTAGTACTTCCATTTTGATTATACTTCGAATGCAATGAATCACAATTCAAATTGAGTGGATGTGGCATCGTTGTGGCTGGGCAGGTGCTGTCTGACAGCGACACGGGCGCAGCGCGCTTCATCGTCCGTCCCGTACAAGAGGAGGACGAGGTCTCACAGCCCTCCGACGTAAGCACCCATTGATCCATTCATTGTCTTTTGTTTTCCAATAAAATCACTTCGCAACAACGTTTCTAATTTCCTTTGGTTCGGTTGTAAAGTTAATTATTTGACGAAACATTTATAAAGCTAGAATGTACTTTTATTTGCAAAATACGACGGCTTTTTTACGCATCACGATTTAATAAAATACAGTTTGTATTGTGTAACAATAATACACTGTCTATATAAATAATTTAGTCGAAAGTTAACAATAGTTTGAAGCCAATAAAAACTGTATTTTATTCTTTAGATTCAGTGAACTTAACACATAACTTTCATCAGACAGCTTCATGTTGTTATCTCCATTTTGGATGTGGATCCTATCTTGTCTAGCACTCGAGTTCAATATCCTAAATACTTGTTGTAACGAGTCGAAGAACTTACGAACGACTATATTTTCATTACAAAAATGTATATTAAATGTTACAACTAGTATATTGCATATAGAATCCAAGAGTGTTATAACGCTGATTCCACTGTTTTACATTTTCCTCTATTACAATAAAAGCTTTATATACTGAAAAAAATCTGCACTATAATCAATTACTAGTTATTTGAATTATCAGAAAGTAATCTATTTAGTTCTAAATGCAAAATTTTACAGGATGAACTTCCGCAATCTGGGCCGGAAGTCGTCGCTGTGAAGGAACCGGAACCGGATTCTACATCCACCTCTTCCGGCGCAAGCGTTGCTGGGCCTGACGTGACAGTTGTCAAACCAACGGTCATTACTCCAGCACGTCAACGGTCATCTGACAGCAACAGAACAGAACCCAGTGATGATAAGAAAGGTGCTTTGTTATTTTTTATTTTGCAAATTATTAATCTAAAGATGCTGATGTACCGTAAAATGACAAAATGCCAACAAAAATCACTAATTTTGTTGTTAAAATGAGTAAATACGATGTCATTATTCCTTGAAATAAATGTTAGTTTTGCTAACGGTACATAAATGTCTGAACATGATAATGCTACATTTATTTATTGTTATATATAATCTGGCCCGATACTAGACGAAAATCTATAAATTTACAAAAATATGATTTACAGTCAAATTACTAAAACATTTTGAATATTAAGTGAATGAAAACACTGTGCATTAATAAAAATTAAATGTTTTACAATGTGTAGTGCCATCATCAAATGATGACGCTTTCTTACCGGAAGTGCGTGAAATTCCGCCGGATAACAACAGCCTTCGTCCACGTACCACTTCCGCTGGCACACGCCGCACTGCAAACGCCCGACGGTACGTATTTTTCTACATATCCATTGCCAATATGTTCTTTTTATGGTAGAGATACATTATAAATCATAAAGTTATTTAAGAAAATTTTCTCCCAGGATATCAATTCACATTAGGAATTTCGTTCTGTGGTTGTCCGTTACAATGCTCAACAAATTGGATTGACATACAATATAATCAAAATAATAATAAGTAGCCAAAATAAACACCTGACACCTAATGGAGGTATTGGGGCTCTTGCCCAAGGGACGGGACCAACATTATTTTTTTCGTGTTTTGGATATTTTCGATAAGTACGACTTAAAGAGGTTCTACTGTATTTTCATTTACTGAAAATTTGAACCGTAGTGCTTCTACGGATTATTATATAGTATTCTTAGAGTGAATCTCTAAGCAATTAAACTAGTGTATTGGTTATGTTTGTAAATGTAATTATAAATACGTGAAATTCGAAAATACTTCACCGATATCTTATGTGATACTTTCGACAAGTAGAGAACTAGCACCTAACATTAGACGCCGCTGAAAAGGGTAGAATCACGCCGCAGGACAGTTCATATCATTTAGTTAGCATGTCTTAATTCATCATCCAATTGGCTATCATTGAACTAAATTGGACATCACCAATTGTTTTAAATTTTAATTTCTGTTTACTTGCATCTGTTAGGAGACGGTTGTGGAAACAGTAAGTGACGGTTATTATGCAGTTGGCTTAGCTTTTAGATGTAGTTAATGTCAATGTCTAAAACACCAGCTTTAACCTGCTCATTTATTACTTACACTGCACTAAGATCTAAACACGTAAAGCGACATTAAACCGAGTTTCACGCGTTTTTGTTGTAAATTAAATCTCTCTAGAAGTTTAATCTTTGTCTATAACACTTTCTTCTTGCATCTGACTTTTACATTTTAAACTTTTGTATATACTTTTTGATTCAGAGGTAAGAATTTTACCAGAATATATCATACATGAATCATTAAAATTTTACATGCAACAATTGTATAATTAGAATATTTTAATCCGTTAAATCTAAATTGAATATCAAATGTAAACTGCATTAAGCTTCAATTATTACCAAATCCACAACATACACAATCGCAATGCAATTATGTGTAAATATTAAACGTGGTGGTTATTCGCAGACGATCTGAGGGCGGAAATGATTGCGGAATGGGAGGACCGCATTCCTCTCATCACCTGGCACCCAGAAGACAACACAGCCAGACCCATTCTGAGCCAGACAATTCTGCAGTAGATGCCGGTTCTGTACACAATTCTTTAACAGGTAATATTATAGTAGTACATTGTGTAATAACAAAACTAAACTGTATTACATATTAATTTAAATAAAAGTTCCTTAAATACGAAATAATTACATTTTTGAAGTGAAACTTCTTTACGCGCATGAGGCTAAAATTTTTACGGAACGTCACGAAGACTTGAACACCGATGGTTTTCTTAATACATATCATTACTATTTTATTAAGTAACGAAATTACCATTTTTTTTTTGTTGGTTTTGTTTGTATTGTTACCATATTTATGGTGGTATTTCTATATATGTACATAACAACTTTAGCTCTGGTTTTTAATTAGCCTTAGTATCATTCATTAATATAGAAAGACTGGAAAATCTTAATTTTAGATTTGTATAACTATGAACATGAGAAAATTAGATTGACAAATAAGTTTCACTTCTGACATGTGTACTTTGTACGCACGCACTTTTGTTTTAAATAACTGATTCTGTTTGCATTCAGCAGTCGTGTTAAGCAAGAGAATTTTTCTTTTATTATCTTAAAAGTGAAATACTCTCTGACACCACCGATACTTTTAGTATTATTAATGATATAACGGGTTAAACCAGGTCGTCAGTCAGGCTGGGAGGCAAATGGGGCAACCGGTGCACCGTCAACTAGATCCCGTGTGGGTGGAGCACCGCGCTCCCTTCTTCTTGCAATGCACGAATACACCAGCATCACAGACGAATTGGAAACCGTGTATGGATTGTTCTCACCACCGCATACACCAAGGTAGGGTCGAATGTATTAGTGTAATAATGAGTTGTAATTAACTCGTGATACCGCAAAACTTTGTAAACAAATTACGATCGTCAGGTTTTAAGGCCAAAAGGCCAAAGCCAAGTTTCATTACTTAATAATATAGATCTCTAAGTAAAAAACCAAAAAACCAGTTCATTAATTGGACATCAAACTTTAGGTTACCATAAGATATTTTTGTGTGCTTGTAATTTAGACTATGGTATCTTAACTATGTTAAAAAATTATAGATTGTGGGGACAGCATTTATGAATTTAGTTTATTCTCTATGCATAGTTTCCATAAAAAGAATGATGCACTGAGTTTTAAATGACTCTTCATAACTAGAGACAAACCCATTATTTCAAACTTTTATGCAAAACGTAATAAAGCAACTCATTAGCATTTAAAACCTAGCTTTCACGAACGGTTCTGTTTATTTCTAGTTATCAGACTAAATACACATATTAATTTATACCTACAGACTAAATAGTGAAATGCCAGGACACACACATTTAAAAGAAAATAAACTTTAGAAGACGACCTAAAATTGTCAAACACCTGGGATCCAATAATATCCAAATTAAAATCTCAAGATAAAAAATCCGCAAAAATAGAGGACACCGTGAACCATTTCTGCCAAAATCTTTCAGTCGATACCAACTCCGGGGAAATAAATACAGATAATACAACTTTTTCTACAGCTGTGATACTTTTGACATTTAACACCTTTTGTCTTCAGTCACCGTGACCACGCACGCTGTAAAGCACGAGAAACGTTGGTTAAATTTAAAATTATGTTAAATAGTTGTAAATTTATAATAATACATAACTTTAATCCGGTTAAAAAGTTTTTTCTTTAAATGTGTAAAAGTTATGTCAATCAAAGACAATACTAGTTACATGTTGCTTGAAGCAAAAAAAATTGTGAAACTACTCCGACGTGAACGTAGTAGTTAGTAGTTTCAGAATGAATATTAAAACAGTAACAGAAAAATAAAACAATGTTATAGCATTTTCTTTTCAAAGGCACAATTTTACTGGTATTTTCAGGTTGTATATAGTAAAGTTTGGTGCATAACAGTGCGGTCAGCGCAACTTAATGGTCGTTCAGAGTGACTAATTACGTCTCGGTGTAATGTTATTACAGTATAACTGTTTCCTACTTTATTATATACATATACTCGTTTACAGTGCACCTAATATCGGTGTCACGCTTAAAGCCAGGAAACTGTTAGGAGTAGTATTTCTAAAACGACGTCACTCACGTCGGTGACATAAATAAATAAAATGTGTTATTAAATCTTTGTAGGTTATACACATTTTCAGCTCCGTCATAATCTTAGTTCCGTGTTGGGTAACAACCTTGGCCTACCTTGTGTTATCCAATAAGGTCGGCAATGACGAGGTATGGAATCATTCTGAGAGCAAGTAATGCTACAGAAGGAGAGAGCACAACGAGATAGGGAGCGCTGTAGGATGAATCCTAGGGTCCGCGTCTTCTAACGTCTTCTAACGGAGTAAATAGTTGAAGATATGCCCACCTCCTATGTAATGTATATTGCACCGGAGAACTCGAGCGTAACAGTTATGCCTTTGAGGCCCTGGTAGAATGCGAGAGAGGCCCCGGAGCCTATGTAACGCGGCCATGTAGAAACTACTTGAGGTGGTTTTGCTCACCCAGTGTCAGAATAGCAGACATTCTGGTATGCGTGATGCGTCGATTCCCATATACCCCTTCAACTTTCAGGGGCAGGGATGCGCACAATTTTCTTTATCTCAATGCATGCAATCTCATCTTCAAGGTTATACACATTTAAATAAATATGGTAAAAATATCATATAAGAAAATGAGCTTTTGTGAACTTTTACTGTTCTATACTTTTCTTAAAGCTAAATTAATGCTAGTGATTCATTTATACATATTCTACTTTAGAACTCCAATAGCAACGCGCCTGCTTTCGCCCGCCCGTCCCACGTCACCATCAGTTCGCCGGCGACACGCTAGTGAGATGTCCAATCCAGAGTTCGCCCTCTTCATGGAGAAGGAGCATCTACGTGGTGCTGAGGAAGATGACTACAACATCATGGAGAACCTGATACAGCGTCGGTGAGTGATGAAGGAAAATGTTGTGTCCTAATCTTACAAATAATCAGTAATGACATTCGTTGTTAGATTTGGTATTTCTACATCTTCTTGCTAAATCTACTGGTCTGACAGAGTTTTGATTATAATTATTATTGTACTTGCCGATGTCGCCATTATATAATTACATTGTACGGTCGACTGTTGACTCTAATTAAAAAGTAAAAACACAATTGTTACATCACTGTAGATTGTTTTATCATAAATTGATTTATAATTGTATCATGCTACGCAACGCGAAATTACTGACTGAAATTGCCATTAACATATAAATGTCGCTTCACAGGCTATCAAATTATTCGTTAACGATTTGGCTTCGTGTATATAATTCTAGCCAGTGTGATAGCAATATTAAGCATATATTAAATTTTAAATCACCCATCGGCCTACATCCGCACAGTCTGCAAAAAAATATACATTACTTTTTTACTTAAGTGAAACATCGTGAGGAAACCGGCATGTTTAAATAATCGATGTTTGTTAGACATAAAACAGACCCAAAAATGTACTCCCCCCACTCCATATCGGGGTCACGGAAATTCAGCCACAGATAAATAAACTATGCAAGCTGTTGTTTATCTGATTCACTAATGTCATCACATAGATATGTCAACTGTAATCTAAACCAAGCATAAAACATTTGTAAGTAACATCTGGACCGTAGCCTAGAAATGGAGTCTGTCCTGGGCAGATTCGAGGAAGAAGAGGCCGGTGGAGAGGGGGAGGTGAGCGGCATCAGCATCAGCGTCTGCGTCAACACCAGTGGGGAGGAAACCCGGCAACAGCCTCCCGCTAACACCACGCTACTCACTGTCACTGACAGGCGCTTGCCGCACCAGAGGTAACCATGCGTATGGGACATTTGGTCGGTTTCACGAATAATCTTCATCTCTTTAGCGTATTGGCCAGCCCTTCTATTATCTATACTTTCAATCACAGATTCACGAAAGTTGTTATTTTGCTTTAGATGCTGCCACGCTTTTCAATTTGGCCGTCGGTAGTTGGTTAATTAGTGAGTTAGTCGGGTCAATTTCTGCACTTTATAGGGCGCACTTTGGTCCGTTGCACGGTTAGTCCTGGCTAATTAAGACAGCCTAGCTCCTTCCAGAAGCTCAGAAGTTCGCAGGCCTCACTGTTCCGAGGATTTCACTCGTTTGGAAGCCACAGCCACGCATTCCAGGACTACGTGGGTGACTGATTCCTCCTCGTTGAAGCCTCTGCACCAGAAAATCTCTGTCGCGGCAAGGGCAAAGAGATGTTTATTTAGGAGACAGTGGCCCGTAATTGTCCCTATCATTATTTTGAGATTAATTCTGTTGAGGCATAAAAGTCGCTTTGGCACTCGCGGTTTTACTGCTGACAGTGCCATTTTGGAATGTCTGCACTCCGCGTTTTGCGACCAACGGTGATTTTCGAGGTCTTTGGATCTTAGGAAAGGGAAGGAGTACGGGCAAGCCGGATGCTCTGTGCAAGCTCATCCACTGGGTAACCCTGTTTGTCAGGGTCATTGTCTCCAGTGCATGGTGACATTTCAGTATTAGTTTATTGTTGGTCTTTTTATTTTCTAACGCCATCAACACAGAAGCACTTTGGTCAGTCCTTGTAGTTGTTTAATTTCCTGCATCATACATAACTAACCATTTGAGAATTAACTAGAAATAAATTGTCTCTTTAGAAATTTATTCATTGAATTCTATTGCCAAATAACGATAAACGTTGCTTTTGAGCAGGCACTCTCTTCGTAGAGCGTCGGCGATAGATACCCGTGACTTGCCATCACCTCTGCAACCACTGCTGGGAGAAGATGGCTGCGGAGATGTTCTATTACCCGTACCGAGGCAGCCTTCTGGTAAGAGACTCATATTACTTGTAAATTTTCTTATTGCGCTTCTGATTGGTTTCATATATTTTTTGCTATTACCGAACGGTGAACAAGAACTCATGCCGTCTGTGTAAGACTTGTTGTTATAAGAAAAAATGCTTTTGGAAAAAAATTATCTTATCTTTAGCGAATACAAAATTCTAATGGTGAGTACAAAAATCGAAGCCTATGGGACGTGCGATGATCTGATTGGCTGATGATTTCGGCCGATGTGATCATTTCACTACAAGAAGCCGCATCACCGTCAAATATCACATGAAAGAAAACGTTTTTGTCGCGTATTTCGTTACGTATATTTCCCAAAGCGATATAATTAACACTCAATTTCTATTTCAGACTTTGATTTAAAAAGTAGCTTATTTTAACGAACTTATAGGCCTAGTGTATCTATACATGGTTCATGAAACACCCATTTATAAACTTAAATTTCGCAATAAATCTTATTCCAGGCGACACAAACGCGTCGAGCGATTTATCACTATCGCACATGGTCAGTGAAAACCTCCCTCCTCGACCATCAATTGTCCTCGATTCGTCTCAACTTCCGAGACAACGTTCAGCCGAACAACCACAGCAACCGCAGCCACCCGGGCCATCACGGCCAGAGACAATGTGTTAGGAATAACCGGTAATTCTCCGATCATTTTACCGGTGAATAGAACCGAAATATTGTTAAAGCATGCTGATAACGCGTGAAATTTTTTACTTTTAAATAGAAATTGTTATCTAAAAAAAGTATTATAATTTAGGAGTAAAGGATTTCAGATTTTTTAAGATGTTTTCAGAGGAAAAATTTAAGAATTTCGCATAATCAATTTGCACTTTTAAAAGCTGGTTCACAATCACATCACTATGAATTTAAAAACCTGTTCATGTTTGTAAATTTGTATTTTAACCTTTAAATAAAATAATATATACATAATATTAATTTAATCTTTGTATCGGTAACATGTGGGAAATGTATTTTGTCATTTGTTTCGATGTTGACAAGTGACAAGACGATATTGTTGCGCAATGCGGCGAGATAGAAACTACAAAATTATTTTCATCATGACCTTAATTCAAAAATCTTTAGTATCGACTGATGTCGTTTTTATATTAATTACAATACGAATTCACCTGCTTCTTCATACTGAAAATTCTGATTTTACAATGCTCACACAGCAAAAAACAAAGTGTACAATTGCCCAGTTGAGTATACCTCATTTCGAACACACCATTTAACAATTCAATTTCCTCTCATTTTCCATTCAAATTAAAAAATGAGGCCGTACCACGTAGGACTGTGAAATACTCGCATTAATATTGCTGTGAAGCTATAAATTTCACCGTTTTGCAGTGAGCACGAACAGTTTATACCCCGAAAGATGTACATGCCACATCAGATGCAGGAAAATGTATCTTATGGGGATGGTTTAAGGCATAATTTAGTATGCATTTAAGCGATGTAATAGTTGTAATAGTGACAAGCGTTTCATTTCCCATCTACGTGCTAGATTAGTGATAGGATGTTTAATGATCTATAAAGTTTATCCTAACGCCATCTCATACAAGTCTTTTGATAAATATATGTTTATTAGAACCCGAAACACACATGTTTCTGGTACAAAAATATGCATAGAAACCCAATATTGAATTACATTCGATTGTCCGAATTTTGGTTTCAAATTGAAATATTTTCGAACCAATTGGACTAAGGGTACTTCAAGAAAAGAGCGTTCTTAAAAGGCCGGCAACACACTCGCGAGCCCTCTCGTATTGAAAGTATCCATGGCCTCCTGTCCGTTTTCCCCCTGTTCTATAAAAAAAAGTACTTCCCAGAACACAGGCGGGCGTTATCTATAATAATAGCATTTTATTTAAGATAATTTTACACCTAAACACATATACATTTCTATCTCATTCTTAATAGGTATCCCATTATTGGCAAAGGCCATTAAATCCCGCCATTCCTGTCAGCACTGTGAAACTCTGTTTCCACCACCTGCTGTTTCGTTAATTTGGTCAATCCACCTTCTATGTCGTCTTCTTTTTTTATTTATTGTACCTTGGGCACTAGTGTAGCACTTTTATATAATATTAAGCATGATTTGGACACATACATAATTTATTTACAATATATTTGCAAAATGCACCATTTGTTTGCAACAGAAAGCATATTGAATTAGTGTCAAATTGTCATTGTTATGCAACCTCGTACATTGTTGTCATGAACATTCACACTAACCAAACATTATGACGTTTCCGTTTCTAATCACACATAAACCTTAATTTATTACAGCTGTATTTTTAAACCCCATTAATTTTTAGTTTTTATATACGCATTCCGTTATAAATGTTACAAATTACCTTTTTTATTTAATCTGTGGTTTCGTTTCTCGTTTCTAATCTTTAAAATCTATTACATCAAGTCAAGTCAAATAATTTGTTTCAATTAGGCCTATTAAAAAGGAATTTTTGAAAGTCAAAATTACAAATAAAAAATTAAAAAAAAAATGTTCCAAAAGGTTTCAAATGGAGAAGAATGGGCAAGAAACTCCATACTTACTTTTTTTTTAATATTTTGTATACATTGATTTGATAATTATATGTGAAAACCATGTACGTAGAACAAAAAAAAAACTACTTTACTGAAGTAAAATAGGTGCATAGTTAAAACAATGCATTAGATAACTGAATTATTGTTATATAGTGCTCACATATTGCAACTATAGATTTTCATTACTCTTTATAAAAAGAGAAATAATTAACATACAGACAAACAGTGTGTCAGCTAGGTCATAGTTGATTTCTTTTAAAAAAAAATATATTATTGACTTTGATATCAATCTCAAAGAATTTTACAATATTCTACTAGTCTAAGAGTTATTTTATCTGAATGTTTTATTAATTTTATTAAAAAAATAGTATTCCTAATGGGCAGACTGTTTTCCGTACCAGACCAACGCCGTCAAAATAGACGAATATAGATCCTAGTAAATACTAGGCTCACCCTCTTAGCATGGTTTCCACCTAGTATATGTTTCGTTCGTATACAGGCTTCAGCATGCGACTCTAATCTAACATTCGCTCGAACGGTGAAGGAAAACATCGTGAGGAAACCGCCATGCCTTGGACCCATAAATTCGACGGTGATCACATACTTGCCTATGAGATGGACAAATGTTCATGAAACTGATACAGAAATCTGGAAACCTAAAATGTTTGTAGCGCCACTGATTTTTTTTATTAATGTTATATCACTATTGTGAATGAATTTACATTTGCTTTTACAAATTCTGTAAACATTAATATGTTCGCTGTTTGAATCTGAAATTGTTCTTTTATTAATTCAACTTTCACCAACGTCTATCTAGGTTCAAGTTTTAAACTCCACTTTCAATCTTTTTAATTAAAAACAAACATTGCATGGAACTTTGCGAAGTAAACTTCGATTTTTACAGGCGGTATTTGAGCTGATACTAGAGATTTAAATTGCCAAAAGTTTGATTGTAACAGTAAATCAATATGAATTAAATATGTATTGTGTTTTTACTTAATAAAATGTTAAAATCTCTCTTAAAATAGCCTGGAGGCTTACAAACAAAATCTATGTTGAATTTAACAAAGGAAGTGAACGGTATTTATTGAATTTATTTGGTTCACGAATTGTTAATCATTGTTTTTTTTAATAAATGAACTTCGAATTAAATCAAATCTACGATTAAATATTTGTTATTATATTTTTGACACACGTATGTTTTTTAATGAATTTACTATTCGTATAAAGATTTTGCAATTAATATTATAATGCAAACTTACAAAATCTACGGCATTTGTATTGATGATTGTTTATTTATTTTATTATGTACTTACGTGCTTTTGTACTTAGTGAAGTGAGCCAGCTTGTAATAAAATAATCTGCATCTCATTTTATAATTATTGTACGGTTTTGTATAGAATATAAATGTTGGACAATATAATACAATAATATGTGAGATGTAAATAATGTCGAGAAGTATTTGAACTGAGAAAATATTCACCTTGTTAATGAAATTAATTGTAGCTGGCGGATCCTTTAGTAAAAATATGATTTAAATTGAAATATACTCTTAATTTACTACTTAAATTTTAAATCTCGGCAAATATAGCTCCATGCTTATATCATATTTAACATATCAACTTTCTAATGTGCAATTTTATATAATCCAAGCGTTTGATTAAAACAGGAATTGTTTTATACGTTTTATTTAAATCACAATGTGTTCATTTGTACCAAATATTTTATGCAAACAATATTTCTGAAGTAACTTGTATATATGAGCGAATATAATGTAAATTGTCTTAGAGTAGCGAATTAAGGCAATACCGATTTATAACTTAGATTTTAATACAAGTTTAATAAAGTTTTTTAATTAAACTCGAATAAATAATTCTGGATCGAAGGTCACTGTTTGTGTTTAATTAAAAGTAAAACAAAACAACATATTCAGTAGTGTTTTGTTTTTAATTTTATTTAGTTCAAGAAGAAACATACTATCACCTTGAGATGAACATTGTCTGGATATTGAAGTTTAATATTGTTACCCCACGGGTTAAATAAATAACGATGTAGGAACAGGAACACAAATCGCAAGTGTCGAGCACATTGCACAATCATACTTCAACGCTTTTGGTTTTCGTAAAAACTAAAAAAAACTGTTCCTACCGTATTTATCTTCTACCGTCTAAGTGCAATGTACCATTTTGTAATAAATAGTTTTTAATAAAATATTCATATCAAAAACATCGACCTGGATAATAATGAAGGTACTTAATGAAACACTTAAAATATCATAATATACAATTTAAATAATAGGTTAATAAGGCAATTTTATATAATTTTTGTCTGTTTATTCGTAGCAAATTTTATTGTATCTTGTAAATATCAGAAGGTTATTTTATATGAAATAAATGACTGTCTCTTCACATATGGGGATAGTGGATCTATAGCGATAATATTCATGCTTATTTACGTGGTAAAAATATATAACTAAATCTTCAGTCGAAGTGCATTTACTACTAAAGGTCCTAAGAACATTATTTTATAATTGAGCAAAGAAATTTATAGAGCGGGAATCGGAGAATTTGTCATAATACCTGTGCCCCAGCTGCGATCCATTACTGTCTCTTAGGGATGATATTTTTTCTTACACATGAATTATTCACTACAAAATGTTTTATCGAGTTTACTTTTTTGTAATGCCTGCCTAATAATACTTTATCAGTTATAATGGTTGTTATTTGGTTGTATGTAAAATTATATTTTATACTTTGCATGTAACTTAGCTAAACTTATGGGTATGGAAGTTAAGTACTACACTAAAACTAACAAAATACCTAAAGGTATACCTAGTACTGGTTTATGACTAAATATCGTCACTGTAGAATGATAACCTCGTATGTCAAAAAAACATTTATTTTTTATTCTTAGACTTATGTCATTTAACTTGTGTAATCATGAAGTAAGGACTTATTTATGTTATTAATAAATAAGTCCTTTTTACCATCCAAAACTATGGACAAAAACACATAATTATGTTTTAAGGAAAAAAAAATTTCGTTTCCTGTAATGTTTGGTTCTCTGGACGTACGAGGTTATCATTCTACACTATGCCTATGCCATTGCCTATGCCTTTCGCTTGATACATACAGTATTATCGCTATAGTTCTGTTATCGGCGAAGCACAAACTTACGTACTTTAATTCCTAACTTTGCTTTAGCACAAGATCTAATTTCAATCAAATCCTTATTGGGATTCCTTACTAGTGTACAAATAGTTTCTTAAGTGATAATGTCTGTGTTATACAAATGTATGTACAACGGTACAATAAATATATTTGTAATATTATTTGGTTTTTTATTTCTACCAAAAATACCTATTTATCCTAATAACTCGTACCCCATCGGCCATCAACAACTATAGCCTTAGAATCGGTACACAATTCAAAGTAGGTACCTCGGGCTAAACATAGATGACCGAATTTCCTGGAAAATGCACATTAACTCTGTGTGAGGTGAAGAGCGATACTAGCCAAATTCACTGCAATAAAAAATAACTGGCCAAAAAGCACTGGCCGAATCCATTATAACATATCGACTTTATATGCTATGGAAGGACATGCAATACTTATTTAGATCAATTATTTGCAATATAAATGCGTATTTTAAAAGTACTTGCTCCTTAAAATCACATAATCAAATTTGTACCTATACGGGAGAAAGTAAAAATAGCAGTAGAGAAAATTACGTTAAAACAATTAAAATTCATCATTCAACGTAGAAAATAAAAAAAAACTGATAAATATTACTCAAACGATAATCTATTCGGGAAAACAACATTAGACTGTTATTCCAAATTTAACAAAACTGGCTACCAACTTCACTTTGTAATGATTTAATGAAAACCAATATAACATTAAAAATCACTACATAAAACAAGAAAAAATAGATTATGGATAATAAATAAATTATATTAATTAAATTTAATTAATTAATTAATTTAAATTTTATTTATTAATTTGTACAATTATACATCCATTCGAATACAAGTTCTCGTGGAAAATAGGATTCTTGCATTGGCTATCTATGGGTTTGTGCCGTATAACGCGCAATATATTCATTATAATTTTATGTTACTCGTATCTATATGATTGGTTATATATAAGTACTATCTCTGTTCGAGCTCCTGGTGAACAGAAAGCTGTGTCCAGTTTATGCTTCCACCACACTATTGTAACTTCAAATTTTTCTAATTTGTATACAATAAGTAATCAATCAAGCTAGATTTTTTAAATCTAAAAAAAAGGAAAGTAATTTTAGAGACGCAGAGGTGCAAAGCTAGAAAGCTCCGTCATTAGATCATGGTGAAATAGTGGGTTTACTTAGAGCTACCAAAACTAGTTATTTCTCGAAGCACTTTACAAGAATCACTCTTTTTTCATTTACTCAGGGCTCTGAAATTTTCTCATTTTTAGTAACTGTCATAATAAAGCCTTTTCTATCTCAGCCTTACGCAGAACAAATTGCTGATCTACATTTTTATGAAACGTTTTGTATTATGATCAAACCTTTATATATGAAAGCGGTATTTTGAACGAAAGATAATTTAATTTTCTATTGAATATTTTTCGTGCAAAAGCTACAATCGGTAAACAAAGTAACGAGCTTATTGTAAGACGTGATCGTGAGGTCTCGAGTTAGAAAGTGGGTGGGGTTTTAAACTCCTGGTCCTTGTGAAGCTAGCTATTACATGGCCAGTTTATACTGAGGTGAGCCACCGGTACCATTTATATTTGCCCCCAGAAATATTTCAATTATGACTAAATTATGTTGCTTAGCAGCTCCAAGTTCCCTTAAATTTTAATTTAATCGAACCTCGGCTAACGTTATTTTCAAATATATAAATAGAGCAAATTAAATGTTCTCGGTATCTTCGTTCTATCGAGAAATTGAATTGACTATAATAGTTGTTATTGTTTTGTACAAATACCAATACCATCAACAGATCAGGATTCAAATGTTCTGTTATTATCGTTGTAACTAACTAGATGACAAAAAAAACTAAAATTAATTGAAAAAAAAAAGTAATTAAGGGTCAACTCTGACTCTTAGGTAAACATAAAGCATGTGTTCAATTTGTTGTTGTTTTTATCTTAATCGTATTCAGTTTATAAATAAAACGAAAATTAATTAATATCATTTAATTAACACGTAAGGTTAAAATAGGCTCATCTGTCACAAGTTACACAATATAAGGAATTTATTTACATTAAAGATAAGTTGCGCCACGAAGAATGAACCCTGCTAAACCTCGACCTTTTACCATATACAAAACTACTGCAAACCTTACAAAATGCAAATATTATAAAATTTACATTAAACCTTCTGAAACTTTTCATAAGCGAAATGAAAATTCTTAGTATTGCGCGTAACAAAGGATTTTACTTCTGTTTTTGACTCCTATTTTGCGATAGTGTTAAATATTTAATTAAACTTTTCCCGAAGAAAGCATGGCCGATGGGGCAAAAACGTCCTGGAATGGAGGCCAAGTAACAGATGGCGAAGCGTTGGACGGCCTCAAACCAGGTGGAATGATGACCTAGTGAGGGACTGGATGCAAAGCGCGGGAAACTGGTCGTACCTACTGGAAATTTAGGGGAGAGCCCTATGTCCAATAGAGGACAACAACAGGCTGAAAGCCTGAAACGACGACGCAAATCATCGGGCATCGAACCTCATCTCTTGTGGCGCGAGTTGTACTTAAAGAATATCATTTAATGTTTAGGGTAAAAACTGCCTTATAAGCGTTATTTTTGTTTAATTATACATATTAAAAAACACCTCAAAATCTTCAAAGAAAATTGCGAAATTGTTCACAGTAAGTTATTTCTTTAATGCTAATATAACATTAAAATGCAATCTTAAAAGCGTATGCGTTGATTAGTTCTAGACTTAAACTTAATATTTTTTAATTTTCACTAACATTTATTAATGTACCAAAGCTTTGTTTCAAAATTACGTGTAAATAAAATCATGGTCTACTTCCAGTTTCTTCAGCAGCCTCGTTGGTAGTTCGGACACTATATTCGACGGTATTTTATCTGAAAATTAATATTAAACTAGAGTTTGTTCGCTTATTGTAGTCATGTGGGGATAATAGTCTCCTTTATTCAGATAAAACCAGCACGTTTGAACTAAAGACACTGGTTGAATTTTCTTGAGTTAGGAACAAAACTTTTTCTACTGCGTCAAGACAAATGTCTGACTCAAGAGGGCCCATTATATATAGAGTTTATTGCCAGTTCTTCGCCCGTTCTACGCCCTTGTTTTGAGAACTAGCAGTAAATGTAAAATTAGAAGCATTTAATGTATATTTCTTTTTTGACGTTCATAAGTGTACAATGAGTTACCTACATGAATAAATGATTTTGACTTTGTATTAAATGGTGCAAGGTTATAGGTTTCTTCAGGCCGATGATATATCTGGATAGATTATACTGGATAGTTATGGACTTTGATCCTCATATATTTAAAAATACAACAAACTTACCATTGCACCTATAAACCAGATTGGACCAGATGATCATCTCCTGCGAGAAACAGAACACCCCCAATCTTCCTCCTTTCAAAGTAAAGTCGTAAACATTTCCAGAATCAGCCACGAGACGGTTATTTTCGTATATTTTTAGACGTATGAGACCTATTTTCGGTCTGTGAAGCAATCGCCATCTGTACGCTGTCTTCTCACGCCAACCGACATTGCGCGGGTCTTTCCAGAGGAGAGTTACCTGGAAATATCTTCAGTTATGGCCGGCTGATAAGGTTCCGCAACTCCCTTTTTATTTATTTTAGGACCCCTATGAGCTTAAAAGTTACCCGATTAGGCAGATCTATGACCGATTAGCTAGTGTCTAATTTCAACTTCCCTAAAAAGGGACTTTATATGTCGACATATATTATTATAGGGCGACAACTACTTCGAAAATATCCTCATGATATTTATGATTAAGGATGATGATAACTAAGCAAAAAGGGGTTATTGTAATCATAATTGATGAAGATACTGATACATTTCAGTTACAGTCATATTAGTTTAAACTCTGAAATTTTGTTCGAAATGTCGATAGTATTTTGTATTGTATTTATGATAGTTGTAAACACAATTAAACATTATTTTGAAGAATCCTAGTGCAAAAAATAATAAATATGGCAGCTAGCATTATTTTATTTTTGATACAAGAATATTTCACGAGTTCTCTTCTAATATGTTAAAAATATTACGGCTCCAAATTCCGCTTTCTTACATATTTTAAATATAAAGTGATAATAATAAATAACCTAAAAAAATTATCCGAAATATTCGGAAGGATTATCTGTCTTTTCTTAGAAAATAATGATCTACAGTATGTAGGGAAAAAGATGCCCTTCCTCCAAACTAGAGAGCATCGTAAACCAATCTAACCACTGACTGGACCAAAGGCCCCGGTGGCTTAGGCACAACAACTTCGCCAAGAAGTTGTTTTCAATAATAGAGAATATAGAATTTATAAAAAACTGTTTAAAGGAATTGGAACTCAAAACTGTCGGAGATTCGATAAAACCCCGTTTTTAAAATTGTGAAGTCGGTAAAAAATCTCACTTGATCCGAAGTAGATTCCGTATTCCAGAGAGCATTCCTCAAAGTTTTTCCGGGTCCCGTCTTTGAATTGACGAGCTTCAGTTGTATTCCCGGTTCGGCAACCGCTCGGAAGGGCGTCGTCTGCCAATAGGTCTGCGTGTACTTCTTCCACATTACAACGTAGAAGCGTTTGTTGTTTTGATATCTAGATTTATTAATAGTAGATATTAGATAGAAGATTAAATCGGAAGCTAAAAAATTAACAAATCTTTTTGTTTCTACATCTATCTTCATGAACAATTAATTTTCATCTAAGTTGCTAGTTCCTTCAGGTAGTGGAGTATTATGTTGCTTTGACAATTGATTATAAAACTAATCTATCTATTAAGATCTGGGCCTCAAAATTCTGATTCTGTTTATTTGTGAACGTTTATTTTCTCTAATAGGCAAATATCTCCAATAGCCTTCTGGCACATCGTCTTACGTCGACTTGTTAAGAAAGTGTTAAATGTGAACATAGATAGATATTTAATTACTGTACATTTGGGGTTCGAAACTAGCAACTTAGACTTAAAATTGGACGCTGAAGGTACAAGGGTAACAACGCTCTAAATCTAAATAAACGGGATTAAAATATGTTAAGTTATTATTATTAATAACTATTATATTTAATCATTATTTATTTTCATATCAGTAATTTTTTTTTTATGAAGACTTACCCAAATATAAATCCAACGTAATCGTCATCAATCTGCGAATCAACGAACAATGTTCCTTCGAAATCAACGCCGCCGAAGTTCTCAAAGCCAACGGCCAAACCAGGGTCCGAATTGAGTGTCTGAATAATTTCAGCTCCTTCGTTAGCTATCTCCCAGTTAGGGTCCTGCTGTGACGTGCCCTCAGGATCCAAGCGGACCGTCATGTAGTTCCTAAAAAATTGTCACTTCAGTTTCAATTCCTGTACGTGGACGATTAATCTCTGCATCTCCTTCATTTTTTAATGTAAATAAACATAGCAATAGTGTATTTAAGATAACTTACCGAAAATCAGTGCGGAATATTTTGGAATTGTTTGGGCAATTGTCTAAGTCGTTTGTAACTTTGTCACCATCGTTATCATTATCGCAGGCGTTTCCAATTCCATCACCTAAAAATTGCATCTCATATTGAAAACACAAAAAAAAATTTTTGTTTCTATTTAAACTCAAATAAAGTATAAAATTCTCTCAAATAAATTTAAACATGCAAGGTAGTTCAAAAAGTACCTACACTTTTTGTTCTAACTTGCATGTTCGTAGCAACGTAAGCCTAGTTAACTCTTAAGTGGTGCGTTTTAAGTAAGGGAATTTTCTTGGTCTGCTGTTAGCCACCTGCCCTGCGATTCTGTAACTCACTGAAACTCTCTGAAAAGGTGGGAGCTTGTAGTTTATTGTTTATTAGAATGCCGAATCATAAAATGACTGCTTCACGACTGATTTGAGAGCGACCGCTAATGCGAAAACCGCTGTGTGAGTTCGAAAAGTGAGTTACAGAATCGCAGGGCTGCAATACCTAACATTCAACTCATTACCTCTTTCGAAATAAAATGTAAAAGTTATCTTTTGAAATGTCAGTCGGTTTGGGAATTTAGTTGGAGAGTTATTGCTAGCAGGGCAGGAGTCACCTTACAGCGACACGACCTTCGCAATGAAGAATACGACTCAGAAGAAGTGTCATAATTGAATATTCTATGTTTGTAATTAGATTTTTTTAATTCTGTTTATGATTTTTTTTTTATTTCAATTGTTAAAATGTTTGTTTTACTCGTTACTGGTAAGAGCAACTTAAAGCTGAGTTGGGCCCATTTTAGATTAAACAAATTGTGTTTGTACCTACTGTGTGTGTGTTTTAATCAAATAAACGTTTTTTTTTTCTTTCTTCCTTTTTATACTTGTTCGTACGATGCTCTAGCATTTCTTAGACTTTCTTAGATTCAAATCGTTGACGTGTTTGGAGGCGGCCTACAGTCAAATTTTTTATCAAACTAACCGTTACTATCAAGTTGATCCGGATTATGCACTAAAGGACAATTGTCTTCCAGGTTAGGAATTCCATCTCCGTCAATATCATCGTCACATGCGTCACCCTTGCCATCGTTGTCGACATCCTGTTGATCACTGTTGGCCAGGTTTGGACAATTGTCCAGGCCATCTTGGATACCATCCCTAAACACAAAAATAATGTCTATCAAAATATATTTTCACGTTTTGAGAGAGAATTTCTTAACAAACTTTACTATAATGCAAACTAAACTACATAAACTTTTGAAGTGTGAATTATGAAAAGTATAATTAGAGAAACTGGTTTTGCACAAAACGCACTAAGTTTTTTATCATGCTACACTAAGTTGTGCTTGGTTATAATTTGTTTACTATTTTTGGCTGTTAGACGGATACAAAACCGTACAATCATTGCTACAGTAGCAACGAGGACCGTCAACAAACAATAATGAGCATAAGCTAGAAATTCTGATCTATGGGACGATTAAATACTTTTGACGTGTGTCAATCCTTCTACTAGAACATATTTCTGTTTCAGTGATCATATAGTTCTTTTCAATGATGAAAGATGGATAGAAGATATAGAAGCGTGTGCAGGAAATGAATTGAAAGAAAGCCGTGGATAAAGATATTTGGAAAAAGCTAGAGGGGTTCCGATCAATGGTACGGAAGGAAGATAGGATAACGAGTACCAAACAAAAAAATGTATACAAGAAGAACTGTATATTCAACATATTATGTTAAGATTGGAAATAAACTGGCTTTATTCTTAATATTATTAATGAACAACTTACTGATCTCTATCAACATCGCTATCACACGCGTCTCCGACATTGTCTTTATCAGCATCGTCTTGTTGAGGATTCCTCACTCTTGGACAATTGTCGCAAAGATCTCCGATATAGTCACCATCCATGTCTTCTTGCTGTGGGTTGTACACTCGGGGGCAGTTGTCATTTTCATTCAAAATTCCTGAAAAAAAAAAGTAAAGTTATAATATTAGTATAATTTATCTTTTCAGTAGATAGACAGTAAGCGGCCCTTAAAAATCTGTTTGAAAACCCACACAGATACATTACATACGACTGAACTGTTTCCTATCATTTTTATTGATATATTTTAGTGACTAAGTGGTAGATTTTATTGTGTCTACTGGGTTCTTCTTGTAAAATAAATTGAGTCCAAAAAGGCTTTCTTACGTATTATACATTTATAGATTTACCATCATTGTCCATATCTGGGTCACATACATCTCCCAACCCATCCCTGTCTGCATCTTCTTGTCCCGGGTTAAACCTTCTGGGACAGTTATCACACGCATCTCCTCTCTTATCACTGCGATCGTCATCGCGGTCTTGTTGATCCGGATTTGGTATTAAAGGACAGTTATCCTATGAAATGATTGTTTCTTAGTTAAATCTAAATATTAAAAAGCAAATAAAGAAGTAGATTTTTTACAACATAGTGATCAATTTAATGTAGCATTTATACAAGAACGTATGCAGAAATGGGTTATATTTCTTTTACTTAATCATTCTTTAGTCAAGACATTTCTTAACAGTTATTATTAAATATAAGACAAAAATTAATGTAAAAAATTTAGTATTTATTTTGCAATGATTTCGTTTGTGCAATGATTTCTTTAAAACATGTTTACTACATGAATGTTAGGTACTTACCGGAATGTTAGGTATTCCATCACCATCAGCATCTGGGTCACATGAGTCTCCAATCCCATCTTTATCTGCATCTTCTTGCCCGGAGTTGGAAACATCCGGGCAATTGTCAGCCTTGCAGTGTATTTCATTGCAGGGCAACTGGTGATCCGGATATCCGTCTATATCACGATCGGGGCCGCATACTGTTCCGTTACCGGCCCAGCCAGTCTAAAACATATGTATTTTAATATATTATTGTCAAACACAGTGGACCACTGTCAGTAATATCAGGTCACCTGTAGCTGCACTCACACTCGTGTACTATGAAATCTGAGTAAAAGAATGTAAACGTATGTAACAGTCCCGAATAAGAAACCCCAAAGTAAACAAACACATAGCAGACAGAACAAACACACTTCGATGATAAACTGATATTCAAAAATGCTTTTGTGCAATTGTATCTTGATAATTCTTGATTAAAAGTAGGAATTATACATATCGGGAATAATTGATCCATATTACCACTACTACTACTATTAAGTAAGTACTCACCGCACAAACACAGGTCTGCCCATATCCACAGACTGCGTTGAACCGACGACACCTAGCCGGGTCACAGCGTTGTACCAAATCTCCAACGTCGATGCATGGTCGCGAGGTGTTTACGTAGAAGTGACCCCCGCATGGCACACACGTAAACGAACCCTGAACAACAGTGGATTTTAATTTGGACGTAAAAAATATGAATAAGAGAAATATTAATTAAGCAGGTTATAGTGCCACAAAATAAGTAAACTAGGACCTAAACAGACTTCTTACGTACTTGACATCAATTGCTTGTATATAACTAGGTCTCAAGGTGCCTGATGGTTACTTTAAGAGGTTGCATCGACCGCCGTTACTATTATTACCCTGAGCAAAAACTAACTTCTCGAAATGGGTAGGTAGGTACACATCACATAATGTATAGAAATAATTTCAATATTTTTTTTTAAAGATTTTAATTGTCCGTTGAGAGAACTGAGAAAAGTCCTGCTTCATGTCAGTTCCTATACTGTAAGAAATAGTATTTTTGTAAATATTTTAATCTATTACTGTTTGATGTTGTGTTGTTTTTCTATGTATCTATTGTTTTGTATGTGTTGTAAATGTAAAAGTTACCGCATTGGAGTAATTGATTAATTTTATTGTTAAACAGAACAAAAGAAAATGTCATAGCTACCGTAGCTCAAAGAACTTCAGTTATATTAAAATTTTGATCATAGCTGGACTTGTAATTATTTATCCTCGCTAGAAATTTTATTTCGTAACTCATACAATATTTAAAATACCAGAAAAATATTTGCGACTTGACAGCGATCATTAAAAGTAAGCTAAATCCTCCTTGGATTTTTTATAGTAGAAAGAAAAATTTCAAAGCCATACAAACCAAAGTATTAACACAAAGCCGTCCTTTAGGACACGGCTCCCTTCCATCAGCGCACTCATCAATATCCACGCAATGCTCCCTCCTCCTATCATCTCCTGATCCTCTCCATCCAGAACTACCTTCGAACCCTGGAGGACAGGGTCCACAAATGAAGCCGCCGTCAACATTGCTGCATGACACCATCTCGTCGCATGGTCGAATGAGATCACACTCATCCATGTCTATGCAAGCGTAACCTGTAAGATGACATTATCATTAATAATATTTTATAGCATTTTTATAAATATTAAATACACAAAAAAGACGGTAGTAGGGTAGTAGGACTCCTTTCTCCGCAATTAGACTCCTAATTGGTCCGTTGTGCGTACTTCACAAAAAAAGATGTTCAACACACAGTTGAAAGTATGGCGTATTTATGTATTTGTAAAGTTCTGTGAAACTCTTTGATTTTTTTTCTGTTTTTACCGTTGTGATTACAAAAGACTTCACTGTCGAAATCCTAAGGGGTTGTAGTACTCACGTTAACCAACCATATCTGTCAATATTACCCTGACTGAGTACATATTAACATCTCGTTTGTGAATTTCCATATCTTAAAAACTAGATGAATTTGGACTGTCCACTCAGTTGGAACATAATAATAAGCCTTTATTTATTCACATCTTAATTACATCTTTATATATATACCACTGTATGTGTGTAAACCACTAAACTCCCTTTTAAACAGCTGGATCGATTTGAATGATTTTTGTTGTATGCGTTTGGGTGGCGCCCTGGATGGATTCACAAATCAGCCCGGCAGATGGCGCTGCAGTCGGTGACCTGCCCATTTTCATTTGAGTTGTAGGGGATGTTGCTCAGCATCCATTATATTTGTTTTCACTTATGTTTGTCACTTAGTTTAGAACATACCTGATTCATATTAAAGGTATTCGTCATATTGATATGAGATAGATGAACTTTCTGTCTATGTATACCATTCTGTCAATATAACATTCGCTCGAATGGTGAAGGAAAACATCGTGAGGAAACCGGATTGCCTTTGACCCTGAGACGGCGTGTGTCAGGCACAGGAGACTGATCACCTACTTGCTTATTAGATTGATAAATGATCATGATATAGAGAAGACAGCGATTTTTATTTTATTTTATGGGATAGACTAAAGAGTGCCTGGTTTTAAAGCTAATTATCCAATTCTAACAATACAATATACAAGAATGGAAACTGGGGATACCATTTGTATTAATTTACAATATGTTACCCTAATGTGTATACCCAAAAATCGAAATTTACATGATTAAACATATGCTGTCGTCCCATTTTTCCGATACATCGATAAGTCCTTATACATTGCGAGTAGAATTAAATCCTGATCGAATATTGACAATAATCATATCGTCTATAAATCCCGGGTGAAAAATGGCCGTTGCATAGTTTTTTAAGAATAAATAGTAAGCCCTGAATACATTAAATATAATTATCAATGTACACTTATGAACATGTGTAAAAAAAATAATGATTCTAAATTTACATTTACTGCCAGTTCTCAAATCAAAGGCGTAGGAAAGACGAGAAGAACTGGCAATAAACTCTCCGTCACTCTTTTAAATCGCCTTTTTTTTAATTTGACAATAATTATAAACAACTTAATAGTTGCTTATTTCATGATATCATGATAATTAATATGACATTTGCATGCCTATATAACTGATTGTACGGTTTTATTTATAAATAAATTATCTGAATGTACTACTTCCTTTGCAAATAAACGATTTATTATTATTGTTCACAAACACACAACGTCTCTGAAATGTTTTTTCGATACACTGAAATAAATAATGATTTGCTGGAAATTGCTGTTCCACTTACCATTCCACTCATATCCCAGCGGACATCCCTCACACTCGTAGAAAGGATTCGAGGTCTTAGGAGTACATCTCCTTTCTCCGCACGGACGCCTGAAGTCGCAAATGCTTTGGCATCTTTGACTGTCGCCTAATTAAAAGAAAATTAATTTCCTTATAACATTAATACTGTAGAAATACTAAATATTAATATTTATTTAATTAAGAACACTGACTTTTTGTTATAGATGGTTATACAAAAGCGAATCTTTGTTAAATGTTGTAGTATTAATTTTAAAAAATATAGTCTCGTATAAAAATAATTTGTCGAATCAGGGCTCCACCGAAAAACAGCTCAATATTTTTTTTTAAATTAAATAATATATGTTTATTTTGTTAATATTAAAACGCGATTGCAAGCGGTCGGCTAGGGCGGGCGCAGATCAAGCGGAAAATAATAAACGGCTCAAATATAAGAGTCTTTCCTGCAACTTCGATTTTGTTGCCTTTGCAGTAGACTCTTGGGCTCGTTGGGTTCAAGTGTTCTTACAGGCGCTAATTAAAGATTTAAGTTGGCGCCTGGTAGATAGTACCGGTGACACCAGAGCTAGTGCTTTCCTTGATCAACGAATAAGTATCGCAATACAGCGAGGACATTTCCGAGGCATCATTATGCCAGCTTATTAATATTGAATTATTATTATTACAATGTAGATTATGAAAATTGTAAATACTGTATATTTGATTGGTATGATTACTAATAAAGATATAGGTTTGATTAATAAATAAAATAAATCATAGTTAAATAAATATTTACCATTCCATTCATACCCCTGAGGACAACCCTCGCATTCATAGAAAGCGCTAGAAGATGTGGGAATACAGCGCCTTTCACCACAAGGTCGCCTAGTCTCACATATATGTTGGCACCTGTCCCCTAAAGGTAGAAATTGCTTGGCCAATTCAATTTTATTACATACAAATTGAAGCGCTTTTCAAATATTATGTATTGGCAAAACGCTTCGAGTTGCCGTCAAATTTATCAAATCTAATAGGTAAAATTTGTATCTATCAGAGCAGTGTTGGCCTAGTGGCTTCAGCGTGCGACTCTCTCGATCGACGGTTCACCAATGGACTTTCTTTTTGTGTGCGCATTTAACATTCGCTCATAATCACTCTCTTGCCTATTAGATTGACAAATTATCATGAAATATATACAGAAATCTGAGGCCCAGACCTAGAACGATTGAAGCACCACTGACTTTTTTAAATATAGATGCGTATACCATTTGTAAAGCCCAAGTAAAATCCATTCCACTATTAAAGGAACTTCTCCTGTACTCAGTAATATCCTATTGGATATGAAACATTGGTATGGGTATTCCCATTTTTCGGATGCATCTCGGACGTAAGTAGTACTCGCAATATCTCATAACTCATTATTGAGATCTGGATCATTATTGGAAGTTAAAGAGTAAGGGCTTTGCTTTATTGTATGTACAAAATTGGTGTATTGAGCTTTTAAAACTAATTTCTTTAGGGGTGTTCTACAAGGGGCACTACTAGAACTCATATGAACTATGAACGGTATCACTTCCGTACTTAGTTAATCAAAGGCATTAAATCGACATGGCATACTCACCATTCCATTCATACCCCTTCGGGCACCCTTCACATTCATAAAATGGCGTAGAAGGCGTTGGTATGCATCGTCGTTCCCCACAAGGGTTCCTTGTGTCACAGAGGTGTTGGCACCTTTGACCATCACCCATATAACCACCAGGACAGGAACCACACCTGGGACCAGAAGCTGTCTCTTGGCATTCCACACCTGGCAAATTTTTCAATGGTTTATTGCATTGGATACTCATATTATACTATTAATAATACAAATTTTAGTGTAAATGTACTATATAAAAATGTTTTTTTCTAAAACATCGTAACCATGGCAACAAAGATGGTATTAGTAGTCCGCGTTTAGTAATAAGACTGAATATCTTTAAAATACCACAGTGTTTCCCAACGTGGGAACACGCCCTATCGGGGGCCATTTTCATTGTTAAGGGGGGCAATTCGAAAATGGACTCGTCGTTTTTCACTATATGTTTTGAAAATTTACTTACTGTGTTTTGTTTTTTCTAGTGATTTTGTTCCTAATACGTGTGTTACGGGGGACATAAGCATTTCAAAAAGGCTAAGGTGGGGCATGGCACAAAAAACATGGGAAACACTGATCTACTATGAGTTGCTGAGCCCGGCAGCGAAATTGGGAGACTATTTGGGTTGGATTAAGTAACGCCATCTAGTAGCGAAGTTAACAATTATTCAATAAAATCATAATCAACTTATAATATTCTGAACAACGCACCGAATCAATTCTACGAATATTGTTTGAGGAAAGGTTTTATTAGCATTATATACCTTGGAAACACGATATCTGTCTACAAGTGATTCTGACACACTGTTCCCCATTTCCTGTGAATCCTGCAGGACAGGAGCCACATCGGTATCCTCCATCAGGCATATCTTGGCACTGGACACCTATGTAAATGTGTTATTAATAGATTAGGCATAAAAAGGTTCTATTGCTACATGTCTTTACTCTAAGTACTGACTCTATCAGGACTATGGCCATCCAAGTATTTCCGACTTTCAAGTCAGATCTTTCAAGAAAAGAACGCATCAATTTTCCAAGTCCAACAACGCACTCTCAAGCCCTCTATCATCAAGTGTCTATGAAAAAATATACGACGTGATTTTGGAACTTTTTCTAGAGCTCAATATCGACTCTAAATCTTTCACTATAGTCCTAAAGCTTGAAATTTAAAAGTCTACTTTAAAAAGTTAGTACTTAATTACATTTATACAGTTAGTACTTTATTATATTATATTCCTTTTAAGACAAATAGCATTATTGTATAGTTTTAAGATATTAATTTGACTTACGCCCTCCGAAGCATGGGTTGGAACTACAAGGCGTCCGGCAAGTCTGTCCGTCACTTGTTTGTCTTCCTGGACACCGCTCACAACGGAAACCTTGTTCCGAATCGACGCAAAACTCCGCTAAACGAATATCAATGAGTTACATACATTTTAACTTTAATTATTTATGCATAAATGATGAATTAAATAATGATGCCATTTGTAGGAATCGTATAGAACTCATACAAAAGCAATTTATCAGACATCTCCAGTATAAAGCCTTCCTATCTGATCACTTAACAGACATATTAAATGAATTTAGCTACAGCCTTGCGACTCTGTAACTGTAAAGTAGACTGTCCTGAGTTTAAAAACAAATGGTGACTTTCACCAGTATAATACGCGAAAAAGAGATAACTTGAGTGTACGACCAACCAGGCTCAAGAAGATAAACCACTCCTTATATGGAAATTGTGTTCGTTTTTACAACAAACTCCCAAGGGAAATTAGAGAATTATCACTGAATAAATTCAAAGCCCTTGTTAAACGTAAATTAATCAATAAAGTGCCAGTTCTCAAGTCAAGGGCGTAGAACAGACGAGAAGAACTGGCAATAAACTCTCTGCCACTTTTTTAAGTGGGTGATAGATGTACGAACTTAAAGTACGCGGTTTTTAAGATCGTGAACTTACTAGGCTCGACGACGGTGACACACGTGAAGCTTGCTCATACTATATCGCGATGTCGTCGAGAGAAGAAGCTTTGTGTTATTTGAGAATTATATCATACTACATTTTAAAAAATCGCCAAGTTTTTTTGTTTTACACAATGTTCGTAAGGAGCTGCAACCATTACACCATATTCCACATAACATCTTAAGTAATTATAATAGTTACTTAATAAAAAACAAAATTAAAAAAAGATTTGTCCTCTATCAGCAGTAGGCATGGTGAATTAGGAGCACACACTTACATTCTCGTGGAAACAACACGCAAATATTAGGATAGGACTCCTACTGCTGAGCTGACCATCTGCCTACTTATAAATTATGATTAATGAAACAGACGTAGAAATGTGTACACCATTCGTCCCTCGGACCCACCCACATTATATTTATTTATCAAATATTGTAATCCCAAAATGCACACGAATCTTCAAACCGTGATTATAATATTAAATTAAAATTAAATCATTTTGATACGAAAGATGTATTTCAATTACACAAATGCATCAATGGACTTTCTTTCTATGTGCGCATTTAACATTCGCTCGAACGGTGAAAGAAAACATCGTGAGGAAACCGACATGTCTTAGACCCAAAAAGTCGACGGTGTGTGTCAGGCACAGGAGGCTGATCACCTACTTGCCTATTACATTTAAAAAATGATCATGAAACAGATTCAGAAATCTAGGGCCAGACCTAAAGAGGTTGTAGCGGCACTGATATTTTAGTTAAAAACGTATATTACAATATTTTATATGAATGCGTTAACTTACTTTGTGAGCATGGTCGTCTATCACAGGTCAGCGGCCTACATCTCCTGCCATCTCCTTCCATGCCTGAAGGACAAGAACCACATTCGATTCCGCTTGCAGTATTCCGACATTGAACACCTATTTTTAATAGCAATATAAATATTTACATACAAGTAACCACAATCATGTTAAGTAATGAAGAATAAGCATGGTCATTAAAAGAAAGCTTTTCAATACTTCTACTGCACTAACATATGGATCTCAAACTCGCCTATTCAAGTGCAGCATACAAAGATGAATGGTAGGGAAGAATAGATATAATAAAGAACACATCATTGAGAACAACTAAGGTAGCAGATGTTACAATAAAAACAAATGGAAATTGGCGGGGCACATGGTAAGAGAAACAGAAAAGTGGAACAAGAAACTACTAAACTGGTGCCCAAGGTACAATAAACGAAAAAGAGGAAGACAATTTAGAAGGTGGATAGACCACAGGAAACAGCAGGTGGTACATGGCAGAGAGTGGCACTGTGCAGAGAGGAATGGCTTTGGACGAGGCCTTTGTCAAAAAAGGGCACATAGATGCCTAAAAAGAATGAGATAGATAAATGTATCAGAATAAAAGGCTATTTTTATTATAATTAATCTAAAATCATTTCATTGTGACGTAATCCGTTAATAATTGAAATTGTTTGTAGGCAATAAATTATATTATTATTACAAATAATAATGCAACTAATGTAATGTGATTTTCCTATCCCATATTGCCATTGGGGATTTTCGAAAAACAGCGTCACATCTTATGTTTTGACCATATGTTTTGACATCATGACAACGCATTTTTGGTTATTTATATTAATTATACTATATTATTTTTATAGCGTATTTAATTTGCAATAATTTATTTATTAGCAACTATACAACTGTCTTAACAGTAAGTTACTATTATTATTATTTCCTGTATTAACTGTGGTTGGATTAAGATAAATCTTTGTTTTTATATGTATTCAAGTTTAATAGTAAAGCAAGGATTTTTAAATTAATTTATATGTCAACCATATAGAATGTAGTTTTTAGAAGGACTTTATTACGTTTTATGTTGTCAGGACCATCAGCTGTCAAATGGCTGTCAATGTTCATATCTTTTATTAAAATTAATTTTTAAAATAATTACTATAAAAACTAAGCGAACTCCTAATTTTCATTTACCAAAACTGACATTAGGGCACGTCTTTACAAATAAGTTATTTAGCAGCCATTTAGTAAGTTAGAAGAAAATGAATAAATATAAAAAATAACAATTTTAGGTAATTGGTTCCTGAATAAATTTACGTAGCCATATCTGAAGTCGACTTCATTTTTGACATAAATTTCTAAACTCTATTTCTAATGGAATATATATATAGGCAGTCCCACAGACGTTTATTTAGAAAACAGGCTCACCAAATTTACTAATTCACAACAACAAATTTTTGAAAGCTTAGTTAACTGCCGTCGAGAATCTCTGAAAAAGATTGAAGATATTGTAAAAAAAAATATGTTAATGAAGTTTTTATTATACATGTAGTATTCGCGTTAACCCAACGATATAGTAAAAAATGTTTTTTGTCTTAGTTTGGTAGGTTTTTTAATATACCGTACTTCTACCAAAGAGTCCATAAACAGTTCATTTAAAAGCAAGCTTTAAAGAACCGCCCCACACTTTATTAGCCTGCGAGTGTATTTTAATTAATAAATAATAAGACTTTTGCTTGGAAACACTTTGCCTAAAAACAGAGTCTCGTGGGCCCGCAAAAGTTGAATAATTATGGAAACCATTTAAGGTGGAGCCAAGGCCAATCAAGCAACTGAAACTTACGTGGGCGACGAAACTCTGTCTCGGTCCTTAGGAAGGGCAACAAATAAAACGTGATTATTGCGAAATTCATTTAATACAAAACCCACAAGTTGCTTGATTTACCTTAAAATTCACCGCTAGATACAACCTTGCTAATTAGGGGAATCTAGTAGGACTAAAAATATTTAGAAATAAATTATTAAAAGACATTTATACAACGCAAAAAGTTATGCACACGTTAAAATTCTCTAGCGGTCACTTTAGATTTAACTGATTTCCAATTTAGTTTATAATTTAAGTTACACCAAAAATGATAGGAAAGACAATGATTATAATGTTGAAATTAGCTAGAGTTAAAGAAGTAATAATTTTTAGTAATTAGTATAACCAGGGTAACATGAAGAGCCGGAACATCTCTCGATAGGAATTGAGGGCCGACTGCAGCAAATCCTCATTTGGTTTCGGAGATTGTCTATGGTCGCCTTCTGGTCTCCTAGTTCTCGTCGCAGTAACTCAATCGTCTCCCTTAATAACTTGAGGTGACGGACCACTTCATCTGGAAATTGTGTTAATGGTAGAATTTGTACGTTACGTCATGTTTCTTTTAATAAATTCGTCAATGAATTCGAGGCTTATAATTCTAGAATTTTCTGAACTGATTCTAAAAATTCAGCAGTTAAAGGGGCTATATTTTTTTTATATCTACTTGTTGAATAATCTTAAGTTTTTGATTTTAGCTATGATAATTAATGAATTTCCTAAATTCCCTTGAGTGATAGCTGTGTATTTATTTATTTTTATTGTTTTTATTAGCCCATTTATTATGCCCAGGCCTTGCGAGCCAGTCTACTGTTTGTTTGACCTAAATTATATTCAAGACTGCATACAATAAAATTCTGTACATAAACTCAAATATCTAAAACAACTTGCTTGATCAGTAAAAGCACAATAAATTCTAAAACTTACCATCACACGACTCAATATCCATATTAGGTATGTCTCCTCTAGGTGGAACTGTGGGCTGAGCCGCCGGCAAAATATTTGGATCTATATAATTCGTTCTATAATCATCTCCTTGCATTTCTTCCCTTTTAAGTCTCTCTTCTCTGGCAATAAAGTCTTTGACTTCCTCTACATCTGAGTCTACTGTTACAAGAGTAGGAGGACTGAGTTGGTCACAATTAAGAGAGGAAAGGGCCGCTTTCTCACTGCCGTGTATGTCGACGGGAGCATTTTCTTCGTGGTACTAGAAGAAACGATTACTTATCTTGAATCTTTTTAATCCGAAACTATAAGGAATATAGGAACACTGGAAGAAGTCTCAAACCCGAATTCAATAAGAGTAAAAACTGTATCATGGAAAGGCAGTAAATGGTAATTTATATTCTCAGGCAAACTAATTATATCAACCAGTGTTGGCCTAGTGACTTTAGCGTGCGACTTATCCCTGAGGTCGTAGATGCGATCCCCGACTGTGCATCAATGGACCTTCTTTCTATGTGCGCATTTAACATTAGCTCGAACGGTGGTGGAAAACATCGTGAGGAAACCGGCTTGCGTTAGACCCAAAAAGTCGACGGCGTATGAAGCACAGGAATCTGATCATCTACTTGCCTATTGGATTGACATTTCATTGTGAAACAGATTCAGAAATCTGAGGCACAGACCTAATAAGGTTACAAGCGCCACAGACTTTTTAAAATATAGATATCAGGAAAACTACATTACTACAAAAATCAATTTACTTTATTACTGTATAATGAATAGACGATAGGTATATCCGTTGGACTTATCCCACTAAAACAATACCCACCACACTAAACAATACGTTTCGTCTTTTGTTAATCTTTTCTTCCCAGATATTTTTATGAAAACTTACCAATTTGAACTTTTTATTCGCCAGCAAACTCAATATATCGTGTCTGCCCGACATTGGGTGCCAGTGTAAGGGTTGACATCCTACGTATAGTTTGACCTTCTCGTGAGTCACAATTAGAAGTAGGGTCTCCCTTGGATGTGATCCTAGGCCCCACGACACTGACTTGAGGTGACCTCCGTGCAGACTTTCCAGAGATACTGAAAACAGGATAGTCTTTTACACTTACAGCAATTTTGTGTATTACGCCCTCAATGAGGTTTAATTTCTATTTAGTTTTAGTTTATTTACTGTTTGCTTGTTTTTGCGGTAACAGTTTTGAATACCATCGCACTTTTTTGACGATACTAATTATTTAGGAGTCTCGGAGGACCTTCATTGGAACACCTCCAAGTGAGTTTTGCTCCGGAAACGCGTCAAAAATTTTATAAAGATTTATAAAGTAAACTTTGCACTGTAAAACTAATTACCGCTAGTCTAGCATAAACCACATTCAAAATGGCCGATTAAGTTTATAAAATTAATAGGGATGTGAAAAATAATCGATTTTTTAAAAGTGAAAATCGATTTTTGTATTCGATTTTAATATTAAAAATAATTGAAAATTCGGCGACCAAATATTCATATACTAACTCTAACCTAACCAATCTAAATAATATTTATTTTTGTGGACAGCTCCGATCTAAATAGTAATTGTTTATTCAAGCCTCGGCTTCTCGGCGTCCTGGTCGCCTTCGGCGACCAAATATTCATATACTAACTCTAACCTAACCAATCTAAATAATATTTGTTTTTGTGGACAGCTCCGGCGCTACGGAAAATGCAGCCCCTCCACCCTTGCGTACCAAAGCACAGGCATTTTATTCAAGCCTCCGCGACCTCGGCTTTGCTTTGTTACAGCGGGTGGGGGCTGCTCTTCCTCCGCGCCTCCGATTATTTATATACACTCTAGGGGTAAGACAGACAAGACCACGTGGCTAGTGGGGTGCTCTGATTCGGTTTTGGGTACTTTTTGGATATTAAAGTAAACACTTTATTCTAGTAAAAATTAAATAATATAGAAAGTTGCAAACAATGAAATACAAGTACTAATTAGAAAATACAGACGAGTAGGTATCGATAATTTCAAAAAAATTCGGAACCCTATAATCTATCAACACGAAATTAGGTTAATTTCAATGTTGATTATTCTATAACTTTAAATTTCAAAAATGAGGAAATAATCGATAAATAAATAAAACGATTATTAACAATCGATAAATTAAAAACACGATTTTTTTAAGTGAACGTCACATCACTTATAACCAATAGAAAAGTAGAAAATGGCGGATTGTTTACAAATTTTAATACATTACACAAAACTTTAATTTTTTTATAAAAATATTTAGACGCGTTTCCGGAGCAAAACTCACTTGGAGGTGTTCCAATGAAGGTCCCCCGGACACTCCTAGATAATTAGTATCGTCAAAAAAGTGCGGTGGTATTTAACACCCAACCTGTTTTTGCCTTGTTAATTTGAAATTTGTATGTTCTAATATAATTGATGTGTATGTATGTAAAATATGTGACATATTTGGGCCAAGTAAAGAAATCAGACAATTTAGGATTACTTTGATGTAATGAAGAAAGTTCCTAGAAACTAAGTTTTCTAAAATAATAAACGGCTCAAATGTAAGAGTCTTTCCTTCAACTTCGATTTTGTTCCCTTGGACTAGAGACTTTTGGGCCGTGGGGTTCAAGTGCACAGGCGCTAATTAAAGATAGAAGTTGGCGCCTGGTAGATAGTACCGGTGACCCCAGAGCTGGTGCTTTCCTCGCTCAACGAATAAGTATCGCAATACAGCGAGGAAATGCTGCCAGTATTAAAGGTACACAGGCACAGGGACTTAACTTTTTAAATTCGTTTTAATTTTCATATTATTAATTTTTAATTAAATATTTTTATTATTATACTGTATAGTTACAAAATGTAGTATAATCATTTCAAATCAAACCTCTCCATGCGTGTATAATTACTCTTGTACTTTTTATAACTAAATTCGGTAAATTGCTGATATTACATACAGAAGCTAAGTATGCCCTAAAAAAGCAGGCAATATCATCGCTTATTGATTTTGCGAGGTGAGCTTTCAATCATCGCTGAAGTCTGCTGCTGCCATCGGTCGCTTACGGTGTCAAGTGATTGATCGTTACGCGTTTTAAAAATATTAATTGAGGCTAAGGAACTATTAATTTAATACAAAAAAATCTATCATTAGGTCAAAATTTGAGAATTTAAATAAACCACCTTATCGGTCTTACTGCTCTCTTTTACTCGTTATTTTGTCTCTTTCTGTTAAATTGTGTTTACGTTAAGACGAAAAGAGAAATGAGTGTGAGTTACAAAGGTGGATTCAATTTTTATTGAAGAATTTAATGAAAGTAGTAGACAAGACATAGTATAAAACAAGAAACGTTTTCATCTACAATTTCCAGATTACACGAAGCTTAATGTTAGAAGTTAGTGTTAACTGTAAGTTAGTTTAATTTTAAAACTTTTAAAGTAAGTAGTGTAATAGTTTCGATTTCTTTTTTTAGTATTATTTATTCCGTACACTGCTTAATTAGATGGATAATAAAATTTACAAGTATTTTTAGATAATCAGACATTTGTGTGTGTAACAATAAACAACTCAAATCTGAGAGAGAAAATATAATAAAATATTGACGAAGTTAAAATAACTTCACAGTTTACAATACCTTTATTACTCTTGCTGTTATAGAAAAGTGAGAAAGCGCTCTCTTCTGTAGTCTTGCCGTGCAACAGTTCCTCTCTTCGCGCTGTCCTGTCGTGAGGTCCTTGAAGGAGAATCGCCACTTCTCTATCTTCACCTGCTGATGCTGCAGCTATGGCGTCGTTCGTTGCATCTAAGTTAGAAAATGAAAGTACTTAAATATTTTATTTGTACAGAATAGAATAGTGAGTGAGAGTTTAAGTTATTTTATTACACATAATTAAATTTATAATATAGGTACTTTATTTACGAAATTATTTATATTCGTTAGTAAAACGGAATTCAGTTACCAAAGTATTTAGTACTTCAGATAGTAAAAATCAGTCATTTAGTACATGTCTGCCCTGCGAATGCTCGCGGGGCTGTAAAATGGAGCCCCATCATTATCGAACTTTTTTACTTTTGAAACCGGTGGTTGCTGGCATCGGCGGTCGCTCTCAACTATGGTCGTAGGTCGATGACGGCTGTGTAACAATGGAATTTCTTTATATGATTTAAATGTTGTGATTTGGCAGGCACGGGGGGGCGTTCGCGGAGGTGTCTATTAGATTGCCAAATGATCATGAAACTACAAGCTCCCACCGTTCCCACCATTTTTTTAATACCAAGAGGGTCGGCGTGAACGATCCCTACCAGGCAAAGCCGGCCAAGTTATTATAAATCTAAAATCTATTATGCGTTCATAAAAACGTTAAGTTATATAAGAATAATTTACTATAATATTTCGTAAACGGTAAATAATAGTTTATGAAAACAATAGTAATTAGAAGTCGATAAGCATTTCCTAGTGAATATTCAGCGCATGTCATAGTTCATGATGTGATTACAATTCGTGAATTACAGATAACAGTACTTTAACCCAATGAACTAGAAGATATTAAATATTATTTACGTTGTTGATAAGCTATTGCTAAACGTTTAAGACATTTATAAATGGAACGACGCTAAAATAACTCTTAGATAGATTTTAAAATTTATTTTTAGACTACTAGGGACCCTTTAATGCTTAGTTGGTATATTCAATGTGGGTATTTCCAATTCGTTAGATATTTAAATGTATGTATTGTCCATCAGGTCTTGAAAATGTTGGTTACATGCAGGCCCGCTGGAAGGAATTAGGTTCATCAAACGCATCTTTACTTGGACACATTGTCTTGCCTTTTAAATTATTTTATTTATTTCAATTTGGTTACATAAAAAAAACAAATAACATAAATGATAAGGGATGCAAGAGGCGGCTTTATCGCTAACGAGCGATCTCTTCCAAGGTAACCGAAGTAATGAAAAAATTAAAAAAAGAAATATTAAGGGTGCACTTCGCATAACCAAATTAACAAAAATAAAATTACAAGTAACACAATAAAAAAATAAACTAAAAACCAAAAGCTAAGAAAAAACATAAATTACAGAAGTCAACAGATAGGATATGGGTAAGGAGTGTTTATGTAGAAGATTTGAAAAGAGAATCGTATGGAGTCAGGGAGCGTATTCCACAACTTAATGGCGGATGAGCGTAACATGTAGTACTAAGGACCTGAGAATTTGAATTCATTTTTAAGATAAGAGAGAACTCTCCAAGTTAAACTTAAGATAACTATAAATTAACCGGGTTAAGAGTTAAACTACAGCTTCCAGAAAGCTATTCTTAACACAGATGACACACGCCGCAAGTCGTCGTTTTTGTGCGGAAAGATGTTTCCTTTATTTTCATTTTGCAACACGTGTACAAATGCTTCAACACAAATCTATTTGCACACAGAAATTTTAAATGTATATTCTGGCTGGCCTTTTTCTTTCTCTAATATCAAGATATATACTTATATATCGGTGCAATAGCGCTAGTATGAAGTTACTATAGACTATAAAAAGTCTGTTAATTAGTAGATTTAGTAGATCTAGCAACATTAACAAATCAAATAACCCACATTATGGTTTCGAACTAATCTGACTTTGATATGACTCGTCGTATTAAATTATAAAAAATGGACTTATGCGTAATATTAGAAAATTTAATTGTGAAAAAGACTTTAATTTACCACATTTTTGCCATGCCACCGATTTGGAATCTTTTTTTTTTCAAAATTTAATTGTAGTTACGTAATTTTTGCCCTCTTTTGATTTCTTTTAATTGTACATCCAAGTTTAATAAAACCAAGATTTACGCCCGACCCACAGTACAGCCAAAACTACTTTAGCCTATGGACACCCATGTTAGTGGGTGCAGCCTTTTAGGAAGGAGACCATTCATTCTCCTGTCGTGACGTGGTAATCTGTGCATTTCTGACATGACCGCTTAGTCCTAGGGCAAATAAAATTATCCCATAGCAAACACAAGACCACATTCCGTATCTTATATGTATCAGGTAAAGTAGTTATACCGTTTATCAGCAACTTGTAATAGCTGTATCGACGATTAGCCGGTTCGCATCACAGGAAGACCGTATAAGCTGCACTTTTTACCCTACCCCGTTACCTGCCATTCAATATCATTCATTTGAGCAGGGCTTCAAATATATATATATGTTAAAACCTTTATTTTGTGTATTAATATATAAAATTTCAACGCTAATTAATTAGATTATTTACATAATATGATTGACACCCTTCAGCCAGCGGTCAAATAAAATTTTGGTCATCTTATTAAAAAGAAGTCGTATGAGCTGCCTAATTATTAAACAATTCAAGAATACACATAGCAACACATACAAGTATCAATTTTCTATAGTAAAAATCTAAAAACTTAAAATTATCTTAAACAGTTTTGGTGCTATTATAGCTATACGCTTTTACTTTATTAATAAAGGAATTACAGAAGTTAAGCGTTTAGAGATTTAAAATCCTAATTTAGGTTAACTCTCGATTTAATGGTAAGTAGAAAATTATTATCAAGGATTAAGTTGGATTTATTAATATTATCAATCGTCTGTTAGTTCCTTAATGGACGGAGTGCGTACATGTATTGATTGTGATTTAACATATTAATTTTAATTTAAAGGCATTTGTTCAGTAGCCCATCACCAAGTTTAAACTCTTGGTTTTTTATGTACCCTTAGTTTATTTATAATGTTTAAGCAAGAATAAAATCGCTTGCCCCGGGAACAAAGTCAAAAGCACTATTACTAAATCTTTAATTTTTTATCCTTCATTTGATATATATATTTGTATATGTAATACTTAATAAAAAAATTTTTTACCGGATTGAAGTTATGTATTTACAATTATTTAACATAATTTTAAATTTAACCGACGTTTCGCGTGCTTTAAAAAAAAAGGTGTTGAATGTCAAAAAGTATCACAACTGTAGAAAACAGATGTATTATCTGTATTTATTTCCCCAGATTGGTATCGACTAAAAGATGGAGGGTTTTGGCAGGGTTTTCCTCTATTCCGTTATTATTAATGTACATTTAATAAAAATAGTTTTATTAAATGTGTAAAAGTTATGTCAATAAAATTTATATTTTATTACATATACATAGTATTATTACTATGTATAATAGCCTAGTAATAATAGCATTACGTACCTTCTTTTATTTTTCCTGAAAATTACATTTTGCTTTTACGACTTCGTCCCCCGGGGCAAGCGAAATCTGAATTAAGAAATGATAATAACGAAACATTACCGCAGGCTTTAAACAAATGTTCAACAGATACGATTACAAGCAATCGCTATGTGGGATTTTAACATTACCATAAATTCGTGGGCAAAACCTTATATAGCGACCTGTAAACGAATCTGGCGCCTTGTCACCAACCGGATAAAGTATTACAATCAGCCTATCTTGCCATCTGTTATGAGTGTTTTGTGAATTCGAAATTGTAATGAGAAAAACGTGATAGTTAATGACAATAACATGTGCGGAAGACTTGTGCTATCAACATTAAAATGGGAAACGATTTTTTAATTTGTATTCTAAGTTCGCTAACTACTACTACTAACTAAATTATATATACAATTCTCGTGTCACAATGTTCGTTACCATACTCCTCCGAAATAGCTTGACCGATTCTTATGATTTTTTTAATACATATTTAGTAAGTCTGAGAATCGGCTACTATTTATATTTTAAATCCTTAAGTGATAAGGGGTGTCCATTGCCCACCCCAAAATTTTTATTTTTATTTTGTAGACAATTTTTTTTTATGATACAGTATACAAAAATACATACAACCTTTAATTTTCATCTACCCTCTACGATAAATCCTTATTTTTTATTTGTTAGTTAAGAATATATAACATGAACTCAGAGGTTTAGAGAAAAATTCACAGAAAAACCTAATAAGTTTTCATACCGGAAAACCGAACAGTCTCTGGTGTAGCATAGCAAAATGTTCCATGTTGGTATGTACTAAAAAGGTAGGCTAGGCATTAAGGAAGAACAAAGTTCGCGGGGGCAGCTAGTATTTAATATAAGATATTTGAATAGAAAAAATAGCGTGTAATAACGTGCACGAAATAATGGTATGATACAGTTTGACAAAAGTATTCCACACAAAAGTTAATTGTTAAGGCGAGTGTATAATTCGATTATACGTGCTAATGATGTGATATCACTTAACCTTAGCTTCAATTATACACTGATGGCCATTAATCATCATGCCATCATCAAACCTAATGACTACCAGTAGAGGATTCATAGGATTAAATAAAGTTATATGTGTAAAATACGTATTATTAACTCTACCAAAGTAATTTTACACACACTTTTATCATTATTATTTTAAATAATTTTTATTATTACTATGTAAGTTAAGAAACTTGTAAATACAGTATATTTTATTGTTATATTTAGGTTTTAATAAAGGAAATATATTATACAAAATGCGATTTAATTTTACCCGATTTAAAAATAGAACTGAATTTCAAGTGCTTTAATAACAAAGAACTAATATAAATTAGATTCGCTTAACATAAGCCGCTCAATTCATAGAAAGCTTATTTTTCTATTAAATATATCCTCGATTGTGACGAAGTTAGCTAAGTTAGGGTTTCTGGTTAGTGCTGCGCCCTCATGATATTTTCACATATATATCATTTATATAACCTTAAGTATCTGATTGTTCTCCTTGTAATATGTGTTGTTTGAGAGAAAAAATAAAATAAATATATGATCGTGCATTGAGAATCGTGCGTTTGCAAACGGGAAACCAACAATATGAATCACAGTGTGTTCCTATAGCTTAAGAAGATTTTTAATCTATAAAATAATAATCAACATAATAAACCTCTTTAGGTCTTGGCCTCAGATTGCTTGAATTCTTGAATCTGTTTCATGATCTCTTTTAAAAGTAATAGGCAAGTAGGTGACCCCCCCCCCCGCCCACACCCCCCCCCGCTTTTTTGGTCCCAAACAAGCCGGTTTTCTCACGATGTTTTCCTTCAACGTTCGAATTTAATCCACATAGAAAAAAAAAACAAAGGGAAAAGGCCAAAAAAAAAAAAAAAAAAAAAAAAAAAAAAAAAGCCCCCGGAAAAAAAAAAGAGGCAACACCCCCAAAAATAAAAAAAAATAAACCACAAAAAAAAACCCTTTTACGTAGAAAGTAGAAACATTCAATTTCCACATAGAAACATTTCTAGATAAACTTCTTTAGTGAACTTAGTTAGACAAATGTGAAGTATTGTTTGAAGATCAAAAAGTCGGTAAATCAAAGTTATCTGAAGGATCTTTCGCGGCCTACGTTAAATTGCCTCCCAAGCGAGATTTTCGTCTTTTAAGGATACGATTACCTCGAGCAGAAACGTCAGTAATTATTCACATTTCTTACGCTTAGTTTAATCTCACATTAACGTGTCTGTATCTCAAATGTAATTTAAGTTTCAAAACTTTCAAATATTTGTTTACTATGGTTTTTATGTTATGTACTGTTATGAGATACGGAGAAACTTTAGTGAGCAATGCTAGATAGTTAAGAGATTCTAAACGCTTAGATCATGCGCTCAAACCCTAGCTGTGAATCAATGGATTTACATGTTCACGCGTTAGAAGTTATACTTCTTTGGTGTAAGATAAAAATCTTTTCAAAAATGTTATTCTACGTTTGTAGAAAAAACGACACTAACAATAGAAAAATCAAAAATGTTGACTAGTTAACTTCAAGGTGTCGGTTTTTGTGACGGTGTGCATCGTAAAAAGTTACAGTCATCATTTTTCCCTAACTCGCCAAAAGGAGTATAACTTCAAAAACGTCGTATGGAAGTCAAAAGTTATGGTAACATGACATGGTACTTAGTAGTTGCACTCAGTATGTAAGGCTCTGTGCTTAGACTCCTGTCAAAAATGTACATGACGCACAGGAGTCACACTTAGCGTAATGACTCGACTCGACTCGAATCTGAGACTTAAAACCAAAAATCAACATAATATGATATTTAACAATCATAAAGGTTTTGAGCTGTGATATTTCACTATACCAATGTGTGAGAGGTCCGTCGGAAGGTGTCTTCGGTCAGGTACAGACCAGGGACGAAACTCATTGGTAAGATGCAGAGTTAAATTAAATCTTTAAATGTGTAAAAGTCATGTTAATAAAAGACAATACTAAGATGCAGAATCTTTATCGAAACCATTAAAATTACGGTCTAATCTTAAGGACTGATCAGTAATTTTCTTCTCTTTAGTTTGATGAAATACATGAATTAGTGTGCAATAGAACTTCTTACAGTCTCTATTAAGAAACGAAGAACTAATTAAGGAAGCTAATTTTAATTATAATTAGCTCTGCGACTGGGAATCAAACCAGTCACCACATACACCAACGTCTCTGCGAAACCGCTTACCCTTAATAGTAACGAAATCGAATACTACGCAGTCAAGAGCAACACGTCATGATCGTAGAACAATGTCGGATTTGATAATAATCCACTTTTTACTACATTTGGATACTACATTAACTAAATATTACGGCTACATTAAAAATATCCATGTGTTTTAAATTTCAAATTAATCAGTCGGTAATATGACGGATTTGATAGACGCTCATAGAAGCATATAATACATATAAAACTGTGTAATTTAATGTTATTATTTTTATTTTGTTTCAAAACAGATCCTTATATTGGCTTGTAAGTTGTATGCCAATAGTCATAATAACAGAATATGAATTAAAAAAAGTTATAACATAAAATCTAACATAAAAGTAACGTAAAGTTTACAATTTGTCGGATCCGTCACTATTCTACGACAATGACGAATAATTTCAAAATAAGTTTTGAACAAATTGCCGATTCCGAACTAACCCTTGCTAAATATAACTAGAGATGCAATAAATTAAACAGTGCAATTTCCGTTGCAAGATATTTGCATAAATTCCGTTTGGTGTCAATTCTGGGCTGCGGGTGGGTGGAAACTAATAATTCAAGATTATGATGTCACCACTAACTGTGCACTTGGACGGCCGAGATAGAGCATTAGATATTTCCTTGTGTAGATAAGTTTTGTAAAGGGTAAACATCTGAGTATGGTATTAGCTATAGAAATGTTCAATCGTGCTTAATCATTCACAGAAACATAAATATTTTTAAACGGGAATGGACAACTGTTGAGACATGGGGAGAAATTGGTTATGACAAAAAAATTATCTGGAATTGTATAGGGGGAAAAAGGGTTTATTATTGCCAAAATTACAACTCTAATAATATATTTTAATAATGTGATGATGTAGTGATAAAATAATATAATTGACTATAATGTTAGTGATTTAATGTAATATGTAATTTCTATGTAAAATTCTACCTTTTAAGACAAATTTGCAGTCCATTATGTGTGGCAGAATATGTATTAGATTGTACCACCATAACATTATTGTACCATTTTTGCTAACATTATTTTATACAAAAACTACATTATAACAAACGTGTTACTAACTTTAACACATCTTATTTTAACTGAAGATCCAGAAGGTTTTGCATTCCCAACTTATCAAAAAACATTTCTGCTTATAATAATAATTCATAATTAAAATCTTGAAGTAACAGTATGTACAAACATTTTCTGCCAATCTCCCCCACACAACACAAATCTTTAAAAAAAAATAATGTTTTAAAACAATACAGTGACAACGTCGATACAAAATGGACTCACTTATATTCCAGCTGTTGCTCGCGGGATTTAGTTCAAATGGAAATGGGCAAATATTCATCCAAATTATATATTAGACATTTAATATATGATTTGGATGAATATTTGCATAATTTTGAAAATAAAATCGTAATCTCAAAGGCAAAACAGGGAAAAAGTTAAATGAGTAAGTACGTCGTTAAAACGAAAATGAATTTATTAAATCCTTTGTTGTCTTGCTGACGCAAAGAAAAGCCATTGAAAGACTTGACTATAACAAGAAAGTTCGAGACAAGAAAAGGCAAAATTTGCAAGGCTGCACGTTTATGCCGTGTTTATTTGCACCCAGAGTAGATGTATAAAGCAGTGAAGAAAGTTCAAAATACTGATATAGCGTACACATCTTGGTATACAATTGTTAAATATATTCTATGAAAGCGTCCGGACCGCGTTATATTAAATAGCGTTTGTAGGAGTATTCTCGTAAAACCGTTTTTTTTAACAATACAAAACCTAGGAACAAGAATTTAATATAATTGAAACTGGTACAAAAGTACGCAAAACGAATAATTGACTTGACAAATCATTATACATTTCACACTACAAAAATTTAACTTGAGAAATCTGCGCGTTATAGGGGGCCAATATCGCACTATATGGGGGGTGGCTGTATTTATAAGTTGCCCATCTAAATGGATAGTGTAGGCTGTTTATTGAGGTATGCGCTATTGTGAAGCATTTGTTAGTCCACTCTAGAGACATCGTTATATCCAGCTTAAGTAAAAGACCATGATGCTGTCGTACATCTGCCGCTTATTTGTTTCGACTATGTATTTCCGTGTTGTTCCCACGAGAATGTAAGTGCGTGCACCTATTTCACCATGCCTCCTACTGATAGAGGACAAATCTTTGTTTTAAATTTATTTTATTATTATTTATTACTTAAGATGTCATGTGGAACATGGTATAATGGTTGCAGCTCCTTACAAACGTTGTGTAAAACAAATACTTGGCGATTAAAAAGAGTGGCGGAGAGTTTATTGCCAGTTCTTCTCTTCCGTTCTACGCCCTTGATTTGAGAACTGGCAGTAAATGTAAAATTAGAAGCATTTCTTTTTTTTGACGTTTATAAGTGTACATTGTGTTACCTACATGAATAAATGATTTTTAACTTTGGCTTTGACTTGACTATCCCCCTTTTTCAATTCAATCATTACGATGTTCTACCCTAAAGTAAAATTTTGTATATGATTGGATGAAAAAGATAGAGAATGTAAAACGACACGAACGATGAAATAGTTTTTATAGAACAGAGGGCAAACGGGTAGGAGAGGAGGCTCACCCGATGTTAAGTGATACTTGGACACTACATGGACACATTCAATGCCAGAAGGCTCACAAGTGCGTTGCCGGCCTTTTAAAAAATTATACGCTTCATGAAGGACCTTAAGTCGAATAGGTTAGGAAATACTTCAGTGGGCAGCTGGTTCCACATAGGGGTGCGGCAGAAATTTCCTTCAGAAACGCTCAGATGTGGAACGACGGACGTCAAGGTGGTACGGGTGGTATTACTGATGGTAATATGGCGGGCATGGTCGAATTTCTAAGGTATGCAGGGTATCGAACCTTAGATAGGAGACTATGAGGTTTGGGATGCATGTAACAGCATAATGTCCTAATTCATTTCTTTTTTTAGGATAATACATTCAAAAAATAATAAATCTAAATCTATCCAATCGCTCATTTTAAGCAAAACCAAATGTTTAGAGCGTAATGAATGCGGTAAAATTAATATATAATTCACAAACAAACAATTAAATTTATTATTAACTCCTATCAAAATACCACAAGAACCACATCCCTTTACAGTTTAGGGAATACCGAAGCTCCTTTTCGATTGCAGCAGTGTATTGTCCTATAATATGTTAACCAAGTGTATAATATAGAGAGGCCAGTGCAGGGCGTACTGGAGGAAAATGGAGGAGGCATACGTCCAGAAATTGATCAAATAAAGAGGCTGATGATGATGATTATAACTTTAAAGGCCAGTCATTATTTTTACAAATTGTTCGTAAATAAATAAGAATGTAATATTCAAGGGAAATATGTACCGCCTGAGCCGAGCGTACCATGACTCATTGTCACGTTCCGCCTGATCCGAGCGAATTGAATAGTATAGAAAAAAAATTAATTTTCAATTAACTCCTTCTTTGTATTATAGAAATAAAATGATAATTTTGTGATAATAATTCTATTCAAGTCATTAAAATATGCAATTTTCCATCAATGTTTTCTTATGACATTATCACGTAATTTATCGTCCATAAACTGACTTTACAGACAACCAAACTTTTTTGAAGTAAAACTTCTTTAGGCGCATGAGGGTAAATTTTTTACTGAACGTCACGAAGATGTGCAGCGTTTTTGTCGAAGAAAAGGGAGAGAGCGATAGAGACCGATTGGGAGAGAGTGAGAAGGGCGAATTAACTTATAGATATTCTATTTTTAAAATTAAAATTTCGTAAAGAGAATTTATGAAATATTATAATGTATTTTATATGTTATGCAAAATAATTTATTGAAATGACTAATTGTAAAATAAAATGCCACGTGTTTTTATTATCGAAGAAATAAATTAAAAAACTAAATTTATCATTTGTATTAAGTATAGACACTTTTTAATATTGACAATTAAATTCATTAAATTCCTAATATACCTATTTTCCTTTTTCCTTTTACCCTCTCTCTAAGTCTCGAAACTCTAAAGTTTTAGAATTGTATGAATATGAACAAGAGTTAAAAATTAGTTAGCCCAAGAAGTTTCACTTCTGACATGTGTACTGTGTACGCACGCATTTTTTTTTTCAATAAAAAAACGTCACTTATCAAAGATATGGACATCAGGTCGTATTAAATAATTTGTACGGTATTATTGAGCAAGCGCTTTATATGGTCCAAGCCGTGACCCACTGACTCCAGCGGCACATAAATGGACCATACAAAATCAATCTCTGCGACGCAATTTTTAGAGTTGAAAAATTATAAGGTACAGACCTTCATACTTATTTCAATTATTGTTTTTCATTTAATAAAACCTTAAGTACCAAATGTTGTCCTTTTACTTAAACACACACATTTACATAAACTCGCGCGCCATTTAATTAGCCATGCTAAACTAAAAAAAGCGACTAGTATGTTGTTTTAAATTAGAAGTCTAAACCAGAAATGCTGTCACTTATAACATTATACACAATTACATTTTATATATTGATACGTGCACAAAGGCTCTTTTATTTTATTATAACTTATTAACGAACGAATTAATAAAACCAGAACTTATTCATGTTAGTACCTAGTTAATATATATGTACTTAATAAAAATCTATGCCATAATTAGTAACAGACAGTAAAACAACATAGAAGTCATAGAACCTATTAATAACAGACGACACTTTTTTCGTTATTTTTATTTCATAATCCACAATATTTTTATTATTTAGTTTCCCGCCACTACTAATGACTCTACAAATAGGACAACTCAAAGTCGCGTTCGTTTTTCTTCGTGTTTCACAACTTCTAATGGCTACTTGGCGCCAATCAATTCTATTTTAAAAATTTGTTTTTAATTTAATATAACAGGCACGTGGCAGGCAAAAAAATAATAATTAGTTTACCTTCATTTAATGTCAGCGCATTTGTCGTCAGTGCCAGTAAGGACAAAAGGGTGAGGGCGCGAATGGCCCGGGAAGCCATATCTGCTGGAAATTACAAAATGTAAGACGTAAAAAAATTATACCATTCCATATTTTTGTATATTTTTATAAACTGAAGCATTATTTTTGTTTAGAGTATGTTATTTTAGATTTATAATATACACTTTTTACAGAAATATCTTAATATTTATTTATAACCTGTTACCAAATATAAAAAGACTACTTACTAACTTTTTAACAGAAAAATATTTAAGTTGTCGTTATTAAAAAAATATTTATGTTGTCGTTATTAAAAAATATTTGAATTAAATTGAAGTCTACCTTTAAGTACCAACCTTTTAATGTATGCCTTGTAAATTTTTATGAATTGATAATTTATTACTACGCACAAATATTATTTATTTTATGTCCAATAACTGCCGGCATGTTATTTGAAATTATCTTGGTAAGTGCGCGTGCGCAGCGAACCAAGTTAAACTAACGCGCCTCAACTATTTGAATTCTTGGATTTTTTTCTGTAGGTCGCACCTTGTGATTCATAAAATCTACAGATGACAGTCGACAGGAGACGCCAATGTCATATAGTTACTTATACTGTTAAGTGATTCTTTCCAGTACAAATATATTTTCAAATAAAAATAAAATTTAACAGTTGATTTAAAATTTTACTAAATCCTATTTTACACATTCCTTTATACCTATAGATTCTAGAAGTCTATGCGTTAAGATTTTAGATATATGGCAACACACCGAGTGTACATAAAATAATATTGACGCTTAACAGTGTTGCCGTTGTGAGATTTGTGACCGATTTCGGGGAACTGACTGTTACAGCAAACTCAATTTTTTCCATACAATTCGGTAAAATCCGACCCCATAATATTATATATTAATTACTTGTTTTAAACATGATAAAATAACATACAGTAGTGATGGTTGTCAGAATTATGTAAGATTTATTTCAACCATAGCTTTGTATTTATAATCAAATACCATTTGGGTTACTTTCAATTGAACAAACGGCAGCACTTGTAGTTAGTTTGGGAAGAGTGACTTGTCTGTTAATGTAAATGTCATAGTTATCAGAAATTTCAAGTGGAAACTGGAAATTAATCGCGATGGCTGAAAATAGAGAAGAAATTCTTGCCAATTTTCAGGTGAGTAAATAAGATATAATTTAAATTTTACTATAGGAAGTTTATAATAATTTCATTCTAGTTATGCAGGTTATGTGATGAACAAAAACAGTGACTTTTTTTTACTATATCTGAGCTTTTATAATTTGTGTATGTAGTAATTGTGACAAATAAACTATTAATTAAACAACGTTCCTTTCCATTTACTTCTAATAAAATTCTAAACAAAATTGTTAGTTTTCGAGAGTAATCTAACAATGACATTGAGCCTTTGTTTTGTTTTATTTACGCATTAATCGATATGATTTCCGTTATTGCATTTAATTTTTACATAAAATGGTACGTATTTGTACTTGCAGACCATTACTAATGTTGAAGATGTCGACGAAGCATTATTTCACTTAGAAGAAAGCAATTGGGATTTACTGGTATGTATTTAAATGTTATATGTTCTTTGTCTATTGCAAAAACAAATTTAAAACTATATACATTGTGAAATGTTGTTTTAGTCTGCAATAAACAGAGTGTTGCCTCAAGATGGTAACTCCACAACTCAGACAAATAATGCACAAGATGAAGAGATGATTGATGATGACATATCTGTGATAACTCCAAAAAATCACCCACCTGGTAAATATTATTATTTTAATACTGTTTTAAAACCAATTTTTTTTGCCTTTGTCAAGCTTTAATCATTTTTAAAGGTAGGTATGAAGTTTTTTGCCAGATCATCCACTCGAGTGTTAACAAAGGAATTTATTATTTAATTATCTACTTACCATTTTATATTAGTGCTTTGTTATCTCACTCATAAAATAAATTTGATTTTAAGAAGAATATTCTATGAGTGAACTTAATAAACTTATTGAATATACTAAACGCACAGTCAATAAAAAAGTGGTACTTGTGTTACTTTAAATGTGAAAGAAGAAAATGTAATTATATTTTTAGATCGGCAAGATAATAATCAGGCTTCAACATCTTCATTAAGAAACAGCTCCTCTGATTTAGTAGAACTTCAAGTTAACTGTAATAATAAGATAAAAGAAATTATTATGTCTGGTTCAGCGACTGTCAGTAAGTAGTACAATTTAATAGTTTTTATATTTAACTCAAAGATTACTTGACTATATATATTTTTTACAACACAAGAAGAGAATTTTTTTTGTGTGCACTTATAGTTACAATTGGACCCAATTTTCACTATATAAAGAAAACCATGCCTTCAAAATGTTGATCAGCCTTTCATATTAAATATGGCCGAAGATACTGATAGGATTTTAGTGCAGTAGAAATTTGTTTTAAATTGAACTTTATTTATTTACATATCAGAGGAAATGTGAATTTATTGTAGTATTTAACTTGATGTTTTAATGGTAGATACATTAATTTTTTTAATAGTTTAAAAAAATTAATGTATATTATTTGTGTAAAAATGTAGTTAGATATTTCCTAACAGACTCTTCCAAGGTATTTAATGTAAAGGAATATCTGTTAATTATTTTTTTTTATAATCTCTAGAGCTAATCTTTAATATGCTATTCAGTGCTACAAATGAAATTAAAATTTCCTTTTTGTTATCCATCAGGTGATTTAAAAAATCGTTTAGAAATGGTATTTGGTATACCAGTGTGTCAGCAACAGATATCAGGACTGGGTGGGTCAAAGGCTACGTCCACAGCACTACTTTCAAGTTTAGGTCTAGCCAGAAATGCCGTACTTCGGTTAAAAGCTGCAGATGGATTGATGGCTGATGAAGAGTGAGTATTTTCAAATATGTTACAAGCATATTTACTGTGAACACAAAAGGAAAAACTTACTGCTATATTACCAATACTCAAAGGTATGATCTAGATTGACAGTTGGCTTCTTAACCATTAACAGGCTAAAATTTAAAGAAATTGATTACAATTCACAAAATTATATTCTAATGTAAACACTTACCTTATTATTTATACATATTAATAGATTAGACTTGCCTTTAAATAAATATAGTTTAATAATAAACCTATATATATTTTACAAGCGAATGCATTTGTTGTATTTATTGTAACCGGTATAATATTTATTTGAAATATGTGTACTAGGGTAGCAGAAAGACTGACAACTACATATGTTCTACATGTGAAACATGAAGATAGAGATTACACGCTCAAATACCCAGGAACCAAAACTGTGCAAGAGGTTAAAAATGATCTCTTCTCGCTGACAGATATACCTGTTAGACATCAGGTCTGTACAACATTTATTATCTAGACTTTGGACAGTAGACTTTCGAATAGGCTGAGCTCTGCAGCATATGCAGTAAAGAAAATCCGACAGTTTACTGATGAGGACACGGCTAAAATTGTGTACCATAGCTACTTTCATAGCGTTATGTCGTACGGCATTTTACTGTGGGGTGCTGCTGCAGAGGTTCAATCCATATTTGTGCTGCAGAAGCGGGCTGTTCGGGGTATTTGTTGTGTTTCTCCGAGGGAGTCGGTACGGAATAAGTTTAAGGAATTAAATATTATGACACTATCTGGTCAATATATTCTTGAAGCCTTGTTGTATGTCCAAAAAAATATAAACGATTTTAAAACAAATGGTGACTTTCACCAGTATAATACGCGAAATAGAACTAATTTGAGTGTACGACCAACCAGGCTCCAAAAGATAAACCACTCCTTATATGGAAATTGTATTCGTTTTTACAACAAGCTCCCAAGCGAAATTAGAGAATTATCACTAAATAAATTCAAAGCCCTCGTTAAACGAAAATTAATCAACAAAGCTTTTTATAAATTTGAGGACTACTTAAATGATCCTAATCCTTGGGATTGAATTGCTCCAGTTCAAACAATTTGTATGACAATACTTGGCGATTAAAAAGAGTGGCGGAAAGTTTCTTGCCAGTTCTTCTTACCCGCTCTACGCCCTTGACTTGCGAACTGGTAGTAAATGTAAATTTACGATTAATTTAACTTGACGATTCAAAAGTGTACTTGGTTACCTACTTGAATAAAGATATTTTGAGTTTGAGTTTGAGTGAAAGTCACTATTACATGGTTATTATAGATAACCAGATAATAGTATCTGGTTATAGCCATAGGGCTAGATTATTTGATATACAATTGTAACAAGACTGACAAATTTTATGAGTCACATAATATGTCAATTTATATGACACATACTTGGTATGTTGATATAGATAATTGTACATGATTAGTATACATAAATCAACGGAAAGCTGAAATTGAATGATTGGGTCCAATACCCCAGAAAATTAAATTATGTCACGTATTTTGTACATCCTGTAATGTTCTCTCTATCGTAACACCTAACTAACCGACCTATTAAACCCAATATTTAAAAAAATACTTATCAATATTGGCGTATTTATAGTACGGGAGGTAGCAACGTTTTCGAGAAAGAATTTCAGGTCAGCTGATTTTGTGATATGTCTTCCTTCTTGCACTTCCGGTTAGAGTCTGGGCAATCTGGCTGGCGGTAGCGGTTGCGTTCATTAGTGCGCATCCTATCTGTCCAGTTAATAATCCTGGATTTTAAAAGCATTTTAAGAAGCGTAATTTTTAATTTTTCGTTTTTAAATACGTCTACCTGACATACTTTTTTATTGCCAGACATTTTTCACGTTGCTAACTATGTGCCAGACGCGATTTTAAGTTTTATTTTTATAAAAATTTCAAAGCATTTTAGAATGTCTGTAATTTTAATATTATGTTATTTAAATATAAGAAAAACTGAAAATGAATTTGCCAGACATTAATTCGGTTGTTAAGTCTTGAATTAAAATGATAAAGTATTGCAGTATGATGAAGCATTGCATTTTAAGAAGCGTAATTTTTGATTTTTCCTTTTTAAATACGTCTACCTGACATACTTTTTTATTGCCAGACATTTTTCACGTTGCTAACTATGTGCCAGACGCGATTTTAAGTTTTATTTTTATAAAAATTTCAAAGCATTTTAGAATGTCTGTAATTTTAATATTATGTTATTTAAATATAAGAAAAACTGAAAATGAATTTGCCAGACATTAATTCGGTTGTTAAGTCTTGAATTAAAATGATAAAGTATTGCAGTATGATGAAGCATTGCATTTTAAGAAGCGTAATTATTGATTTTTTCTTTTTAAATACGTCTACCTGACATACTTTTTTTATTGCCAGACATTTTTCACGTTGCTAACTATGTGCCAGACGCGATTTTTAGTTTTATTTTTATAAAAATTTCAAAGCATTTTAGAATGTCTGTAATTTTAATATTATGTTATTTAAATATAAGAAAAACTGAAAATGAATTTGCCAGACATTAATTCGGTTGTTAAGTCTTGAATTAAAATGATAAAGTATTGCAGTATGATGAAGCATTGCATTTTAAGAAGCGTAATTTTTGATTTTCCTTTTTAAATACGTCTACCTGACATACTTTTTTATTGCCAGACATTTTTCACGTTGCTAACTATGTGCCAGACGCGATTTTTAGTTTTATTTTTATAAAAATTTCAAAGCATTTTAGAATGTCTGTAATTTTAATATTATGTTATTTAAATATAAGAAAAACTGAAAATGAATTTGCCAGACATTAATTCGATTGTTAAGCCTTGAATTAAAATGATAAAGTATTGCAGTATGATGAAGCATTGCATTTTAAGAAGCGTAATTTTTAATTTTTCCTTTTAAATACGTCTACCTGACATACTTTTTTTATTGCCAGACATTTTTCCCATTGCTAACTATGTGCCAGACGCGATTTTTAGTTTTATTTTTATAAAAATTTCAAAGCATTTTAGAATGTCTGTAATTTTAATATTATGTTATTTAAATATAAGAAAAACTGAAAATGAAAAATGTCTGGCAATAAAAAAAGTATGTCAGGTAGACGTATTTAAAAAGGAAAAATCAAAAATTACGCTTCTTAAAATGCAATGCTTCATCATACTGCAATACTTTATCATTTTAATTCAAGACTTAACAACCGAATTAATGTCTGGCAAATTCATTTTCAGTTTTTCTTACATTTAAATAACATAATATTAAAATTACAGACATTCTAAAATGCTTTGAAATTTTTATAAAAAAAAACTAAAAATCGCGTCTGGCACATAGTTAGCAATGGGAAAAATGTCTGGCAATAAAAAAGTATGTCAGGTAGACGTATTTAAAAAGGAAAAATTAAAAATTACGCTTCTTAAAATGCAATGCTTCATCATACTGCAATACTTTATCATTTTAATTCAAGGCTTAACAATCGAATTAATGTCTGGCAAATTCATTTTCAGTTTTTCTTATATTTAAATAACATAATATTAAAATTACAGACATTCTAAAATGCTTTGAAATTTTTATAAAAATAAAACTTAAAATCGCGTCTGGCACATAGTTAGCAACGTGAAAAATGTCTGGCAATAAAAAAGTATGTCAGGTAGACGTATTTAAAAAGGAAAAATCAAAAATTACGCTTCTTAAAATGCAATGCTTCATCATACTGCAATACTTTATCATTTTAATTCAAGACTTAACAACCGAATTAATGTCTGGCAAATTCATTTTCAGTTTTTCTTATATTTAAATAACATAATATTAAAATTACAGACATTCTAAAATGCTTTGAAATTTTTATAAAAATAAAACTTAAAATCGCGTCTGGCACATAGTTAGCAACGTGAAAAATGTCTGGCAATAAAAAAAGTATGTCAGGTAGACGTATTTAAAAACGAAAAATTAAAAATTACGCTTCTTAAAATGCTTTTAAAATCCAGGATTATTACCTGGACAGATAGGATGCGCACTAATGAACGCAACCGCTACCGCCAGCCAGATTGCCCAGACTCTACCCGGAAGTGCAAGAAGGAAGACATATCACAAAATCAGCTGACCTAAAATTCTTTTTTTTCAAACGTTGCTACCTCCCGTACTATTAGTTCGAAATTGGAACAACATTGCATTTTTTTATATAATATTTATATATAATATTACAATAAACAAATATTTAAAATTTTCTTAACTTACAAAGTAATAATGATCAAAAATTTATACAAATTTTAAACGTTTTGTCTCTGTGACAGTACCTTTAAGGCTGGCAGAATTTCCTCGCTGTATTAATTAATAATAAATTTTCGGCAGTTACCTACTTCGTCTCATATACAAAATAATGTTTTGAATAAATATCAACAAGTATGTGCCATATAAATTGAAATATATGATTCATAATATTTGTCACTCTTGTTATTATATAGTATTAATTGTGTTATCTTTGTAAAAGAAGCACTGCTGGTGAGCCGTAAAAACTAAAACTATTTTTTTTACCCTTCTACCCTCGCAAGTAGTAGGGTAGAAGAAACTTTGCTATGTAATGTTGCATATACAAAATGTATGATTAATATGTTTTAACTTTGTTTTGCATTCAGCATAATATGAATAACATTTAAGATTATTGTTTATCAATTACACATTATTATACTCCAAAACGGCTAGACCGGTATTAATGAATTTATGTGTTCTAGTGGATTTGATAGATGGTTTAGATTTACAGTTAGAAAGGCAGGCAACGGACTCGTGAGTGCAGTTTTTGCACTCTGGCAATATGAGTGCCTATCGACGGCGGTATAACATCAGATGAGCCTCCTGCCCGTTTGCCCCCCTGTTATAAAAAAAAAAGTTTTTTAAATTTAAAACGTTTATAAAGGACAACGTCTATTCGTCCGCTCCTTCTGTGTATAATAAAATAATATTCAGATTTAGTATAAAATTGATATATTGACAGGTATGGACAGGATGGCCAAATGTAACGGGCTTAGACGACACAGTGCTAGCGATGGTTGGGTTAAATCTACCTCTACATGAACTAACCGTTCGTGGAGCTCCGAAACAGAGGGAATATAAGAGGGTAAGTTTCTGTTTTTGTAATGACGTATTTAGTCTGACCTACGTCAAAAATGTATTGGATTTTGAGACACGGGAGTCGGGTAGGCTACATTAAATAAATTGTTTAATGATAAATTAATACACATATTGTTTGTTTTAAACTATACAGTATACATATATTGTTTTAATTTAATATTTATTTAACACAAAACTTGTTTTAAATAAATTTTGCACAAAAATGTTTAATTCTAAACATTTTTGTGCAATAGTTACTCATTTGACTCGTTCGGTTGTTTTAGAATTGACTCGAACAACTGCCCGAAGTGGGATGGTCGAGTCGGAGTAGGGAATAGATTTTAAAAGAGTTTGTAACACATGCGCACGGGCAATTCTTTTGTTCAAATTTGAAGTTATAGAGTTAACGTAAAATCAGTGAAGTGAATTAGTGAATCAAGTCATTGGAGTGTTTAATTTCCTACCCTAAGAACTAGATCAACTAGCCCTTACAATATTAACAATTAAATAGGATTTGTGGAATAATGTTGACGTATATTCTATGAAAAATTACAGATAATTGTAGATAGTTCAGACAGTGAAAACAGTTCCGTGGAAGAAGTCGAGGATGCCGATGCATTCCCTGCTGAAGATGAGATGTTCGTCGATGTTCCTTCAGATCGACTTCAGCCTTTGAGTAAGATTTGTGCTTCATTACCCGTAGTTCCTGAGATATTTCCCACTCAACAAGCTATCAAAAGAAATCGTGTTACTAACTGATAAGCTTTAGATTGAAAGAATGTGCTGAGTTTCTTGCCCGTTCTTCTCAGAACAAGGCCTCCTGGTAGGTTTGCGAACGGATGGCGTAGTCTTGCTCTTTCGCGAATTTTGTAAACGTTTTTGACATTCATATGCGCTAAGACGCATCTAAACTGAATAAACGTATTTTGATTTTTGATATCGATAATAAACCATGTCTTGCAACGCAGTTCTACCGTTTTTTTTTTAATAGAATAAGGAGGCAAACGGGCAGGAGGATCACCTGATGTTAAGTGATACCGCCGCCTATCGACACGCTATGCCAGAGGGGTCGCGAATGCGTTGCCGGCCTTTATAATATATACCGTAAAAAGTTGTGTGATCCATGTAACACCAAGTCGTTTAATTTATTCAGGATCTATCCCTACTAAAGGAACCTTCTGCGTTACGTAATTAGCTAACCTAACGACATCTTATAGTGACCATATTACAAAACTTATATGTTTTAAATTAATATTTTGATACATTGATTTGGCAATGGGGGTTGAAAATGGCTCTAACTGCTTCGAGAAAAGGATGGTACGGCTGTTTCGTTTTTTTCTCCACTTTTTCATTAGTGAGGATATCTTGGCGACTATTTTTAATTAAATAAATAAAATATGATTATTATGGAACATAACATACAGATTACAGGTATCACTTATTCCACGTCATTAAATTATTAATCCCTACTCATCGGCAAAGAAAAGTATGTGGCACTGTACACGACCTCCAACGGAGTGAATGCCTCCAAATTCTTCCACTTGTCTCTCATCCTCGCCACCTTTTTCCAATCCTTCCCGCTATCCCATAGATATGTATATAAAATTCTCGTGTCGCGGTGTTTGTAGTTAAACTCCTCCGAAACGGCTTGAGCGATTCTCATGAAATTTTGTGTGCATATTGGGTATGTCCGAGTCGTACAATATCTATTTTTCATCCCCCTAAATGTTAAGGGTAGTCCACCCCTAATTTTTTTTTATTAGATACAAATTTTATTCTTATTTTTTTATGATACAGCATTAAAAAATACATACAACCCCTAATTTTCACCCCTCTACGATCAACCACTATTTTTTATTATAAATGATATATATGGCAAAACGACGTTTGCCGGATTAGCTAGTAAGGAATATAAATATAATATTAATGTATTTTTAAAATGAATAAGTTTTTTCTAACTTTCAAAACTTCTGGTAAGAAAATAGAAACTTCTTTTCTAAAAAAAAAAATTTTCAAACAGCGGCCGAATCCACTTTTTCAACGTCAAATCTTATACTGTCAATTTGTTTTACTACGCAATTTATTATATTTCTATTACATTATTTTTATAACATCGAAATCATCAAAAATGAGCTGCCATGATCTTAATCCTAATGAAAATCAAAACGCAACCGAGAACAAACAAGAACAAGATAATAAAGGCGACGGTGATAAACAGACTGAACAAGGGCCCACTACACCCAAGCTCAAAAGAAAACGAAAACGTATCATCTATATAAAAACACGAACGATCATTCCACGAAAATCAAAAACCAAAGCGTTAATATTAATAAAATCATTTATAAAGGCTAAATCTAAGCTGCATACCAAAAATAATTTGGCCCCCTTGCGAATACATTCCCCTCTACCAACGCAAGCTGAAACGAATTGAAGTTTGTTTATTATGTCATCTTCAAAAAGCCCGTAGAAACAGATGTTCGCGTCTTATGGTCACTGGAGATATCGCTGATATTGACGTGTTTCTTTATATAAAATGTGTCAACCAAGCCGGCGGGTTTTCGTCACAAAAAGCGACTACAGCTCTCGGATAAGTCAATGAATGCGTTGCCTATTTTAAAGTTATTATTGGGAAGATCTCCATTGGAAGTTGGGCTAAGGGTTTTGATTTTTGGTGGACCAGTTTTGTGATATTTTTGTTTTGTTACTTACCGTTAATATCGATATTTAATGCTTTATTTTAGATGCTAATTAGAGTAATATATAAATCTAATTTTCTATTTCTTTCAATAGTTTGTACACAGAAACCGTTAAATTAAACATTTTTAGTGTATTAGACAAAAATTTGCAATTAGTTACGCTGGCCATAGACGGACCGCATGTTGCAGCCGATACCGACTGCTATAAGCGGTCGCCGCACGGCGAACTGCAGTTTCCATACTAAATTCATATCCGCAATACACGGACCGCTCGAGCAGTTCCTGAGCGGTCAGAGCAGTCGCTCTGCGGTCGACTGCTTAGAGCTGCCGGACCCACCATACACGGACCGCTACAAGCGGTTGCTGCCGACCGCGCGCCACTCCCTCAAATAAAATGAAATACTAATTCATCAAATGAAACCACGGACATTCTAAAGTAGTTGAAAAACTTTTTAGTGTCTTCTCTCAGCTGGGGATACAAAGTATGAAATATTCCATGCTGTTCTCTTGATTGTAGTATTGGACGCACCCACACACTACGGTGTCTTCTACGCCTACGTTTGCTTAATAATAGTACAAGTAGCAGTGTTTCCTCATCGAATTCCATTTTGTAAATGAACTCGCATAAACTCGCATAAGTATTATTTTGCGGTCGAACACAACTGCTCCAAGCAGTCGTAGGCGACTGCATTATGCGGTCCGTCTATGGCCAGCTTAAGAGGAGTTGTTCGGATTCATTCAGCTGAGTTTCGTCATCGGACGTCGAGGCAGAATATACAAAATACCATCTGTGGCACCTCGACGTCCGTCGTTTCACTTCTGAGTGTTTCTTAAGTGAAGTATTTCCGAACCAATTTGACTAAAGCGGGCCGCTTTAGGGTCCTTCAAGAAAAGAGATTACCAAATTCTTAAAAGGCCAGCAAAACGCGCTTGCGGGCCTCCTGGCAATGAGTATCCATGGGGGGCCTCCTGGCAATGAGTATCCATGGGGGGCCTCCTGGCAATGAGTATCCATGGGCGGCGGTATCACTTAACGTACGATGAGCCTCCTGTTACATAAAAATATAATAAAAATAAATGGGGTTTAAAAGTTTTTGCGTTAAACGAAAGGGCATCTATCGATCGAAAGTTGGAATTATAAGTAAAACTACGTTATAACCTATTTCATATTATATTAGGTCCTTACATATGAAATTGGCGTTTTGTATGGGAGGAACAAAAAGTCGAATATTTTTAAATATAATATATTTAATTAATCAAAGTATGAACCATTGTTTTCTATGCACTTTTGCCATCTCATAGGTCCCTTTACTAAAAAAACCAGTCGGACGGGCATCAATAAAACCTGTGAAGGTGATTTGGACTGCCCCATCAGAGTTAAATTTTTTCCCTTGCAAGAAGTTGTCCAAATTTCGAAAAAAATGGTAATCTGTTGGAGCAAGGTCCGGGGAGTACGGAGGATGACTTAGACATTCCAATTGAAGCTCTTCTAATTTGGTAGCCGTCTGTTGTGCAGTGTGTGGTCTAGCGTTGTCGTGAAGTAGCAGTGGCGTGGAGCGATTGACCAGCCTAGGTTGTCTAGTCGCTAGCTTTTCCATCATGGTTTGCAATTGCTGACAATAGACATCAGCAGTAATAGTCTGGCCAGATTTGAGAAATATGCAATGAACAATACCGGCACTAGTCCACCAAACGCTTACAAGTAACTTTTTTGGGGTTAATTTTCGCTTGGGGCAGGATTTGGCTGGCTGGCCAGGATCCAACCATTGCGCTGAGCGCATTCGATTATCGTAAAGAATCCATTTTTCATCACAGGTAATGATTCGGTTTAAAATACCTTCATTATTTTGCCGGTTCAGTAATGTAACGCAGCAGTCGACGCGCGTTTGCCGGTTTGCTTCAGTCAATTCGTTATATATATAATACCCATCTTTCAAGCTTTTTAATCTTCCCAATTTGCTTCAAGTGAATTAAAACAGTTTTATCACTAACTAACCGCAGCCTGCAGCTAACTCGGACGTGGTTTGCGATGGATCCGCTTCCACAATAGCCTTCAATACTTCATTATCAACTTGGGTCTCAGGCCGTCCACGGGGCTTGTTCTGCAGGTCGAAATTTCCAGAACGAAACGTTGGAACCAAAAACGAACTGTGTTTTCTCTTGAAACATGACAGCCATACACACCATTCACCCTTCGAGTCGTTTCCGCAGCACTAGTGCCACGGCGGAACTCGTACTCGTAAATAATGCGATACTTTAAGATTTCCATTTTGTAAAATGAGTGACGCAAACAGAAAAAAACAGAAGAAAAAAACAAATGAATGACGGTCATCGAAGCACAAATACATGAGCTGTACAAATTTGAATTTGGAATTCCTTACCAAAGAGAAGAACATCGTGATTATAGTGGCCAGTACGAAATACGCCAATTTCATATGTAAGGACCTAATATATACGACCTATATGTACTATTATGTACGTTATTTATTTTTAATGTTGTTAGTCTTTTGAAAACTCGTAGAAATCTCAAGTAAGACATAGTTTCCGTGGTTATAAATTATTTCTATATTGTTTGATTATTTTTCCCCGTGATTTCCTCCAATACCTGCTACTGCACAGTAGAAACATCCCACTTCGAGGAAATTATTTACATAATCGAGATACTATGGCGTAAGACAGCAATTTAAAGTTTTATATATCCTAAAACATGTTATTGTGGCATATCATATATTAAAGTACAGTAAACTCTTTTATAACACGGTACTCTTATAACGCATTTTAATTTTTTTTTTATCGATTTTAATCCCCTTTATCGAGAAGATAAACGTGAATCATTACATAGCGCGTTATGGGGTCATACGAGTGCGTTATTAGAGAATACTTCAACTACGCGTATTCTATAACGCAGATCCAATCAACGGTGTTATAGGAGCGTAAACAGCTATTATTACGTTTTTTTTTAAATCATTTATTCATTTCGGTAACACAATGTACACTTCTGACTGTCAATAAAGAAATCCATATTAAATGCTTCTAATTTTACATTTACTGCCAGTTCTCAAATCAAGGGCGTAGAACGGACGAGAAGAACTGGCAATAAACTCTGCCACTTTTTTTCCGATAGTTATAAAACATTATTATAATTCATCTTTTTAGTGTCCGAGCGTGTCCAAGATGAAGCCCTAGGCTGTATAGAGTTCGCGCAACGGTTCCGAGCTCGGTACGGACCGAATTCGCCTAACTTCTTCGAAGGGACACTGCAGGACGCTATCAAGGAGTCATGTCTCACCCCAGCCAAAGAGGTAATTATATACTTTTTAATTCAAGCAATAATAAACTGGCTTTTCAAGATTGCGCAAGCCGCAATGTTAGGATAGCCTGGTAAAAAAATATTCCTATGAATGAAAGAAAGAAAAAACTTTATTATAAACACAATATACAGGATATTTAGGTATACCTAAGTAAAGTGCTACCCATACTAGGATTCCCTGTGTTGTGGCCAGTCTCTTCCTTTTGACATGTAAACTGTATTTTACTTTATGTTTTCTACGTAAAACAAATGTAGAATTTAACTATTTTTTCACAATAAGAATATTTTCTGTATTAGCATAGGACAGGTTGACAAGATATTGTTTGAGATTTTTAGAAAGTGTATGTAATGTGAGTTTTGAAATGTTAGTGATAATTTTATTTTTAAGGAAGTGGTTAAAGATGAAAGGGCGTGGGAAGGAGAAAAAGCGTTGAGCAAATGATTAGAGTACGTGCTCAATTTATTATAATTTTGAAGTTAATACCCCTGTATTTTGTTGGGGTGCCAATTACCTAGAATATTTACGAAATTCCCTCTGGGCCTAGGTTCCTTCGAAACGATTATATAACTGACTTAAATGTAACTTTTTATTTATGTAATTCTCTTTCTCCAGTAATGTAATTCTTTTCTCTCTCTCCTGGAGAAAGAGAGCCATAGACAAACTCAGTTGGAAAAAGCTGGAAGAGGCTTTTTTTCAAGTGAAGGGGTTCCGGACGACGGTGTTTTTTATGTACGTGCATATGCACGTACGTGATCGTGGGTTGAAGGAAAATGTGAGGAGAGTGGCACTTCTTAAATGCTTTTATGTAAAAGACGAGCTGGAGGCTCACCTGATGTTAAGTGTTACCGCCGCCCATGGACACTCACATTGCCAGGGGGCTCAAAAGTGCCTTGCCGGCCTTTTAAGACCTGTTTAAAGGATTACCTATAAAGAATACAAGTTCCATGAATTAGCTAGATATTTTTTTCAGAGAAAGCTCCTCGCAGTGTATCTGCATCATGAGCATTCGGTCCTGTCGAATGTGTTTTGTACCCAACTTCTCGGCTGTGAAACGGTGCTGCAGACACTTTCGGCAAACTTCATAGTGTACGGCTGGGATCTTACTTACCCGGATAATATGAATTTGTAAGTATATTGAACCATTTTTTATATTTTTTTTTATATAATGGGTATGCAAACATACCTACGAGACGCCAGGGCAGTCACCCGTCCCAAATGAAAATTTTTTTTTTTAAATATATGGATGTCACGAGAATTTGTTAGATAAAACTCTGTAATAAGCAGTACAGAGATGCTTGGTCATGAACAGGGATCTATTCCTCTGTTTTGTCGATTATGAGAAGGCCTTTGACAATGTACGCCATGGTAAATTGATGGAAATACCTAGGCCACTGCCACCCTAGGCTCCAGCCTACTCAGCCTGCTGTTTAATCCGCTGGTCGTAGAACCGTTTCAGGCACTGTTTGTGTTGTGTTGCTCGAAGTCCTGCCGTTCTTCTATTTAAGTTTTTTTCTTTAAGGGTATGCGGTCTCACAGCCGTACCCACTAAACCCCTCCCACCAATAACCACTAGTCGCAGTTGGGGTAACTTGGCATCGCGTTACCATTCTTGGTAGATCAAGAGATAGTTTATTAAATCTAACCAAGCTCCAAAAATAACTTTTTCACAACAATATTTTTCAGATTACTAACGTCAGTGACAAATGCGTTAGACCTGGTGGCGAGTAGGACGATTCGAAGGATTCCAATTGATCGGTTGCCCGCGCTGATTATTATCATGCGCCTGCGCTCCAATACAGAGATATACTCCGTTATCAATGGTATGATTTTGTAATAACGCAATATGGCTTTAATTTTCTTATTTGGTGATTACGTCATCAGTAATTATTTACTTTTTTACACATATTACCCACACATTGTCTATGATTGAAAACGAAATGCATTTTCGAGGATTCCTACCAAAAATTAATACGTTTATGTACTATTATTTTTGAGAGCTTTACTTAGTTTTGCTGACAAAAGGAGTGGGGGGGGGGATAAATTACGGTAAATCTGCTTACGTAAGGGAGCCTTCAAGTATTACGTAACGAATTTTGGGGGGGTCCTTTTATAAAACGATACGATGCGGGGCGGGGATTGAATTACGCGTTATTTTTAATATTATTTTCGACTTTCCAGTATTTTTCACCAAATAATGGTAACTTTTAACTATAAAGAGTCACTAGTTGGTCAAGAAACGTTTTACTATACTTGGGTACAGAAAAACGTTACGGACCGTTACATGGGTGGCGGGGGGACTTCAATAATCTCCAAAAATTGCGTGACGTAATACTTGAACGGCCCCCTATAATTAATTAAGCATATTTTGGTTTGTAGGTAACGTGGGTGTGTCGGAGTTGGTGGGGGGTTTAATGGAGGCGGTGGAAAGGTTCGCTGTTCAAAGGGAAGAAGACGCGAAGGTCGAGAGGGAGAGACTTGCTAGGCAACGTGTCAAGTGGGAGCAAGACGAGGCGTACCAGATGAGTCTTGATGCTGATAGGTATTTATTTTATGACTATATAGGGTTTTAAAGTCAAGGTGGGTTTATAGCGTGAGCGAGTATTTAGACCATAAGTTTAACAATTATAAATAACTTAACTTCTTATTATGACATTTGCATGCCTATTTATATATGGCTGATTGTTCGGATTTTTCTTGTTGTTCGATCTAATTGTCCCACTATCTTGGCAAAAAAACTATTTATTTTAAAAATAATAACTTAAAGACAATTACATCAGCTACCATTACCAATAGATCTCTTTAACTTTAAAATTAATATAAAATACAAAATTAATTAATTCATATCCAAAGAGAATATAAATCAATTGTAAATAAAACATGATTATTAAAATAGAGATGACACCGAGTTGGACAGAGGAATTCTGGAGGACATGGTCAGGATATAGGAGACTTTTGAAAGACAATGGTAGAGGCCAAAGATAGTATGTAAATCTACCAGCTAAACGTAATTTACTGAAATTTTTTTTTTACATTTTTGGTACAGAAACAGAAAACATTAATTATATAATTATGTACATACAGTTATTACACACTAAATAGCATTTGTAAACCAGAAGTCCAATTAGATCTGTACACAGCATTTTAGGGGCATCTTCAGTGCTGGTTTACTAAAAATTAACTATTACATACAGTAAATATATAAATTTAAAATAAAATTGAAAGGTTCACGTAAGGAAACATTAAGTTTTTTACGTGTTTGTTATATTGGGTATGAACCCAAATACGTTAAAAAATTTTCATGATGTTTATTTTTCAAGTTGCGCCTTTAAAAAATTGAAAAGGGGGGTTTTGGGGGGGGGGTTTTTTAAAAAAAAAAACCCTTTTAGGTTGGAAAGGGGGTTTTTGGGGGGGATTTTTAAAAAGAAATAAATTTACTGAGAAAAAATTAAAGAATTTGTCACTGGGGTATACAAACCCGAATTAAACAAACTCACTTTTTTTTTCGCCATGTTGTATATTATATTTCAATCAAGACCCTCTCAAAAGAAATTGAAATTGAATTGATTTGACAGACGAAGACATATTACAAGGAGTCAGATTTCTTTATTTGACTGCATCAACACTTAATACGCTTTTAGGTCTAAAATTACGTTAAGATTGAATTAAAATTCCACAAAAGTTTCCTATTGCATTTCGATTTATGTTTATTTGGGGGGTGTGGTAAAAAGGAAATAATTACTGATGACTAATCTTCAATAGAAAATCAAGCCCCCTGTTACGTAATTAAGCCCCTAACACTTTCCATAAAGTTTAAAAAAAATTGAACAGAGCAAAAGAGGAAGTAAAGAAGCAGTTAGAGCTAGAACGGAATCAAGAGATAGAGCGCGCGGAGTCCGAGCGTCAAATGCAAGAAGCGCACAAGGAGGCGCAAAGGCTCGGTGCGGAGGCGCGGGTGCCTCCCGAGCCAGAGGCAGACGCCGGTGACGTCACGCGCATACGGGTGCGCCTGCCCCCACCCCACCACGAGTGCTTAGAGAGGCGGTTTAGGGCGCAGGACACGCTGGCCGTGAGTCACTCTTGCGTTTAATTCTTTTCTTGTTTCTTTGCTGACTCCATAGTTGTGAAAAATAAACCTTTGGTTATTTATAAAAATACTAGCTGACCCGGCAAACGTTTGTTTTGCCATGTATATTATTTCTAGGAAATATTTTATTAGTTCAAAATAACTATCTACAATTATAAAAAATAGGGGTTGTATGTATTTGTGGATACTGTATCATAAAAAAATAAATACAATGTTTTTTTTTTTTTTTTTTTTTTCAAAAAAAAATTACGGTGGACACCCCCTATCACTTAGGGGTTTGAAAGATAGTAGCCGATTATAAGGATAAAAAGCTTACTGAATATGCATAAAAAATTTGATAAGAATCGTTTCGGAGGAGTATGGGAACGAACATTGTGACACGATAATATTATATAGAGATGTTTCGATTTTCAGGGGCTGTTAGACTTCTTAGCGTCGAAAGGTTACCCACAAGAGAACTACAAAGTTATTTCTAGCTGGCCTAGAAGAGACGTAAGTTTATTCAGTATTTGTTATCTGACACCTGGTCGAGTTTGCTTTTTATGGAACAGGAGGCAAATGAGCAGGCGGGTCACTTTAAGTTAAGTGTTTATGCGCCCATGGACACCAGGTCTGCAATTGCGTCGTCGGTCTTTTGGTGCCTTCCAAGCTTTGTACTTTACACCGTTCGTACCGGCGAATCATTGTTTTGATGGGCCGGTATCATTTTTAATATAAAATACTTCACCAGACTAAGCGTGATTCCATTTTTCGATTCCTCAAACATATTTTAATAACTTTATTCATGGCAGAAATAAGTTGTGACAAAATTCTTCTATCGCTAGTCTCCACACTAGGTAACAATTATTCCGTTGTACAAGATGCTTGTTTAAAACAGTTTTTTAACGTAAAAGTAGTTTTAGTTTTACAACTAATCAAACACAAGTCATAAAAGACATTAATTATGCGTGAATGTTGTGTGTGTGTGCGTATGTATTTAAGAGTAGCTAAGAGTTGTTATAAAAGAGTGTTGTGTGTGTGGTAGATTTTGAAGCCCAAACAAGTAGCTATTTATGCAGCCTCGCGATTTAATCGCTATTCAAAACGGAGCGTATTATAATTTAATTAATTAATACTCAATTTATCATTCAGCTGACCGCGGAATCTCAGAGCAGTACACTGAAGGCACTCAATCTATATCCACAAGAAACCATCGTTCTGGAGGAGCGGTGAAGCGCGCTAGTTTTTTGCAACTACCCACCATTTGTCATACGGTTTTTTACCTAAACGGGGATTTCCTCTTAACTTTGCCGTTTTTAATTTAATTGGAATTGTGGGTTCATTGAGAACATTTCTTTGTATTTATTTTTATATCGGTCCAGCCACGTTTCGAAGTATGAACCAGTTCTTCTGACGATTCTAAGCAAAATTATCCACAAATTGGAAATTTTTGCACAGAATTTAAGTCATAAGCATAAGATTGGCGGATTTGCTTCTTTTTTTTTAATTCGTCTAAGGAATCGTCCCCATAACAGTGTCTATGTATGACGTAATTGAAATCAGTGAACTTAAAGAGAAGCGAAAAGTTTGCGTGTACCTCAATGAAATATTAGCATTGTCTAATTGCAACATGTTACAATAATAATTCTTAATTTGTATAAATTGCATTATGTTTATTAAAGATTTTAAGATGGATCGTTGTATTTCTTTATACCCCTTTAAACTATTAATCACCAATTAAATGCTTACGGCACTTGTTTTAATTAATTACAAGAAGTGAGACCAGATTAAGAACTGCGCTATTTTCTTTCTACCGTATTCCTTCCCAGCTTTTCTAGAACTCACTTTCCGAACCGGTGATTAATAAAAGATTAATCTAAAGGTGCTTTAAAATAGGTATAATTTCTCTAAATTCTATTTGAATATACAATATTTAGCTAAAAAAAGGATATGCATATTAACTTGAGTATCATACATACGTTGAAAATATTTGAATAACATTACTAAACGATTCACGGAGATATGTAAGCAACAACTTTATTTATTTAAAAAAGGTTTAACAACGAGCATTACACCTAGGAACACAAAAATAACAATAAAAACTGATTGTACATCCTTTAACAGGCAAACAACATGCTTTATACTTAACAATAATGATAAAAGCCTCTTATATCAGATAATTTAAGATAACTTAAATTTTCAAAAATTCAAGTGTATACAAGGTAAGCCATTTCTGCAATAAATTTATTAGTTAAATATATTTATTATTTTTGCTAACTATAAACACAATATTCTCAATAACCAATACAGTAAGAGCAAGAATATTCCCAATACCAAGCAGAATAAGCGCAGTAGAGAACTCTTGTATGTTGACTGAAAAAGAGCGTGTGCCCGGTGTACGTACACAGGGAGGCTTCGCTTCGTCCCATATAGCCTTCAATCTGCTCATCACTCCAGTTTCCAACATTTTCCTTATTCTGAAACGGGTAAGAAATGCCTTTGAAAAAAGAGTGGCCTCACAAACCCTGACCTCAAGTATGTATTTCCTGATTCAGCCTTCTTTGCCTGACAAACGCCGTCGACTTTTTGGGTCTAAGGCATGCCGGTTTCCCCACAATGTTTTTTCTGTGCTCTTTGGAATTCTGGCTGAGCATGAGGCTGATAACCCACTTACCGATTAGATAGGCAAATGCGCTAGTGGTATATTTAAAAAAATACAGTTAATATAATACAAAACTCGCCATAAAGGTAACTGCCGCAGTCCCCGCATCCTTTTAGTCCATTTTTAGATTTTTTAATAACTTGATTCTTTTTGAACAATATAACTAACATGGTTCATTACCCAAGTCTAACGTGTTCCTTATAAGGTGATCGCTTTTGAAGTATAGCCCCCATCTTTTGCGGAGGTATCATATAAACTTCTTGGACCTCACAAATCTCGGATTCCGTAAACGACCACCGCATTATGGGGTACGCAATAATCGTATCGACGTGGAAAGCAAAGCCTCCAGACTTAACTAGTTCCATGCCTTTTATGGGTGGATAAAAATTGTTTTCTCTTGCCGTCACTACTTTCTCACGATACAGAGCTTTTGCTACGGGATCGGTTGTGCGCTAAAATAATAGTAATTAAATTTGTGGTAAATATGTAACTTTGAGATTTTTGTCGCCATTTGGAAAATGTATGAAAAGACATTATTATCAACTAACTGTTGTACGTTACTAATTATATATATAGCTAGCTGACCCGACCGTCATTGTCACATACACAAGTCTTAAGAACAAAATCTTAAACTATTCTCGAATGCACTTGAACACACAATTTTTTTTATCAAAATCGGTAAAGCCATTTAGGAGTTTAATTTCAAACACACGCAGAGAAGTTTAATATAAACATACTAGCGGATACGACAGACGTTGTCTTGTACATACATGTTACACATACAAGATATCTAATAATGTAAATCATTCTCGACTCCACTTGAACATACAAAAAATTTCATCAAAATCTGTCCAGCCGTTTAGGAGTTTAATTACGAACACATGCACAGAAGATTTATATATATATACCAGCTGTTTTTTTGCTTTTATAGATAAATCACCTAGATACCGATTGCATCGCCATCTGTTGGGCTGATTTGTGAATCTAATCTAAAACATCCAGGGTGCCACCCAAACGCATACAAAAATATTCATTCAAATCGGTCCAGCCGTTTAAAAGGAGTTCAGTGACATACACACGTACAGTAAGAATTATATATAGATACATATATCTAAAGATAATAAGGTAGAAGAGAAGCCCAGAGAATGAGTCTAAATAAAGTTAAAATTCCTAGATTTCTATTAACCTTGAGATAATCTCTATTGTAGACCACATCTTCCACACCTATCTTCAGGTTGCTGTTTAATAGTTCCGTTAAAGTACGAATTGTTTTAGGAGGTTCACGCAATAAAGTTGAAACAAGCATTGCATTGTAGTACTGATACAATGTCAACGTGAACATAAAGGTTATAAAAATCGTAATCTTCACCGCTGTTGATCCTCTATGTATTGACATTCCTGAAACAGTTGAATGTATAAAATATGTTATAGCCGAGAAAAGCTTAGTTCCATTGTCAAACCTGAGTGCGTTCCGGCAATTAATAAAAAATAAAATCGTTAAGCTAAGAATATTGGTCTAATGATAAGAAAAAGTCTACGGCGTCAGAAAGCTGAACACCTACTTGCCGATTAGACAAATGCAAATGATTACGAAACAGAAAAAGAAATCTGAGGCTCAGACCTAAAACGGCTCCACTGCCATTTTTTCGTAATAATAAGCATGTCGTTTGGTGAAGTAATGTAGTATAGCTCGAAGGTCTATCGGTAATTCTTCCTTTCTTCTTATAATAAAAATTAGCCGCAGATATGTAACTCAATGCTACAACTTCTCACGTCCTTTGACGCGTGCAGTTCTGTTTCATATACAGTCGACTCTCGATAATTTGGACCAGAACCAGAGATAAATTTGTCAATATCAAGAGTTCAAAATAACCACGAGGGGGAGGGGGACTCGAATAATAAGAGTTTGATCAAATTCTGATTTATTATTATTTATTAACAATTAAAAACAATCATTCACAATTTTTTTCGAAAACAAGTCGGTAATCTTTTTTTGAGTGACTTCATCATTGTCCAGAATTTAAAAAAACAATTGACAACTCTGTACATGATAAACATTTTAAATTATATCACTTATAGGGAAGCCCTCCAATTCTCGCATATTGGTGAGCAAGTTACTATGCCTTCAACTTCAAATTACCGCGGAGACCAATTAGCATTGATTTTATTCAATTTATCGAGGATTTTCAAGGACCGGAAAACATTATCAAATTATTCAGAATAGACTGTACATGACATAATATTTTAATTTGTAACTTACAGTATTTATATTGCAACTTATCAAGTACCTTGCTGTCCTAAAGCACTAAAAACAAATAAAGCCGTGAGCGATGGTGTAGTATCCTCCGAACCTCCTAGCCTTAAAAATGTGTTTACTTTAAGGAGACTATAGAGAAAAGCCCCAATAAATAGCAATAGTCCAACCGTGCTATACCAGACCGCGTTAACAAGAGGTCGTGCGTAAATCGCAAAACTACCACCCGGATGCTTAGGGTGGCGGAAAATGAAGCAAATTCTGAAAATGAATATGGGGTAAATTATAGTTTTAGTATTTACTGTTAATTTTACAAAGGGTATTACCTGCTTCCCCAAGTTTCAGCAACATAGTCAATAACTTCACATCTATCCTTTCTAAAGAAAACAGAAGTGCCTCCAATATCAGACTCCTTCCTCTGTAAAGCACCTACTAACCCATCGAAGCTACCATTGCGCAAGTATCCCCAAGACGCTGTGCGTTGAAGATTATACCTAAGAGTAGTGTAACATAGTGAGTTGAGTAATTTAACACTAAAGAGGCATCAGAAATTGCACATTTTGCCTTGCCGCAGACGCTATTTCCATACGATTTCGACTTAGGGTCCTTCAAGAAAAGATCGTACCAAATCTTAAAAGGCACGCACTCGCGAGCGTTCTTGGCCATTGCCTCCTATTGTCCACGTTTAGCGGTATAACTTAACATCAGGAGAGCCCCGTCCTTTAAAAAAAGTATTCAATATTTTTTAAATATTAACTTACGTAAAATTGTACATATCTCGTAAATACATGATGAGCGTAAAAAACTTTAGCTTATGTAGCGAGTCGATTTGAGATTTCTTGTGTAGATTTAGAAAATGATTAAACGTTATATTGCGTATAGGGTCCGGATATACAACAGTTATTTGCAGCCTAACTCCTGTCAACTGTTTGTTGCGTTTGGTCAATAAAAATAAGTTTCCATACCAATATCCGATTTCACTGAGAATAAAATTGTCCTTGCGGTTGTATCTTTTATTGTATAAGTCATATATTTTGTAATAACCACTTCTGTTGCATAATACATTAACATCGGAAGTAAACTCAATAGGATATTGAGATAAAATGTCTTTTGTTTTTGAAATATCATCGGATTTCAAAATCCATGAGAGAGGGCTTTGGAATGGCTCATGGAAAGCACTGAAACTTGTTTCCCAAAGGTTACAGCTTGTGTCAACAATCACACCTAACCTTGAATACTGATACAACCAATTATGTGCAGAAATATCATTTATATGAGAAACAGCTACCCGCATGTTATTTTCTATAAACATTTTCTGAGCCTGATGAAAATGCTGCAATTCAAAACAATGAAGAAGAATAACATTTCCTACATTTTTAAACTTGAAAATACTTATAATAACTGATAGGTCAGTTAAAGATATCCAATAAGTTATGTTGGCCATAAAATGCATGTCTGTTTTGTATTAAAATAACCGATTGACTAGAAAAATTTATTTCAAAATTATAAGAATCACTGACAAGAAAATTACATGTATTACTGTCAGCAGACATTATATATGCATACTCTAATGCAGATTCAAATTAAGGGTAATTCTATTTGGAAATAGCATTTTAAATAAATTAGAACATATAAGTGGAAAAGACATCTTGAAAAGGAAATTCAGCTTTATCTGGAACCAAAAGATCAGATAAATAACACACTGTACCAGCAATGCCTTCATATAAGCTTTCAGGATTATCTGGCAATCTTGCATCTCTCAAAAATTCTTCTGTATTTATAAAACTAGCAAAAGAAGTAGCCCTATATAGATATTTGTCATCACCAGTTAGTCGGTATAATAACAAAAACACCATTCCATTTCCAGCAACACCATGACATATTCCAGGGCCCTTGCGAAGAAGTCCTTTTTGCCAAACAACATCAGCTGCTCTCTTGCAAGCATTTAGATACTTTTGATCCTTGTACACTAAATACGCTTTCGCCATGAGATACACTGTGCCTGGTGCTCCATGACACCAATGTATGAGTTTATGTTCAGCCATTCCAATTTCTTCTATACAACATGGCCAGTTACCTTCTGTTGTTTGTAATGATAATATAAAGTCTATTGAAGCTTTTATATCTTGAGCAGCAGATTTATCATGTTCCAAGTAACCAGGAACAGTCAACAACATTTGTAAGATAAAACTAATGCCATGAGCTGCTCCTAAATATTGTGTATTATAATAATGATACATCAAAGGACATGGACTTTCATGATTTTTAGAATACTCTTTGCCTGAAGCTACCATAACATTACAGATTTTGTAAAGCTCATTATTTGTAAACACAGGAATTTTCAATTCTCGACTAATCCATAGAGCACCTGCTAAATATCCAGCTCTACCAACAAAAAATTCATCACCGCCACATTTCAAAAAATTTTTACTCAAATACAAGTTAAAGAGGGATTTGAATTTTTTAAGATATTCTTTAAATAAATCATCTCCTGTCTCTTTTTTAATTATAGTAGCCAAGGCGTAAGAACCAGCGTCACCGAGTAAAAATGATGTTTTATCGCCAGCTGATGTCTCCAAAGCTGGTTGCAGATATTCTAGGCTCTTCTCTAAGAAATATACTTTTTTGTCAGACAGTAACGGATTTCGTGACAAATAATAAAACATGTATGAAACACCGGTAGTTCCAACGTAAAGTCCTCCGTCAACAGTCCGGGGAGAAGGTTGCATTCTTTTAGTAATAACTCCTACATTTTCCTCTATATTTTTAATAACTTCGTCTTTGTTTACAAGCTCTAGCCCCGGCTGGTAATCTTCATAAGGATTTGGAAAATGCCGAACCATTTTCAGACCAAAAGATGTTGCAGATACCAAAGTCCTAAATAATCGGGCAGTAAATCTATTTTTTAGAAGCTTATACATACAAAATTAGCGTTACATCGACAGTAAACGAAATAAGTTGATATTTTAAAATTCTTGATTCTTTGCGTTTGTCTTAAAAATTATATTTCGTGCCAAGGAAAAACAAAAACAACAGTTTGATTGTCATAGTTTGATAGTTTTGAGTTTTGACAAACATTGACAACCTTGTTCTCTAACAATTAATTAGTCTGGGACTAAGTTATTACCTTGTATTTGGCCTGGGAAAATACAATCAGTGCGTGTTTTTTTTTTTTTTTTTTTAATATTGGCCCGCACGGTTTTGTGCATTGTGGCCCAGGGTCAAAAACAGGGAAACGGGTAAAAACATAAAATTATCGTCTGGAAAGGAATTTAGGAATAGAAAATAATGAATCTATAAAATAAAAGATCAATTCTTATAAATCTACATAAAAAAGGGTGTAAGAAAACATATTTACATATAATTACGTTCATATTGTCTAAATTTTTATATTATTACTTAAGATAAAAGCTGCTAAAAGTTTATATACATGTGGGTCCAATGTAGAAAGTAAACATGATATGGATGAAGGGGAAAGGAATTGGAAGGAAATGAGACCTTCGAGAAGAGCCGACCGGTCGCGTCGAGGACAAACAAATATGATGTGATTTAAATCACCTACATCATATCCGCAATCGCACGTAGGGCTCTCATTAATATTTAACTTAGTAAGATGAGCTGGGGTGCAGACGTGTCCCAGTCGCATACGAGACAGTACTGTTGTAACTTTTTTACCGAATCTCAGTCTCCAAAACCAGGGCTTACTGGGTATAGAAGGTTGAATAGTACGATAATGGCGACCTTTTGAACTATCTTGAGCCCAGGATTCAGTCCAGGAATTCCTGAGATAAATCCCTGAAAGAGACATCAAGTCATGCGCATAGTTTCTAAAAATGTCTACATCTCCACTCTCCACCGCCTCATTGGCTAAACGATCGGCTTTCTCGTTTCCAGATATTCCACAGTGACCAGGAACCCATGCAAACGATACGTAATAGTTTTCTTTTATACATTTTAATAGCAGGTTTCTAATTTCGGAAATGACAGGGAATTGATAATTTGATCCAAATGGGAACCGGGCTAAGGCATTCAAAGAACTCAGTGAATCTGTAAAAATTACAGTTTTTTGAAGTTTTAGTAGAAGGATGTATTCTATGGCTTTAACAAGGCCAATACATTCGCCAGTGAACACGGAGGATTCAGGAGGGAGTTTAGTTTTTTTGAACAATATTGTAATTAGAGTGCAGTACACCAACACCTACACAGCTATCTTTGGAATGCTTAGATGCATCTGTAAATATTCGATGCCATTGTGGCCACTTGGTGTCAACAATATAGTTAAATGTTAACTTTTGGTTTTGCTCAATTTTCACAAGACCTGTGCTAGTATGTAGGGGAAGGTCGGGACCCTTCGTACGGTTTTCACATTTTATTTTTAATTTTTTTCTTTTTCCATTAATCAATCATCTGCAAGCTTAAATTTATAGTCCTACTATCTGAGATTCATATAAAAAATGACAAATGATTTCATCTTATGGTTCAACCATAATTATGATTTAAACTAAATCTGGGAAACGTACGAATCTGCCCCATTCACGGGGCACCTTCGTACAGTGTTGGAGGTACCTTCGTACGCTGTGGGGTAGTTCCGTACGTGCGATTAAAACGACACGTATAAATCAAAATTCATTTATTAGCAATGAAATTAAACACAAAAATAAAGATTTAACTTCTATTAAACAAAAATAAAATACTTTTCTTATAGTGAACAAAAATTACATAGCTTTTAGCATTAATTAGTTAGGTATCTTAAATTTAGAATCACATTTTTTAATCTTTGGTGCGGATTAGCACTTCTTATTTTCGGGTGTGGCAGTATAAATTCGTGGTTTTCCTGGCCGTCGTCGTCATTTTTTTGTTTTATTACTTCTTACAACATGCGGATAGGGTCGAAACGCTTCTGGTGTCAAAACTGACTTCGAAGGATTATTTGATGGATTGGTAAATTATTCAAAGCATCTGGTTCACAGGCATCAAAATCAACCTTAATAAAGATAATAAAAATAGGTATTAATATATATTTACATAGACGATAGCAATGATAGCAACACAGGACAAAGTTAATGCAAATATTAGCAATTAGCACACTAATACAATCTTTCCTACCTACCAGAGGGTTTAGTCAAGATGCCTTATTATTATTTGTATGTAGCAAGTCGAAAACTTAATTTGTATGAAAATGACAGTTCGTGTCGACAAAATATTTTCATACAAATTTAGTTGTACAATTCGTTCAAATGTGCCCCATCTAGTGCTGTCCGAAAGTACCCCACTAACTGAATAACAACAAAATATAACTTATTTTAATATTAAAAGGAAAACGTCATAAATTAAGTATTGGAGACGTATCTTAAGTATATTTTGCTAGTTACTGATAGAATACTCTACACGAAAACTTATTTTATCTACGGTAACAAGAGCAAAAAACATTGATCAAAAAATTACTTACCGAGCGCGAAAACACGTCCATGCCTGAAGCTTCACTCTCATCGGTGCGAATTTCACCAAACTTCGTTGATGTATAGTTCGTACCTCGACTCATGCACACATACAAAAACAAGACTGTACTTTGTTTCGTTCAAGTTTTATTTTGACTGTATGAATGTGCCCCGCGTACGAAGGGTAACGATCTTCCCCTATATCAGTAGAGATTACAAGGGAATCATAACTATATTTGAACAATGGATTAGAAGTCGCTTGGTGAGTAGGAGCCTCAAAATAAGTAAATCTTCTGTAACTTTCAACCAAACATGGTGGGCGTTTGTTTTTCCAATAACTACAATTGGGGATTAAAGATGCCAGGCAAGTCAGTTTAGGTGTTAGGATATGGTTACTGAATTGGATACAACGGAATAGGAATTTATCTGACAGAAATTGCCGTCGTAAGCTTAATGGAGGCTCTACACACTCGACTCTCATACAGTTGATTGGACTTGACTTCATAGCTCCTAGGACTATTCTCATTGCTTTAGCCTGAATACTATACATTTTTTTAAAACCAGAAATATTTCCTGGTTCCAACAGAAAAGTACCGTAATCCATTACACTTCTGATTATGGCGTTGTAAATCAATTTTAAAGAGTGTGAATGCGCTCCCCACCAGATGCCCGATAAGCATCTAAGAATATTCAAATTACGTTCACATCTTGCAGTTACATATTCACAATGGGGTACACCGGTAAGCTTGGAATCTATAACTACTCCTAAGAATTTGACGTCATTAGTCGAGGGAATCAAAACACTATTGAACTTTACATGGACCGGGGGAGGCCTACGCATTCTGGAAAACAACACAACCCTACTCTTGGATACAGATAAGTCTAAACCATTCGAATTAAGCCATGATTTTAAAAATGAAAGGGAAGATGTTAGAGCTTGGCAATTATTTTCAATCGATTTTCCTGATTTGTATATAAGAAGATCATCTGCATATTGTAATACGTTTGCTGATGCCTGCAATGATGTTTCTAAATCATATGTGTAGATGTTGTAGAGCAAGGGACTGAGCACAGAACCCTGTGGTAATCCTTTCCACACAGTCCGGGATAGTTTGACATCTTCGATAAATAAATTAATGTATCTTTCTCTGAGCATATTGATAATAAAGTTTGACAGAATCGGTGGTACATCTAAGCAAAGCAATTTTCCCCTAAGAACCGATATAAGAACATTGTCATAAGCTGAGCTTATATCTAAGAAAGTAGCTACTATCGACTCGTTGTTTGAAAAAGCTAATCTTATGTCCGTAGTGAATATACCTAAGCTATCCATTGTGCTTCTACTTTTCCTAAAACCGAATTGTGACGTTGCTTATAAATTTTTACTCTCTAAAAACCATTCTAAACGGATTTTAACTAGGTGTTCTGCTGTTTTCATTAAAACAGAAGAAAGGACAATAGGTCTGTAAGAAGAAGGATCATCGGCTGGTTTATTGTCTTTTAAAATAGGGATAATAGATTGAGTGATCCAAGACTTGGGAATGCACCCAGAAATCATAATAGAATTTATAATATTTAAGTACAGCATCAGCACACGGTCCGAAAGGTTTTTCAAAAAAGAATATGGAATCCCATCTTCTCCTGGAGTAGAATCTTTTACGTTATTGAGTACACCTTTAAGTTCGATCAAAGAGAATGGAGCATTTAATCCAGTTTGGTCATCGGAAATGTAAGCAGGAATAGATAATGGAGGAAATGCCTGTTCCGGTACAGAAGGGGGTGCAAGATGATCCATGAATTGATCAGCTAGGGTTAGCGGTAATTTAGAAGAGGGAGAATTATTATATGCAGATCTAAATCTACGAATATTACGCCAGACCTCGGAAGGGCTGACGTCTGGGCTAATGGAGGCACAAAATGATTGCCAACCATCATATCTCTTTTTCTTAAACAATTTTTTAGCACTACGGGCAGATTCTAAATATAACTCGAAATTTTCTTCTGACATCTCCTCACAGTAATTTTTTTCAGCCTGTTTTCTTGTTTTTATTGCAGCTGTACATTCATGATCCCACCAGGGAGGCGAAGGAATTTGCGATCGGAACTTAGTTTTAGTGCAAAAAGATTCATCGGCAGCTTCAATCAAAACCTGAGAAAGAATTTCGGCAGAGATCTGATCACCTTCTTGAGAATAAATACTAGTTTTCTGCTCTACTCGTTGGTTGAATAATTCCCAATCAGCGTTGTTTAATCTGTATTTAAAACGAGGAGAGCGAGTGGTTTTGGTAGGTTTGTGTGAAGGAAAAGTAATTACAAGTGGAAAGTGGTCACTACCATACGAAGATGCAAGAGGGTGCCAGTCCAAAGTTGAAGCTAAATCAGGTGAACATAAAGATAGATCAGGCGCACTTGCACCTTCACTTGGACCAGTAACACGGGTTGGCAGCCCAGTGTTTAAAATACAGATACAATGAGAATCTATAATATCTAATAATTGATCTCCATAATAGTTGGAAGAAGTGCTTCCCCAGGATTGATGTTGGCAATTAAAATCACCTAGGACTAAGAATGGCCTTGGAAGGATGGAAAACAATTGATTAAGATGAGAAAAAAATATTTACATTAGGACGAGAAAAATAAATAGACACTATACAAATTTTATTTACAATAGCAGCAATGACTGATAAGTGATCTCCGAATGAGGGAAGTGGAAATAAGGAATAGGGGAGATTAATTTTAATGACTATGGCAACACCGCCATAGCCGTAAGGGGTCTAGCCAAGATGGCTTAACAGTAGTGTATGTAGAAAGTCGAAAACTAAATTTGTATGAAAATGACAGCTCGTGTCGACAGTCGGTAGCCTAGGCCCTAAAGGCGTGAGTCGGGATACAATAAGCGACGCCATGACAGTGCTACGAAAAAGACACACATTAACGCTTACGCTATTCGGTAGCCAACGGCCAATTAATGTTTCGGCAGTGTAGAAAAAACGGCGTTTCTCCGCCATGTTTTAGCGTGATCTCAAAAGCTGCTGTTTGCAATAATTCAGTACAACTATCGCCATCTTTAATGGCTACCGTTTTAAAAACATGTCATATATTGGACATTTTAACGAAATGGTTTTAATTTGTTATCTGTCTTTTTTAACGTTCTCGTGTAATTATAATAATTTAAACTAGAGTCAATATTTTTTAAGTTAAGAGTTTTAGTTTTTCTATGAATCAATGCGAGGATAACATAATAGACACAGATAAATATGAAAATATCAAGAAAATCAGCAAATTAGTAGAGGTAAATCCTAGTTATATTGGATATCTTTTATTTTTCTTTAATTTGAAAAATACATATACCATTTAATATTGCTTATATTATGTAATGGGGTTAAATATAATGATCACCATAAAATGCTTTGATACCCTTAGTTCTTTTACCAAAAATATATACTTAACACCAGATAAATAACGTCTAAAATTACAATAGTACTAGCTATTTTAGTCACGACTGCACTTCAAATTGTATTCGAACACCAAATGTAGTAAATGATCACCAAATCTTAGGAGCAAATTAATGCGCTATTTCTGCCTAAATAAACCACTATGATTGACATAAAATGTAGGCTTATTACCAAATGAAGCATTATGATGCCATATTAAGTTATGTCTGCGGCTTACGATCCTCTCCCACCATTGCTGCAAATTAACACTTACATTAGTTAATTATCTACATATATGAATACATCATTAGGTAGTAATGCATTTAATTTGGTGCACCTGCGTGTGTTCAGTAGTAATGTCTGTATTGTTTAATAAGTTGTTACATATGCTTATTTTTCTATGTAGACTGCATTATGTTAAGGAAGATATTTGGTGCCTTATTTTAATAAAAATAACCATAACTGAAACATTTTTATTTTGCTACCTGTTTGTTTAATATTCCTAACTATTAGTAGGTATGGGTAATTCATATATGCATTATCTGTATATTCTTGTAAAATAAACTAATATTGTGAACCACTTTAATGGCTTTTCCTACTAAAGAAGACATAGGTAAATTACCAAAAATAAAACTGACAAATACATAACATACAATGTTTATTCATTTCTTACTTAAACAGATTTTGCATTTACATATTAACTAGTAGCAAATCACTGATATAACCAAAAGTTAATTGACATAAATATTAACTTAAAATCAGCATCAAACTTAAATTTATATCTATTATATCTAAGATGTTGGAGCATCAATATGGAATCAAAGGTTGATTAAGGGTTATAATTTCATACCAGACTAAGTTTCTATTTTATATTTTTTATTAATTCCTCTTTTCATTTCATTGAGTAGGTACTTGCTGTTTTTCAATTCTCACTTTCTAAAAGTATAAATATATTATAAACAATCAACTTTTATGACTCTAACTTAAACTGAAATTGTTTGTTGGACATAAACAGAGATAATTCCAACTAGTAGCAAATCACTAATAAAATCTACACTTATATATAAATCTGCTTTCAAATTGACATTAAAAATGTTCAAGCACAAACACCAAACCTAATTAAAGCTTAAATCAAACTCTAATTTCAGTGATCACACTAGTCTACGTTTTTTTTATTTGTTTTTTAATTCCTTGGACTTTATCAACTTCTAGTCAACCTTATTTTCACTTTTTATTTATCAATCCACAGTACTATTTTTTATTGTTTCTTCTAAGCGGTAACAAAATATGTTGCTTCTTCATTTTGTAGATTAGTTGTGAGGTCAAATCCTAAAAATATCAAAGTATGAGTACTACTAATTATTATATATCGCGATTATGCAATTTCAAAATATTGTATTTATTTGTAGCCTTAAATTTCTGAGAAAACATGGAAACAAACCATAATTAATTTAAACATGCAATTAAAATTCATATATTCACTTTGCACCTTCCGTAAATTCCACTTAAATCGAAAATTGTTCCGACCTTGCTGACATTCTAATGTCCCTTTTGTAGCTTCCAATTGCAAATTTACAATAATATTGTAAAGTTTTAACTTTTATTTGTTTATAAAAGTGACATTAGGAATACATTTAATCCAGAGACAATATGACGGAATAAGGTGCTACGAACAGCAGCTCGCATCTACGCTGTCGACTTTGCGGTAATGTATCGACATGTCTCTTGGCTACGAACGAAGCGTTTTCGACAATACAATTACGCAAAAGCGGTAGTGTATGTAGAATACTTTTCGACACCAATACGGCTAGACCCCTGGTCTGTCCTGTCGGAGAATAACATAACCTGGAATTCGAAAAGTCAATTCCGGGCGAAGCCATGTTTCCGACAGAGTTGAGACAAATGGTTCAAATTTATTATGCAAATGGATTAAATCATTTTTATTGCAGATAGCGCTTCTGCAATTCCACTGGATTATTTGTTCGCGTTCGTGACGCATAAGAGGATTTTAATTGAGTTAAGGAAGCAATCGTTTGGCGGCGTTGTTCGGTTACGTTGTTGTCAGAGTTAGAATTGGATTTAATTTCAGTCAAAAGTTGGATTAAATCAGAGATTATGTCATTATTGTTAACGTTACTGTTTATTAAAGCGACCCCGTTAGAAGGAGCTGGAACGTCATAGTCCTTTATCAAATTGAAGTGTTCTGTTTTGTTATACCCCAGTCGTTTTAGTTTGGGGATGTTGGTTTAGCAAATATTGTTTTCTTATAAGATCTACTATACGACGGAATCGAGGGAGAGGGAAGGCGATACATGTGGGACAGGAGAATTAGGAGTATTCTGGATGTTTGAAAACTTAACTATATCAGCAAAAAGATTTAGAAACTGGATCATACACTTTATTTGCTTCTGCATAAGATACACATCTCTGAGCCATATACAATTTAATTTTAGTCTGCCGTTCATATTCTGGACACTTTCTGTTTGTAGCAAAGTGTAGACCAGAACATAGGCAGCAAGTCGCGGCATCATCTTGTATGTTGCATGTGTCCCCAGTATGGTCTTGGCCACACTTGTAACAGCGGGGCCGAGAGTTACAATTAGACTTAGTATGACCAAATCGGCAACAAGAATAGCACTGAATAGTGGGGTATGCGTAAAGTTCCACGGGCAGGGCATTGTAGCAGACAAATACATGTTTAGGAAGGGTTTGACCATCGAAAGTTATTACAATAGTCTGTGATGGCTTCCACTCAGGAGGGCTGCTGTTACGTACTTTATAATTAAGTCGTCTAATTTTTATAATTCCTCCGCTGCCTACAGGCAGAGAGATGTTGTCTAATATCTCTTCGGGAGACCATTCCGCGGGAACGCCTCGCACCAGGCCCATTCGGGTCACATTAAATGAGGGAATAAAAGCTTTGTAATTATTTCTTGCCAGGCAAGGGTTATTAATAAATTCGTTTGCACATTTGTGGTCAGAGAATGATAGGGAAATTCTGTTTCTGCCTATCCTTTTGATGCTACCATTAATTATGTTTTTAAAAGAATTTTTCTTGAGGAAATAACCAAATTGGACGGGATGAAGGGAGGGGATGTCCGTATCTGAAGAAACTTTTTGCGCATGAACTACGAATGGCCCTATGTCATAGGCCTCATAAGACGTTCGGCCTGTAGGATTTTTTATGGACTGAGAAACGTCTGATGGAGGTGATGGGTGCTGTTGGGTATTAACAGTTGCAGTATCTACACGGTCTACTTTGTTCTGAAAACTATCTAGAGCATTAGCGTTCTTAAGCCCAGTACATATTGAGGGAATTTCAATTTCAGGTATTTGACACGAGCAATCAGTGTCCTTTTGTTTGTTCCGACGCGTCGGATCGAATCTTTTTTTCCTTTTGTTGCAGTGTTTGCAGATTTTACCTACTCGCATTCTTTTTCGGTCATTCCGTTGATCCACATCTGTATCTACACTGGACTCGTCCAGTTTAGAAAATCTATTTTCTATTATAATATTACAAGCTACCTCGGGGGCGAGCCCCCGGTATCCGGGGCTCGTCCATTTTTCGCCTGACTCCAGGCCTTGAGGAAAAAGTATACAAACTTACCAGATACTGTAGAATATATACACAAATGAATAAACAAAACTATTAAATTAAACTACTACATACAAATATATACAAACTGATCTTTTATACAAGTTAAATTAAATTTAAAAATTTCACAAGAAAAAACACTCCCGCCACGACCAACGTTTCCCGCGCTTTTTTCTCAGTGCGTGTTTAGTGTTATTATAATCGGCCGAGCTCCTGAGTCCTTACTGGTTTTTAAATTTTTATTTGTCATACTTAATGTGATCTAGTAATTAGCATCTCTACTTGTCTGTGCATATATACCGAGCGCGGTTTCCTAGCAACCGTTTAAATTAAAATGAGCTATAAAACGGACCAAAGCCTTTTGTACGAATTTATTTTTATAACATAAATCGTTTTAAATGGGGCCAAAAAGTTAATAAGTACATTTAGATAATTGTATAAACGTAAATAAACATAAAACCAATGCCAATCACATATAATCGCGGAAATGTGAGTCGTTTGTTACATGAACACCAGGTTTACGTAAGAAAGTAAGTACTTACTAAGTCTATTTAACTTTTCCGTAGGTAAGAAAACTTGCTTTTAGATCAAGAGGAAGGTCTGCACATTCCTTTGATGTAACTGCTCCCAAAGTCGAGCACAGTGACGAAGGAGATGGGCGGTTTCTACAAATTAAGCCTGCGATAGCCGATCCTCGTGCCTCTTTACAACGGTCTAACACTACTCTATCGAGGTAACTAAAAGTAAATTATCAGTATATTTTTGTTAAACATTATGCTTATATTTAACTGTTTTACTACAAAAAAAATATTAGCAGTTCCAATATTAAAATTAGACTCCTGAATTTTTACAGTAATCATTATATTCATAGAGGAGATGGCAATGAGGAAACCATCAATTTGCAGGCGGTGGGTGAAGGAAAGGTGCAACTTTCTAGAACTCAACAGGAAAAAGATCGTCTGCCTGATAGAATAAGTTTAGATAGGTAATATTACTTAATATAATGAGTTATGTATATCTTTTATTTCTTAAAACACATCACTATTACTAATTAAATAAAAAAGCGTAAACTAAAGTCAGATAAATATTGTCTTGGGTTACCTACTCCTGTCTCCTCCTACCTCTACATGAGTGTGAGAAGTGAAGATATAAAATATTAATTTAAAAAAAAATCACCATTATTTATTTTCAGGAGAGGTTTATCATCAATACCACATATAGTAGGGGAACCCGGGCTGAGATTACTGTCACTGCAGCACAATTTAATTAACAGTTTATCTGGCTTAATACCTCTTGATCTCGGGAAATTAGTGTTCTTAGATGTGTATGATAATCAAATTGATAAGATTAACTCATTAGAACGACTTTTTAGTCTAAGGGTGCTTTTAATGGGTAAAAACAGGTAATATTAATCTTATTCCCCCATTTAATGAACAGCTGACACCTACTATACCTGTGATGTATTTTTAGGATCAAAAGAATAGAAGGCTTATCAAACCTTTTGAAACTAGAAGTGTTAGACTTTCACGGTAATAGAATAACGAAAGTCGGGGGGCTATCTAACTTGACCGAACTGAAAGTGCTCAATTTGGCTGGAAACCAAATAAAATTCATTGGGCAGAGCGACCTTCAGGGACTTTTAGCTTTAAGAGAACTGAATCTTAAGAGGAACAGGTTGAAAAAGTTACAAGGATTTCATTTTACGCCGAAACTACAAAAGCTTTATTTAAGTAACAATGATTTGCAAAGGTCAGTAGGTATAAAATTTACTCGTAATTTGGCTAAATTAATAAAAGCTAATATACCAATATTATCTTAAACATATCTACTTAGCGGTTAATCTTGTAGTGTGGAGGACGTCTCTTCACTTGCTGAAGCAACAACGTTGATTGAAGTATCATTGGATAGTAATCCAGTTGCCTTAGGAGGAGACTGTACACCATTTTTAGTATCATACCTTCCGAATTTAGTATCATTATCAAATCTGCACGTTACAGATCAAGTAAGTGATGAAAGCTGTCGTTCAAGGCTTATAAATTTGTTTTATTACAATCACGTTTGAACAGCTTTCATAAGACGTAATTAAAGGTTCGAAGTGCGGCTATGGCATGGCGCAATAACAAAGAGGCTGGTCATGCAGCGTATTGCGCTCTCAGTGGATCAGCTCAACAGGCAGCTCGAAGAGATCAGGTTATCAACAACGCTAGAACCAACTGGGAACTTTTAAGGTATGTCGTCATAAAAATTGTACTACTCGATGACAACAATAATAATCTTTCTATCCACAGGACAGAAAATAAATGCTTCCTGAGCCCAACCAGTCCTGTAAAACATACTGAGTCTGAAAGTGATTTATGTGACGGTAAAACTCCAGATGAAAAACACTCTGTTGAAACTAAAGTAATGCCAGATGTGATAGTGTGTGCGCAACCAGCTAACGAATCTAGGAATATTGCTGATAATAGCAAGACAACACAAAATGATATAAAGGCTAAAGCACCGGCAACCAGGATTCAAAGAAGCAATACTGCTCGAAAGCCTTCAGAAAGGCGAGTAAATTTTTCAGACCGTAGTGCCTCTCAGGACACAGATGCTTCACACTCTACATCCACCAACAGTGACCTACGACTACCGCCAATATTATTGCCAATAATTTCGTCTTTGGAAAATGTTAAACTTGCTGACAGTAACGAACCCATTCTAAAACGGTGGGAGAGCATCTCAAGCGTAGAACCTGTAATTGATTCATCATTCAGTTCACTACCTTCAACATCAACAGACAGTGAAGAAGAAACGCAACAGAGGAGACTAAGGCGGACTCCAACAGTGAAAAGACGAGAAAAATTCAGTTCGATGCGTTCAAAGTCTGTATGTGATCCAGAGAGTAGAAGAATAAAAAATACCAAAAATATAGACAACGACAATGCGAGCAATATATCCAGTAGTACAGCAGTAGGGTCTGTTGCAAGTGAACATAAAATCAAACGACAGGGTTCGTTAAATACTAAAACAAATAATAGAAATATAAGAAGTGCAACAGTATCACGAAGGAGTGAAAGAGCTTCATCCGCACAACGTGCTTCCACAGGAAGAGTTAAATCTGGGAAAAGCTTGGCCAGTTTAAAGTCGACTGAGCCTATTCCCAAGGTAATGCCTACAACTAAAGACCGCGAACAAGGAGTGGACTACTTGGTAGAAGTAAACGATGGAATTGTAAGTGCATGGGGAACAGGGGCAGTCCGACGATTGGCACGCGAATGGGATTGGGAGAAAGCGCAGACAGTAACGAAAGCTGCATTTCACTACGTTCATTTTAACGCTGTTGCCCAATGTTTGCCAGAGTTAAAGGCCAAGTAAGATAAGTATACATTAACTTACAATAAGTACTTAAAGAATATTTATGCGTCAAATACGTCAAATTCTAAACCTCCTTCTTTTGTCCCTTTTTGAAGGCGGATAAAAAATGATTTTGATTTGATTTGTGACTTACGTTTAATAGAATGATGTTTTGCAGTAGATCGGCTGGGGGTCCTTATATTATGGATATTTACAGATTTCCCAATGTTTCTCACATATCGGTACGCGCAACTGGTCTTCAGTGTTTAGGACAGTTGCATTCTTTAGCTGAACTACGAGGACTCACAAGCTTGACAGTTCTTCCCGAAGGGAATCCTATTTGCGTGAAAACCTGGCGTGAATACGCAATTTATAGATTAGCACATTGGGGTCTTAAAGAGATAAATGAAGAGCAGGTAATTCACGTGTTTTGTGCCCTAAACAAGATTTTTATATGTTGCTGCTTGCTCTTAAACCAAAACAGAAATTTTAAGAAAATATTTTAAGGCTAATGGGCCCTTTCTTTCCCATAGCATTTTTAATTATATTAAGCCCAACGCTTATGCAAATGTGAGAGTATATTTCAGGTAACTGAAGAAGAAATGAAATCTGCAAATAAAACTTATAGTGGGTTAAGTGATTTGGTCCTTCGAGCCCTACCCGATGACCCATTACAGCCACTTTTATCTCGGCTTGGAAGAAGTGGGAATAGCGTAACGACTGCTAAAGCTTGGTTAAGATCTGCTGACCCAGCATTGCGAGACGTTATTGCGAAGGAAGCCTTACAGTACAGGAAGGGAAGTGTATCTCAGGCAAGGTTTCCTTGTACTTAAAATGGATCTTTCAAATTTTAATTTTACGAAAGAACCTACATAATTATAAACATACTATAACTACACTAGCCGTTCTTATATATAAAGGATTAGGTACATAGATGTTTTTTTACATAAATGATAACGGTTTCGTGTGGGCGAATCATATATTTTGGTATAAAAATGTACATACATATATTTATAAAATTACTATGATATTGGGATTAGCGTTTAAACTAATTTAGACTTACAACATACTCTACACATAGGATGACATGAGTTGGCGCGTTCGTGGTCGAAAGCAACTTTCGCAAGCCATTGAAGTTTCATGTGGAGCTGCCCAGCGTTTGCGCATCTTAGAATTGCAATGGCCGACAATATTCAACGATATGATCGAAGAAATTTTAAATGATTTTGCCGATATGGATACGCATGTCAAGGAAAAAATGCGTTTACTCGCAGAGACACCGCATTAATAGTTTAGCTAATGTTAGCCAAATACACTAGTGCCATAACCTGAATGAAAAATCAGCCAACACTCGCTATTGCACAGCGTTAGTCCACCCGAAACCGGTGAAATCCTACTGTATTGTCAATATTTACGTGATTTATGGTTTCAACTAATTAAAAATGTCTTCTATTGAAAGCAAAAAATGATTGTAATATGCAAATAATAAATATTGACAATACAATCAGTTTCGTGGGCATAAGACTGAAATTTATAAGACGTACTTTAATCTTAGCTCAGATTTTGCTCTAACCAATCATATGTAAGTTCTTGCTCTAGGTTATCTTAGAATACGAACTTAAAGTCTACTGAGTGCTTGCTAAACATGAGCTGCACATTTTACGTTTCTTTTAACATAATTAAAATAGTTAAGTACGCTTTATAAATTTACAGACTTAAATTTCACTGTAACGTTTTCATCGTCTTTGTGTAACAAGAACCTCAAAAAACTCGAATAGATACGAATTTTAAATATATGTTTGATCAAAAAAAATATATTTGGTTGGTAAATGTTAAAATTATTAGTTTAAACGAATAGATGAAGACTATTTGTTGATGTTTTTATCTTAAAGTATATTTTTATATTAATTTATACTGGTGCACCATAATCGGTTTTTGTTGCGCGTTGACGAATTAGCGAAGTATTATCATCAAAATAACTCGTGACTGAAATATTTTTCCACATTCTAAACAATAGTTGCTCAAACTAGTTTAACTGTTTACACCTTCATGTTAGATATAACATTAACAATTATTATAATTATTGTAATTCATAATTTTATAGAAATTGTTTTGTTTATATTTTACTAGATTGTTAAGCAAGTATGAATTTAAAAGTTAATTAAATAAATACTTCTCATTATATTACTAGTATTGATTTTGTTGTTTCCTAGCAGTTTCTATTTTACAACTGTATAGTAAAAAAAGACACTGACTTCCTGTAACAAAAAATTAATCCGACCTCAAAATTCCCTAAAAAGTATAAAATTAAGCACGACCTCGTACCAAAAATCAATTAATAACATAGTAATTATTACAATAATTGTCAACGTGTCTACCATAGTTTATGACAATTCGGAAACATAAGGGCTAGCGCGCACCGGTGACTTTTGTCAGCATGACAAAAAAGTTTTTGTCGCTGTCACGTCACGCCTCCAAAGCGAGGTGCGCTCACGAAAGGTGACAGTGACAAGTTTTTTTTTAAAACCTTCATTTGTCGAAATGGATTTCGAAGAGACGGTCGTCATCTGTGAGCTTATAAGCAAACTCAAAAGAGAAAAAAAGCGAAAAGAATACTGGGTACACCCCCTTTGGAGTGACAGGTTAATAAATGGAAAGTTCTACACCATGTTTCATAAACTTCGGGAACATCCAAAGAATTTTTTTGGGTATTTTCGAATGAGTGTTAGAAGTTTTGATGAATTACTTCGCAATTTAGGACCTGCGTTGACATACGAAAATACAAACATGAGATTGTCTGTTCCGGCTGAAGAAAGACTCGCTGTTACTTTGAGGTAAATATAAGTAATTAGAATATTATGTAATTTTAAATTGTTTATTTTAATGAAAATACAAAAATGTTATACAAATTAAAGTAAGTAGTTTTTAACTATAATCAAAAAAGTAATTGAAATGTAATATTCTTTAATTATTCTTCATGTTGGTTGATATTGTACTCCTGGCAGATGTCATACAATTCGGAATCTTCTGTAAACTCTGTAATATAGGTTTGAATTGATGACGATGAGGCGGCTGAGGAGTTTTTAGGGTCTTGCTTAGGAGGCGATGATTGTGAAGATGAATTCGGTTGAGTGTGTGCAGAGGGTAGCAAATTTTGGGAACTTGTAGATGTATGAGTAGGAGAACGAGATAAAACAAGTTGAGTGTTTCTTGCTAAGTGGAGCGGATTTTGAGGAATGTGCGATGGAAGAGAGACAGAATATTTGGGTTTGATTTGCATATTTTGAGGGCTTGAAGATGGAATATATGTAGGAGAAGGAGATAAAGTCAGTGGAGTGTTTCTTGCTAAGTAGAATGGGCCTTGGGGACTTTGCGATGGTAGAGAGACAGAATATTTGGGTTTGATTTGCATATTTTGAGGGCTTGAAGATGGAATATATGTAGGAGAAGGAGATAAAGTCAGTGGAGTGTTTCTTGCTAAGTAGAGTGGGCCTTGGGGACTTTGCGATGGTAGAGAGACAGAATATTTGGGTTTGATTTGCATATTTTGAGGGCTTGAAGATGGAATATATGTAGGAGAAGGAGATAAAATCAGTGGAGTGTTTCTTGCTAAGTGGAGTGGGCCTTGGGGACTTTGCGATGGTATAGAAACAGAATATTTGGGCTTGATTTGGAAATTTTGAGGACTACCTGTATAAATTGTGGATGGGGGATAATTATTGCGCTGAGTGTTTTGTTTCTGAACTTCCTGGAAAATTTGTAAAATTTTGATCTGTACGTCTAGTTTTTTCTCCTCCGGGACTGCTTTTAACAACGGCACCAAAGACAGCGCAAAATGCTTTTCCTTGTCATCGTCATTACAGTCACTATTGTTATTTCTCATAGTCTCGATAAACCTGTTATCATCAACTCTTTTGTTGTTTAAAATCTCTAGAAGCCTTTCTTCGTAACATATTTTATTCTTATTTTACTTTCGGGAATATTCTTCTCGCTGTAGTACTTCCACACTGGCATCTTGACTATCTTCTTCGCAAGCAATTTCCTCTACAGAATCAGCATTTCCTGAGGTTTCTCGGGTATCCATGCTTGGGATAAGAAATAAAAGTTGGTCAAAATGTTTGTACTTTCTTCTTTTTGTAGCGGCCTGGCCAGACTTAGTACATTTTTGCTCACGTAGCTCACGTGAAAAACAAGCCCTTAAATTCTTCCATCGTTTTTGTACAAGTTTACCTGAAAATAAATATTTAACTAGTATAAAACAGTCAGTCATTTATTTAATTTATGTATTTTTAACTTTAATTTTGTATTATGTATTTAATTTTCTTTTGTTTCAGATATCTTGCAACCGGCAACAGTTTTTACAGCATATCATTTGAATATTTGATAGGTGCCACCACTGCACGAGAAATTGTAAAATCTACATGTTCTACGATCTGGAATTTACATACACTATACATGCCTGAAAAGTCTGAAGAGGATTGGTATACTATTTCAAATCAGTTTTACCAACGGACAAATTTTCCGAACATAATTGGCGCAATTGATGGCAAACATGTGAGAATAATTCAGCCGGAAAACACCGGTACGCAGTGTTTCAATTACAAAAAGTACTTTTCTACTGTTCTCATGGCATGGGTAGATGCCGATTATAAATTTGTATACATAGATGTTGGTGCTAATGGAGCAGCAAGCGACTCCAATGTATTTCAGAATTCTGGCATGGGCAAAAGATTGCAGCAAAATCAATTGAGCATACCAGATGATCGTAATTTGCCATATGATGAAAATGGAAAAAAAAATGCCATTTTGTTTGGTCGCTGATGAGGCATTTGGCTTGTCGAGGCATATTTTGCGACCATATTCAAGAAAATCATTGTCTACTGTAAAAAAATTTACAACTATCGCCACACTAGGGCACGACGCATGGTTGAATGCACTTTTGGTATACTTTGTAACAAATGGCGAATTTTGCACAGGCCGATTGACGTCAGTCTTGATTTTGCTGATATAATAGTAAAAACATGTTGTATTTTACATAATTTTGTACGGTGCAGAGATGGCATTCAATTTACTGACACTGTTTACGACTGTCCATTAAAAGGTATTGCAACAAATCCATCAGACAGAACCATATCAGCAGCAAATATACGTAATTATTTTGCGAATTACTTTACTTCTCCACAAGGGGATGTGTCATGGCAGTATGATAAAATCTGAATTTCACCTTTTTGTACAACTGTTGTTTTAGCTACAAATACTAAAAATAAAAAGATACTCACCAGCTTCAGTTTTTTCTTGTGACGACAGCGACTCATGACCACGTGTAATACCTTTTCAGAATCCCTATTAAATGCGCCAAAACTTGTAGTACAGGGACACTTTTCGGTGGAGTAATTTTTTTTCACAGTGGGGTCCAAAGTAAAGAAAAATTTATGATTTGAAAAAATGTTATATCGTATCACTTAATATTATCTTGAATACACTCAATAAACAACTATAAATAGTATGTCTAACGCAAGAACTCATCAGTACCAATCTAGTGGATATTATGAGAAGGATACAGGATGTAGATATTTTCGAATTGCGTTTGATCCACGACTTTTTGGCCACCCTGTATACTAATAGACTTGATGTGAGTGACGAAACAGTCACGGTGACAAAAGTCACCGGTGCGCGCTAGCCCTAAGCATACAAAATACGTGAACATTTTATTTTGATGAGGCCTTAGATCGATTTCGTTAAATACAAAATTGATTTTTTTCTACTGTGCGTTTTCCAATTACAGAGCATTTTTCGACTCAGTGCCGCACAATGCCGCATAATGCTGAAGCTTAATTGGAACGTGAATTAGGGGGGGGGGGGGGGGGGGGAGGGGGGGGGGGGGGGGGGGGGGGGGGGGGGGGGGGGGGGGGGGGGGGGGGGGGGGGGGGGGGGGGGGGGGGGGGGCGGGCGGGGGGGGGGGGGGGGGGGGGGGGGGGGGGGGGGGGGGGGGGGGGGGGGGGGGGGGGGGGGGGGGGGGGGAGAGGGGGGGGGAAAAAAAAAGGAAAAAAAAAAAAAAAAAAAAAAAAAAAAAAAACCCCCCCCCCCGCCGCGGGGGGGGGGGGGGGGGGGGGGGGGGGGGGGGGGGGGGGGGGGGGGGGGGGGGGGGGGGGGGGGGGGGGGGGGGGGGGGGGGGGGGGGGGGGGGGGGGGGGGGGGGGGGGGGGGGGGGGGGGGGGGGGGGGGGGGGGGGGGGGGGGGGGGGGGGGCGCCCCCCGCGGGGGGGGGGGGGGGGGGGGGGGGGGGGGGGGGGGGGGGGGGGGGGGGGGGGGGGGGGGGGGGGGGGGGGGGGGGGGGGGGGGGGGGGGGGGGGGGGGGGGGGGGGGGGGGGGGGGGGGGGGGGGGGGGGGGGGGGGGGGGGGGGGGGGGGGGGGGGGGGGGGGGGGGGGGGGGGGGGGGGGGGGGGGAAAAAAAAAAAAAAAAAAAAAAAGAAAGAAGGGCGCGGGGGGGGGGAACCAAAAAAAAAAAAAAAAAAAAAAAAAAAAAAAAAAAAAAAAAAAAAAATGGGCCACCCCCCGGGGGCTTTTTTTTCCCCCCCCCGGGGGGGGGGGGGGGAAAACCCACATTTAAAACCACAAAAAAAAAAGGAAAAAAAAAAAAAAAAAAAAAAAAAAAAAAAAAAAAAGGGCGCGGGGGGGGGGGCCCCCCCCCCCCCCCCACCAAAAAAAAAAAAAAAAAAAAAAAACACGCCCCGCCCCCCCCCCCCCCCCGCGCCGGGGGAGGGCGCCCCGCGGGGGGGGGGGGGGGGGCGGCGCGGGGGGGCGCGCGCCCGCGGGGGGAGGGGGGGGAAAAAAAACAAAACCCCTGGGCGCGCGATTTGAAAACGCGCGTCAAGTTTTTGCCATCTGAACATAGCCTTAGTTTTCAAATGCATCAGCAGATTGCGCTAAGTCAGTGTTGACAAAAAAATGGTCTGAATAGAGTTAGCAACCTCATTAATGTATAAATAATGTGGTAAACAATAATAATTGGTTGAAAACTTTTTACGCTTAATTTAATAATCAAATTATTTCATTAAATTTTTTTTACTGAAATAAGAGAAAACCTTTAAAGAATATAAGGTTTTAACAAGCTAAATTAACAGTAAAATATTTAGTTTCATGTAAGAAGTTTACATCATTTACGTTTTGAGTGATCATTACGTTGTGAATATTTTTTAATGATTTCTAAAAAAATATATACTTTTTCAAAACCATTGCAATTTTTTCTAAAGTAGGTATAATCCTGTAAAGTAAATTTGTTTACAGATCCGAATTTTAAAATAAAATTGTATTCATATTTTAAATGTGGAATACAAAAAAAGTAACTATTTATACCTTCATCCATACTAATATTTATTTTTTTAGCAGTTTGAAATAACTTTAATTATTTTCAAAATCTACGACGAAACGAAAGCCTTACAAATTTTTCAACAATAAATAATATTTACTAACGAAAATTTCGATAAATGCCAACCTAAAGAAAAATACTAGTCAATGTTCTGTCACTGTGTTTGTATTGTTTGCGAGAGCATTCGTTTTGAGAGTGCTCAATTGTGCGAAGCGTTGCTGTAGTTGGAACACTCAACGTTGAGCATTATGCCGCAAAATGCGCTCTAGTGCTGTAATTGGAAAACGCACACTAATTCCTGATTAAAACCTCTAAAACCAAAAATATTTTTGACGTATAATTTATGTACCATAAACTGTGTTGTCATTTCTTCGTAGTACTTTATGTCAATTGTCAATTTAAATCTTGATTTTTCATGCAACTGTTTAAGAATTAAGATATGAAATTGAAGTGTGAAAAAGTTAAACATTTATGTTATATTATTGATATTTTACTTTCTAGTTTTTAAAAGTTAGGAGCTTACAGCATGAGCCCGAAGAGTTATTGAAATGGATGATACCGAGAGTACTACAACTTCTGCTGATGAAAATACAGGCAATTTGTGTGACAATCCAACAAGAGACACTCTTGCTGAAGGACTTTTAGGACTTTTGAAGCCAACTGTAGATCAACTGGATGATAGAGTACGAGCCACAAGGTTGCTAAATATAATTTTACTCTTTTCTCTTTCCAACTGCACTCTAGAACCCTATTTATTTTGAGTATTGTTAAACTTAATTTATATTGTCTATATCATTAATATGGGCTAAATATATTGGAAAATCTGCATTTTACTTTTAGAATTGCTCAATTAGAACTGAAACAGCAAATTGAGTCACTTAATGAGAAGTTGGAGAAGGTACGAGAAGCTTTAGTCAATCATCCAAATTTGGATCCTTATGTGAAAAAACTTATTGCATGCAAGCACAAAGTTACTGTTGTTTTAAATGTTTTACAAGCTTCACAGGTAATATATACTGCTCTTATTTATGTATTTTTAAAGAGATTTTTTTAAGAAATCGTTAAAAAACCACATTTGTAAATTTACTTTCATTAGTTCTAGTGACCTTTCACCCCAGCCTCAGCCGTCCCTGAGGTGTATGTGTGTATTCCAAAATTGATTCAAGTATGACACCAGGATGTCAAAAACATTGCATTTCACATAGATTTTCCTCTCACATATGCTTCAGAATGTACCCAGTCAATTGCTCAGGGTTTAACTCTCTATAATTGGAATCATACTTAGCACTAAATGTTGACTCTGAATCTTAGATTAGGAAAATACTAATTTGTTTTTTTATTACAGGACAGATTAAATGAAATAAGACAAATGATTAATAAGAATAAGGCTGTTATACAACCAGAACAATCAGAGCCAGTACAAAGCACCAGTACCATAATATCAAGTCAAGGTAGCATCAACTAAAATGGAAACTCCACACCAAGAGCATATTAATAAAGATGATTTTCAACATGTCTATGAACCAGCTGAGGACAGTTTTCTCCTTATAGATGCTTTGGAGAAAGAATTAAACTTTTTAAAAGCATTTAACCCCTTTTCATGCCTAGAAATAGGGTCTGGAAGTGGTGTTATCATAACAGCGCTGGGCATGGCATTACCAAATTCCTTATACTTTTGCACAGATGTTAATTTCAAAGCCTGCTTAATGTCTAAAAGTACTGCTCTTCACAATAGGGTTGGTCTGGAGTGTGTTAATATGAACCTAGCTATGTGTTTTCAAAATAAAATGTTTGACATTGTTATCTTCAATCCCCCTTACGTTGTGACTGGCTCGGAGGAGTGTATGAGCAATGGTATTGAAGCAAGCTGGGCTGGAGGTAACAAAGGAAGGGAGGTGATAGATAAATTATTGGATTTAATACCAAAGATATTAACAGACCAGGGCATTTTCTACCTTCTGCTCATTGAAGAAAACATTCCAGAAGAAGTTAAACAAATTATGTTAAATAAAGGCTATAAATCAAAACTAATTATAAAGAGACAGGTTAAAAATGAGAACCAATTAGTCCTTAAATTTTATAAATAAGAAATAAATGTTTATTTATAATAAATTAAGAGATAATAAAGAATTAACTACAGTTGTAAGTTTCTTTTGACAGCATCACCATAAAGCTTTGCCCCTTTCAAATTTTCTTCAAATCCAGGTATATTTTCACATTGCTTGAACCATCTATCAACATTGGGAAAGCCAGACAAATCCCAATCAAGAGCCTGTTAGTAAAAATATAACTTTAAAATGAAGACAGAGCTTACTAATATGGTAAATTGGTAAACATACAAATAAGTATAGTTGATTCTGTTTGTGTCCATTAAACCAACATATATCCAAATGAAATTTCTTTCATATTAAGTAAGTATAACAAACTTGTTTTTTATTAATCCAATAAATATACTATAATGTTAATACAAACCATAACTGTAGCCATAGAAGAAGCAAGAGATATGTCTGCAATAGTTAATTCATTGCCAGCCACCCATTTACTGTCACTCAGAAAGCGATTTAGAAATCCAAGTTGAACATTTAAATTATCTTTTAATGGCTTCTTTATTTCTTTTACATTTTGGAATAAAATGGGATGCTGAAAATAAACTCAATTATTTTTCCAAACTAATTCATGTTTAAAAGACTAACCAATTTAGTTGAAATATATTTAAATAATGTTCACTAAGCTTCGTACTTGCATACCTAGTGCATAATTAACATGGATAATAGACGTAACAAATTACGCGTAAAGCTCTTTTAATTAACTATCTTTGCCGGTGAATAACTCGATAGCAAGTAAACCTGTATGTTTACCTACTACTAACCTACTAAACCATTTATATTTTATTACCCATACAGTTTAATCAGTGAATCATGTGTCACGTTTTTAATAGATATGGCACTTCGTGACTATCAATCATTTGACTTTTAAGTAGGTACTTGACATATTCTTTTCCAGCATGTTAGCCTACCCTTTTCCTCAGCATTTCTTCTTACCATAATAGCACGTATATGTGGTAGAAAAGTAGCACTATCAAAATACAATCTTTGATTCACAAGCGCACGGTGCTTTAAACCTTTTGGATAGAGATCATCCCTCCCATGCTTCTCGGCCAAATAGCAGGCAATCGCCTTACTTTCCCACAAAACAAAACCATCATCATCAATAGTCGGTACGCAGTGCTGAGGGTTAATCTGAAGAAAATGTTCTTTAAGTTGTTCCTGTTTCATTAAATCAACTATTACAACTTCAACTTCTAATCCAATAGCTTTAATGGTCATGTATGCTGCCCGGGAGGGGCCACTGACACTATAATGATACAGTTTTAACCCCATTTTAATCCTAACTGCACTGTATTCAATTCAACACACTTGTATTGCAGATTGCTCAGTAAGAAGTCATAAGAATGTATCGGTTTGCCACATGAATAGATCTAGATTAGATAGTATTTTTCATTGTTATATCTACTTACAACTTTACTGTGACAACTTAAGGATCAAATTTGAATATGAGTTTGAAAATATTTTTTTTTCAAAGCTATTGAATCTATTCTTTTTTAATTTGCCTTTATACACCATATTTATATAAAGACTTTATAAAGTAATAATTTCTGTTGTTCATATTTACATTTATTAAAAAATACAAAGTATTGTTATCTAAATATAACAAGTAGGTATGTATAAAAATATATTAGAATGTTTATAATAAATATATGCAATTATTATTGCTCCAAATTCTTTTTTACAGCATTCCCAAATACCCTAGCACCCTCCTTGTTCTCTGCAAAGCCAGGAATTGATTCACAAGTTTTGAACCATCTATTAATGTTGGGAAAGTCAGTAAAATCCCAATCAATAGCCTGAAATATAGAACAGTTTAAAGCCAGGAATAACTTTTACACAACAATTTCAATCAATCAATAAACAAATTAAGTAAAGAGACTGCTTTATATAAAACCTACTGCAAGAGTTGATATTGATGCAGCAATTGCTATATCAGCAAGCGTCATTTGGTCTCCTGCAACCCATTTACTCTCATTCAGGTACTGGTTTAAAAATCCTAGTTGGTTATTTAGATCATCTATTAACGGCTTCTTAATTTCTTTAACACCTTGAAATAGAATGGGATACTGAAAGTTAGAAGTTAATATAAAAAAACATTAATTAAAATATTACATAAAAACTAGATGCTATTATTAAACCAAAAAGTTGAAAATATATCAACATACATTTATCGCCCTTATACGGGGGTACAACATGGAGCTATCATAATACATTCTCTGATTTACAAGAGCACGATGCTTCAGATTCATTGGATATAAATCATTTCTCTCATGTTTTTCTGCCAAATAACAAGCAATTGCTTTACTTTCCCATAACACGAAACCGTCGTCGTCAATAGTCGGTATGCAGTGCTGAGGGTTAACTTTTACAAAACTCTCACTGAATTGTTCCTTTTTCAATAAATCAATATGAATAATTTCCACCGGTACATCTACAGCTTTAATTGACATAAAAGCTCCTCTTGACGGAGAACTCAATGGATAGTGATAAAGTTTTAGCACCATGTTTATTTCGCTTTTAGAACTAAGACGGGAGTTCACTTTGACCTAAGTATTATCTGATATTAAAAATATGAACTGCAATTTGAAGAGACCAAATAACACTGCGACTTGTGAGTACGTAACGTTTGTGGTGTGTCTACTCAGTAACTAGAAAGTAGAAACCGGATTTACAGTTATAACGTATATAACTAATACATATAATATGTGTAAAACAATTGTTGCTAAAGCTTAAACTTTAACGCCGTAAACCGAATGTAAATCATAACTTATATATTTCTGTTGTACGGTGTACCTTACCACCTTATACGAATATTGTTACAAAGTCAAAGTAATTTATTCAATTAGGGAACACAATGTACACTATGAACGTCAATAAAGAAAAAGTAATAAATAATACAATATATATATTTAATGCTCAATGCTTCTGATTTTACATTTACTGCCAGTTCTCAAATCAAGGGCGTAGTACGGACGAGAAGAACGGGCAATAAATTATTGTCCGCCACTCTTTTTAATCGCCAACTTTTTTGTTTTATACAATGTTTGTAAGGAGCTGCAACCATTACACAATGCTTCTCCATGTTATGTACTAAATAATTAGCCCACGAAACAGACTGAATTTCTTATTTAGTATAATGGGAGATATTTAAATACTAACATAGGGTTTACTCGAGTATTATTAATAAAAATTACGTATGACAGGAGGAGTATGGAGGGAAGATTGAACGGTTTTTTGATGAGATGAGCAAAAACTATAGGTAGGTACTTTTCTATCATATCAATAACATACTGTTAAATCTGTTCCAAAGCAGACAAAATAAGTAAGTAAAAAAATAAAGATACGACCACAAAATAGACCACATCTCAAACATATATTGAGCCCACGACAACATGGATTTGTTACTGGAAGCCGGAAGGTCAACCAACTCTAATCTATTATGCTATACTACTTATTTATGTTCATCGTTCAATAATAAAAAGCAGGTGGACGCTATATATTATACCGATTTTTCAAAAGCTTTCGATAGAGTGGACCATTTTGTATTGCTTGTGAAGGCTCAACATGTGGGAATCCATGGGAACTTATATAGATGGTTAACTTCTTACCTGTTGAACCGCACACAACTCGTTGCTCTTTGTGGATATGAATCTGTACCATTTTTAGTAACATCGGGCGTGCCCCAGGGGTCAAAGTTGGGTCCTTTATTGTTTTTATTATTTGTGAATGCCTTGCTAAGCAAAATTAGAAATGAATGTTTGGCATATGCAGACGACATTACAGTCTTCATACGTATTAATCTGAAGAAAGAGATTGTGTGACCCTTCAATCGGATATTAATACTATATCTGCTTGGTGCGATGAAAACGCTATGGCTCTGAATATTAAGAAGTGCCAGGTTATAACATTTACAAAAAGTATAACTTGCCAGTATAACTATAATGTTAAGGGTATTCTTGTGGATAGAGTTGAGGTGATTCGAGACTTGGGAGTAATATTTGACTCTGTTATGTCATTTAGACCTCATTATGATTATATCTGTAGTAGAGCTAATCAGATGTTGTCCTTTATTCTTAGAACCGCTAAACCATTCAGGCGAGCCAACTCCTTGATAGTCTTATACAGCTCTCTCGTGAGAACCATGGTTGAGTACTGTTTAGCTCTATAGGCCCCGATATACAAAATTCATACAGATAGATTAGAATCTATACAAAGGCGGTTTGTTAGAGCTTTATGCTCAAAGTATGGTCTTAGGCGCAAATTAAAGCAATATGACCAGCGTCTTGCCCACTTTCAGATGGTAAGTCTTGAAAAGAGAAGATGGATAAGCGACAAGTGCACTTTACATAAAATAGCAAATGGCTCACTTGACAGCTATCTATTGGATAAACTTGACATCAAGGTACCGATGCGTTCTGTGCGTAACCCACAACTATTTATGATACCCACAACTCACAAGTAACAACAATGTATCCCAGAATGGTCCGCTCGCTAGAATGTGCAAGTACATATTATAATTCTGTTCGTTCTCAGGTTGATATTTTTCACAATAGTAGTTATGAATTTAGAAAGATTTTTCGCGGTGCAGACTTGCAACCAGAATAACTTTTTTTTTTTTGGCATTCAATTTTTCTATTTTCTATGTTTTTTTTTGTCATTAAGTTTAATATTATAACATGTAGGGGAAGATCGTTACCCTTCGTACGCGGGGCACATTCATACAGTCAAAATAAAACTTGAACGAAATAAAGTACAGTCTTGCTTTTGTATGTGTGCATGAGTCGAGGTACCAACTATACATCAACGAAGTTTCGTGAAATTCGACCGATGAGAGTGAAGTTACAGGCATAGACGTGTTTTTCGCGCTCGGTAAGTAATTTTTTGATCTATGTTTTTATCTCTTGTTACGTAGATAAAATAAGTTTTCGTGTAGAGTATTCTATCAGTAACTAGCAAAATATACTTAAGAACGTCTCCAATACTTAATTTATGACGTTTTCCTATTAATATTAAAATAAGTTCTATTTTGTTGTTATCAGTAGTGGGGTAATTCGGACAGCATAGATGGGGCACATTTGTACGAATTGTACAACTAAATTTGTATAAAATTTGCGACGCGAACTGTTTTTTCATACAAATTAAGTTTTCGATTTCTACAAACACTACTGTTAAGGCATCTTGACTAAGGTTGATTTTGATGCTTGTGAACCAGATGCTGTGAATAATTTACCAATCCATCAAATAGTAGTTCCTTCGGTCAGTTTTGACACCAGAGGCATTTCGACCCTATTCGCATTCTGTAAGAAGTAATAAAACAAGCAAAATGACGATGACGGCCAGGAAAACCACGAATTTATACTGCCACACCCGAAAATAAGAAGTTGTAATCCACACCAAAGAGTAAAAAATGTAATTCTAAATTTAAGATACCTAACTAATTAAATTTTGTTTTACATAAGAAAAGTATTTTATTTTTGTTTAATAGAAATTAAATCTTTATTTTTGTGTTTAATTTCATTGCTAATAAATGAATTTTTGAATACCCCACAGCGTAAGAAGGTACCCCAAACACTGTCGAAGGTGCCCCGTTGATGGGGCAGATTCGTACGTTTTCCAGATTAGTTTAAATAATAATTATGGTTGAAACATCGGAGAAATATTTGTCATTTTTTATTTGAATCTAGAAGTTAGATATAAATTTAAGCTATCAGGTGATTGATTCATGGAAAAATAAAAAAATTAAAAAATAAAATGTGAAACCGTACGAAGGGTCCCCACCTTCCCCTACATATTATATACTGTATGTAATTGTTAGTATTTAGTAAACCAGCACTGAAGATTCCACTAAAATGCTGTGCACAGATCTAATTGGACTTCAGGTTTACAAATAATGTTTAGTGTGTAATAACTGTATGTATTTAACCAATCTGATGTCTGTTTCTGTACCTTAAATCAAAAAGTAAAAAAAAATCGTGACGAAAAAGGATTTTTCTAAATTTTTCTAAAATCGTTAAAATTTATGTGAGATGTCGTCAACGGTTCTAATTTCATAGCTTTTAGTGACTTGAAAACTCTGACTTAATTGTAAAAATACCTGTATTTAACAAAGATACAGCTAATTGTTTGTTTTTTATATATCTAAAGATACCTTTTTATTTAATTGCAGAACTAAAATTTTATTTTTAGTAAAAATAAAATAAAATAGATAAGATAGTTACAAATTTTAATTTATTTAATTTTTACTTATGTCATGTTTGTGTACGATAGCGCAATAAATAATTAGGTAATATTGTATTCTACCACATAAATGATAGTACTTTTATACTGATAATTAAAACAATTCGTGCAAGATTATACCCTAACCATTCCAAAATATCAAAAATGCCCAACGTTAATATTCAAGTTTTCACTTTTTCCGGCACTCCCGGAGTGCAACCCGTCGTTTTTTTTGGTAAAGATGGAAAGTTGAGATATTTTCTGAATTACTAAAAATAGCCGTATTTCATGTGATTTCGTAAGTAAGAATAAGAAACTACAGTCAAAACCGGTTATAACGACATTGAAGGGACCGTATAGTTGCCGACGTTATATCCGATAGTCGTTATAAGCAATGTCATATACACAAGTACAGTACATATGTATGTACATAGTTATCGATCTAGAATAGGTAGGTATGGGTTATAATATGGTATGTTAATATTATAATATGTAAACGAGTCAAAAAAGAAACAAAAATATTTATTACGAAATAATTAGGTACAAAAGTAATCAGTCAGTCTGTTTTTTTTTAGCCCAGTCTCAAATATTTTTTGCATTTTACGTTTCATACTCCTCAAGGTATGAGTATCACCAGTATCAAACTGTTCGTTAAAGGCAAAAATTTTTTGCAAAATCGTTACAGCGTTAAGAGCCTCGGAAATCGTTGTTGGCTGAAACTGTTCGTTGGGAGAAAGTGCGTAGGTAATAATATGCCTAAATATTCATTCAATGCTTATAAATAAAATTTAAAATCGTTTGTATTGTTTTGTTTTACTGAGACAAGAAGCGGTTGGTCGTTATATCCGATGAATATCGATAAACTTTCGTCGTTGTAAGCGATATGTCGCTGTATCCGATGTTGTTATAAGCGGTTTCTTTACTGAATAGTTTACTAGGGATTCGGACGGGACCATACAATCTAGTTGTAATAACCGATAGGTCGTTGTAAACGATGTCGTTATAAACGGTTTTGACTGTATAATTAATTATTCATATGAAACAGTCGTACCTGTCTTGTAATTTAAGTTACAGTAAGTACACGGGGTAAGGTTAAATCACTTGAAGATTTAACGAAAAAATCACGACGCAGAAATTATTCAAATTTACGCACTCTAAGCACTTTGGGCATCATCATCATCTTTGAATGTGGTTTGGAACGTTAGAAACTGGCGGTTTTAATAAAAATACCAGCACTCAAAAAAAAGGTTAAAATTGGTGTTATAGATGATTTATTGTCTTACCCCATTTTCATCTTGCCCCCACTTACCTTATTTTAATTTATTACACGTTGGTCATCTGGCTTTCAGGCAATTGGATAATAACGTTGCATAAGGATGCTTATTACATTTACCTACTTTATTATATTTTATAAGGTTATTGACTTATTTTTCTTGTGGTAAGTTCTAGCAGAGAAGAGTTTATTTTAATCGCAATCTGTTGATTGTGGTAACGAACTCACGGCTAGTTGTATCCAACTCGTCATACCTGGATCTTCTCAGTAAATTTTCTTGAATATTTCCATACCACTTGCCTATAAATTTTTGATCTTCGTTGCATAAGGTATCCATATATTTTTTATTGACTTATTTATATTATTATCATAATCGGTCATATAGACATGTTTCTGGCATTAAGAGTATGAATCTCTATATATTATGCAGTTTTGTCTGCTATTTCATCACAAGAAATACCTTCGTGTGAGGGTACCCTCATGAAGGCAATAGTTACTTCTTTCTTATGCAAATTCAAGACAGTATCTTTAATTAAATAAATAACCTAATTACAGTGGACCCCCGGTAATCCGGCCCCTGTGTAATCTGGCTCCACTGTAATCCGACACGGTCTATTATTTATTATTGAATTGTTTTTTTTGACATACATAATGAAGTATGATTTGTACTTCAGAGTATAAACATATAACATATTATTATAAAATCTTATCTTAGGATCTGCCATTTGTCAGATTATAAAGTACAATTATAGATTAACTTTACTAATTACTTTACTCTATAATCTCACCGACTCATTGAGCACATCCAAATGGCTACAGATTCCCTGCTCGAAAGGGTTCCTACCGCTGAAATCGTGATACTTGGCAATTTTAACGCCCACCATGCCGATTGGCTCGGCTCAGAAACCACCGATCATGCGGGAAGATCCTTTCACGACTTTGCTTTGGCTTACGACTTGACGCAAATGGTCCCTGCGATTACGCGAATACCAGATGTGGATGGTCATAAACCCTCTTTGTTGGACCTTCTGCTGACTTCACATCCGGAGAACTACCAAGTCTCTGTTGAACCGCCATTGGGTTCATCAGATCATTGTGTGGTCCGGATCATTGTGCCGTTCACGCGCCCTCTTCGGCCTAGCTTCACGGGCTGTCGCCGCGTGTGGCACTATAAGTCAGCAGATTGGGATGGGATGCGGTCTTTTTTTGCGTCCTACCCTTGGGGGCCCATTTGCTTTTCGTCGAGTACTCCAGATGCCGTCGCTGACTCTGTCGCCGAGGTGGTCCTGCAGGGTATGGAACTCTTTATTCCATTCTCTGCGGTGCCGGTCGGTGGCAAGTCCCAGCCTTGGTTTAGGCGTTCTTGCAAAGCGGCTTTGCGCCGTAAGCGTGAATGCTTTAAAGCCTGGGCAGAAGCGGTGACATCCTGTGATGTGACTATCGGCGAACGTAAAAAAGCATACAATTCAGCCTCCAGGTCTTTCAAGCGAGAAATCGCTTAAGCAAAGTCAGAGCACATTGCCAGATTTGGTGAGAAATTGGCCCACCTCCCTTCGGGAACTCGAGCCTTCTGGTCTCTTGCCAAAGCTGTCCAAGGGAATTTCTGTCTGCCTTCAATTCCACCACTGCATAGGGAGGATGACTCACTGGCCCATACCGCGAAAGAGAAGGCCGATCTTCTAGGCTGTCTCTTTGCGTCGAACTCCACTTTGGATGATCAAGGGAAGGAACCACCGACATTATTGCGGTGTGATACTACGATGCCCGAAGTTATATTCCAGCAACGTGCCATCCGTAAAGCTTTGTCTTCCTTGGACATCCATAAGTCGAGCGGGCCCGATGGCATCCCTCCAATTTTGCTGCGTACTTGTGCTCCTGAGTTGGCTCCGGTCCTAACGCGCCTTTTCCGGTACCTTTACACGCTCGGCACTGTTCCGAAGTGCTGGAAGATCGCTTCGATACATCCGATCCCTAAAAAAAGGCGATCGCTCTGATCCGTCCAACTATCGCCCAATAGCTATAACCTCCTTGTTCTCCAAAATAATGGAAACCATTATTAACAGCCAGCTCCTGAGGTATCTAGAGGGCCACCAGCTGATTAGCGATTCTCAGTACGGCTTTCGTCGTGGTCGCTCGGCTGGTGACCTCCTTGTATACCTTACACATAGGTGGGCAGAGGCAATTGAGTCCAAGGGGGAGGCGCTGGCGGTAAGTTGGATCATTTCGCGTTGAGGGTAGCGTACACGTTGACGAATCGTATCCATAAATTTAATGTTTAAAATAAATATAAGCGGTAAATCCCAAATTAACTGTGAAAATCGAACAGTGTTATTGAAGAACTACCTTGTCAAATATTGTCAGCCCCAGAAGAAGCAGAAAAAGTGCGTATAAGATCTTCTAGGACCACGTCAACAATACGCGACGCATGATACCACCAAGAATGCAGTGAGATCATTTACCTACAATAAGTGATATTGTGGATACATGAAGTGATTTAGTGCAAGGTCAGTAGTGGCAAAGTGAGTGCGAGACTAGAAATACAAATATTAAATATTATTTAAACAGGTCATTGATCTTCACGCAACTAAAATTTATCATACTATACGATTTATTCAGATCACTTGTCACGAACGTTGTGGCTCCGTACAAAAGTTCTTAACGTAAAATCTAACTGAAGCCAGTTCGATCCTGAGTGTCGACACATATAGGTTTTATTTTTGTTTTATATTTTTATATTTTCCTTTTTTTCTATATAATAAGGAAGGGAAAATTTGAGGAATAGATAAAATGCTCAAATGCATTGCATGCTCCAAGGACCTAGACATAAGCACGCAGATTCAATGTATACAGTGCTTTAGAGGTTGTCACAGTAACTGTACAGGACTTACAGTGGAACAATCAAGTGACACTTGGATATGTCCTCCTTGCATGCGTAGAGGACGGCGCTGCCCTGATGCATCGCCTGAAAATCCACAAGCCTCCACGAGGCGTCATAAAAAAGGATCCAGGACAAAGCGACAAGCACTTGTCTAGGGATGACTTGCAGAAGGTAATTGCAGAGGGAATTAACCAGGCAATCGACGCTAAACTGGGTCACATACAGAATAAGCTGATCGAAACTCTAAAAGCTTCTCTTATTATGGAATTGAGAGAAGAAATTAAGTCCTTCATGATTCCATTCGTTGAAGAAACAAAATCTCTAAGGGAGGAATTAAATATACTAAGGAATGATCTCTCGAATAGCAATGCCATTGTAAGTGAACTAAAATCGCAAATTTCTAAGCAGCAGCAGTGGAACCGAATGAATAATATTGAGGTTGTAGGTTTACCTCAAACTAGCAACGAGTCGACACGCTCACTAATACAAAAAATTGCAAAACATGCTGACGTGGAATTGCAACCGGGCGATATTGAATTCGCCAATCGCGTACAGCCAAAGCAATCAACGCCAGGAAAGCCAAAAACAATTGTTGTTCGTCTCAGATCTCGCGACATTAAAGATAAAATTTTGTCCGGTTTACGAAAAAGGCGAGGAATTCAAACGTCTGATATTGGTTTGGCTGGTAATTCTAAGAAATTCTTTGTAAACGAGCACCTGACCCCTGAAAACAAATATCTGCTAAAAGAGGTTAAAACAATGGCTACGAACAAAGGTTACAAATCCGTTTGGGTCAGAAACTGTTGCATTTTTTTACGCAGAAACGAAGAGTCCCCAGCCATTACAATAAATTCGGAGCGGGATTTATCAAAAATTTCTTAGATTCAACTTTGCATTTGTATTTTTATTATTTAACTAATTATTTTACGGCATCGTTCGTGTATTTTTCAGTGGTTTTAGCAGCGCTTTGTTTCTTGATTTACAATTTCACATTAATAGTAACGCAGAATTCGAGATCTTCCTACCTAAATAAAAATGTTTGCATAAACGTTGGTACGTTTAGATTTCTCTTTAAATGTTGGATAAAACCCTAACCATATTCTATCAAAACGTGCGAGGCTTACGGACGAAAACGACTGAATTTTATCGCAATCTACTCTTATCTACTTTTGATATTGTTTTAATAACTGAATCTTGGTTAAGCGATAAGTTTTACGACAGCGAACTTTGCGGGGGTAATTATACTATGTTTCGGCGTGATAGAACTAAAGAAACATCACATAAAAAATATGGGGAGGTTTGTTAATTTTTATATCTCCTAAATTGCAGGCTTATGAAAGACCTGAATGGAACTGCACTAACGTCGAAACTTTGTGGCTTACTATACCAGAAAATTCGCTTGGAGCTAATGGTCGGCGTAATCTTCATATTGGATTGGTCTATATACCTCCCGATTCTAAGCAGCCGCAACGACTTATGACGTTTATTTCCTCATTCAGTCATATAATTGAATCAAACCCAAATGATTACTTCATAATTGTTGGTACTTTAATCTTCCTATCATTAACTGGTCTCCCAAGGGACCTATTATTTTAAAGCAGGGTACGACCCAGTTACAAGAAATCTCCGAAGATTTCATAAAAAAGTTAAATTCTTCTGGCCTAACACAACATAATTTTATTCCTAATATTTGTAACAATGTGTTGGATTTAATATTAAGTAATGTCTCTCTAGATAATACCAGAGCTGACATAGCATTGGTTAAACCCGATATGCATCACCCCTGTTTAAGTATTGATGCAACTGACTTACTTCTGCGCAAAATGTCTCCAAAAGTTGGTCAAAAGTATAATTTCTATCGCGGTAATTACGAAGCTATTAATCAGGAACTAAGCGAGGTCAACTGGACACAGCATCTTAATGGAGACACTATAGATGAAGTTACAACAAAATTTTATGATATTGTGAATAGAACTATTATAAACAATGTCCCAATAAGCCGTAATAAATGCAATAACAAGTACCCCGTGTGGTACACTAAGTCTCTGATACACGTCATAAAAGAAAAACTAAAAGCTCATAGACGTTGGAAAATGTACAAGAACCCGCGAGACTATGACGAGTTCTCGTTGTTACGTAGTAGGCAAAAGCGTATATCCAAAAAGTGCATGCTATCTTATGAACAGCATGTACAAGATAACATGGCTAAGAATCCTAAGGCGTTGTGGTCATACTTAAGAAACAAGAGGCAATGTAAATCTGGGTACCCTAGTATGCTAGTTCTTGGAGATGAGTCATATAAATCGGAGCCTGGGATTTGTGAGGGTTTTAATAAATTCTTCAACAGCGTCTTCCACTCTCCTGACGATACTTATGACCTACCTGAACTACCTGAGTCAGATATCATATAAAATAACATTCACATAACGGAACACGACGTCTTTAAAGCTATAAAAAATTTAAATATAAACAAGGGTCCAGGTAGTGACGGAATACCAGCAGTTTTCCTACAAAGATGTAGTAAGGAACTTGCAGCACCACTAACACATATATATAATCTGTCCCTTAACACATTCTGTGCATTCCCTTTAAAATGGAAAGAAGCACATGTAGTTCCTATTCATAAAAAAAGGGTGCGTGTACTTATGTACGCGCGTAAGAAGTTATACTTCTTTGGCATTATTAAAAATAGTTTTTGATTGCATGCAAATAATTAATTACAATTAAATAATCAAAGACTGGAAAAGGAGTCATTAAAGTCAATAAAGTTCAGTTTACATTTGAAAAATTAATTAAATAAATATTTATTATTATTCTCTTACATTAAACAAATAAAACACTATTTATCTTTAAAACATTTTTATTTCATTATACTATTTATTTTTAAGTGACTCTAATGTCTTCATCAGAATTTCGGTTTGTAATTTTAAATTAATCATTACTTGGTTGTGCATCTACGAGGCTTCTCCAAAACTACTTGCTTTCTGCAACAAATAAGAGAATATTAATTTAAGCTCTGTCCATGCAAAACTTAAAAATTTTTATAATTCATATTATAAATTTTTTAACACATTTATATTAATATAATTATATAAATGTGTTAATAATATAATTTGTAGCACATGCTACAGACCTGGATAGCAACTTTCTTTTATTCTATTTAGAGATAGAGATAATTTAAATATAATACCGGTGTCTTCCTTGTAGGTTTCTTTGGAGTTGTTTGGGGATTCTTGTTGTTCAGTTCGACATGATTTTCTTTAACCTTTCTTTAATCCTACAAAATAATGAAATTGTTAAGTTATGTTGTCACTGTTGTGCACACCTTTGTTTGGCTTTTTTAGTATTCAAGTTATGTCAAAACTGATTTATTACCTTGTCATTGTTGGCTTTATTTGCTTTTGGGATATCAATTGTTTCCAAAATGATTTTATTTGTAATAACCTGAAATATATAAATAACATCTATTAATTTAAGTATCATGGTGAGTGGTTCGCACTCAGGTATTAAGGTGTATTATACCCACTGTCCATTATAAGTGGGAATGGGCTCACTTCTGGCAGGACAGAGTTTCGGTACTACAAGTGCAACATGGATGTTTTGAGGTATTACAATATCTCTAACTACCCTGTAGGGGAATAAAGTAATGTTGTAAGCATATGCCTATGCTTGAAAGGTTGAACCTTGAACATCACCATACATCATATTTATAATTAACATTCCTACCTCGACACCATCACAATCAAATTCATTGAAATCTACTTCAAACCATTGTGTCTCGAGAAGGTGATGGTGGCTTTGTTCCACCTCCAGTTTTTGATGTTTCACGGCGATAAGATGACAACTCTTTTTTTGTATTCAATTTAGTGCACTTCCACTGATTCATCAATTGTTTTTTGTCTCTTGTCCTTATATTTGCTAGATTAAATCTGATGTTTTGATTAAATAATGTGGTCATTTTTTTTGAGATGCAGGTACTTATTAAAATGTTTACTTCTCTGTTATATCGCTCCAAGCCTTCATTTTCTCCTTATTAGTATTCGTGCTTAAATCTTTGTTCTCAATTATTGATATATAGGGTCGTAGAATATTTCTAAAAAGTTGCTGTAACAAACGCAATAAACAAAAGCAATGAATAATGGTTCATGTTTCAGTTTTAATCAACAATAATACTCGATAATACATACGGATAGTTAACCTCAATTGTATTGAAGCACTCAGGAAGGTTAGCACAGTTTTTTCACAAATATTTTATATTATTTCACAAATATTTTGTATAATGAAAATAACTAGGTATATAATTATTAATTTTAAACAATAATTAAAACTCCTATATTTGTTTTTTTTTTTTTTTTTTTTTTATAATTTTATGGCCTGGTAACGAGACCTTTAAGCCAAGTCTTATTTTCGGTCACTAAATTTCACTTATTTTCCTTCATTTAATTTCACATGTTATTCTTATTCCAACATTCCACTTGTTTTCTTAAATCTTCCCTACGGTATTTTTAACGTATTTATATAATGCACTATAACACTTTTTGTTTTTGAGCAAATCACACAACTGGCGGCGGGAGGGATCACTAACTTCCATTATTTCACTTGCTAATAGTAGTCTATTAAAAATGAAAATTTGGTTTTGGCATTTAAAAAAATATGATTCATATCTGCGATCTCGTTAGTGCAGAAAGAGCAAACATTGTTATCTATAATATTAAGTTTAACGAGGTGTGCGGGTGTAGTGTTGTGACCAAAACGCAATCTGTTGATTGTGGTAACGAACTCACGACTAACTGTATCCAACTCATAATCTTCATACCAGGGTCTTCTCAGTAAATTTTCTTGTATACTTCCATACCATTTTCCTTTAAGTTTTTGATCTTCTTTCCATAAATTTGCCCATATATCTTTTATTGAATTATTTATATTATAATAATAATCGGTCATAGGAACATGTACCACATTTCTGACATTAAGAGTGTTAATCCCTTCATATGCAGCTTTGTCTGCTATTTCATTACCAGTAATACCTTTATGTGAGGGTACCCACATAAAGGCAATAGTTACATCATTCTTATACAACCGCAAGACAGTATCTTTAATTAAATAGAGAATATAATTGGTTTTAAAATTATTAAGAGTAGCATGCTTAAGACTATTTAAAAGACTCAAAGAGTCTGTCAAAATTAGAAAATATTTACAATTGTTTATAGAAGTAATCGATTTTAAAGCTGCAAAAACTGCATATGCCTCTGCTGTAAATATGGAGCAGTTTTTATCTAGAACAAAGCTTTGAGCAACATCTTTTTGGGAATCATATACCGCACTTCTCACAAAATCATTGCCTTTACTGCCATTAGTATAGATAGTATAGTACTTGTTATTTTCTTCTTTGAAAGCCAGTAAGTCTGAATTATTTTCAATTGAATTTGATAAAATCGTAATAGGATGTGTGATACAACTGTATGAATGAGTGTAACACGACCAGTGAGAATGTTTTTTGATGTTTGAATAATGAGATTGTATTTCTGTAAAGATCTGGCACAAAGTTGGAGATGTACCTGTCAGAAGATCATTCGGTGAAGTGAGAGGACCATCTATATTGATTGGGTGAGGTATTATCCTGTTTATAATTTGTAAATTATTTGATGATAATAGTTTCAGACAGTATCTTTCTGTAAGCATAAGTCGTCTCAATATCAATGGCATAATATTAGTTTCGACTTCCATGGCCCTTATGGGAGTCGAACACATTGCTCCTGATATGATCCTCAAAGCCCTGTTCTGCAATATATCCAATTTATGTGTATGAGTGCTATTTAAATAAGCCAAAGAACTGTAATCAAAATGACTTCTTACAATAGATTTATATAATATAGAAAGTATTTTGGGATCTGCACCCCATGAAACACCTGCTAGACATCTTAAAATGTTAACACCTCTTAATGCATTTCTAGATACATATTTAATATGTTCTTCAAATGACAGCTTCTGGTCAATGATAATACCCAGAAATTTGTGTGAGGTGACTCTTTGAATGACATCACCATTATATACAACATCCACTATTGGTGTGTCCTTTCCAAATATCATGGCATTACTTTTGGCAGCATTTATTTTCAAATTTAATCTGTGTTGATAATAATTACTTAACTGCTTTAATCCAGTGTTAACATTTTCAATGGCTACTGTTAAATTTACATCAGAACTATACAACACTAAATCATCTGCAAATTGAAGTATATTTACATTTTTAGTATTTACATATTTACATATCTCACAAGTATACAAGTTATATAACAAGGGCGATAATGTTGCACCTTGTATAGTACCCTTTGATGCAGTTCTAGGTCCATACAAGATATTGTTATGCCTAACATATAGTATTCTGTTATTAAGGAAATCATAAATCCATTTAGATAATTGTCCAGGTATACCAGAATTACTGAGTACCTTCACCAGTATGCCAGGATCCACACTGTCAAATGCACCTTGCACATCTAAAAATACACAAACTGTGTGTAATTTATTGTTTTTTGCATTTTTCAGGTCGGATATCAGAGAAATGAAGCTATCGGCACAGCTTCTTCCTTTACGGAAGCCATATTGAATATGTGGTATGACATTATTGGATTCTGCATACCAGTCAAGTCGAGATTTTACCATGTTTTCAAATATTTTTCCAATACATGATGATAACGAGATTGGACGATAGGAACTAATCTGTTCAGGTGACTTATCTGGTTTTAATATAGGTATTACACATTGAGTTTTCCATGAACTTGGTATGAGTTTTTATGCCAGAGATTATTAAGAATATTCAAAAATATCTTTTGTACAGATTCAGATAAATGTTTTATTAATAAATATGGAAAATCATCTAAACCAGGACTAGTATTTCTTCTAGATTGTATACTCATTAAAAGTTCAGACCATGAAAAAGAATCCAGTAAAAATGTTGATTGAGGATTCTCATTGTTAATATTAAAATAATTCTCTAATGAATCTGAATCAAGTAAATTGTTATTATCTGATAACTTATCTAAAAGTGGCTGTACAAATTCATCCCTATATGATTTATTACCAGTTCTGATTCCCTTAAACTTTTTAATGAGATTCCATATTTGACTGATGGGTGTAGTTCTATTGAAACTATTGCAAAAACCAATCCAACTGATTTTTTTTGCTCCTTTATAGTGCGTTTTTTTAAAGCATCTAATCTTTTATAGTTGATGTAATTATATTCTGTTGAATTGTTTCTATACAATTTCAGGGCTTCATATGATTTTATAACGGCTTGTTCACATATACTGTTCCACCAGGGGGCTGGTGGTCTACTCCTAAAGTTAGTCCTAGTGAATCTAGGAACTACCATTAGTTTGAGTTTATTAAGCCGACTACAAAACTCATCATAAGATTTCATTGGACTCTCTTCACTAATCATCATGTCATGGAAGACCAAACCAGACAATTCGCTATACTTTGTCCAATCTGTTTTATCATATAAAAATCTGTCAACATGTTTATTAATTGTGTATCTTTCAATGCACACTGTAATGTTTGTTATGGTTGGATAATGATAACTACCCATAGCATCATCATGTACATACCATTCACAAAGTGGAGCCACCTGTGGACTAACAAAGCTTACATCTATTGCTGAGGGATTGCGTGTAGGATAATTTACTGTAGTAAAACTACCATTATTCAAAATACATAAATCACATTCATCAATTATATTATATAAGTTATTCCCTCGACTTTTCGTAGACAGGCATCCAAAAGCAATATGATGTGCATTGAAATCACCACTAACAAAAATAGGTTTTGGTAATCCTCTTATAATATTGTGCAATCTATTCATTCTTATATTCCTACTGGACGGAGGACAGTACACACAAAGAATAGATATAGTAGTATTTTCTGTGTATATACTTATGGCTATTGTCTGTATATCTTCATAAAAAGTAGTATTTATGACATTATGTTTCAAATATGGTTTAATTAATATTCCTACACCATTACGAGGATTTTTTGAATTTTTATTGTAGAAATTATAACCAGAAATATAAAAAGAATGGTGTTCTTTTAACCATGTCTCATTTAGTAAGCAAATATCAATATTTTTTTCATTTAAGAATTTTGTAAGAAGATGTTTTTTATTATTTGCACCTTGAACATTAAATTGCGCAATACGTAGAGAGTGTGTTATATATGGTTGTGTATCCATTATGTTGACAGATTCTTAATAAGTATATCTTTTATAAATGTTGCAGTGATGGGTTCATTATCAATCTTATTACCTATTTGAACCACTGTTTGTACCAGGGCCATAAGTACATCACTGTTTTCAATTATTTGTAATTTTATATCATTAATACTTACAGCCTGTGAGACAGGCTTAATATTTACAGATTTATTTACATGTTTTACATTAGGTTTATTATTTACACTAATTACTTTTTTATTTATAGGGTTGGAGCGTGGTGGAAGAGGAGGGAACTCATCATTATCTTTTGTAATGGCAACACTTGCATAAGTTATTTTATTTTTCTTTTCTAATGTTTTCTTCATTTTTATGGGACACAATTTAGAAATAGCTAAATGAGGTCCGTTGCAATTAGCACAGCAAATCTCATTTGGCTTACTGCAGTCTTTATAGGAATGTTCACCTGAACAAATAGAGCAACGCTCTTTGCCATTACATATTTTTGCAAAATGATTAAATTTAAGACATTTAAAACATTGTTGCAGAGGAGGAACATATTCAAATATTCTATAAAAAAATAAGTCGTATTGGACACTTTCAGGTAAAGTATTTGCCAGAAATGTGATACTAACAGTTTGTGTTCTGACTAATTCATTACCAATTTTTTTCACAAATCTCCTAACTGCTATTATTTCATTTGTAGAAGTCAATTTAGCAAATAGTTCTCTATTTGTAATATTTGTAGGCACAAATCTGATAATACCAGTTTTTTCAATTTGAGCTGCTGGAATATATGCTCTCATTTCGTGTTTATCAAGAAAGCTGATATTGTTTATCAAATTGTTAGCTGTATTATGTTGTTTGAAGAACACAACAATTTTATTTGCGCCAATACGCCTTATTGCAACCACACCTTTAATATCGGAAAATATCTGATTCAAATATATTGGGCTTTTATTTCCCAGCTTGTCTTGTATATTTTTGCTCTGAATGAAAACCTTAAATTCTGTGTTAATTGAATTTTCAGGGTATAGTCTTTTATAGTTGGGCTTGCGATATGCCAAATAAGAGTCTTTCTCACCACCTTCGCCGCCAGCATCAGAAACATCTTGGAGATCTTCTAACCGCCGTCGTGGTCTCTTTTTTTGAGGTGGGCGGGTCAAACCCGCCCCCTCGTTTCCTTCCATTTTAATTATTTATTCACTATATTTATATTTAATTTGCCAATTTATACTGTTATTTACAAAGAAATAATATTTATTTTAATTAAAATACAATTTTGAAAAAAAAATTGAACCGCGCTTTTTCAACTTCCCGCCAAGAATCCTATATTTGTTTAAAAGGTAAATGTCATTGTCAGATGTCAATTGTCATGGTCATTCAAAATTCTTGTTAAGCTGCTAAGCTAGAATATGCGTGAAGTTAGCTTCACGCATATTCTATTTCTTTTTACTTGTAGTTTGTCTTATTCCCATCTCGCTCGCGCACGCTATATCACACTGCCAATTTTGTGTCATAGGTGCGCGCGCAATCGTAAAATTTCACTCTCATCAATTTTTCATAACGCGCCTAAAGAAGTACAACTTCAAAAAGGTTCCAAAAACAGAATTGACCATTATCGACCTATCTCAATCCTTAATTCTTTTAGCAAACTGTTCGAAAAACTAGTACATAATGTTATAAGTCCATTAATCACTAAACAACTACCGGAGCAACAACACGGCTTTACTAAAAATCGCTCAACAGTTTCTAATTTGACTATTTTTACTGACTATATACTGAGAGGTATGGATGAGGGTGACCAAATTGACGCTATCTACACGGATATAGAAAAAGCTTTTGATCGCGTTGATCATATTATCCTGTTACATAAGCTTTTCTCCCTTGGAATACGTGGTGACCTTTACAGATGGATAAAGTCATACATAACTAACAGACGGCAAGCAACAGTAATATGCGGGTACAAAAGCATGTTCACTAACATTACATCAGGAGTACCCCAAGGTTCAATACTTGGCCCATTATTATTTAATGCTTATTTGTACGATATAAAATATTGTTTTCACTTTTCTAAACATCTTATGTTCGCGGATGACCAAAAAATTTTCTTAAGAATAAAATCAATAGATAACTGTAATCAAATTCAACAAGATCTTATTAGGTTAGAAATATACTACAAACAAAATAAACTTTCAATAAATATAAACAAATGTAATAAGATAATTTTTTTCGCGTAAAAACAAAAAAATTCAATACACTTACAAAATCGATAACACCCCAATAAAACAAGTAAAATTAGTAAAAGACCTGGGAATACTATTAGATGAAAAAATGAGCCTATCACAACATATCGATGACATAACAGGCAAAGCGTATATGCAACTAGGATTTGTCAAGCGGTCATGCAAGACATTTAATAACATACATTGCATTAAAAGCTTATATTTTGCTTATGTTAGAAGCGTGCTGGAGTATGCGAGTGTTATGTGGTCTCCATATTATACAAAATATAAAAAAGCAATAGAAAATATACAAAAAAAGTTTGTAAAATTCCTTAGTTTTAAAAAATACCAATGCTTCGATAGTTATGCTCATTCTTGCACTTATTTTAATTTAGACTCATTAGAAAGTCGGCGAAGTCAGCAAGACCTGCTTTTTTTACATGCTATTCTTCATGGGCGGATCGATAGCCCCTATTTGCTGTCGTTAATTTCTTTTAAAATTCCTTCTCAATATGCGACAAGACACTCAAAATTGTTCCATGTGCCTCGTACGAACTCGAATTACCTGCATAATTCACCAATGTTTCGGGTTTTATCTAACTATGACACTAATAATGAGGAATTTGATATTTTCCACCTCACCAAGGAACATGTGAGAAAATATTTGAAGGGGCGGGAAGACTCGAATTTTGTTTAGGTTGTATTTGGTATTATTTTTTGTTTTAAATATTAAATTTCAGTTTTCTGTATATATTTTTTCTATTGATGCGCTTATTTGTTTCATTTTTTTTATATAATATTGTTTATCTATGTAATCTGTTATGGCTTTTTGTACTGTATAAGTGTTTGTTTTGTAATATTATGTATGTTAGCTGTAAGATTACTTATAATTAATTAAATAAATAAATAAATAAATAAATAGCGAAAGCCTTTGATCGGGTGTGGCACAGAGCACTGCTCTCGAAACTTCCAGCCTACGGGCTCCCTGAGAAATTATGCAACTGGATTTCCAGCTTTCTCGCTGATCGGAGCATCAAAGTCGTCATCGACGGAGCATGCTCCGACCTGAAACCTGTGAATGCTGGTGTCCCACAAGGCTGTGTCCTATCCCCGACCCTGTTTATTCTGCATATCAATGATATGTTGCAGCTTAGCAACATTCATTGCTATGCGGACGACAGCACTGGGGATACTTTTTACACTGGCCGGGCAGGTATTTCTCGGGCTGTTGTCGATGAGTACCGGAACAAACTTGTGTCTGAAGTCGAAACTCTTCTACGTGGAGTCTCGGACTGGGGTAGACTAAATCTAGTCCAATTTAACCCCAAGAAGACACAAGTATGCGCGTTTTCCGCTAAAAAAACTCCCTTTGTCGCTACTCCCCTCTTTGAAGACACTCTCCTTAAAGCCTCAGCTAGCATCGAATTACTGGGCGTTGACATATCGAATAACGTTCAGTTTCGCGGTCATCTGGAAGGAAAGGCTAAATTAGCCTCCAAAAAGCTTGGTGTGCTCAGCAAGGCGAGACAGTACTTCACTCCGGGCCACCGCTTGCAACTATATAAAGCGCAAATTCGGCCCCATATGGAGTACTGCTCTCACCTCTGGGCGGGAGCTCCCCAGTACGAGCTCCTTCCACTTGACCGTATTCAACGAAGATCGGTTCGAATCGTCGACGACCAGTCACTTTCCGTGCGGCTTGATCCCTTGGCGCTGCGTAGAGATGTGGGATCTCTCTGCATCTTCTACCGCATTTACCATGGAGAGTGTTCAGAGGAGTTGTTCGGTCTAATACCTGCAGCTGAGTTTCATCATCGGACGTCAAGGCAAAATACAAAATACCATCCGTATCACCTCGACGTCCGTCGTTCCACAACAGAGCGTTTTCTAAGGCAGTTTTTGCCCAGCACCACCACTATGTGGAACCAGCTGCCCACAGAAGTATTTCCGAACCAATTCGACTTAGGGTCCTTCAAGAAAAGAGCGTACCAATTCTTGAAAGGCCGGCAACGCACTTGCGAGCCTTCTGGCATTGTGAGTGTCCATGGACGGCAGTATCACTTAACATCAGGTGAGCCTCCTGCCCGTTTGCCTCCTATCACATATAAAAAAAAAAAAAAAAAAACTATAATTGATAGTCCGACACAGCCCAGCAAATTGTTTGTCGAATGTCGGATTACCAGGAGTCCTCTGTAGTTTTAAAATTGTTAAGAGTAGCATGCTTGAGTGCGTTTTCCAATTACAGAGCATTATGCGACTCAGTGCCGCACAATGCCGCATAATGCTGAAGCTTAATTGGAACGTGAATTAGTTTTCAAATGCATCAGCAGAGTGCGCTAAGTCAGTGTTGAAAAAAAAATGTTCTGAATAGAGTTAGCAACCTCATTAATGTATAAATAATGTGGTTAACAATAATAATTGGTTGAAAACTTTTTACGCTTATTTTAATAATCAAATTATTTCATTAACATTTTTTTACTGAAATAAGAGAAAACCTTTAAAGAATATAAGGTTTTAACAAGCTAAATTAACAGTAAAATATATAGTTTCATGTAAGAAGTTTACATCATTTACGTTTTGAGTAATTTTTTTAAAATGATTTCTAAAAAAATTTTTTTTTTTTCAAAACCATTGCAATGTTTACAAAAGTATAATCCTGTAAAATAAATTTCTTTACAGATCCGATTTTTAAATAAAATTGTATTCTTATTTTAAATGTGGAATATAAAAAAAGTAACAATTTATACCTTCATCCATACTTGTATTTATTTTTTTTAGCAGTTTGAAATAACTTTAATTATTTTAAAAATCTACGACGAAACGAAAGCCTTAAAAATTTTTCAACAATAAATTATATTTACTAACGAAAATTTCGATTAATGCCACCTTAAAGAAAAACACTGGTCAATTTTCTGTGTTTATTGCGAGAAGCACGCGAGAGCATTCGTTTTGAGAGTGCTCAATTGTGCAAAGCGTTGCTGTAGTTGGAACATTCAACGTTGAGCATTATGCCGCATAATGCGCTCTAGTGCTGTAATTGGAAAACGCACTAATACATGTCTGGTCCATAACATAGACGTTATTATTTAGTTTGTGGGAAGTATGGATCATTAACAGCATGTTTTTATATATTGAGTTATAGATATTACATACTATATATTGTGTATTTTACAATGCCATTTTCAAATAATTATAAAGACAACACTCACATTGAATGAAATGATCACTCGACACTGTGCGTTTTCCAATTACAGAGCATTATGCGACTCAGTGCCGCACAATGCCGCATAATGCTGAAGCTTAATTGGTACGTGAATTAGTTTTCAAATGCATCAGCAGAGTGCGCTAAGTCAGTGTTGTAAAAAAAATGTTATGAATTGAGTTAGCAACCTCATTAATGTATAAATAATGTGGTAAACAATAATAATTGGTTCAAAACTTTTTACACTTATTTTAATCATCAAATTATTTCATTAACATTTTTTTATTGAAATAATAGAAAACCTTTAAAGAATATAAGGTTTTAACAAGCTAAATTAACAGTAAAATATTTAGTTTCATGTAAGAAGTTTACATAATTTACGTTTTGAGTAATATTTTTTAATGATTTCTAAAAAAATTATATACTTTTTCAAAACCATTGCAATTTTTTCTAAACTATAATCCTGTAAAATAAATTTGTTTACAGATCCGATTTTTAAAATAAAATTGTATTCATATTTTAAATGTGGAATATAAAAAAAGTAACTATTTATACCTCCATCCATACAATTTTTTTTTTTTTTAGCAGTTTGAAATAACTTTAATTATTTTCAAAATCTACGATGAAACGAAAGCCTTACAAATTTTTTAACAATAAATAATATTTACTAACGAAAATTTCAATAAATGCCAACTTAAAGAAAAATACTGGTCAATTTTCTGTCACTGTGTTGGTATTGTTTGCGAGAAGCACGCGAGAGCATTCGTTTTGAGAGTGCTCAATTGTGCGAAGCGTTGCTGTAGTTGGAACACTCAACGTTGAGCATTATGCCGCATAATGCGCTCTAGTGCTGTAATTGGAAAACGCACACTTCTATTTTGCCTTTACCTTCTACATTGTATTCTGAATGTTGAGTCTATGGTTTCAAAATAGTAACTAATATACGTAATCTGATACATGGCTAGACAGACCAAAAGACGCAATATATCAAGTACTAACTTTTTCACAACTATCGAGAGTCAAAATCTTATTAGCTTTTCTTTAAAATAGTACACAAGAACAGGCTGTCTTCCCTTTAATAGAGACTGTAAGTAGTGTTATTGGACAGTGGCTTATGTTTAATATCCTTTTAATTGTTTATTTTTTAACAATATTATTTTAATTGCTTTACGGTTTAAAAAATACTTATAACCTTAAATTCTAATATTTTGTTCACTTTCTTTTGTTTCCTTATATCATAACAATGAATATTTTGTAAAAACTATGGTGGTACTTTTCCATCCAATAGAAAAATAATAAACACAGAGCGCCGAAAGTACCATGTGCAAGATTCATACGTATAAGTTCTTTAGACTTTCAAAATATAGTTTAGTTACTACGCAGTACGCAACCAGTTTATCGTGAATAAATAATGACGATGTTATTAATCAAAGACTAAAAAGTAAAATAATTTATTATCTATGACACGTCAAAGACGGCAACGGAATTTTGCCACAGTGAAAAAATCATTATTATTCTATACTGAAGGTTTAAGAAGATAATATCTTCTTATTGAATCATAAACATCAGAAAAATCCATAAATTGTTTTTAATAGGGGTCTGCTTATTTAAAAATTATTAAAATATTTTCTGAATCAATCGATTATTGACGTTTCATATAACAATGTTTTAAATATAAAAAAGGTATATTTTTATCGTCATTCGTCATCCACAGATAACATAGAAAGAATACTATTTTTTTCGTATTATAAATCAAATTACCAAGTTACACTATTTTATAGACGGGACTTCCCCGAAACATCAACGAAGGAAGGAGCAATGTAAACAGTTTTATCATTAGCCCAGTCTGGCTTACAAGCTACGATAACGCTGATAAAGCAACAAAGCAATCACACGAGTATTATTAGCGTCACATAATTTACGTTTTGAGTAATATTTTTTAATGATTTCTAAAAAAATTATATACTTTTTCAAAACCATTGCAATTTTTTCTAAACTATAATCCTGTAAAATAAATTTGTTTACAGATCCGATTTTTAAAATAAAATTGTATTCATATTTTAAATGTGGAATATAAAAAAAGTAACTATTTATACCTCCATCCATACAATTTTTTTTTTTTTTAGCAGTTTGAAATAACTTTAATTATTTTCAAAATCTACGATGAAACGAAAGCCTTACAAATTTTTTAACAATAAATAATATTTACTAACGAAAATTTCAATAAATGCCAACTTAAAGAAAAATACTGGTCAATTTTCTGTCACTGTGTTGGTATTGTTTGCGAGAAGCACGCGAGAGCATTAGACCACAAGCCCATGAACAAAAAATACCTGTGAAATGACCCAACCTGAATTACGCTTAGAAGGCTGTTACTATATCTGAAAATAGCTCTGAGCACTATGCCGTCATTTCTGAGCGGTACATGTGAGTACGTGAGTGAATGGACTTTCTCATGTACAATGGGGGAATTTCGACTAATTATTAATGTACGGCTTTGTTATAAGTGTATAGATGATTAAAAATAAATGTCGAAAAACCTAGTGCCGTACAAAAGTGATGGTGCCGGAAGTCGGTGCAAATTTTTAATTCGACGACAGTTGCAGGAGCAATATAGGTCATTTATTACTGTACGGCATTTGTGTCATTCCTTTTGGACACATATACAGATACTTTACCCGTAAACGCCGTACATATTTCCAGCGGAGCGGTCGAAAGCCAAGGGTAGGGAACCCTACCCCTACACCCATATACCCTAAGGTCATTGTAAAATGTACGGCAACATGTTCAAAATATTATTTAACACGGACAATAATGTTTTATAATTATGCCGTCCAAATATTATAGTTAATATTTGTGTTATTAAATATTTATCGAAATTTCAGGATTTACCAAGTTCTTACTGCTGTAAGATCAGAGAATAATGTACGGCAACTTGTTTTTTACATAATGTTACTAAATATTACCGTTGTACATTATAGCCGTTCATTATAAATGGTAACAAATAAAAAATATTATGATAAAAAATATATGAAATTTCCGAAATTTAGATGACTTTTCAAATGCTCCTAGAGTAATATGGGGAGTAATATTTTCAAAGATTATTGTTATTTTATATGTAACAAATATAAATAAACAAAAAAACCAGATGCCGTACATTTTACTCCAGATTATTCTTTACAGCTGATAAAAACTTCTACGACGTTTGAGGTGTCCCTTAAGGTCATTAATAACTGTACATATCTGAGTATACTACCATAAGGCTGTAAAGTATATTTACAGCCTTTTCGTACCAGCAGAGAGAGGTAAAGGAAAAATATTTTTAACAAAAATATATATAATACAGGGCGTCCCAAAGTTATGAGACATGAAGGGAAAGTACCTTAAATATCGCAGATAGGGTATTTTACTAAAAGAAGACTTTATGTTATTTATAAAAGTTAGTAATTCTGCATTCAAAGATTTTTTTAAAACTACTTGCCTCGTCTGGAAATCGAACCGGCTTAAATTTAAAAAAAACACCCTACTTTTATGATGCCAATCGAAAGAATGGCCAAAACCTAATAACTTTTCTAAAGTAACAGACTCGTAGGGGATTTTTTTAGGCCGAATACGATAGATAATGTTTTTAATTTGATTAAAAAGATATATTCACGCTGTTCCTTTCTTTTAAAATACTGTGTTACTTAAGAAGAGTTATTAGTCTCTCCCCTCCGGACCGCGGAAGCGCTTGGACGTGTCCACTGTGTTGAGTTTTGTGAGAAATTTAAATTTAAAATCTTAAATTAAAATACTAAATTGAACTATTTGGATTTTTGTGGTTTTGAACCCGTGCCTCTTCGTGGATAGGCTGTGTGGTGGGCGCTGTTGTTTGCCATTACACCAAACGGTTGAGTGCCGGCGAGTCGAAATTCTACATCACATTCGGCTAATGACGTAAGTAAGACTACGACGCTTGTGATTTGCTACGTTACTACATAGCTGTTATACCTGCTACGATCAACTGGTGCGATTGTCTATTGTTGCTTTGCGATATTGAACTCTGGGTTCATTGAAGATATGCCCAATATCCAACACTCACCCCCTCGTAACACTTCTGTGATGTCTTGTTCCCGATCGGAGTCTGATCTTTCGAAGTCTCCGATGACGAGTGCGGGCTGTATTGCCAAGGGTGACACCAATATAACAACGCGCTCCAAGCGACAACGAATGGAGACCTCTTCCCCGAATGCTCATTCTAGTTCCGAAAGTAGCGACTTAAGAGCGGATGTCCTGAAAATGCTTTCTGAATGGAGAGAGGATCAAGAACGAAACCTATGTGAATGGAAGTCCACTCTAAATGACACCTTAAACAAATTATTTTCTGAATTATCCAATATAAAAACTGAATTCCAGGAAATAAAGAAGTCTAACTCAGAAATAGAAAAAGGAATAGAATTTATAAACAAGCTTCAGGAGGAGACCAATGACAGAGTAAAGGAAATTGAAACTAACCAAAAAAATAATAAAAATGCCATAAAAAACTTAGAATCGCATATCCAGGATATACAGTTTCGTACAAGAGATGCATCTCTGGAGATCCGCAATATCCCGATTTCTGAAAATGAAAAGTTTGACAACTTACTCTCGACCCTTTCTGTCATCGGCAAAGCTGTGGATGTCGATATAAATAGGAGTGATGTACGTGACTTGTATCGGCTGCCGGGTAGACCGGGAGTATCAAGACCTGTTGTTGTTGAATTTACGAGTGTTAATGCTAAAAATGATTTATTGACTAAGCTGCGAAACTTTAACAAAGGAAGGCCGGTTTCTGAGAAGCTCAATACTCATACTATCGGGTTGCCAGGAATAAAGACTCCACTTTACATTGACGAACATCTAGGTCCATCTCAAAGAAAACTTATGTTTGAAACCCGTCAATTTGCCAAGAAACATAACTACTCGTGCTGGCATTCAAATGGAAGAATACTTTTGCGTAAGGATTCGACTGGTAGACCGATTTTAATCCAATCAGAAAAATGCTTATCTCAGCTGGCAAAGGAATCATGACTCATTGCATGTAACTGCTTTCTCATTAACCTATATTGCCAATTAACTGTATATTGTTATTTATTTCTATTGATTTACTTTAGTCTTGCTAGTAATAAAATTACCTTAGTCAATTTTTTCATGTTAAGTTCTCGTTTAGTCTATAATGTATTTTCGTTTGAATTTGTATTTGCTCTTGCACTTATTTTAACCTATACTCACACACTCACTGAAATTATACACCACTTACACTCAATATATACAAAGTGTACTCATAGAAAGAATGTAACTGTTAACAACAATCTCTGTCTGTCTTCGTGCCGTGTGTATGTGTATTGTGTTGGTCTCATTTGTGTGGCGTTGTCCCCGGGATTGTGGAATCCTCGTAGGGTTGTGCTGTACCGCGTGCCTTTTTGTCTTACCATAGTTGCGGACTCAATAAATAAAATTCGATAAAACTAATGCAATTATAAATGATATCGATAAACTTGATGTTGCACAATCTTCTCTTTGTGACATAGAGGACTGCCGGAGACTTATGAACTGCCCGAATAAGTGTCTAAAAATTATCCATCAAAACATTCGTAGTATAAATCGTAACTTCTCTGATTTTCAAACCTTATTGTTTAGATCCAGGACTGATTGGGACTTAATAATCTTAACGGAATGTTGGCTGCATAATAATCGTAACTTACCATCTCTTGAGGGATACAACTCTGCTCTAACCGAGAAAAACTTCACACAGAATGAAGGAGTTGTAGTATTTTACAAAGAACATTTGAAATTAGTTATATCCGAGCCTGACCTTTGTGATGCCAACTGTTTACTGATTAACCTTGAGGATAATGTAACACTAATTGCAGTATATAGACCACCTGGTTACAAAGATGTTCAACGGTTTTTGGTATCTCTTGACAAACTTCTTTCTGAGATTAGTAGTACTCATAAAGTTCTGATAGGTGATATCAATATTGATATATTGGATAACAATAAGGATGTTAACTCTTCAACGTATTTGAATATGTTGGCTTCTCATGGTTTATTGCCAGCCCACTTATTTCCAACTCATGGCAGGACTTGTCTTGACCATGTAATACTAAAATGTTCTTATCGCGTCTTCTGTTATGTTGCTGAAACCTCAGTCACGGATCACGACACTTTAATTCTGAAACTTGAACGTAGCACTATGACTGACAAATACTCTTCTCTGAAAAAGATTGATTACCCGTCTTTGGACGATGCTATGACGAACTTAAACCTAAGCCTTGTATATAAAATGACTGATCCCAATGAGGCAACAGCATTTCTTCTGACTGCGCTTGACACTGTAATTAAAGCAAATACGAAAACTTTAACCATCCCAAATCGTAAAAGGATCAAGAGGCCTTGGATGACTGCAGGTCTACTAAGATGTGTAAAGCATCGTGACAAACTACATCAAAAATCAAGAAAAAATCCTAGTAACGAAATATTAACGTTAACTTACAAGAGGTATAGAAATTTTTGCAACTCACTTTTAAAAAATATTAAAAATACTTATGAGAGAAACCGCCTACTTAAAGCTGCTAAGACTAATACAAAAGTTCTCTGGGACACTATCAAACAACTAACCTACTCCAACAATACAACTAGCACTGCACTTGAATTGGTCTCTCCACTGGACCCGATGGTCTCTGTCAACAACATTAATAAATATTTCGTTTCTATCGGGAAAGAGATTGCCGAAAAAGCATATTCTGGTAGCTCTTATAAAAAACCATCAATCAATCCTACACTGTCCTCATTCGTCATGCTACCTACTGATGTAGTTGAAGTTCAATCTCTTATCTTGCAACTGAAGAAGGACGGTGCTGCGGGCAGAGATAATATTTCTGGAGCCTTTCTCAAACGTTATCATGAAATCTTAGTCCCTCCTCTTACATATATATTTAATTTGATTCTTTCTACAGGGATCTTTCCGGACCTATTCAAGCTAGCTGAAGTAATTCCGGTTTATAAAGGTGGTAATAGAGATTGTGTCGGTAACTACCGACCTATTTCTAAACTATCTACGCTATCCAAAATCATTGAGAAATTGATAAACAAACGCCTCATCGATTATTTAGAAAGTAATAACCTACTCTCCAGCTCACAGTTTGGATTCAGACCGGGTTCATCAACAAGCGACGCAGTTCATCAATTAACTGATCATATTGTTACAAAACTAGATAAGAAAAATAAAATTTTAGCTGTATTTTTGGACATTGCAAAAGCTTTTGACGCGGTCGCTGGTCCTATTCTGCTGGATAAATTGGAGGCTTTGGGTATTCGTGGTTTGCAGCTTAAACTATTTGATAGCTACTTGAGTGATAGACAGCAAAGAGTAAGGGTGGGCAACATTGTTAGTGACGATTTGCCGATACGCTATGGTGTGCCACAGGGTAGTGTTTTAGGTCCGACACTGTTTATGTCATTTATCAATGATCTTTGTGACCTCCAGTTACAAAATGGTAAAATAATAACATTTGCAGATGATACTGCACTTGTGTTTCATGGTGATAGCTGGAAAGATACTGTCGACATTGCTCAAAGAGGATTCGACGTTGTTAACAAATGGCTCAGAATGAATGCCCTAACTATCAATGTCAATAAAACTAAATGTATACCGTTCTATATAAAAACTCCTGGTTCTAGTACTAACCTTGGTTTAACTGCTCATGTATGTTCTGATACTGATTCTTGTGACTGTCAAAAGATCTTTGTTGCCAACAATACTAAGTATCTAGGTGTCGTTGTTGATAGCACGCTAAAGTTTAACTACCACATTGACCTGCTACTATCGCGAACTCGGAAACTTATCTTCACCTTTAAGAATCTCCGTAATATTGCTGAAAAATCGATAATTAAAATGGTTTATCAATCCCTCTGCCAATCCGTTTTAAGCTATTGTGTTACTGTCTGGGGAGGGGCTTGTAAAACTAATCTTATAAAACTGGAGAGGGCTCAGCGTGCGTTATTGAAAGTAAGTTATTCTAAACCATTTTTTTACCCTACCAAAGATCTATATCTTTTATCTGACGTGTTGAGTGTTCGTCAACTATTTATACTGAACACTGTGCTCAAACAACACTCCATAACTCGCTATGATCCTTCTTTGAATGACAACAAACGATGCAAATATAAAGTCTGCACCTCAGATACCCGTTGGTCCACAGCTTTCTCAAGAAGGTTTTTTGGTTTTATGGGCTGTCACCTATATAACAAGATAAACAGGTTGATCAACATATATCCGCTTACTAAATATGAGTGTAAAAAAGCCACAGTCAAATGGCTTAAAAATCTAGACTACGAGGGGACTGAGAAGTTGTTAGTAGTCCTCAGCTAATACCTAACACTAACACGTTATGTATACGAGTACATAGGTACACTATCACCCATGCTCATATATGCTTCACTAAGACATATATACACTAAGTCATAAATTCACTAACACATACATACATTAACACTTACATACACTAAACCATACATGCACCATCACACACACCCACTTAAATGTGAGTATATTTGTAATATTTGTAATAGTCTCTCGATCAAATTGATGTACCTACTTAAATTCCATTCGGTCCGGATGCGGAGGGACTGGCAATCTGTAATACAGGTATCCTAGTACAGTCGCCAGTCTCTCACACAGATTTTGCCTGTTAATGCTGAAATTTGTATTTTGTGTCTGTATTTTTGTGTGAGAGAAAACAAATAAATATTTTATTATTTATTTATTATTATTAGTTTTTGGCCATTCTTTCGATTGGCATCATAAAAGTAGGGGTGTTTTTTTACATTTAAGTCAGTTCGATTCCCAGACGAGGCAAGTAATTTTTAAAAAATCTTTGAATGCAGAATTAATAACTTTTAAAAATAACATAAAGTCTTCTTTTAGTAAAATACCCTATCTACGATATTTAAGGTACTTTCCCTTCGTTTCCCATAACTTTGGGACGCCCTGTATTGGTAGGCGGTGGTAGCGGACTATCGAAAGTGTACGGCATTTATCTTTTATTGAAGATTGTCTAAAGTATTAATAACCTGTGTTATTGCCGTACAGATAAAAGTCACCGGAAAATGACTCTTTTCTGAGAAAAGTAATTTGCCCCATACACCTATGTGTTCCACAAAAAATGTACGGCATGCTGGAAAATGTAATCTATTTGTGAAGTACTCTCAAGATCATTTAATTTTATGTTGATTCATATCATCATCACCTATATGCTAATCAGACATATGTTGCGACCCTTGGCTTTCGACCGCTCCGCTGGGAATATGTACGGCGTTTACGGGTAAAGTATCTGTATATGTGTCCAAAAGGAATGACACAAATGCCGTACAGTAATAAATGACCTGTATTGCTCCTGCAACTGTCGTCGAATTAAAAATTTGCACCGACTTCCGGCACCATCACTTTTGTACGGCACTAGGTTTTTCGACATTTATTTTTAATCATCTATACACTTATAACAAAGCCGTACATTAATAATTAGTCGAAATTCCCCCATTGTACATGAGAAAGTCCATTAACTCACGTACTCACATGTACCGCTCAGAAATGACGGCATAGTGCTCAGAGCTATTTTCAGATATAGTAACAGCCTTCTAAGCGTAATTCACGTTGGGTCATTTCACAGGTATTTTTTGTTCATGGGCTTGTGGTCTACATTCGTTTTGAGAGTGCTCAATTGTGCGAAGCGTTGCTGTAGTTGGAACTCTCAACGTTGAGCATTATGCCGCATAATGCGCTCTAGTGCTGTAATTGGAAAACGCACACTTCTATTTTGCCTTTACCTTCTACATTGTATTCTGAATGTTGAGTCTATGGTTTCAAAATAGTAACTAATATACGTAATCTGTGTTTTAAACTTTCAAGTTGCAATTTCTATTTGGCCTAAAGGTCTAGATACCAGGCCATAAACTCAGTTGCAATTTCTATCTTTCCCTATTTTACATAATAAACAAAAGTTAATTTTTAAAGTTGCATATACAATACAGTTGGAAATATTTTACGGATTATCAACTCATCTAGTATACTTAAATATTACCGGTCCTCAGAACCCAATATGTCAACAGGAAAACTTTGGGGTGAATTTGAAGACGATGAGCCTAATGAGGCAGTACTGCAAAGTGTTAACTTTAATCCAATTATTGAACTTGGTATGCAAAATATTCCGGAAATTCCCATCAGTGTAAAGTCTTCTCCCGTCGAACTACCGAAAGCTAATCTTATAACTCACACAATTCAACTTCATGCCTATGCTAGACAATTGTCGGCTATTTTAGAACAGACTGAAAATGCAGTATTTGAAGGAGCAAGATTAGATGCATTAAGCTTGCCTAATCCTCCTCCAATTCCAGATATGGAAATGGAGCATTTGGCTTCTCCTCCAATAAATTTTCTTCCTAAAGAGTATTGTGATTTCTCACTTGGTAAAGGTGCAGTAATTCTACCCTTTACTCCTGAATGTCACAGAAGAGCTTTAAAGCAATGTGCAGCTATAAGTATTGGGCATATTGGAGTTGCTACATGCACTAACACAGCTCTTAATGCTGTAGCAGATTCTTTGGATTCCTATTTAACAAACCTGTGTAAATTAATGAGAACTGTCACTGACAGACAAGCAAGTGGTATTAAATCAGGGTTCCCAGACATAATATCAAAAGTATTGGCAGATTTAAATGTTGGAAATCTTCATGATTTTTATGAGAATCGTGTAGTAAGATATCATAGCAAAATTAAAAAGAAATGTGATAATTTACGGTCACAGTGTGAAGCACTAACAATTGGAGATATAGCACCACAGTTAAAACTTGAAGAAGTGCCAGAGCTGCATTTCCCTGCCGCCTTAGACAGTGCATTCACTCCTTCATTGGAACCTGGTTTTCAAATGTTGCATAATTTGGAACAAGAACAGTTACAAGGTCTAGATTTATTAGATACAGTATCAACTGAAGACATTAAAGTCGAGTCTGTGGATTTCTCACAACCAGAAACCAAGTTGCCTCTGTCTCCTAGTGCTAAGAAAAAAAGAAAATAAAGTTTTTATACAAATTGTTGTTTTGGCATATGAATAACTTATTTAAGTTAAAATTAGGATTTGGTTATTCAGTATCAACAACACCAGGTGGCAAAGACCCTATACTTACCCTTAGTTTTAGAGCTGTGCGACTTATTACAAAAATGCATTGGATTTGACATATTACATATTTAGTACTGTTATTGTTAGACATTGTAAATTTGTTTTTTATCTTAATCCAACCTTATAACAATTTAAAAACACATTAGAAAAAAATATCATAACATACTTAAAAGAAACCTCTCAAAATAAAAGTTTTCTTTGTCATTTAGATGGTAGTAGTCATAGTAGTGGTACATGACATATTCATAGCTAATTTGAAACCTCGTTTGCAAAATTGCTTGTATCTCAAAGCAATTTTCCCCATTGAAATTAGTTGAAATTCCATGAATCCATTTCAGCACCCAAAACACAACCTCAGTTTTTAAATAAGAAAATGATTTCACGCTTTAATTCAATAGACATCTACTTCGGACCCATGGTTAGAACAATAAATACGATGTTTTGTAAATGTACAAAAGGCAAAAAATGCAAAACTATCTACAGATTGCATAATTACCAATGTTTTTTATTTTATGTCCTCCAGTTACTTTTCCATAAAATTGGTCTATTTCTTTACCATTTTATTGTTAAATTTTTTATTTATTAACCACTATGCCATGATGAAAGAGATTGGTTGAATCAGACTGCATGTAAGATGAAAATTACAGGACATGAAATATAGAAAGACAAGAAAAGCACCAGTAACATAGCACCAAACATTTATTTGTACAAAATTTGATTAAAACTAACAAACCATATTCTTAAAAGAGTGCTAAGTGAGCATTACCATTGCTCGGAGAAGCTGCAATAATTATATCTTGTCAAACTTAATATAATAAACTACTGCAAAGAATGATTATTATACATTATTTATGATTTGTGTTAAAAAAACTTATAAATTAATGACTTAAAATCAGGAATGAAGATCATAGTAGCTCATAACAAATAAACAAATTTTAATACAGAGGATACTGTTTAAGCATAATATGTTACATTATGTCTAAAATTTTGCTACAAGATAAATAATGGACAAGTTGACGACATCAATAAACATGCATAATTAAAAATGTTGTTATGAGCAAACTTAAATTAATATTACATCTAGTTTTTTTTGTAAATTAAGAATTACTTGTTCTGCGTTTGAGGCTTCTTTCTTCGAAACAGTAGAATATGAGGCTCTGAAAAATAATAACCTTATAATGTTTTATATTTTGAAGAAAACTTTGTTTTATAATGTCTATTATTACAGTCGAGTATTATTAGCCAATTCTGAAAAAAATAAACATATAACTGTTTTTTTTAATACAAATAAATGTGCTTTATGTGTACAAAAAATCATCCACTAATATCAATTAATGCTATTATATTATACTTTTACTATACATAATGAATATATAGGTAAACAAACAAGCTTTTAAAGAAACTGACCTGGTTGATGTGTCATATAGTGTACCCATCCGTGGCTTTGTTGCACACCAATACTACGCCACTCGTCCTCACTCATTAAGTGGTTTTTAGGAATAAGTTTTACCATCTCTTTTGGTAACACTACATGCCTGAAATGCAAAAATAGTTATGACCTACTGTATTTACAGTTAGCTATTCTTTTTAAACAACCAATTTAAGAAAAATACGCAAGTAAAAATACTAATTACATTTGAAAACCATTTACCTATCAAGAAGAATTTGAAGAAAAGCAATGACATGTTATTTTGAAATACCCATAAAAGCACTATCAAAGCGAATAATCTAGGTATTTTACATTTCTTTCTTTACTGTAGCCGTAATGTTATAGTACAGTATAAGTATGTATAGTTATTCATTTATATTGCACAATATCAGCTTCAGAATTATTAGTAAATAAGATATACCTGTATTCGTGATCGTCGTCATAATATTTCTCCGAATAGTAAATGTCTCGAGCAGACATGTTGACCATACGTCTTTGTTCCTCAAAATATGTATAAGTCTGAAAGTTTCCACTTTATTAATACTACAATAACTAAGTAGTAAAGAGCTTTATCGATTTTTTAACACAATAAGTATTTTAGATTGTGCTAAGAAAATGAAAACTCTGGGGTTATACAATGAGAATGACAATTGAAAAATTCGTTAGACGAAATTTCAAATTTGAATCTCCCGATGAAATTCCATTAACATTTTTTTATTGAGGAAAACACATATGGAAGGAAGTCTTTTTGACGACATGTTTTGTTTGTCTTGCTTTTTATCTAGTGGTAATAAGCTATTATATTAAGTACAATTCTTTTTAGTTTACTGTAAAATGCAATATTTTAGAATAAGTTTCTTTCTAAACCACAGGGTTCTGTATAATCCTTAAATAGGATCTGTGAATAGAAATCCACTTGGATCATTTTTATTATAATTACAGATATATAATATTATATACAGATATTAGTAAATTTGCGTCCCTTATCTAGAATTAGGTATTCCAAAACGAGACAAGATTGATAATAACATACAAAGATAGTCGATAATGTTCCCGAGTCTCGACTTTCGCCTGGATGTGATGTATAATCTATATTATTAATTACTGTTCCTTTCCATAATGTAGTATTAGAGATAGTTTTATAACCTGCTGATCCTATCCTTTATCCGATGTAATTTTAGTTTGAATTTAAAAAAAAATGTTTTTTCTGTGGCAATACGCTCTGCGTGAAGCTATTTATAAAAAAAAATTACATATAATCTATTATATGGATTTGACGTTTATCATGAAGATTGAAGAATCCACAGTCCATTTCCACAATAATATGCTAATGTGTTAAAACTTCCATGTTCTTTGTTTTGGAAAAAAACCTTATTAATACTTTAGGTACTTGCTAATTATATATATATTTACAAGGAAATTTTAAGGAACTGAAACCATTAGACCTAAAATTGTAATAACATTAAAAAGTTACATAAAATTAAAATAATTAATTAGTAATACAATTAAATGTATACAAACAACAGCTGATTATATAAATAAAAGGATCATATTCCAATATATATATATAATTATATTCCAATATAATATATAGTTTATAAACAAATAGTTAAGGATGAACGTTACCCCTCTACATTTTGGAAGTATATGCCGAATCTGTCTGCGAGGCAGCAAAACTTATTCTTTTAAAAGTTTGTTTGAAAATATACAGAATGACACCATAAGCTCAAAGTTAATCGCAATAGCAAACATAAGCGTGAGTAAAACTTGAAATGATTATAATATGCATTAATCTAATATTGTAAAATCTTTCAAATTAACACTATCTGCTTAATTTTTGATAATATTTATCATGGTTCATTACAGATAGATAAAATGGATGGGTTTTCAAAACTTATTTGTTTAAAATGTACCAAACGATTGAATAAATGCATTGAATTTATAGAATTATGTCAACAGTCAGAAAAGAAGTTTAAAGATCTAAATTCTATGAAGCTTTGCAACAAATTTATAGAGGATAAGAAAGAATGTGTTCTACAACTTACACAAGATGAATCAAAAGCAGAGCTAAAAAACAATGATATTTTAAATATTTCAAAAGCTGAAAGGCAACATCAATGTTCCATATGTGGAAAATTTATGTCCTCCAGGTACTTTTTCATAAAATTGGTCTATGAAAGATATTTTAATGGAGTTAAAATACTCAAATAAATGATTTCCTGGTTAATTGTATTGTTACAGATATAGGCTTAGAACTCATTCAGTTACACACACCAAAGAACGCCCGTTCCCATGTAATCAGTGTGATAAAAGCTTTTCACTATCAGAAACCTTGAATGTGCATAAAAGGACACACACAGTATGTACGATTTGTTATCTGAGTTTAAGAGTTTTTTTATTATAACATAATCTCATGTTTTTCAGGGTGAAAAACCATTTCACTGTGGAACTTGTGGTAAGGGTTTTGCCCATTCAGCTGGTCTGATAGCTCATAACCGAAAGCATACTGGTCAGTTACCTTACCAGTGTCATCTTTGCCCTAAGCGATTCAGAACTATAGGCCATTTGCAATATCATATATGGTAATTAAATTTAAAATATTATCAGTCTCGTTATAGAGTTTTCTAAATGTCTTAATGATTTAAGATGATTTAATTTTAAAACTTTAATATGACCGTTGTGTAATTGTCATTACAGTTGGTAAAAACATAGTTTAATTCCAGATATATTACAGTAATAAATTTTGTACAATTGTTGATTTCTAGTAAACATACAGGAACACGAAATTTTGATTGTGATACATGTGGGCGTGCCTTTATCACCCGTCAAGATTTAAAGCAACATCTAATCTCGCATGGTGGTGAGAAACCTCATGTCTGCTGTGTTTGTGGATTGCGTCTGAGTCGCGCCTCGAACCTTCGACGTCACACAAAACTAGCACATTCTGAAGATTCTTCTTTGTTATTTGATAAAAGCAGTGGGAAACATCCAAAGTCATCCATAAAGTGACCTAAATATAAGTACTGTTTAACTGTTCAACCTATCTCTTCCTGGAGGGTCACAAAGTTCACTAGAACTTTGACCTTCAAGTGTCTTTGTGGTACATGAATCTGGTGTCAGCCATAATGGTCTAAGATCCCGATATACAACAACCTTCACCGAGATGCTTATTTAATGAAACGTATTTTATATTTAATATAATATGTCAATAAATATAATACATATGGGTTACCTAGCAAATTTCAGTCCAGAGTATTTTAATTAATATTTAAAAAAAAAAATTTCTTTTAAACATTTCACCGGTATGATTATTAGATAAATTCTATACCAATCGAAAGTATGAAGCCCATAGAATATGCAAACGTTAGGTTGTTTTTAATCAATTAATTATTTATGTGTATATTTTTTATGTGACACTAAAGAAAGTTATAGTGATACATATATAATACTACCCTGATTAAAAATATTGATTGAAAAAAATTATATATATATTTTTTTTTAAAAGTATTAATTAAACATACTCTGGACTGAAATTTGCTAGGCAACCCATATGGATTATATTTATTGACATATTAAATAAAATATAAAATACGTTTCATTAAATAAGCATCTCGGTGAAGGTCGTTGTATATCGGGATCTTATACTATAAGTAAGATCTGAAATAAAGTTTTACTACAAAATAAACGCGTTTAATTTTAGGAGAGACTTGATAAGTGGTTCGTGATATGGGCGAACGTGTTATCCCAATTTAAATATATTAATTTATAAACACTAAATCAGTTGCACAGTACAATTACTCTTTAAACTAATATGCAATTTTGTCTCTTTCTGTCAAATTGTGTTTACGGTGTAATAAACAGAGACACATTACACACAGACATTAGTTAAAAACGGTGCAATGAAACTAATTTCTTTTATAATACGGGAATTAAATTCTAAGTTGACAGTACCACTCATTGGTTAGTTGGTATTGTGCGGTTTTTTGCGGGATATATTTTTTTCTATTAATACAGTACATACATACATACATAATAATACATACTATTAATACATGTGGCGATCTTCAGACTGAATTTATTACTCTCTGGCTCTCTAAACTGTACAATACAGTTGCCCGCAACTTCTGTGAGACACCGGCTAATAGAAATAAAGTTTCGCACGGAAATTAAAAATAGCCTTGTTCTGAATATTAAATAGAATGCAACAGAATAACGCAGAACAATTAATACTGCACATAAAATCGACCTCAAAAGCAAACAATTGAAACATCCTATGACTATTTGTGACGGTATCGGTTACATAGGATTAAATTTATATACGAGTTGGTGTGCATGACTTTTTTTTTATAGCTGTCCCGGCGAACCTCGTTTAACTGTTAATGAGTGAGCAGATTTAAAGAATTTAAAATTACTAAATTCAATTTGAAGAAACACATCGACCGGCCACATTTAATTTTAAAAACATTACGTTAGCTGTCTCCTATGTTAAATCATTTTTTCAAGATATTTTTGTAATATAATTATATATCTAATATTAAGTATCAAAATATGATAATATTTTAATACTTATTACGAACGAAGACAACAAAATATAAATCCTAAAAATCCAACGATAGAAACCAATTCCCTGGTTCCTGGACACGGTCTTAGGGCATTATCTATCAAATCTTAAAATATATAAAATACAAAATAAGCAAGTATAATATATCACATACATGATACAGAATAACATATAGGATCTTAAATATTAGAAAGTATTTTTTTTAAGTAAAATTTGACTATATATAATGAAAATAATACTTTTAGGTAAAACAATACGAATAGTAATTAATTAACGAGTTCTACGGTAATACTGTAACGATAAAGTGTAGACATGCTACGACCGGATGTTGACCGGCGGATGACTACGAATCTCTACGAAAACTCATGCTACGCATTCTTAATTGTAGTTTGTTAGTCCATCTTAATATATATATTTCTTCTGTGCGTGTGTATGTGACTGAACTCCTCTCAAACGACTGGACCGATTTTGATGAAATTTTTTGTGTGTGTTCAAGGGGATCTGGGAATGGTTTAGATTCACAAATCAGCCCGGCAGATGGCACTGCAGTCGGTACTTTCATACTTTGCTTAATATCCTAATCGCTTTAAATATCATGCAGGACAACGTCTGTGGGGTCCACTAGTATCTTATAAAGTTTGATTTACACTGGCCTGTATTGCAATTGTTAGCCATTACATTACGAGTAGTTTTTATCTAGAAAAGAAAGGATATGAAATGTGCTTTTACTAGAGTAGCAGTACAATTGGTAATTCGGAAGTAGAAAGAGCGGTGTCAAGTAGCAGGCATCAAAAGATGCGATAAGAAAATGCTCGTAACTGCCATAGGTCAGGACATATTTATTTCACTGATATTTTTGTGACACACCGGCCCATTTATATCTGCTTTATCGGTTAGTTACGTTTAAAACGTTTATCAAATCCGTACATTTCAGAATCTTAAATTCTGACTGAGCCAGCGTTTATTGTGGTGCTGGTGGTGGCACCGCTGGGGTTCGAATACCCGTTTCCAGGGTTGATTCAAATTGTATTTGAATCAACTATTATTAATATATATTTCAAAAGTATTTGGCTATATATTAATAATAGTTGAAAAACGACTTTCATAATTTTGTATAGGACGACTAAATCATAAATGCATTATATATTCTCCACGCAACGCGTTTCAATCTTTAGCCGGATTTCCGGTTGTTTTGCAACAAAAACTCTCAACATGCGTCAAAATTGTTAAGAGTGCGTTGAGAGTTCCATATCGGAGGGATCGCAGATCAATCGTCACTCCCTATAGTCCGTACCTCCAGGATCAGGATCAAATTGGCATCAGTCAACTCCCGACTGCCGGAGGAAGCGCACGCGGTGAAAAAAAAGTAGCGCGAACTAATGCAGTGAACATTTTGTGTTATTAACGTGATATACGCAATACGAGTGCATTTAGAAGATTTACTACTGTTTTGTAAGTACATTTTCCCTATGTGGTACCTAGTTAATATCAGAAGCTAGAATGATAAATCTGAAGTCAATCGACACCTGTCGATTGTAGTGAATCAAGAGATTTTTGCGGGAGTAATGTGCTGTTGTACGTAGTTTGTACTTACCTTGTTTTGCAAGGATTTTAGTTCTTGTAATGTTAATAAATAGTAAATTAGTGCTCTTCTTTGTAGATAATATCATACATAATAAAATTAAATACTGTACATATTTTATTAAATTATTTATTAACTTCGTTGCGAGTATAGAGAAATATAGTATAATTAAATAAAAAGGAGAGCAACTGGCCTTACCGCTTTCAAACGATCTCTGTCAGGCAACGACACATTTTATATACTGAACTGAACTGAACGCAGCGCAAGTTAAGTTTAATCAGGATTCGAGAAAAATTACCCATAGGTACTGAATAATCTTCAAATCTTCTGTGGCATAAACAATTCTTTTACCAAGAAGTTTTATCCAAACATGATATAACATTAAATACAACAAAATCTGTAAATTATTAAACTTTATATGTCTTTCTGTCATTGTTTCTATTTTCTAAGAATACGATACTCGTGAGCACATATATGCGGCGTTGGTTAAATTAAATATGTTCGACGGTTATTGTGAAGGTATAAAAATCACCAAAACTAAAGACAGTCAGGTTTGTTTGAGGAAAATAATATCGTCTTAACAGGCATATTAAGAGGCCAACAGTCTGGTAACATATATTTTGCAGCATATCTATAAAAAGTTACACACTGAATTGATAACCTCCGTATTTTTTTTAAATCGGTTAAATTATTTCTGATGACTATCACGAAACTCAATGACTGAGTATATAATAACTGTACATTGATTTTTTTCCATTATTGTATTACGCAATAAGTTAATCATTTTCAGTGTTTTGAGTGACACTTTGTGTTTCGAATAATATAAACATTTAATTATAAATATGCTATCTTAAAATTACAATCATTACAATTTTCTATATTCATCAAGATTATTTAGATTGACAGAGGAAATTACTTCTCAAGAATACATTCATAGATTGGTCGTCGGAAAACCCTTATTCACGTGTCACTTCAAAAAATAGTCTGATAGACTTGTTCCGAATCATGGCGGATATATGATTTGCAGGATAAATCTACTTGACATTAATAGTCTATATTTATCTACTAATCATATATTATATACTTTTATATGTGCTTATAGTTTGACGAGGTTGGAAGTTTTGATTATGATTTATAAATGCATGTTTCTAGGTCATATTAATTATATCTTATAGTCAAGTAAATATGTAGATTTAATTTGTGTTTGTATAATAATTATTCGTTTTAGAATTGATTAACAATTTATTTTACGAATCAAAGTAAATTAAATTTAAGGTTTTATAATTGAGGTTCTTCAATTAGGATTTAAAAAATTTATATAATAAACTATAAAACTACTTTCATTAAATAATAATTAATTTTTTTACTTTGATATTTCAATATACATTTTAATTTCTATAACAGTCAGCTTTTTACTTGAAGAGTTAAAATGTATTCCAAATTAGACATTATTGAATAAAACACATACTTACAGAGATATTTCGCGTCGTCTAGGACGGAAGTGCTCGTTGTACAAATTACATTTGCCATGCTTTATCATCATTTGTTCATGTATAGTACTAGTACGAGCTTCGTCAAGAGGTTATTAACTTATTCATGACTTAGCAACGCCGCCTGCAATTATTGCCTTTACTCGAGTTTTTTATACATAAAGTATACTTTTTTTTTAATATTTCTGATGATTTGTTAATCTGTAATGATCTGGCTTTAAGTTTAGCCATGATCATTGTCCTCATAAATAATTATATATACAACGACTGTACAAAGTAATGCCAACTTTAAAATACTAACAACCAAAATTTTAAGAGCAGAGAAGTTTGTAAAAGCCAAGTTTCAATATTTAAGTCAATGATAATTTATTAATTTCTTTACTATGTATAGTGGAATTGTATATTACATAGTCCCAGAATATATTGTTTCGTTAAAAATATTTACATTATAATGTGTAGGTATAATCCTATAGTAGGTATTTAAATTTCAATACCCTCACCTTTTGTATATTTAAATCCGTATCATAGGACCAAAAAGCAATACCATAGGTAATTTCAATAAGAAGGCTCGTGATCTCCTAAATCTTTTGGATTTAGGTTTATTTAAATAGACAAGAGAGTTAACTTAACTTATATAATAGTACATAATTTAGAAACGTAATTTTATTTGCACAAGGTTGGTACATAGGTAGAAGGTGCATGGATCCCGTAGATATAGACAAGTAATGTTTATAGAGGAGAAATTTGAAGGAAGAATTAATAGGAGAAGGTCGCGTTTAGGAGCGAATTGTCTAAAGAGTGAGTTCTATAGTCTATAGTTATAAAAATTAATCTACGTTTTGCACTCAAAAGAAAGATTATCCACCGCCCAATATTAAATTAAATCAGTGATTGATTAAAAATTAACTACATATTAATGAAACAATTTTAAAGTTTATTTTTTACTGTTTACAGAGATGAATATCGTAGATGAAACAAAAATAATTTTAGCTGTATGACAAAGATTTTCAAAGTATTATATTGTTAATGTTTTATTGTACTCATCTAATCCCTTATGTAGGTCGATGGGTCTTAAGAAACGGAACAAGTAGAGATTATGAAATGAAAGCCTTTTGGTACCAGATCTAGAATGATTCATGCAAACTCTCAAACAAAAGGAAATGTCTATTTCTAAATCTAACATATTTCCCCGTAATCAAAACTGCAGCAACATGGTAGCTAAAGTAATATTGTAGAGGTAATATTTATGAATTTAGATGTAGTTATTGTATTCATATTTTAAAACAATGAAACGGTGATGGTTCATTAAAAACAGTTCTATAAAAATAAACCTTCATTTCTCTTTATGATAGTAAAGCAGCCTATATTTATGATTATTTCAAATCTGGAAACATAAACGCAACAATTTTACCTATTAACAATGTAGTATTAAATAAATTAAATCAAGGTCATTAACTGACCCATATTTCGGGAGTGCGAATCGCTGGCAACATCGAGTGTACACTTCCAGCCAGGTGACTATGCACTAGATTGGTGTGCGTGTGACCGAGGGGAGCGATCGGTTACACTAAATAAGATATCCGCGTCGGCATCCGCACGGGGAGACTCCCACGTGTTGTTAATGGATAGTGAATTTTGTGCAACTTTGCCAAATTGGCAAGATTTGTACTGGCACCCCCGAGTGCATCTCATGAAAGTAAGCGTTTATCCGTGAACTTTATTTAGCTCTTGTACTAGAGTAATACATTGGTAGATTTTTTGCTCAAGACAATACTTTTGGACTACCAAAAAAATATTTCTGTAGGCGATCAAGGAGTAATGGTTACACAATAGATCTACATAGATCTCATGTGAAAATATCTTAGAACCCATCATATGATTCTGAACTAAAATTCAAGATTATTATTTGTAAATTGTAATAAACTGAAACTTATGAAAGTTATGTACTTTAATCATTTTTTTATATACCAACATCAGTGTAAAAATTTAATGGTACAGACCTGGAAAAAATGCGAATAATATAAAACTTGTTATGAAAAATACGTGCTGTATTTTGGTAATTCTCTGTTTCAATAGTCTCAAACTGTTAAACTTCTTGTCTAACTAATCTTATTCGTCGTCGCCTTACATTGGCATCAATGTATTATCAAAACATAATGTTTTAATGTCAGGTAGTGGGCAATTTTCCAACTGCCGAGCTATAATTATTAATTGTGCTAGAGTCACTACAGGTCACATACTTGTCAAGTGCATCATCATAATATCATGTAACAGGGTTTTCTAATATGTTTATTATGAAATACACAGAAAGTATTTTTTTTATATGTATTTACAATATTCTTAACCTACATAGTATCAATAATAATAATTAAAAATTGATAAATAGAAAACTAAAATAAAATAAAAAGTTTGGTCCCTGAAGTTTGCACCTTTAATGCTGGCAGCATTTCCCCGCTGTATTGCGATACTTATTGGTTGAGCGGAGAAAGCCCCAGCTCTGGGGTCACTGGTACTATCTACCAGGCGCCTACTTAAATCTTTAATTGGCGAATGTGAAATTGTACCCCACGGCCCAAGAGTCTAGTCTAGTCTACTCCAAAGGGAACAAAAATAAAGTTGGAGTAAAGACTCTTATATTTGAGCCATTTACTATTTTCCGCCTGCTCTGCGGCCGCGTCAGCCCTGCGATTCTATAACTCACTTTTCGAACTCACACAGCGGTTTTCGGATCGCCGGTCGCTCTCAAATCAGTCGTGAAGCAGTCATTTTATGATTTGGCATTCAAATAAACAATAAACTACAAGCTTCCACGTTTTCAGAATGCCAAATCATAAAATGACTGCTTCACGACTGATTTGAGAGCGACCGGCGATCCGAAAACCGCTGTGTGAGTTCGAAAAGTGAGTTATAGAATCGCAGGGCTGCTCTTACGAGGGAGGTGAGACGAGGCTAATGTCTCCACACAAGTAGCATCTCATACTAAGCCCGTCCTATTATCCAAGGGATCAATGACATGTTTGACAGACATTATTGTCTCTAGCGATACATTAATCAATAAAGCTTTTTATAAATTTGACGAATATTTAAATGATCCTAATCCTTGGGAATGATTTGCTCCAGTTCAAACAATTTGTTTGACTCAAAACTTAGCGATTAAAAAAAATGGCGGAGAGTTTCTTGCCAGTTCTTCTTGTCCGCTCTGAGCCATGGACTTGCTAACTGGTAGTAAATTTAAATTTAGAATTAATTTACTTTCTGACGTTCATAAGTGTACTTGAATACCTATATGAATAAAGTTGTCTTATTGCTACGAGAAGATAGATTATTAAAATAGGCTTAAGCTTAATAATTTAGAGATTATACCATGTTCTTCATTCTCTAATGGAAGGTAGTTTTCTAGGTACTAGTCACTTGTTCAAATATATGATTATAGTTATTCAACTCACTATTAGGGATAATTAAATAGATGACCAAATTAGTAAGACTGTCGCCTAAAAATCATTATACGACCAAACTATCATTATTAGATCTCAATTAAATATTTCTTTACATTAATGAAAGTAGCATAACATAGTATTGTCTTTGATTAACATAACCTTTACACATTTAAAGAAAAACGCTTTTTACCGGATTAAAGTTATGTTTATTATTATAAATTTACAACTATTTGACACGCACGCTGACACCACGCACGCTGTAAAGCACGCGAAACGTCGGATAAATTTAAAATTATGTCAAATAGTTGTAAATTTATAATAATAAACATAACTTTAATCCGGTAAAAAGCGTTTTTCTTTAAGTAGCATAACATGATTTTTATTTCCAGAACCGGTGTCAAAGATGCCGCTCCAGATAAGAAGAGAGGGCGTGGTCTCCTTCCTCCGGGAGAACCTTCTCACGTTACTGACAATCATTGGAGTTGTGGCTGGAACTCTTCTCGGTTGGGGATTGAGAGCTACTGGGTATGAATGGACACGACGAGAGGTTATGTACTTCCAATACCCTGGAGAGCTGTTTCTCAGGATGCTGAAATGCCTGATTGTGCCTCTGCTGGTTTCATCGATTGTGTCTGCTATCGGGTCATTGGATCTTAGCCTATCGGGCAAGTAAGTTCTGTTTGCATAGATTTTACATCCGCATACTTTTCACATTTGAGTACCAGTCCGGATTTGGGATTCTGGGGCAGATTTATGTTAAACCCTTGATTCATCAAGAGAGTTCATAGCATAATACATCAGCTCTACAGAAGCTTATGGAATTCTACTCTTTAACGTTCCAGAGTTGGTCTGCGGGCGATCATCTACTACATGACAACGACATTCTGCGCAGTGGTGCTAGGAATAGCGCTCGTCACCACGATCAAACCTGGGCAAGACCCTGATTCTTTACCTGCTACCACGAAAGTAATTTCCAAGGATACACTGACGGCTGACAGTATTCTTGATTTAATACGGTATGTACGGCTATTACTAACTATAATAGGTTTTAACTATCAGAATAGTTTTCTATGATATGGGATGCGGATGATTTCGAATGCGCTGCTTTCTGCCGTAATACCTCGACGATTTGACGAATGTTTGTTCACGATTATTAAAGGCATTTTATAAATATTACTATTAGTCGACGACCAATCTCTTTCCGATCGGCTTGATCCCGTAGCGATGTTGGGGTATTTGTGCATCTTCTACCGCATTTACCATGAGAGTGTTCAGAGGCGTTGTTCGGACTGATATCTGTTACTGAGTTTCACCATCGCACGTCGCGGCAGAATACGAAATTCCACCCGTATCACCTCAACGCTCCACAACTGAGCATTTCTTAAGGCAGTTTTTGCCGCGCACCAACACTAGCTGCCCACTGAAGTATTTCCGTACCAATTCTTAAAAGGCTAGAGAGAGAGAGTCCATAGGCGGCGGTATCACTTAACATCAGATGAGCCTACTGCCCGTTTGCCCCCTGTTCTATAAAAAATTACTTATCAATGTGAAAAACATTAGTGTTCACTCAAAGATCACGTATGGTAGTAAATCGACTCGCGTATAATCCTCATTTAAACACGTCAATTGACCAGATGAAATTTCATACTCAATCTATTTATCATTTGTGCCTCTTTTAAATTGTGTACGTACATTTTAATAATGAAATCAAAAACTATTATACCCACCGTTTATGTATTATAAAACTAAAAAATATCTTCTTCTTCTTCGGCGATTGCCTCTTCATCAGTGGAAAATTTTTGTCCAACAAGCATTATCTTGAGATCAGAGAGCAAGAAAAAGTCGCTGGGCAAATTTTGAGAATATAATGGATGCGAAAGTAATATGAATGGGAATGGGAATTCCAATCATGGAATATTACCATCGTTTTCATTGATTTGTGAAAAATCACTTTCTTTTGAAATTGTTTTTTAGTATATATCCTTATATAGTAATATATAAGGATTCTTATCCTTGTGATAGCTGAATCGAGTCTATAAATAGCAAAGCCAGAGGCATGCATCATTATTTATGTTGTCAGTTTATTGTGTTAGTAAGTCGTCAGGTGACAACAAGTTAAAGATTAGCCTCAAGGGGATCTTTATTGGATGACGACCTGCACCAATTTGCTTCACAGTCTCTAGGGACATTTTTGGCTTCATATTAATAGCGCGGTCGTTCTCTTAAAGTATTATAAAATCCTATATTTTAATTTAATTTTAATAAGACAGCTGTAGCAGATGTAATTTGAAGCCATAGATTTGTTGTAGGTACGTAAGATAAGGTAGAAGTTAAAGTAATAATATTATATTCTTTATTTATTTATTTACTAACACTTCGTTGCATATACATTAATATAGTACACTTGACATAATTAAATAAAAAGGAGAGCAACTGGCGGCCTTATCGCTTTCGAGCGATCTCTTGTGAGAAAAAAAAAAGTATTAAATTATATAAGATAGGCAAGAAGTGCAAAAATACATGTTTATATAGGTATAATTATTATATATATAATAATATTTGTCATATAATTCATATTCAAATGTAATTAAAAAAATATATATGATTTTTTGTTGCTTTTATCGCACGTATAAACATGACAACCAGTGGCGCTACCATTTATAAGTCATGGACCATGGTCTTACATTTATTATATTATATTCTTAGTCGGCTCATTGGCCCCTGACTGCGATTCCATGGGTCCCGGGTTCGATCCCCGGCTGAGACAAACATCGATGTGATGAGCATTTGGTGTTGTGCTTAGGTCTTGGGTGTTTAAATATGTATTTATATGTCTATCTATCTATAATATGTATGTATATCCGTTGCCTAGTACCCATAACACAAGCTTCACCAGCTTAGCATGGGACTAGGTCAATTGATGTGAATTGTCCAATAAAAAAAATAAAAAAACATTTTAGCATCTACATAAAGGGTGAGATCTATAGTGCGATTGGACTTTGCTCAGACTTACCTTACGAAAAACTTTGCTTAGTGTACACTAAGGTTAAACTATGATTTCGTATTTATAGACATTTTAACGGTGAGATTAAGCTAAGCCCAAGCTAAGACAGCAAATTCAAAATACAAATTGATTTTCATTTCATGCAATACTTTGTTTATTATCTTTACAAAAGTAAACAATAACAAATATTTAAACATCTAAAACGGTACACATATATCTTCATTTATTGTTATTTATGTATTTATTTAATTTATAATTGCAATAACTAGAAATTTAGAGTAACCTTTAGAAAATGTATTAATTTAAAGATGGCAATAATTTTGTTACGTAGAACGGATCGATTGTTTTGGAACAGCAACAGAGAACTTGTATCAACAATTCAAAATTTCAAGATTTTTCACTTCTCTGTTTATGTTTGTTTGAGATATAAATATTTAATATTTATCAAAACAAGACTGGCTTTGTGATTGACCTGTACGATCCGTATACTACTTAAGACCTACTTTTGAAGGACTGTGAGTTTTGTGTTTTGGCTTTGATAGAATTTTCAATATAAAGTGACAATGGAGAATATAGAGAGTTCTAACTTCAATAGAAAACATTGAAAGGTTAGGAATGCAGGATTTAATCCCCTATGCCTAAGTATATGTTGAACGAATACACAAAATCCTTTCGCTTAATGAAATGAATTTAAAAGAAGGTAGTTTTTTTAAAAAGTATAAATGTATTGACTGATAATTACAAACTTACAACCTTTTAATAACAGAGGATTGCCAATTCTACCGCAATTGCAAATACTTATTGATTAAGGTTTTATGAACTGGATGTTTTCAGGTAATATTGTGTAAAATATTATTTTTTTATATAGAAGTATTTAGATTTAGTAGTGGGAGAATGTCCCATGCTATTTTTGTTGTTTAGGTACTATCGACAAATTGTCATTGATTCACTTACAGACAGCTATATTGATTTTGTTTTCTGAGGATCACCTCATTTCTAATTTGATCCTTCAGAGAAATACCAAGCATAGCTCTCCCCATTGCTCGCTTAACCAGTGTCAGTGATGTTTTTCACCATACATCATCATTGGAGGAAATGTTGAAGACATTTGTCTTCTGACTTTCAGAAGATAACATATATTAATAATAATTATTCCTTGAAATAAATGTTTTGATTTGAAAGATAAGCCAATCTTAGTGTGTTAATTATAAATAAATTTAAGTTGAGTAAATTACTTCCTAATTTGTGAAGTTTTCTGATGTATTGTGTATGATAGTGAGAGGGTTACTTTTAGTGGTGACCTAAACTGGTTTCCGTTAACCCAGCTTCATCAGTAGTTGGCTTGTTCGGTGATTTACAGATTAAGTGGGTTATACTGGAATTGCCCTTTTGGTCTCAGCTTTCACCGTCATTTCATAACAGTACGTACCAGCTATAAAATAAACAGTCTAATAAGTTATCATATAGGTATGTCTTTTATTGGTTAGAATAAATAACAGAGGTCAACTAATAAACCTTCAGAAGTCTGGTAGGGGTGAAAAATGTTTAATATTTGGGAGAGGCCTATGTTTAGAGTGATTATTGGTTGAAAATATAGAATTATATTTTGGGAAATATTTATTCTATTAGTTAATGTGTCAAGTCTATTGTAATCTATTGACGGATTATATGTGGATGATGAATCACTTGACTTATTGGATTGGGTGTGGTCTCCTTGTCCTCTTCTTTGGGTTAAGGGTTTGGATTAGCTTTTGTTATATTTTGACATCTTTTTAATTGTTTAAATAGCTAAAATAAAAAAAAATTTATAAATATAAAATTATATACAAACATAAAATTTTATAAACAAAATTTACACAAGTTAATTAGATTGTTTGGTTTGTATTATTTTATAACTATACTCTATTATATATCTATCTTTGTAATTATTAAATAATATTGATATTTATAGATATTATTTGGTGGATTAATAAAATTGAATTAGAGTTATTAAATTTATTGATTTTTTTTTTTTTGAGAAAGGGTCGTCTTCTGTTCTTAATCAATTTTGATGAACCAACTGTAAAGAGTTGTTCATATTGGTGGTTTGTTTTTTTATCATTTTTTTGTGAGGAGTGGTCTGAGTGAGAATAGGTGGTATCGTTTAAGAGGTAAAAATCCTTGAGAAGCAAGGTTCAGTAATAAAAGTAGAAGATTAGGTAATCGAAAATAAGTCAAGGATGTGAAGATTAGAGAACAAGTTGGTTTGTTATTTGAATTTTTTGTAATTTTTTTTTTTTTTTTAATTTATTTATTAGGGATAAAAGTCATTGGATTTTGTTTCAACATATGCAGTGTGAGGTGAAGATACGATATAACAGTTATTTATAAGATCTCTCAAAAATGTTAAATTATATAAATAATTAAATAAAAACAATAGATACCATAATAATGTTAATTATTTTATTTATGATTTATAGGTATAATAAGATCATTTATAATTTTTAATAAATTTATTTTTCCCAAAGTCTATAACTCATAAAAATGGAACACGTTATTAAAAACAAAAATAAAAAGTATAAAAATATGATGTAAAGAAATTTGGCCATTATTTTTGTTAGGTTATATAAGTTTTTGGTAATCGTCATTTGTGATTGAGATTAAGCTAAGCCAACATAGGGAGAATTATTTGCTCTATAAATAACTGTGTCTTAGCTCGATATTAAGTCAAAAAGTCTAATATATGTCTCACAAGTAGGTGCTCAACCGTCTGTGGTTATAAAATGCTTCACTATACCTGCGGTAATTGTTGTTGAAATCTATTGTTGCTTCGAACGCATGACGTTGGGTTTGAAAAGGCGAAGTATAATCATTGTACAAAAGAGCTAACACTGTTTTAAAGAAATAACAACTTGAAAATAATTGATTCCGCATTGAAACATAGATTAATCTAAAATCGACAGTGCTATAGCACTAAAGCAGACCACCTTTAGGAACATAATACAAATTCCGCGAGGCTGTTCTTGTATAAAGACATAGTATCGTTTTTGTAGAGTAGTTTATCTTAATAGAACCGGAAGGGACCTCAGGCCATTCATCGTGTGCGAGCAAGTGCGTTTAAAATATTTGCCCTTCGAACTCACGACTAGGTGCTGATTCCTTTATTACTATAGTAATAGTGGCCCTACACGTTTATAATCTATGATAAATGTTCTTGTCATAAAGACTGATGAAAACATTTCGAACAATATTAGCATACCGTGTAAAACTGTTGTAGATGTTTTTAATATTAAAGACACGTGTTTATCAGCACCTTACTTGGTGAAAGGTATAGGAGGATAAGTAAAGATAGGGGCTAAGGCAGTGGCGTAACTATACCATCTCGGGCCCGTGGCAAATTCTTTTGATGGGGCCCTATCAGTAAAAATCGTCACTTTGTACTCAGTTTAATGTTAATAAACTTTGAGATTTTCAGAGTACTCAATTACACGTTGTATACGAGTATGTCTCATTAATGGCCATATCCCTCCTCTCATAGGCGAGAAGGAATGGTCTGTAGTCCTCACGCTAGCCCAATGCGTATTGGAGACTTCACATTCATGCATAGAACATAATATCTCTTGGGCAGGGGCCCTCTTGGGTCGGGGGTCCGTGGCATTTTGCCAGCCCTTCCACCCTATTGTTAGGCCACTAGGCTAAGGTGGTAAGTCACGCCTGCCTAAAATATGTCTATTTAGCTGAGTGATTATCAGTATGGCTTTCGTCGAAGACACTTTTTAAGGCCACAGCCAGAATCGGAATGCGGGGGAATGGCTAAACTAGCCTCCAAGAAGCAGGTATGCCGCCCACCATGATGTGGTGCCCACTGAAGTATTTCCGAACTAATTCGACGAAGGACCCTAAGTCCTTAAAGAAAAGAGTGTAAAAGTTCTTAAAAGGCTGGCAACGCACTCGCGAGCCCTCCGGCATTGAGAGTGTCCATGGGCGGCGGTATAAAATCTGGTGTGACTCCTGCCCGTTTGCCCCCTGGTCTATAAAAAAAAATTATCTTGTCTTGAAAAGTGCCATGTTATATTTTTTCTGAAAAAAAAAACAGAGTTCTATTTCTTAACCTTTAATTATATAGTTACTGCGGTTGTGGCTGCGTAAACTGTTCGCCACTCTTTTCAATCATCAAGGTCTTTTGTTTAAAAAAATATATAGATAGCTAGAACACACCATGCTTCATATGATATCTCGAAGCAAATAAACAATTATAATAATAAAAAGTCTTATTGTTTGTTTTTGTTTTTAATTTATTTTATTATTATTAATTACTTATGATGTCATGTGGAACATGGTGTAATGGTTGCAGCTCTTTACAAACGTTGTGTAAAACATAAACATAGCGATTAAAAAGAGTGGCTGAGAGCTTATTACCAGTTCTCCTCTTCCGTTCTACGCCCTTGATTTGAGAACTGGCACTAATTGTAAAATTAGAAGCATTTCATTAAAGTATATTTCTTTTTTGTCGTTCATAAGTGTACATTGTGTTACCTATATGAATAAATGATTTTTGACTTGTGACTTATGATTCAATTAATGATTTGTCATATCGTGAAATGCTTGTAATTAATCAGTATAACTCCGATGTAAGCTCAATTTGCAAACGATCGGACCACAACATAACATAATTAAAACATCTCAGCGTTCACGGCGAGTTAATGTTAATGCGAGTTTAATTTGCTTTATTTTCAGAAACGTTTTCCCCGAAAACATAGTTGAAGCTACCATTGCCTCATATCGCACGAAGCTCACCTACGATGTGAATGACACGAGAGCAATTAAAGGTAAGTGCTATAAATTAAGTAACGATCAAATCAATACAAAAAAATCAGTGGCGCTACTACCTCTTTAGATCTTGGCCTCAGATTTCTGAATCGGTTTCATGATCATTTTTAAATCTAATAGGCAAGTAGGTGATCAGCCTGCACTGCCAGACACACGCCGTCGACTTTTTGGGTCTAAAAATGTCGACGTTTTCTTTCACCGTTCGAGCAAATGTTAAATGCGCACATAGAAAGATAGTACATTGGTGCACATCCGGGGATCGAACCTACGACCTCAGGTATGAGAGGTTGAAGCCACTAGGCCAACACTGCTCTGATCAAATCAATAAGCACTTGATATAATAACATTCTAAATAAAAGTCGATCGTTATTATTTCTTCATAGTTTAAAATGTTTACGTGTCGTTACGTATCGAAATTTGACGATATGGGGCTTCAAACAGTAATTTAGTCATATAGAAAATTGGAAAATTTAAAGTTCAAAGCACCTGTGTAAAGTGCATCTTACATTTAAGTCGTCTGAAAGCTCACTCATGTCGACTCAAGTTCCAAATGGTCAATGTAGATTGTAGGAGTTAATGATCCTTTTCAGCCTCCTTTTCTTGAGAAATGTGGAGGCTTTTAAGGAATGCTATGTATGTAGCGAAATGTGTGGATATAGGATTAATGTCAAATCATTTTGAAATAATTACGTACTTAACTAGTTCGATAAGATAGGAAAATATCGCTTGCCCCTGCATTTAAACAACGTTTAAATCGTCGAATAGGAAATTATAAGCTTTCATTTGATAAATTGAAATATACATTTGGTATATTGTATATGTACTTAGTATCCTAGTAATAATAGCAGTACCTTCTTTTATTTTCCTGAAAAAAAAATCGATTTTGCTTTTACGACCATGTTCCCCGGGGCAAGCGATATTTTAAGTTTTCTCATGTAGGTGATAATTTGTTTTCTTTTTTAGAAATACAATCTTTAAACCTTTATTAGAATTTTTTTAACCAATAACTGGCGCAATTGGTTGACAATACCACGAAATCTATTAAAAACCTACCTTACCACTTTGATTATATATTTTTTATTTATTTCCAGGTCAACTGGAAACCTACAAAATAGAGAATTACTACCAGAAAGGCAGTAATGTCTTAGGTCTGGTGGCGTTCAGTATAGTGCTGGGCATCACTCTTGGTAAAATGGGAGAGAAGAGTCGACCGCTGCAAAATTTCTTCCACACCCTCTCGGAGGCCATGATGATAATTACCGGATGGGTTATTTGGTAAGAATCATTAATCGCTCACCGTTAATCAGAACCTACTACTGTTAAAGTAAATAATTATATATACCTTCAGTTCGGTATTCGTAATAAATAACTTATTTTTTAAATCTTTTCCTTTTATATTTTAGGTTTATTGTTTCTATATTGATATGGACGAATTGAGAATTTTGAAACTGTAGCTGATAATAGCTGTCTGTTCTTTTTCGTAGTCATACTATTTGCAGTAATTTTTTCAACTGTTCAAGTTTACTTTTAGGGCGAGCCTTCAACCTTTTGTTCCAATCCGTTACTATCTACCTACCGTCATATACAGGGTGTCCCAAAAGTCGACGTCAAGTCGAAATTTTCTCATAGGTAATGCCACACCAGTTATCAGAAAAATTAAAAAAAAAAAATTAAGTCATGTATTTTTGAAGTTATGGAAATTTTCCTTTTATTCCAGAAAATGTACACCATGTGACAGTTTTTTCATTCCTGTTGTTACAAATATTTACTTTTTGCCAAATTTTTTTCTCTTACGTCATCCCGAATAGAATAGTGTATGTTTATAAAAAGAGATTTTACTTAAGTTACACTACTGTACTTTTAGAAGTACTAATCTCACACTTTATTTAATAGTTTCGATGATATTTAATCAAGAATATATTTAGTTATTAAGCTTACGACATCACACAAAGTACTAAATCTACTAATTATTTTACAAAACCTTACATCTAAAATGTGTGACAATTAAAGTAAACATAAGTTTCACGAAAAAAAGAAATATAAATTAAAAAATACAACTAAAACATATACAAGATAATACAAGCGCACAATAAAATTAGTAGATTATTAGTTGATTATTATGTTTACAGGCTCTCACCCCTCGGAGTGTTCTTCCTTGTGACAGCGAAGATCATGGAAATCGAGTCATTCTCTGACCTCGTGGGGAGACTTGGTCTCTACTTTATGACGGTGTTACTGGGTCTCTTCCTTCACGGTTTTGGGACTTTGAGTATTCTCTTCGTGCTAGCCACAAAGAAGCTGCCTTGCAGATATATTGCGAAGATGGGACAAGTTATGGCCACTGCGTTTGGAACTGCATCAAGGTAGTTTTTATACTAGAAACAATTTAAAGGTTACAACGTTTAAGTTTTAAAATGATTTTTAATATAATTTTAAATTAAATTAACTAACACCTAAGTTGTCGTTAAACTTTAATAAAAAGATTTTTTTGAGGAATTGGGATAACTTGTTTGTAATTGGTCTATTATAGTGTTTCCCAACCTTTTTTGTGCTATGGCCCCACCTTAGCCATTAAAAAAATCTTATGAAATGTAACATACATTAGTTTTAAATAATAATTAAATTATTAAAAAAAAAATGTTCACATAAGAAACTTATGATAGGACATTTAGGAAGAAATCATTATTAAATTGTTACGAAACACAGTGAGTAAATTTTCAAAACAACGAAAAACTGAAATTCAAATTCCAAACAATTTTAATACATTTTTGAATAGCCCCGCTTAACAAAGAAATTGCCCCTCTGTGGGGTGTGGGCCCCACGTTGGGAAACACTGGTCTATTACCTCCTTCAACATCTTTTGATATTTCAAGACCTTAACATACAACAACACCATTCTCCAGAGCCTGGCTCTCTATTTAAAGTCATGCCAACATGTTAAGTACGTTAATAACTATAAATCTTCATTCGTAAACATCAACTTGAACGAAATGTTAAAAAAAAACGCACCTTGGAAAACAAAAAAATCAACCAGATTTAATCTTTTCTGATTATGTTTCCAAAATACATTTTCAAGTGAGAACTGGCGTAACTCTACACTATAATAATCGAGTATCTGAAGTTTAGCAAATGGTTTGAATCTATCGACAATTCTTATTTCGCTTATTCTGACGAATCATTCAAAAGTCAGAATCATTTATTCATATAGGTAACACAATGTACACTTATGAACGTCAAAAAATAATTATACATTAAATGCTTCTAATTTTACATTTACTGCCAGTTCTTAAATCAAGGGCGTAGAACGGAAGAGAAAAACTGGAAATAAACTCTCCGCCACTCTTTTTAATCGCCAATTCATTAATGAATATTTTCAGTTCAGCAACAATGCCAATAACGATAGGCTGCTGTGATGATATGGGTCTGGACCCGCGCATCACACGCTTCGTGATCCCTATCGGAGCCACCATTAACATGGATGGCACGGCGCTATATGAGGCCGTCGCTGCAATATTTATCGCACAACTCAGGAAAATCGATATGTCATTCGGCAAGATTGTAGCCGTCAGGTACGTGTCATATTATAAATATCAACCTCGAGGCTGTATATTTTTTATCCCTGCAAAAAAACGTGTACTTATGTACACGCGTTAGAAGTTGTACTTCTTTGTCGTAACAATAAAAATCTTTTCAAAAGTTATATTCTACGTAAAAAAAAACACTAACATTAGAAAAAACTAAAATGTTGACGATAGCTAACTTCAGGGTGTCATCGTAAAAATTAACTCACATCATTTTTCCCTACCGCGCCTAAAGATGTTTAACTTCAATAAATGTATGACAACATTAAACGGCACAGACCAGCAATCATAGATATTATTTAAAAGCAAAACAAAAAAGAAAGTATTGGTCTGAGACGTGTGTAAACTTATTATAAAAGCTGTTTAAGAGTATACAAATTATTAATCAGTGTTTTTCTGCCTTCGTATTGAAGTAATTTCTTGAGGTGAATTGAGAAACCGGACCTTAGTCAAAATTATCTGCTGCAAAAAATTGGGAATGACTCTAATAAAAATAAATGTTTTGCTTTGTATCTAATTTTTATCAGTGAAAGTCTTTGTGGATATATCCAATGTGTTAATTTTACTTTATATTTTATAGAGATGTATCTGTTTTGTTCCCTAAATAAATAAATAAAAAAGTGAGTGCGTACAAAGTACACATGTCAGAAGTGAAACTTCTTTATAAATTAATTATTGAGTAATTAAACTGCCCAAATCCCATAATTTAATTTTGCCAGTCTTTCTATATTAATGAATAATACTAAAGCTAATTAAAACCCAGAACTAAAATTAGTTGTTGTTATGTAAATAGAAATACCACCATAAATATGGTAACAATTACCAAATAATATAACAAATGATTATTATCATAATTGCTAACTTATGTCCACATTTTCTAAAATAGCAAACTGGGTCTTAGAAAAAAAGGTCTTGGTTCTGTGCTCTTATAAAAATACAAAATGAACAAAAAAATGGTAATTTAGTTACTTAATAAAATAATAATGATATTGATATGTATTAAAAACACCATCAGTATTCAAGTCTCGGTCGCTCTCTCCCTTATATTCGACAAAAACGCTGCACATATTCGTGACGTTCCGTAAAAATTTTACGCTCATGCGCCTAAAGAAGTTTCATTTCAATAAATAAATAAAAAATAATTTAAAAAGGCTTTAGTATTGTTAAGAAAATTGTGAACTTGTGTATATTTTGTAGTATAACGGCAACAGCGGCTAGTATAGGCGCGGCTGGAATCCCGCAGGCAGGCCTCGTTACCATGGTGATGGTGTTGGATACCGTTGGCCTTCCAGCTGAAGACATCTCTCTTATTTTTGCAGTTGATTGGCTATTGTAAGTAATTTTTAAGTGATTAAACACTGTGGCTTCTCAGTTTAATTCACGTTAAACTAATAGAGTTATGGACTGCGAGGCCCAAAGTTTTACACTAATCTCCTCTAAGCTTGGATTATAAAATAATTATTAGATTATATAAATAATGAAGGTTATTGTTACATTGTGATTGATCAAACGTATATCGTTTTTTTGAACTGGATATGTTGAGCGCATCTTTTTATTATTTCCTAGGCATTTGATATTAACAGTCAGCCTATGATAAATAATTTTAAAACTTCTTACACTACTTCTCCTGCCCAGTTATTTATTATGAAATATTATAGGTTCTATTAACAAAAAATCTCTTAATTACAGAGATCGATTCCGAACAACAATCAACGTGGTGTGCGACGCTTTGGGCGCTATTATTGTAGCGTCACTATCTCAAGCAGACATAGAAAAATGTCGTGCGCAAAGCGAAAGGGAAGGACCCGGACACGAGCTCAGCGATCTTGAAAAGGGCGAACATTAACAAACTTTTTGTAACGTCCATAGTGATATTTCCCACAAAATAATGACCAAAAGAAAATAAATAAATATTATAAATCCAATAATAAAACTTGATTTAAAGTAATTTAAGTATCATCAAAAGAGCAGACGATTGATATTGGCAATTTAATAAACACTGTTATGCAAGGAAATATATTAGGTCCCTTAAGTATTCAGTTGTTATTCAATGTGGCTACAATAGTCTAAATATATTGTGCGTCACATTCTCCATTTGGGAAGTTCAAGCAATATTGTTAAAACCAAGTGAAGACAAATAAAGGCATTGTTCATTGCAATTAGAACATTAAGATTTGTTTAGTTCCAGCGGATATTACATACATAGACATACTTGGCCCTAAGTTACGCCGTAATAGTCGTCTCAATGTTGATCATAATAGGTATTCACAGAATTGTTATTTTCAATTTTAATTCTTGGATTATTATTTGTTAATTTGCTTTTAATGGAATCGTTATTTTTTTAGTAATTCTGTTTCCGATTTAAGTTTTATTAATTATTTTCAAGTATGAACATATCATAAAAATATTGTTTAATAATCGGCTCTTTATTTTGTTTAATTGATTTAAGGTCAAGTATTATTAGAACTTAGAAGTAGAAATGGCTTGCAATTTGATTGTATGAGATTTTCAACTCTAAATATACTATTACTAAAATCTATTTTCATAAATATTTTTCCATATTCCGACTTGTGAATAATTATATTAGTATATTCACTTATCTTTGTGTGAATGTATTTATTTGTGCGCCTGGTAAGTACATTTTATTAGGTAAGAATTATGTATACTGTACCAAACACTAGCTGTAAATTAGACGATAGTAATTGAAATTTGCAGTTGCATTCCATTTTATATTAGCCCGGATATTATTTCCCGGAACGTAAAAAGATATATGTATAATCATAATAATTAGGTTTAATCTAGAATAGGAATATACCGCACAGTGAAAACATATAGTATAGCTAAGATTAACTGACCGATTTCATTACGCAACAATTTACTTTTTCCAAACCAGCCAGTATCTTTATCGCCAACAAAACCCACCAAGAAGGTTACATACCTATCCAAATTGCAATTATGGCTATTATGATTGTCATTAATTGTCAAATTACCGCAGAAAATATGATTTTTTTGTATACGTAACATGATAATGTATAAAAGTGTATGTTATGTTTTCTACGTGTGATGTTTAATTATGTGCCAAAATCAATGTTTTATGTATTTTAAATACAATAATGTTTTAACATATATCTAGTCCATTTTGGAGATTCATTTTGTTCACCATTACGGTAATTTGTGCTTAGCACGATTATGTTGGTTAAATTATCAATGTTGAGTCATGAATGCAGATATATTGATGTAATTGTTAATGTTTATTAATAAATAGTTAGATATATGAATTCTAAGTCTTTTATTTTTAGGTTAACAGGGTCTTTATATTCAGACCTCTTGGCTAGACCCACGGTCAATCAAATAAATACACAGATATACTAATTACTAGACACAATATCTAATCTGCACTGCGTCTATGACTTAATTCTCACCGCACATGAAGAGTCTTTACTTGGAAAGAAATATGGTCAATGAAGCATAAAACTTCTCACGCACAAACAGGCCGGTTTTTACATTTTAGATGTGTCTTATCAAATTCTAAATTTATGTTAGTTCATAGAACTTCATAAGAAGTGGAATGGAGAAATGCTGCAGACATATAATTCGCTAAAAGTAACCAATGGTCTTATGAATTACATTAACTTAAAAGAATTAAGCCAAAAACATTTCATATCATATTTACAAAGGATGGAGATTTAAATAAAAACAAGTTTTCAAATTAGATTTATTTAAACTAAACTGTAAAATATTTTTACGATTTATAACTTTTATAGCCTCACAGCCGATAATAACATAGTTACTTATAATAAACTTGACTAACAGTTATACTTAATTACCACTTTCCACTCTCTTGGAACTTTGTCAGTCTGTTACATAAAAATATATCTCATTTTATAGGAATGTATTGAGTATTTTTGGTAATAGTAGTAATTAGTGTAGATAAGATGTATTTAACAATGAACTAACCATAGACTCAACATGTCAGCCCTACTTAGCCATTAAATAAGTTATCTTTAACGGCAGATTAAAAATTATAATGTCTGGATAATCTGTGGTACAGCTACGAGAGATAAAACCAAACCTATTCATAATGAAAAATGTTTGCTTCTAGTATCTGTAGTGATTGTTAAAATGTATATTGTGATATTGAAACTCTTGGTTCAATATCGACTCAACTTTAGTCATAATTAATGAATGAAGTACGGCTGTAAATAAAAAAAGTAACAGGAATGAGTCTGTTACATTATTATTAATATTCGTTTATATACATAGAGGCCTGAATTCACTAAAAAGGCACATTGGTATAACATATATACACAAAACTTACAATAGACTTGTTCCACAACATATACTTTAAAGCTCTCAAATCATATTGTTGATTTACATTCATGTTTGAAGTGTGTAAAGTCTATCTATTTACAATAATGAATATTTTGTATTATTGACTAAAGCATGCTACTTAGTACAAGTTATTGGTTGCAACAAATTTCGTAATGAAGTTCTCGGCAAATAACTTGGCCATTTTTAGGATTATTCCGACTAAAAATTCGTACTCGACCTCCCCAACATCTAAGATTTCCAATTAGAGAATTACCGAGAACGACACAGAGTGTACTTAAACTGTTTCCGAAAAGCAAAACCAGGAGCTCAGTTCAAAAATTCATTACAAGAAATACGTGATATTTTAAACGAATGCGTTCTGCGTTTGCTAGAGGTTATTTATTTCAAAATAAATCGTAACATGATTTTGATTTACTTTCTATGCAATCTTTTATCAATCTTAAAAATGATATAAGTTTTCAATAATATATTTACACTATGTATATAGTTTTAACATTAAACAACGCCATTTATCTGGTCATTGTTATTTATATGTTTCTGGGAGCCGTTTGGTATCACAAAACTCCGCGCGGAGTCTCGTCGGCTATGTCTATCGCTATGAAGTGAGTATCGGGCTCTGGCGAGGGTAGCAGCAGATATTTCCATGGAGTCACCGTGAGGGAATCGAGAACCTCGTCTCATGCAACCACCTCGATTACGGGCATGCTGAAAATAGAAATATTTCTCAATTATTTTATGTGAATGTGTGTAAATTTCAAGTCTGTGTGAAAAAGTGATAATATTTGTTAACTACTTGAGTGGTTAAATTTGTAACACAGTTGGTGTCTTCAATAAATTAAAGGAGAGAGGCCGGGTTCTTACCTACGTATCTCTAAAGTGACAGGCAAATAGCATTTGGAATTGTTACTCACAGGGCCGCTTCGCCAAGTCCAGCGGTTTCTATTAAACACACCATAGACAATAGGGTTCGCGCACGAATTTGTACAGGAAAATAACCACATGGCTTTCTGGAATGCTGGATCCAGGTGGTTTACTATATCTTTATCTATCCAATACCTGAAAAAAACGAACGAAAAATTAAATAATCTTCTGTCTGTGAACCTGAAAGTAGTTGACGTGGATTAAAAGTACCAACCACAAGCAATAGCAGTAGTATGGCGACCAACAAGTGAAGAATACAAGTACGATTGTAACAGACATCTTAAGTGTACGCGCTCTGGCCCTTCCAAGAATTCCAACACCGCTGCGTCGCATTTTATCTGAAACATTTTAAATTAAGAAATAACAGCTAAGAATCAATCAGACTGAGAAATATAAAAAATATTTTAATAGATTTACGTGTTTCGGGAACGTAAAACAAAAGACGGCACGGTTTTTTGATTGTGATTGATCAAACGGAAGTTTGAACGTGTCACGAGTGATTGGACAAGAGATACTATTGACCAATTACAATTAAGCAAAACTCGCTGTAGCTTTATCTTCTCCCAGCCCTTAAAACATTTTGATTATATGGAATTAAATTTGATTTCTTGGCACTGTCAAAGACACGATGCTACGGAAATTAAAAATTGTAAACTAATGTACATAATGTATAAAAGGTACGAATAGATAAGAAAAGTGTACATATATTCTGAGCACGTCCCTATATTCAATTTAGTTATTATCGTTAGCAGACGCTTGTCTAAAAATTGATTTATTGATGTTCTTTGAGGTTTACGAAGTTGCTGCTTAGTATGGGTATGGCTTCTTTTCGCTTCTTCTTTGTTCGCTAATGACCCTTTTTATTCAAAAAGGTCTAAATTTAGGTATATACTCCTAATATATTTTAAAAGCTCTTCAAAAGCCTCAAAAATTAAAAAAAAATATAGGGACGAAAAGCTAATGTATTTTGAAACTGGCTTAGTAGAATTTAATTATTTTCGTCAAATGTACTATACTAATGTAACGGCTAGTATGGCTACGAAATTCAATGGCAGCGCATTATTGCCTGATTTATGGAAGCGTTGCAAAAACTTTTTTATCCTCAGTTTTATCAGCAAACAGAGTAAAAGGACTTAATAAACAGTAAATTTTTAAAAACTTCTTAGAGTTCGCCTGTTAGTACACAAAAGGCGTATCGCGAGGTAGCTAAAATATTATTGTCCATTGCTTTTTAACATTAAGTACACATTTCTATAAAACTTCTTTAATAAAAATAAACGAAAATTACATTATTAATTTAGCTTTTGAGTGCTTTACAATACGTCCTTACGTCTACTGTGAACGCCGCGTTTTGATAAAGACGTTTTATTTACGCAATTTACCTACCATTAGCTGTGTTAGCCCTGCGAATGATCTCCAATAAGGCGGCTGAAGAGCAGTACAGAGTAAAAAGCAGAGGAGCTACATACATGAGTGCCATGTTAAGAAGGAAGTAGGCAAACTCATGGCGTTCTGTTGGAAGAGATCCATATGTCACACATTGGTAATACCTGGAAAATTCCAAAATACCTATTACTTAGTCTATCAATTAATGTTATAACTCATTACTCTACTAGACTAATATATATGAATCATATTTAGCCTTAAAAAGAACTCAGAAAGCAGCAATTAACGAATAATAATAATAAATAGTTTGTTTGCAAAGAAAGTGGTATATTCAGATTGATTAATTATAAAAAACACATTCAGCTATATGAAAATGTCATATTAATTATGAACTATTTAAACAGCTCGTACTCCATTTTTTGATATTTAAATGTATTTTATTATGATAAATAAATATATCAGAATTTCTTTTTATTACGAATTATAAAGATTATAAGTTTTATCCAAACCATCTTGCCCTAAAAATGCCTCTGGACATTATATTTGTGAACAGCACAACTTACCCTTTGACATCAGGATGTTCCTCTAAATGGAATATAAAACTTTGTGGCAGGCTGGCTAATCCTGCGCATACCCAGGCGATGAGTAGGGCCCGACGCACCCGAGCTTCCCATGTTACATTCAGAGGTTTCAGTATGGCATAGTATCTATAAGAGACAAAATAATACAATTTATGGATTTATGGATATTTCTACCACACCTAAATATTAGACTAAAATAAATGTAAAATCGATTCGGTACTTTTGGGGAGAAGTGGCACAGGACTGGGAGCGGTGATAGTTCTACCCTAAGATGTGACTGAGATTCTTCTTGTGTATATAGATAAACAAAAATGCTGAATATATGCTTCAAATAATTTCTAAAAATAAACAATAAAATGAACAAAGAAAGAATACATCTTGGAATTAATTCAAAGTAAGAGATTTGTTCTTTATCTAAGGAAGCTTTTATGAAGATAATTGGTATTTACTTTGCTCAGCTGAAATGGCGAGGCTAAATTCCGGCGCAATCATTCATACTTATATTCTCGTGTTGACCCCGACTATAACTCCTGTTCGAATGACGGATTGATCCATTATAATATTTTGTATATGTACTGACTCACTTGCAGACCACTTAGGGAGTTGCGTATTACATTATATTTACTATGAATAAAAGATCTTTTATTTCGATTCGACATACACGTTTAAGGAAATATTTTTGTTACATAAGACTTGTGTAAATTGTCTCAACAAGTTAACATAATATATTTTTAGTAAATGAATCAGAAAACATTATAAAACTAAAGGCGCTACAACTTTTGAGGTCTGGGCTTCGGATTTCTATATCCGTTTCGTGATAGCTAATTTTTCCTAATAGGCAACACGTACCTTGTTTGCCTGACCCAAGCCGTCGACTTTTTGGAGCTAAAGCATGATTCCTCACGATGTTTTCCTTCACCGTACTAGCTAATGTTATATGCTCACACAGACACAAAGTCCATCGATACACAGCTGGGATTGAGTTGAGAATTGCACGATCTAGCCACTAGGCCAACGCTATTTAAATGATAGTTGCGTAAAGCAAACACAATATTTAGTCTTACCTATCAATAGCGATACATATGAGTACGAAACTGGAGAGGTACAGCCCGAATGTTCTCGTAAACATCATGAAGCGGCACATAATGTCTCCAGCAAGCCACTGCACGGTGCCAGCCCACGCGATCTCCAGTGGCATCATGAGGAATGTTACCTGCAGGTGTCCAGTTTAGCGTTACTGACTATATAAATTAATCGAAAATAAAACTTTTTAATCGGATTGTACCTGTTAAGAAAATTAAACTGATAGATGTAATATTTCGTGATCATGGATATATATTAGACAGAGACAGCCTTATTATTAAACCAAGTAAAAATAATAACCATAATCAAAATTAGACCTCGTTTTATATTAAAGCCAAATATGTAGACGGTCGGAAACTATTGTTAATTTTTTTAAAGATGTATTATATAACTAGTATATATTTTAAATTTACACATAGTCTATGGAAACCTACCATAAGGTCGGCAACAGCCAAATGCATCAGCAGGACATCCAGCCTGCTGGCTCTACCAGCTCTTCTTCTCTTAACAAGCTGCGACAACACTGTCAAGTTGCCAGTTGCTGATACCATCATCAGCACACTGTATACCGTAATTGAGACCATATGGCCATGATTGAAACGCATGTCTAAGGGCAACTCATCGCTGGTGTTGAGGTGCGTCCAGTTCTTCTGAGACGCACCGCCAGGACCTGATACCTTCTCGTCTATATCCATGATTATCTTTGACACGGTCTGAAGTTGTAAGTGCAAATCATTTTTGAGATCGGATGCATGTGGATGTATCTGTAACAAGCAAACAGCTTTTATCACCTTTTGTATATAAGACTCTCTGTAATCTATTCAGAATAATGTTTATAGTCCAGAAATCAATCTGGAACTGTTTAGGAAAAACACCTTTTGTATGGCCATTAAGCAATACAATTATTTACCAAAATAATTAAAAGATCTTCCGACTAGAGTCTTTAAAAATCGACTTGGTGTATTACTTTTGGAAAAAATGTATATGTAATAACGTATGATATGATATGTACGATACAAATAATATAAGAACTGGTCAATTCATATGACTAATGAAATGTAAAGTGTAAAATTCCTTTAAAGACAAAATTGCGCGCCATTGTGTGTGGCAGAATATGCGAACTTACGATTGTACCACCTTACACATTTTTGTACCATATTCATGCAATAAATTATTATTATTATTTTAAACAGAATATGGTTTGTAGACATACATCGCCTGCAAGTCGGTTCTGTTTGATTGATTTGATTAAGTAGGTTTTATTACCAAAGAAAGGTGGTCCTGAGCTAGCCTAAATAGGCTAATACGATTTATTTTATTTTACTTATAAAATAAATCTTATGTTGAATAGATTATTAAAATATGGTTAAGTTAAAAGCCAGACGATCTTATTCAAGTCTAAAGGTACAAAGAAATTCCACCCGTATCACCTCGAAATCCGTCTTTCCACAACTGCCTGAGATTCAACTCACTTTTCGAAGCTCAGCACGGCGGTTTCGGATCGCCGGTCGCTCTCAAATCAGTCGTGAAGCAGTCATTTTATGATTTGGCATTCTGAAAAGGTGGAAGCTTGTAGTTTATTGTCTATAGAATGCCAAATCATAAAATGACTGCTTCACGACTGATTTCAGAGCGACCGCCGTTGAGAAACCGCTGAGTGAGTTCGAAAAGTGAGTTACAGAATCGCAGGGCAGAGCGTTTTTTAAGGCAGTTTTTACCGCGCACCACCACTTTGTGGAACCAGCTGCTCACTGAAGTATTTCCGGACATAGGAAATTCGGCATAGGATCCTTCAAGAAAAGAGCTTACCAATTCTTAAAAGACCGGCAACGCACTCGCGAGCCCCCTGGCATTGAGAGTGTCCATGGGCGGCGGTATCACTTAACATTAGGTGAGCTTACTACCCGTTTGCCGTTCTATATAAAGTTACTTATTAAATTGTCAATTTGTCTGTAAATTTTTAACGAACAAGAATTGTTACCATGATTTTATTTATTTAGGTTTTACTTAAACTTGTGAAAATCTCTTCTAAATTCTAATTCGTTTCAATAAAAATGAATCGTTAAATTGTTGCGAAGTAATTGGTACTCGAACTCTATTACGGCAAAGTTGTTTAAAATCCTTTCAATTTTAAAAGGTTGTATCAAAGGAATCTTTCAGAATCAGATTTATTTGAAAAGTTTCCTTGTTTAAGCGTGTTGAGAATACATTAAAAAGTTTGTACCGACTGTCAAGTAGCGTCAGCACAAGGTACGCCGTGATAAGTAAATTTTCAGAAAATATTGACAGCCAGTAATATTCTGTTTAAAACTTTTTGACAAGACAATTAGATTATTATTCCGTTGTATTACGAGTAGATGTATGAGAAGGTATAAAGAGGCAAGTCGCGCGATATGCGGTTTGGCAAATATTATATAATTTTTGTTTACTATCTTATAATTAAATTTATTTATTTTTATCATTATAATTCAGAAATCGTTCTGCAATTGCTACGAAATTAAATGATTTATTTAAAAAAATCAGTGGCGCTACAACCATTTAAGGTCAGGGCCTCAGATTTCTGTATCTGTTTCAACTTTCATCATATTTGTTAATCTAATAGTCATTAAAGTAGGTTATCAGCCTCCTGTGCCTGACGCACGCCGTCGACTTTTTGTGTCTAAGGTATGCGGGCTTCCTCACGTTGTTTTCCTTCACCGTTCGTGCGTATGTTAAATGCGCACATAGAAAGAAAGCCCATTGGTGCACAGCCAAGGATCGAACCTACGACCCCAGGGATGAGAGTCGCACGCTGAATCCACTAGGCCAACACTGCTCTAAATGCTTGATTAGTCGTCGAATCATTTAATGTAAAATAGGTAAGGCAGGAACTAATCTTTTAAACATTACTTTTAATCTAACAAAATATTTAATAAACGACCCTTAACTGACCGTAACTCGTAAGCTGTGTGTGTGTTGGGAATACATAGGTATCCCTAGGTTATAGCCAAAACAAGACCAACTTCCCTTATAAGTTATAATTCCTATTAGGAAGGGTTAAAACACCAGTAGCAATAATGTTCAATAAGTTCTTCAATAAACAACGATATAACCTTACAAATTACGAAAGGTTTAATGGAATTACTGGGATTTCACTTTTACTCAAGTTAAACCCATAGAAAATCGGTGTCACTTTACAAAATTATTTATTTGCTTAGCGTTAAATAATTAAGTATTACTTGTCAAGTATCAAGTACTTGCGGATCAAGTATTACTTGGAGCATCTGTTATTCGCGTCTACGCCTGACTAATTAAAGAGTTGTGTTGCTATAGTTTTAAGCATAAAAATAAATCAGTGTCGCTACTACCTTTTCAGGTCTGGGCCTCAGATTTCTGTATCTGTTTCATGATTATTTGTCAATCTAATAGACTAGTAGGTGATCAGTCTCCAGTGCCTGACACACGTCGTCGCCTTTTTGGGTGTAAGGCAAGCCGGTTCCTCACGATGTTTACCTTCGCCTTTCGAGCGAATGTTTAATGCGCACATAGAATGAAAATCCAGTGGTGCACAGCCGGGAATCGAACCTACGACCTCAGGGATGAGAGTCGCACGCTGATGCCACAAGGCCAACACTGCTCTTAAGCATGGACATGTTAATACACTCACCAAACTTCTTTCATTTCATCTAAAGGTCAGTACTCACATACGGTATTGCTCGATAGTTTTACTCGAAGTCGAGTAAAAATCAACGTGTGAACCGCAAAACTCACAGCTCGAAGGCTCGCACCGAGCCGGCTCGATGGAATTAAATGAAAGTAATTTCCTTCGAACCCATTCGAAGCGAGCCGTCAATCTTGACTCGAACGTGTGTACGTGACCGCGAGTGGCGCGAGGCGAGCGTCAGTCTGGTATTGTTTATCGTGATTGAAACACGTGTTTTTAAGAGAAATGGATTTGCGAGTTTATTCCAAAAGCGCTATAGAAGACTTTATTAACACAAATAGACAGTGTGAGTGTTTATGGAATGTCAAGTCCAAAGATTACTCCCACAAAAATAAGAGAAATGAATGTTATGATAAATTACTAGCTGTGCTTAACGTTTTTTCTTTTCATTTTCTTTGATTTTCTTATAAAGCACTGTGAGACTTGCTAAATACAGCCACCGTCTCCTTTGTTGCACAGACATCCTTTGGGCTTTGGCTCGAACGGCTCGGTGAATACTGAACGGCGCGCCTCATTCGATAGATCAATGCTCAATGTGTGGACGAAAGCCCATGCCATGGGTTTTACTCGACAGTTTAGCTCGATCGAGTAATACCGTATGTGAGTACTGACCTTAAGACATGATATGACACAAAAACATCTGCGGTATTTAAACTTTCGCTATACCGCTATTTTCTTGTTATTATTCAAAATGATCTACATTTTGTAATTATCTCTTGTTCTTTGAAGATTGAAAGCTCGAATAAAGCTCTGTTTAGACGGGTGGTCTCAACGTCGATCAACACTTGCTAATAAGTATTATTTGAGAAGTTGCTTGCTTTGATTACAAAAAATAGGTTAAGATTTTCATGTCTTCTTACCTTATAATAATACGGACATTTCTAAGATTTATTATGAGAAAGAATCATCACACGGTGTACATACCGTAATTACTAATGGATTCATAGCCTAGTTTGGTTTTATTTCAAGCGACACAGCTATTTCCAGGTTGGAAGACACAGAGAACTGATAACCTTCTTGTCTATAGGGAAACTATTACTAGAATTCGAACATATATGTAAAGAATTGACTTGATATTAACAAAATCGTATCTAGAACTATATAATTCAATTACCATTAAACAACACGCCATACGATTTATATCTTAATGTTATTAATCTTCGTCAGCGTGAGGTGCTTTGAGGGTCTGTTCAGCGACACGAATTCTAAATCAAAAGACTACTTTTTCCATTTTCCGCTTGACCAATGACACTTTTCATTCTAAGATTAAAGAAGATATAAATCTTGTATTCGATTCATTGAGGAAGAAAATCAAGGCCTGTCTTTCCTTTACATATTATTATTTATTATATTTAAAAGCATTTATTTTACAACCATTCCTAAATATAGTCACAAATTACAATTCTGTCCAACAGGCAATCTTACTTTATATAAAATATGTAATTTGCAGACTAGTCATGCAATAGGGAATAATATGTGTGAGTACCCCACATACTAAACGAATTCAACTATTTTTCTAGTGCCTCCACTTGGTGTACTTTTTGAAGTAAGCGTTTTCTTTAAAAAAATGAATTCAAAGAAAAAGTAAGTTTTATATTTTAACCAAGTATATAATATCAAAACAGAGTTCAAAAAATGTCATCATTTTGCACAGGACATCAGGATTGACATCAGGTGAGCCTGTCCGTTGGTCCTGTTTTAAAAAAAGGTTGGTAGAATATGCTCATTTGTCAATAATATTAAAATTTATATCTAATGTGTTTGCGAAGACATATTCCGTAGATATAATATTGAAAGTCAGTACCTCAGCATAATGCTGAGCCAGGGCCAATTACAACCACAGCACACACGCATTACACAATTGCCTTGTTCTTTAAAAAAAAACCGTTTGTTATCTTTCATTCTTTTTTATTTTTTTGATTACTGTTTCGATGACTGATGAGATAGTTATGTCACGGCCTAGCAAATCTTAGCTTAACTCTTGGCACAAATAGAAAAAGTTTTAAGTATCATAAAAAGGAATTTGTACTAAATTACAAATTGAAATGCAATAGCAAGTGCGGCGATAAATTTGCGCACTCAATCATGGGCATTATCCAATCAAGGGCATGTTCAGTGACACTTTTATCGAAAGAATAAATAACCCGAACATTCACACTGAATAAAGAAGTGATGTTTGCGATTTGCGGATCATGTATATTAATATATTATTCATACCGCATGATAACACTCGGTGAAATTCGTTGACTTAAAATCATAAGAAATACTATTTATATTACAAATACGAAGAGGATGAAAGTTTGGAACTTAATACAATAAACGGCTCAAATACAAGAATCTTTACTCGAACTTTGTTCCCTTTGGAGTAGAGACTCTTGGGTACAAGTGTACAAGCGCTAATTAAAGATTTAAGTTGTCATCTGGTAGATAGTACCGGTGACCCCAGAGCTGGTGCTTTCCTCACTCAACGAATAAGTATCGCTATTCAGCGAGGAAACGCTGCCAGCGTTAAAGGTATACCTACTGCCACAGGGACTAAACTTTTTAAATTTGTTTTAATTTTATATTTAATAGTTTTTAAATATTATTATAACTATGAAGGTTAAAAATATTGTCAATACTCAATACTGTATATTTGTGTGTCGGACATATATGATACTTTGGTGTTTCTTGTCGTGATATTTTATTATGCGAAATAGAATCCAGTAACGGGTACGTGGTTTCGTTTTTAAAGTTCAATAAGAGTTATGAAGACGTTGTTGTGACTTATTAACCACCTTGTTAACAAATTCGATTCGTTTATGATATTACTAGCGGACTCGGCGAACTTCATTCCCTAACAGTCTAATAATATCGTGTAGAAGAATCTACCAAATAAGAGATAACTAACATCGGTCCAGCCGATCTTGAGTTATAAGTGGTGTAACTTACACGACTTTGTTTTATATATTTAGATGTGTTGTTACTAATTTGAATGAATATGTAGTTTATTATTACTAATAATATTAACAAGTGCAAGGTGCACAGATAAAAGATGGACCGCCGAAGCCACTTCTTTTTGCTGGAGGGGACCTCCAGGAAAAAGAAACGTGGGAAGACCACAAAAGCGATGGGCTGATGACTTAGTTAAGGTTTCTGGGGAGAATTGGATTGAGGAAGCAAACAACAGATCCATATGGAAAGTTCAGGAGGAGGCCTTTACACAAAAAGGTTCCATACTGCAGAACCCAAAGAAACGGAAATAACAATAACTAACGTAGACTAAGAGTATAAAAGCAAAACTAACACCAATTTGATATAAAATTTTATTTAACAGTGTGGAATTAAAGTGGGTTTATCATTATTATTTTTTAAATGTTTAGATTGAAAGATAAGTTGTAACCACGATACCATAGATATAATAAAAATAACAGAACTAAAATATATTATTAAAAGGAGACCCTTTTATTATTATTATTAATGTTAACTTTTATAAAACTGATATTTTTTTAAATTTCATTTATAGGATAGACTACTATGCTTATCAGGCAGATCTGTTGCCGATAAGCTAGGCAGCAGGGGAGTATCTTAACTCCCCTTTCCTGAAAAGGGACTTTATTTGCTTAAAACTGATATTACATAATACTCAAGTCACGTTTTTACGGATTATTACGTCTGGTGGTATATCTAAGGTAAAAATAATTGAGGGCTTACATGCCTCTGAGAGGAATCTTATGTTATATACTTATAAGGTATATTTTTTGTGTGGTAATAAGTTCTTGATTTCAATACGGTAGGTTGTTCAAGTTATAATACAATTCAAAAAGTTCAAAAAGTTACCTCCCAAAAAATAACTCTCATGAAATTGTGATTTATTATTTCTGTTTATATAATTACAGAGAAATTGCATAACCTAAAGGATACGGAAAAATATAATAGAATAATATTCCGTAAGCCTTTGACCTAGCCGCTATTAACGATTCGATAACGACTATTTTGCAACACCGAGATAATGATAATAACCGAGGGCGTGGTTAATTAAACACTCTATAAATAATATTGTTGTTTTAATGACATCTTGCTCTAGAAACTTATGAAACTTCTATTACTCAAGAACAATAATCAAATAGGTACACTTAATTATTAAGAATAAATAAAACATAATTGCAAAACTTAACAGTCTAATTTAAGTCTAAAAGTCAAAATTTTATTCGGGCCTCAAATCTATAGTTATATTAATAGTAACTTTACTTACCTGCTTTCGATATCCATGTACTCTTATAATTTTTTTTTAGTTAACTTTATTTCTGTAGTAATCTAGTTAACTATTTTGTTTTTTTTAACTTTAAATCTGCCTACACATGTATGTACTTTTTATGACTCAGTATGACTTTGCTGTGGAATGGAAGCCTGGTTATACATATCACAGGTTCTTACCTAACTTGGAAACCAGTCACCTAATACCTTCTTAACTGTAATCTTATTGTTTCTTTCAAATGTTATATGGGAGAAAATTAAATGTATTTATTTTTATTATTATCTATTAGAACTTATTGGTTATCAGAAGTCTGTGTTTCTATTTATCTGTAAATATTTGCCTAAGTAGAAACATACTAACGTATTTAGATGGGATTAATTAGTATCCAGGTATATTTTGCGAAAATATATCCCACATGAGCACGTGAAATGGGTTGTATTAATTGAACGGATACGTGGACGGAAAAGTACCTATCTCAGCTACTGCTTCAGGCAGTTCGTATATATTTACTTTTCCTTTTTAAATACAAATTCTATGATGAAATTTACTGAATTACTTACTTACATAATGGCTTTACTACAGCCTGGTTAGGGAGAGTTATTAAAGGAAAAGGTTTATTTAAATGTAGTATTCGCTAATAGTCTTTTTTTCCCATAATTCCTGTGTAATGTGCAGTGTTGGCCTAGTGGCTTCAACTTACGAATCTCATCCCTGAGGTCGTAGGTTCGATCCCAGCCGTGCACCAACGGACTTTCTTTCTATGTGCGCATATAACATTCGCTCGAACGGTGAAGGAAAACATCGCGAGGAAACCGGCTTGGGTCTAAACCCAAAAGGTCGACCCTACCTATTATATCGAAAAATTTTGAAACCGAATGACACCTAAGCAACATAATTGGTTTTTCATTACTTAGGTAAGGTAAGGTAAGAATAGAGAAGAATTATAACACTTTCTTAATGCAAAAAGACTTTAAAGTAAGATATTTGTCGGAGAGGAATTTTAATAACAAATACATATTCCCTTAGAATATCAAAGAAATTTGCCTTCAAGCGAAGCCGCAAGAATGTCCAGGATTTCTCACGTATATTGTAAAGATATGTTCGAATTCTGTTGAAAAGCCATTTGTTTTTTTTAAGGTTCATAAAATATGTGTTTTTTTATGAATAATAATATATATGACAAATAATAATATTGAGGGTTTATTAAACTTTGTACTTTAAAGCTCTGAATCAAGGTTAAGCACGAACTAAAACTTTCGAATGTCAAATCAAATTTGTTTTAACTCATACTTAAAAATTGCACTTGAGCTCTATCGTAATACTATTTTAACAAGTAGGGTGAAGGTCTTCTTAAGGGCAAATCAATAGATTTTCTTGGACCAATCAGTATTTTCTCTTCTACTTCTTTCGTACGAAAAAAATACGTAGTCACCATAACCATGTCTTTGGTTATTCTGTGAATCAATAAGTTAATTATACATAGAGGTAGTGAACATAAAATGTATATTTTTTTTAATTAATGATTTAGCTGACATAAAAACTACTTACCAAAAGTTATAAATAATATTCCTGAGATTATATGTATAACACATAGGTACCTATATAGTTATACTCAAATTGCGATTTTATCCAACTTTTCAGACTTAATTAATTTGTCATTTAACTGTTTACGTAACCGTGTCGATGTGGCGACACTCAGAAATTCGAGATGTAAGGGTATTATCCTAATGAACTTGGGGTGATATCAGTTAAAAATTTCGAAAAAAATACTCTATAAACATCCATGTATTTCAAGAAACATTTTTATTACTAATATAAAACGTAATTATCGTGAATAATATCGTTAGATAGGTAGGTTTGAGAGGTAAATCGAAAACAGAGAGTCGGGCTTATTTTTATTGATAACGCTTAAAGCAACGCAATAAAGTAACAACATTGTTTAGTAAAATCTCTTAAGAACAATTTTCTTGAACTTTCGCTTGAAACTTCATCCAATACGCAAGTAACAGGATCAGCGTATTGTACTGTAAGAAATCAGAAATCTTTCTCCAAAATTGTTATCGTAAATAAAGGATTCGATTTTTTATAGAAAGATTTTCGCTGAGCTTTTCTAAAAATCGTAGTAGCAGTAATAGTTAATAAAAATATTATTATTATGCGCATAATTAAGTCTTTTGTTAAGACTAAGTTTTCTTATTGGAGCGTAGCGTTATTGCTGCTATTTTTTAATACATGTAAATAAATGTAAGAATGAAAATAATATTTTATTATTTAAATTTAAATTTAATCGATTAAACAAAAATTGTTCAACCACTTTTCATTGTATCTATTTTAAACATTATTCAATTTGACTAAGCTTTAAGTAAAGAGCGTAACAAGGTGCGTACAAGCGTACAAATGCTTAACATCTGGTGAGTCACCTGCCCGTTTGCCCTCTGTTCTATAAAAAAAACTAAGGTATTTATTCAGGATTCTTATCAAGGTTCACTTTATCGTGACTTCTAACTACTTCTAGGAATTAGATACCTTTCTTGAGTTTTGTAAAAACACTACCAGACACGGACATTGTCAGACGATCTACAATGTGTCTTAAGCGTCACCAAATTAGAAGAAACTGATGTTACGACTATCAAACAATGCCTGACTGATTTATCTGAGAACCATACCTAGAACCATATACCACTTAGTAAATATATTTTTAACATTTAAAAGAAAATAGTAGGTAATATAAAACGTTCTCAATTTAATTTGTATTCTAAACTCCGCCTCATATCCACAAATATGCATTAGGTAATGGCGACTTATTTAGCGTTGAATATTTCGACGGTTGACGATGTTCGAGAATATGGTAATCACACTAAGTGTAAATTGACTCCAATCTTGATTGTCTAAGTTTTTTTTTTTCTGCGGTTATTTGCAATCAGCCCCAAGGCTATGAGCGAATTTTTTCTGTGGTGCTGTCATGTGGAGTGACTTCCCATTGGAAGCATCTACTCATCTTCTGTCTAGAGCTACTGCCGGTCTTCTAGCTCTAGAATATGGTGACGTTTTAGTCGACTCACATACTGTCTAATGGTGAGTTGGCGAGCAAGTTCATTCGGGTGACAGCTTAACCGCTCTTTGTAGTTAGCTGCCAGTCTCCGGATTTCCTCTTTGATAGTTCTCATTTTAAGGTGTTCGTGAACTCCGTTGTTGGTTATGTACCATGGTACCATGGTACGGACATATGGCCTCCAACTGTGGGGCAGCGCAAGTGATACCAACATAAATATACTCCAGCGACAACAGAACAAGATCCTAAGATCTCTTATTACTTTGCGCTCCACAAGGCTTGGCACAATTCTACGAAGTATTGTCCTTTCCAATACCTTCGAAAGAGCAGGCAGCAGACTGATTGGTCGGTAGGATGTTTTTTCGGTCATCAGTTTGCCAGCCTTATAAATCATGATGATTTCTGAAATTTTCCACGCAACTGGGAAGTAGCCTATTCGTAACATAGCATTGAAGAGTATAGTGATGAAGATCATAGCCTTTCTCGGTAGTTCCATCAATACTTCTTTTGTTATCAGGTCGTAACCTGGTGCCTTTTTACTGTCCAGGCATTTGATAGTTTTTATGACTTCTGCAGGCGACACAGGTCTAGGGGGAAGATCCATTTGAAGGTCTTGACTTAGAACTTGGTCAACATATTCTTCTGATGAGTTGTCTAGTGTTACATTAGGTTTAAAGGAGCTTGTTAGGTAGTTCCCAAACAAGTCCGCTTTGTCCTGACTCGTTCTGGCCCAGCCGTTATCCTTTTTAATTGGGGCTTTTGATTTGTTAGGTTGGCTACAAGTACGGGTGATTTTCCAGAGCGAATAGTTGCTGGCCTTAGTAGCGGTTAGAGACTCCAACTTTGCTTGCATTGTTAAATCATTAACATTCTTTATAGCTTCCTTCAATTCTACAATGGCTTTATTAAGGGCGGTCTTGTCTTGTGGATGACGACTCAGTTGCCAAACTCTTCGCAATCTGCGTTTCTCCTGAATCATCATCTTTATTTCCAATGGTATGTTTGTGTGCTGTATTGTTTCTGTATTCAGTAGTAGGCGTGCTTCTCCACGCAGCAGCTTGAATGAGATTAGTAAACTGCACTACTGCTGTTTCAATTTCCTCTGCTTCTTTAAGTCTGACATTTAGATTAAGGTTTTCATCTATGTGTTCCCTGAAGGAAAGCCAATCAGTTTGCTGGTTATATAATCTTATCGGCCTCTCGACTTCAATTATAGTGGAGCTGACAGTTAATAAGACTGGAGTGCGATCAGATGACCCATCAGCACATGATTCGATCTTCATGTATTGTTGAGAGAGTCCTTTTGTTAGGAAGAAATCGAGTATGTCCGGGATTCGATTGTGATCAGCTGGCCAGTTGGTAGGTTCTGATGGAGCAATTATGTTTAGGTGATTTGTATCGATGCTCAACATCAATTGTCTTCCCCTAGTTGTTATTAATCTTGAGCCCCAATGCACATGTTTGGAGTTCCAGTCGCCTCCTGTTATGAAGCGATTGCCTAGAGTCGCGAAGAAATGAGAGAACAGGTCGGCGTCTATTCGATGTTTTGGTGGACAGTAAACAGCTGAGACATTAAAGTATCCACCTCTGTCCTGTATTGCGACTGTAGTGGCCTTTATTTGCTCGGTTCTATATTCAGGCAGTAGATGGTGCTTTATTTTGTTTCTAATAATTATAGCTTATCCTGCATGACCTGTACCATCTGGGTGGTTCGTTGTGTATGTCTGGAACCCTTCAACTTTGACATTGGTTTTGTCTGTGCAGTGTGCTTCCGATATTAGGACTATGTCTAGCTTGTGTTCAGTTATTAGTATCTCGAGTTCATTTTTATTGGGTGAGAGACCATTTATGTTCCAGGTTGATTGTCTAAGTAAAAAGTTATAGAAATATCTACTAACCGTTAGATTTAAGAACATAGAGCTTTGTTCCATACATAATGTTTTTGTATAAAGAGAAAAAATATGTTTAGCGTAGCACGTGCGTAGCAATTTCGTAGAACATTAACACGCACAAAACTGAAATTAATTTTCTATTGTTTTTATTGAGGTTTATATCTCTAATTAATTTTACGTAAATAATTTGTCTACATATTAAGATTTGTTGATATGTTGATTAGTAGATGATTTGATTAGTTTATTTGTATAAAATATTTAACTTACTAAAACTAAACTTCTTGCAAAATTTTCCTTTCTTTGTAACCCTAGATTTACTAGAGATAAAAGTCTTCTATGCGTAGGTAGCTACTACTAATTATAAAAATATTGATATATTTATCACAAAAATCTTCCAACTTACCGTAACTTGTTTTATCATGCTCTGAATGAGATTTAGTTACTATATTATTTTATTATTTCATATTTGGTTGCTTGTTTAATTTTTTCCCTTGCTTGCTTGCTTATGTTCTAATATAATTGATGTGTATGTTTGATGTCATGTTTTCTTGTATAATTTTATGCATATACACGCTTTTTTAGAACTTATAAATAAATAATTAATGTATAATTATAATAATAAGACAAATTTCATTAATGTAATACAGAATAGACGTTTCATTTAACGCGAAATAATAAAACAAATGAAAACATATTTTCAAACAGAAAAGCTTTATTTAAAGGCGCGTTTTAAGTTTAATAGTTACACTTTTACATATGCAAAATATTTTATATTAGGGGGGGGGGGGGGGGGGGGGGGGGGGGGGGGGGGGGGGGGGGGGGCGGGGCCCGGCGGCGCGCCGGCGGGGGGAAAAAACAAAAAACCCCCGGGGGGGGGGGGGGGGTTAAAAACCCTTTTTGGGGGGGGGGGGGGGGGGGGGGGGGGGGGGGGGGGGGGGGGGGGGGGGGGGCGGGGGGGGGGGGGGGGGGCCCCCCCCCCCCCCCCTTTTTTTCCCCCCCCTTTTCGCCGGGGGGGGGGGGGGAGGGTTTAAACACACCCCCCCCCCCCCCCCCCCCCGGGGGGGGGGGGGGGGGGGGGGCCCCCCCCCCCCCCCCCCCCTTTTCCCCTTTGGGGGGGGGGGGCCGCGGGGGGCGCGGGGGGGGGGGGGGGGGGGGGGGGGGGGGGGGGGGGGGGGGGGGGGGGGAGGGGAAAGGGGGTTTTTTTTTTCGGGGCGCCCCCCCCCCCCCCCCTTCCCCCTTCGCGGGGGTCCCGCGGGGCGGGGGGGGGGGGGGGGGGGGGGTGAGGGAGGGGGAGATTTTTTTTTTTTTTTTTTTTGGGGGGGGGGGGGGGGGGGGGGAAAAAAAAGGAGGAAAAAAAAAAGAGGGGGGGGGGGGGGGGGGGAAAAAAGGGGGGGGGGGGGGGGGGGAGGGAGGGGGGGGGTTGGGATAAAAGGGGGGGGGGGGGGGGGGGGGGGGGGGGGGGGGGGGGAAAAAGGCAATTTTTTGGGGGGGGAGCAAATATTATATATTGGACAAAATACAATAGTAAACAAAAAAGGATGTATGATTGAAAGATGAGAGGTTATCAATTCGGCGAAGTGTTATCGGTCAACAACATAACATTGCTTTAGGGTCATCGTGACCCTCCAAGGTTAGGCTGACAGCAGTCAACAAGTTTAGGATGGTAAGCCAAGCCCAGCCTATGCGGCTTATTTTGTTTCTAACTCTGACCTTGAGAACCGACTTCAACCTAATATATAAATTGGCAACAATAAAAGTACGCCGAAGTTAATTGAATTTAACACATTATTTGTTAACAAATATACAGTCTCGACCACCTAAAACGTATCAGTATAGCACATAGTATGTGTTTAGTACAAATAGCACTAAAATAATATTTATTATAGTTTTTGTAAACAGGGTCACTCGAAGGGCAAATGTCGAAGCAAGTGTCAGCGAGCCTCGTTAGTGTCACGATGCTATCAGCATCCAACATCATGGAAATAACAAAACACGTCTTCCAATATAATATGAAATGTAATTTTTACTATGAACTAACAAAAGATGGCTTTTTAACATAGTACATTAGTATCCACTATTGGTTAACGACGTTTTCGCCGTATCTCTGAAAAATCTAAGATAACGGATCTTAGATCACCGGATATGATAAAGTTTGATATTAATTCTAGCAAGTAAATATATGTTATTCTAAAGTTTCTAGCGTATATAGCAATTTACATGCTATATTTTCAATCTAATTTGTATATGTTAATTTTGTAGCTTATTTCACAATAATGTATACTAAAATACAAATATACAGGTTGGGTTTGGTTAGTTTAGGCAAATTAATGGATTACAATTTCGAAGTTCTAAAGTTTCAAATCGAGTACATCGGGCGATTACCACACTTAATATTGAACCCAATGTAACCTGATAACGATTTAATTTAAAGTGTATTTTATAAAACTCTTAGTCACGTACTTGCAATTTTTGTTTATAATTTCTTTCGCGAATACGACAAACGCGAACTAACAGAGAAAATTCTAGTATAGTTATCATTATATTTGATTCGCTTTAACTCTTCGAATCATAGCCAATCTCCAGGTCCATTCTAAGCCTCTACTTTCTCTAAATTAAATATTATCTAAATCAATGAAAAAAACAAAATGTATTTTCTCGTAAGTTGTGATGGGTAAGATGCAATTTTGTTTCGCGCTTGCATTGCCATAGAACGAATTACGTAGAATGTTATCTTAAAAAACATTTGCTAGAGATAATTGTTGGTGTAGAATTTCTAGTAATCGTAAATGCCTGGAAATCTAAATAGTATTTTTATACTTGACGAACAAACTTAGTTGTATCTATGGAGTCGACAAGCGCGTTTGCTTAAATTATTTATAATATTTTTTTTAAAGAACAGGGACAAACGTTCTCATCTGATGTAAGTAAAGTGATACCGCCCATGGACACTCTCAATACCTGAGGGCTCCCGAGTGCGCTCTTTTCCTTGAGGACCCTAAGCCGAATTGGTTCGGAAATACTTCAGCTGGCTCTACATAGTGGTGATTCGCGGCAAAACTGCCTTAAAAAACGCTCAGTTGTGAAATTTTTACGTTCGTATTCTGCCTCAATGTTCGATACTGAAACTCAGCTGCTACTCAACTCATCTGAACACTCTCTGTGGTAAATGCGGTAGAAGATGTGGAGTGACCCCAGACCTCTAGGCAATGCCAAGGGATCAAGCCGCTGGGAAAGGTCGTCGACGATTCGAACCTTTCGTCGTTAAATGAAGGAGCTGGTACTGGGGAGCTCACGGAACAGAAATGCGAACAGTACTCCTTGTGGGGCTGAAGTTGAGCTTTATACAGTTGCTAGTGATGGAACGGAGTGAAGTACCGTCTTGCCTTGCTGAACACACCAAGTATTCCGATGCTAGCTGTGGCTTTAAGAAGTGTGTCCTAGTAAATTAGAATAAACCTCATTTATAATACTTGTATTCAAAAGATGAAAAAAGAAAATCACGAAAACCAAACACGTATCTTCTCTATGGAATTCTATTTCGTAACTCAAGGCAATCAATAAGTTCTATTTGTTACTATCCGTAAATATTTGACATCCGCTCCGTAAATTAGAAATTGGAAGTTTAAATCAGACGCAAATATAGCTTATAATTTCATCTGATAAGACTTAGGGCCGATTCGACCAAACAAGAGTAAATCTTAATCTTAGAATAAATCGTCAGTTAATCGAGAGTAAATCAATTTTACGTTTTACCAACTACAAATTCTAAGAATAGTGGGCTTATTCGGGAATAGCTACTATACCGCCGTTTCGCACGGAATAACAGCTATTCCTAGAATAATTTAATGGCGTCAGTCAGTCCAATCAGCTGATTTCTGTCATTTCACAAATATGTATTCTGTGTTTTAATTTCAAGTCAACGCAACGCACTAAATTAATAGTCTGGCATTGTATAAAGAAACGTTTAAACAATTTATTATTTATTTATTTATTTTTAGATTTTTTATTTTCTATAATATTAGAATGAAATTCAACTAGGCTCAACAGAAGTTCCTTTTTAGACGAATGCCTCAAACAAACAAGAAATTAAACTTTTTGTTGTCGTTTGACACTTGTTAAAAGCTACTTTTTCACTCTATAATACGGCAAAATCGAGTTGACATGATGTATGCTCTTACACTGTCCCGTTGCAGAACAACATTTATTTGCCGAGTTTTATTTTCGTTCACCATTCTCTTGCTATTCGCGTATTGTTATTCCTAGCGCAATTATACTATCGATTACGTGGACAAACGACTATGGATTTACTCGAGATTAAAATCATGGAATAGATTATTCTTGGTATAGTTACTCGTGTATAAATTGAAGTTTGGTCGAATCGACCCTTAGGCATCTATCTACAACTAGAATTATATGTATTCTAGACCTTAACATAATTAAAATATATGTAGGTCTGAGTTAGTGGTTTCCCTGACCACGACTTCCATGGTGATTCAGGAGCTATTGATTAATATTTCCAATCAATATCTTGGTTGTACATTCGTATTTTGTTGTAAATATTAACAGTTATATAATCATAACTGATAACATTTACCCTAAGAAACCAGCTAATTCCAATTAGGATAGTATGTCCACATAGTTCCCTAAACTTCGAAATTAATCAGAATTTAGTAATTGGACTAATTGCCACACTGAGAACTGATCTATTCATGCGTATTATTAATCCCTCAGATCATATGATATGTTTGAAATACCGCCTGTAATTAAATAGGAATTTGCTTATGTGGGTTAAATTGTAAACAATAAACGTTGTTACAAAATACATATCATGACAATATTCTGATAAATAATTTGTCTTTGGTAGACGCGAGTCTACCAATTTTGTTTTAAAGTTCTTTAATGGAATACAGTCTCTCACTGACCACGACTGCTGGAAGCACTAGAAACAAGATAGGTAAATAATGTCAGTCACGTTTATATCTCTTACCTTATCTACTTCTTTTTTTTCTCACAGTGGTTGCCTGGAATAGATCGCTAGAAAACGACAAGGCTGCCAGTTGCCCTCCTTTTTATTAATCTATGTCAATTTTATTATATTTCTGTACACATAGTGTTAATAAATAAAATTTCTGTCTTATTTTTTTGTAATGATATTGTTAGTTGATCTTTGAAGGGCAGGTTGCTGTAATTTTTTACACACGGTTTTGGGTCTTTTGGTTCTAAAAATATTCTTGATTGTAAGAATCAAGTACTCGACCGCTGAAGAAAGTATCAAGTAAGTTATATACAGGCTTTATTTATATTATTTATGTCGTATAAAGACATTAGTTACCAATAATTCGACTTAAATAGGATATTGTGTTACACGTAGTGGTTATAAGCCTTAATTACTACATCATGTGCGGCAGGTCAGTGAGTAATTATATAACAACTTGTTAGGAATAATAAAAATGTTATATTAAACCAAGTACTATGTTTAAGTCTTATTTAACAACTAGATAGATTCGGGTACAAGCCTTGCGATTCTGTAACTCACTTTTCGAACTCACACAGCGGTTTTCGCAGCCGCGGTCGCGCTCAAATCAATCGTAAAGCAGTAATTAAAAAGCATTGCTAAATTTCTTTGAAAAAATAATTAAAACTCCTTTATTTGTTTAAAAGGTAAATGACAAATGTCACTATGGTCATTCAAAATTTGCGATCTTCGAACTTCACGCATATTCTATTTCTATAGATTATCTTACTCCTATCTCGCTCGCGCACGCTATAATCACACTAACAATTTTGTGTCACAGGTGCGCGCGCATCGTAAAATTTAACTCTCATCAATTTTTCATAACGCGCCTAAAGAAGTATAACTTCAAAAATAAAAACAACCATATTCTATATCTGTGTGTGTAACAATCGTAAAAGTTTAATATGATTTAATTGAATAATTAATGTATTTACAAAACATCAAAAAGGCTATTCTAGCATTTACTTATGTCTGCGAACGAGCGTCTTAGAAATTATTACTATTAATTGTCACATAATGCCTGTTGTAACATCGATGCGACCTACCTGCACTTTTGTAACAAATATGGTACATATTGTTAGAAACTAATATTTTTATTTTATATAGTGTATTTTCAAATAATTTATAACACGATGTACATAACTAACTTACTCTAAATTTTCTCGCTAAGTGAACGTAATTCTTTGAGAAATAAAGTATCTTTGAACCTAAGCAGTCATTTTACGATTTGGCATTCTAATAAACAATAAACTACAAGCTCCCTCCTTATTTGATGTTCATAAGTATACATTGTGTTACCTATATGAATAAATGGTTTTTGACATGGTAATTCGTTTAGTAATATCTGACATTCCTCTTCGTGAAACTGATGTTATCCTATCCTCACATTAACAGGATTGAATCTCTTCAAAGGCTTTTATCAAAGTGCGTCCGTCTTTACTTAAAATATTCGCTTACCTACGACTCTCGCCTTAAAAGATTGACTTTGAATTGCGACGTGACGCCATCAATGTAGTGTATTTTTACAAGATAATGCATAGTAATATTCATACGGAATTGCTTGCTAAAATCCCTATCCACAGCAGTACACGATTGACTAACAAATGTCCCGCCTGTCTCACGTTCGTGCTCATCGTTTAATGGTCCAATTAACAGATTGTGTCGGATTAACAATAAAACAGCGAAAATTTACTCGGTGAACAATTTCAGCAACTCCATAGAGACCTTTCGCCGAGTCGTTGTCTCTATTGTCTTAATTATTTGCTATTATTATTTTTTTTTATTCCTATATATTCAAATTCAAGATACATTTATTCATATGGGTAACAATGTACACTTTTGAACGTCAAAAAAGAAATATATGTGAAATGCTTCTAATTTTACATTTACTGCACGTTCTCAGATCAAGGGCGTAGAACAGAAGAGAAGAACTGGCAATAAACACTCCACCACTTTTTTTAATCGCCAAGTTTTTTTTTACACAACGTTTGTAAGGAGCTGCAACCATTACACCATGTTCCACATGACATCTTTAGTAATAAATAATAATGAAAACAAAGATTTGTCCTCTATCAGCAGGAGGCATGGTGAAATAGGACCACGCACTAACATTCTCGTGGGAACAACACGCATTATGCATTACAGTGTATATTCGCGAATGCTTGGCGGACCTATGCGACTTCTTTAACAAAAGTCCCCTCGTGAGTTGTGTGTTGCGAAATTCCTGGCTACTCGACTGTGAGGAAGTAGCATGGATCTGGTTAGCGCTATGCTTTCTTAAGTTCCCATGTTATTTTCACACTTGTATATCCTTTCTATAACATATTTTAATAAGTATCTGATTGTTCTCCTTGTAACATGTGCGACGTTTGAGAGCAAAAATAAAATGAAATAAACTGCAATAAAATTTAATATATTTTACTAAATTTTTATTCATAAAAAGCTATCACATCTATGGCCAAAAATACAAATTAAAGTTGGTATCGTTTAAAGAATTGCAGATTAGACTAAAAACTGATATTTATCACAAAATTTCGTAATAATGTCTATAGAGCTTATGAAAGTCATACAAGACGTGACCTGTCAATTTAGACTATGTCAGCCAAAGCCGAACTCAGAAAAAATATCAAGTTACTATCACTGTGTAACTGCATTTCTGAATTGTATGTAATTATTTCGAATTATCTTAAATGTAATAAAGTCATATATTATATATTGGTTACTGATTGGCAACCTCCTCTGATAAAAAAGCAAATCATTTACTTTAGATATTGATATACAAAAGTATTTTTCTTGCACAATGTATCAAAGTCAACTCATTTATTTCAAGTTTCTTTTGAAAGTCAAAATTAAAAGTTAAAAATATTTAAAAACAAAGACTAGTTGCCCCTTCTAAAGGGTAGTTTCATATGGAGAAGAATGGCCAAGAAACGTCATAATCTAAATCTATCGAGTATATTTATCCACGAGTTTAGTTATATATAAGTTGAGTTTAAGTTTTCATTTATTGAAAAATATTTTATCTGTAGCATCCGTAAGTAATACGTAAGTCACGTATATTTCAAAACTAGATTACAAAAACTTCTAATCCAATCCTAAACAAATAAATCATTCTCCAAATTAAAGAGAGAGTCTGAGTCAAACTTATTTCGTAGGTTCAAGAATAGGTACTATAATTAACATGCACGAAGAAATAAAATAGTTGATGGATATTTCGTATCTTGTTGGTAACTTTATGTTCGATTGTCAGCAAATAATATTTATATTATGCAAACTAATTCCATGCAGAAATAAATACTTTCACTTTGTAGTTAGTTACGGCTAGACATATATTTATTTAATATTTTGGAAATATTAGATATTTCCAATATATACTATTTCTAGGGATAACATATGTGTTATCCCATAGTTAATAACAATGTATTTATACTATGGTACTTTAGAAATTATTATTATTCTTTCTTAAAGACTTTGTTGTCAAAACACTATCAGTTTTACATCGTCATGCATACGTCAGAGGGCGTCCTGCGTCACAAATGGGCAGATCTCTTTAATTACAACACTGACCTAAATAATCTCGTTTGATATCTTAGTTATAATCAACTTTGACTAGTTTTACTTAACGAAGCTCTCAATTATTCGTAATAACAAAATATTTCAGAGTATGCTACTTTCAATCCCAATTATGAGTAATGAACATTTCATAATGTTGTAGATAAAATTTAAATAGTCTTTCACTTTAACCAACTAATTAATTATCGGTTGAATAGTGTATTTCGAACTGAGGCAATATTCATCGTCATTAATTCTGCATTTTTTTATTTTTAATGTATCAGGAGGCAAACGGGCAGGAGGCTTGCAAGACCGTACCTTTTAAGAAATGGTACGCTCTTTTCTTGAAGGACCTTAAGTCGAATTGGTCAGGAAGTACTTCAGTGAGCAGCTGGTGGTGGTGGCACCACATAGTGGTGGTGCACGGCATTACCTTAAGAAATGCGCAGTAGTGGTGATACGGATGGTATTTTGTATTCTGCCTTGACGTCCGATGATGAAACTCAGCTGCAGGTATTAGTCTGAACAACTCCTCTGAACACTCTATTTCCTCTAGGATAAAGTTTTTCGCAACCTTAATAAATGTATGCGTATAACGGAAATATATTATGTATAAACTAAATCCTTAGAATTGATGACGCAGATCATTCCCATAGAACAATCTCAACTCAACTATGGCAACTAATTAAACTTGCTCCAATTATACCCTATAGGGTTACAGCCAAAGCTGTAACACCAATAATTCATATTTCTCAAGAAATTCCGGGTTTCAGGACAATTCGGTCGAAGTGAAATTGCCAATTACACGATTATTTTAACTCACCCGGCTTAAAATGTGGTTAGGGAACAATTTTGTCAATTTTATTACAGTTTCGCCTCAACTTAGATTTATTTGCAAGGATTGATTGTTTACTAAGTGTTTTTCGGTTTAACGTACAAAGTACTTCAAACGAATGTCTTTTATAGTTTACGTAATAAATGCGAAACTTGGCGTTATAATGAATGTAATTGACATAACTTCAAACTTATTTATCATTTAATAATCAAATGAAAGCAATAAGGGTAAATGTAAAAGATAAAAGCCTACGGCGAATTGATATTACATGCTCATAAATATTATTATGCGAACACACCACTCACTTCTGGCCTAAAAGATTTAAGCAAGAATTTTGCATGATTTACCCTTTGGTTATAAATATTTTTTAATGAACTATAGTTAATATCTGTAATAACTATTTGCTCAAAACTATGGTGGATTGCAATAATTGTTCAGAAGGTAAAAATGTAAAACGTCAACGTCAACATGAAAATCGTTAACATAGTAAAAAACATTAATATTTTAGAGATATACAAAACTGTATCGTATATTATTGTATATCTCATTCACAACTTATATGCCTCAGTTCAATAAATTGTACGCATTCATATGGTTGGTAATTACCAACCATATGAATCTCCAAACCAGTGAAATGCATTTTAATAAAAATTGTTCCAGGTTAAATTATTCTTGATTAAGTACGTATATTAATTAGAGGTATTTGAGTAGTGTATTGAAAAACTATATGCTTTCTTAGCGGTCCTATACGTAAGTCAATTCTGAATAAAATCTACAAGGATGACTTAAATTATCTTCTTAAAGAAAATATACATAATGTAACAAATTAGCAGGTAATTACTACACAAAATATTGATGTATTTTTCAGTTTTAGTTTGTATGGCAAAAAAATCTTTGCGTTATTATATATATATCTTTAGAATATTGCATATTAAATAATAAGTAGTATCCGCTTTCAACTAAAGTACTCATTCTTCCTTTTCTATCAAATAGTTCTCATACTGTGATAAAAAGAGACAGAAAAGAGAGTTTTTAGTTAAGACTGATTTTATAAGAATTTATAAGAGGTTTAGTTCACTACGGAGTAAAAACTGATTAAAAAAATACTTAATTGTACTCGAGTTAGGACAATATTAATACTGAGTTTTTACAAACAATATAAGAGTGCTAATATTTTCTTTTAAAATCAAAATGGCAACCCTACTGGCATGAATAAAAGTATCGGTTCTTGGAATTCCATTAGTTGTCGATAAAAGAGGGTGAAAATTTTTGTGAATATGCGACGTGGGTCACATGGAATTCGATCAAATTCTGGGTTCAAATTAAACCGACGTGTGTCTACTGTCGTAATGTCGACGACTATCATCAAAGCTTCTAAGCAAAGCGAATTAAATCATTTCTATAAAACTTTTTTTTAATATTACCTAAACTAAATTTAGCAAATAAATTAAAGTAAAAAAAAACAAAATAATTTACACTTATGATCGTCAAAAAAGAAATATACATACTATATATTATTTATACTATATACTATACTTCTAGTTTTACATTTACTGCCAGTTCTTAAATCACGGGCGTAGAACGGAAGAGAAGAACTGGCAATAAAGATATGGCATAAAAGATGTAAATCAGTGGGTTTTTAATTCATAATTAGTTGGTTAATTTTTTGACCGATTACCAGATTAAAAATTACCAGCAATTTTTGTTAAGCTGAAAAAAATAAGGCATAACCGCGGGTTAGGTAATGAGACAGGCACTTAACATTGCTTTCTTTAAAACCGATCAGCCCAATACCACATTTATCCAACTCCAGATAAGTACTTTTTAATCCGTTATAATCGCGAAGAATTCGAAAGAGAGGTTCTGAACTCCTAGGTTGGTTTTTGCAGACGGAATTTGGAAGATTCTGCCGATTTTACCCATGGGAATTACCCAAACCGTTTGATAGCTGCGTAGACCTACAAAAATATCATATTATATTTTTAACCCTATTAACATATCAGCTTTAAAGTTACTCTTGTGCTTGACAACGAAACAATTAAAGGTCTCTAAATTTCAATTAAATGCCAGTTCTCAAAAAAAGTATTTAGATTTAGTCGCCTAGTATTTTGTTTTAAAAGATGCTTGTACAAATGTCACTAAAATATATTATAGCTACCGTGTTTGAGCCTTCAAGACTGTACACTTTTACTACAATGAATCTTTTTCTAAAAAAATTCCCAATATCCACTCCGATGGATTGAAAATTAGCTACTCGTTGGCCGTAAAGATTGATTGCACAAAGCCTTCTCAAAATTGCCGAGTTCGATAAATCTTACGTTAAGGATAACCTCGAATGAAATTTTAACAATGGCCCTTCGTTATCAAACGAAGCGAATTAATTAAATTAATTAATTGGTACTAGTAAAAAATAACAATCTGTACTATTTTTAATAATTAAGAGGCCAAATCTGAAAAATCACTTAATTAGCGAAACTAATGCAGTTTTGTATTAATTTTAATACCTTCGAAAAAAGGTACAGAATTGCACATTTTTATATATTAGTCTTAATAAGGATTTAAATGATCATAAAATATGATCATCTATTGGGGTTTTTACCTTAGTAATAATTAATTTACAAAGAACTTTCACTTCTGACATGCGTACTTTGTACGGTAATTATTATGGCGATCCTAAAACACGAACACTCTTATGAGTGTTAAAATTATTTTTGACTTGTGATGAGCGAATTTTCAGAGATTCTAGAAGCGCACCCTGTAAACGGATTTTCCGTATCGTAATTGTATTTGAGAAAAACCTTATTTTAGATAAATAATCGTTCTTCGGTTGTATAGATAATATTATTTTACTATTCTTTACACAAATGAGTGACTTTAAGGGTTGACTTAATTACATTCAAATATGAGACGCACTTCGAAAGGGCACTTAAAACAAATTTCTAACTTTAACATGTGATGGTACTTTGAACCTATTTGTTTATGCCCTTGCATCGGCGATTAAATTCTAGATTCTTATTTAATAAATTACAGTATATATAAGGGTTGAATTGGCAATTAGGCCCAATTTTCAAGCAGCCCGAAACAGATTATCCAACAAATGAAATTTATATTTATATTATAGTAATTACCCATGTAGTAATTTTAGGGTAGGGTAATCTTGGGGTAGACATCACGCTCTACCACTTTTAAGCAAATTATTTATTCTAAAACGAATTTCATTCGGCGACAACAATATATAAGAAAAATCTTCATAGAATTTACTGAGGGTCCTTATCCCGATTTTCTTTTGTCCGGGAGGAAAGGGTTGAAGTTGATATTGGAGTGAAATCCAGATTATTGGGTTCTTTAAGTACTTTACATAAACTAAAATACATAGTCATCCTGTGGCCATCAGTATGTTAAAACCTTTTATAACTAGCTATAGCTGTTTATTATTGTTTATTTGCAAAGTACATTCAGATTAATAACTTATAAAAATCCGCACAATCAGCCATATAAAAATAGGCATGCAAATTTCATATTAATTATCATAATGGCATAATAATAAATCAAGTTATTTATAATTGTTGTCAAAACTTATGGTCTAAATACTCGCCTATGCTTTAATGGCACCTTGCCCTTAAAAATGTATTCACCTTCCCCTTGAAAGCATTACACAGCAATGATGTATATAACTTCTTAGGTGATTAAATAGATTGATAGCCATGGCGTAACGATTTTATGAATACAATGCAACATGCAGGCACCCACAGCCGTGTGGGATCCCTCGGCATATACAGGTTTCTTTAAATGTTTTGAATAATTTTATATGCTTTTTTACATTCATATCTGCTTCAAGGATATACCTATTCTAAATAGGCTTTGAAATGCGAAAAGATGGTCTATTACAACTGTAGTACATAAATTTGCTCTATTGTCAATAGTTTAGAAATACGAGATTTAGGAATTTTTATTGGTCTTTTCACACCTTAGCATTTACATATTGAACTTTGAAACAAAACGAAATATTTTTTTGAAAATATTCTATAGCCTATGTTCATCAGGGTGTACCTATGTACGTATACGTATACGTACATGTATGTAGATATCTATGTACGTAAGGGTGATAGAATTTCTCAATTCAGTTGTATAGTTTTGGAGCCTAGTCAATGCAAACACACAATCAAATCTTTCCAATATATAATATTAGTGTAGATAAAAGTAAAGATAAATTTATTTAAGGTAGATTTATAGGAAATTACTTAGATCTTTAGGAGGCGACTCAGTGCTACTTCTTTTCCACCGCCGAAATCATGAAAAGTAAGAAAAAGAGCATGGTCATTAAAAGAAAGTTACAATAAAAATAAATAAACTTAAGTGGGAAATGGGTGGGGCACATGGCAAGAGAAACAGAAAAGTGGAACAAGAAACTACTAAGCTGGTGCCCAAGGTACAATAAACGAAAATGAGGAAGACAATTTTGATGGTGCATAGACCAAATTAAGGAACCAGCAGGTGGTACGTGGCAGAGAGTGGCACAGTGCAGACAGGAATGGCGAGATTTGGAGGGGCCTTTGCCAAAGATAGAGAGATAGAAATATAAATGTGTTTAAGTGTAAAAGTATCTGAAATAAAATGCAATTTATAGAGAGTCTATTTCTCATACTACGTATACCGATATGACTCAGCTTTGAAGCAGAAGTTGGTATACGATTGATTTAAGTTTTGAAATATATACAGTATACATAATATAGGCTACTCATAATTGATCTACAAAAGAAGGTCGGTTCAATTGGACGTTTAATTAATTTCTCAAAACAAGCTGATAACCGTACGTCGGTCGTCGGGTCACCGCGCACTTTGATTCGCTGAGTAATTTTATCTCGAGAGACCGATAAATATCATTATAATTACCTAAGTTTACGGATATTGGATATCTTTTTCGCACTTATTAAAGAGACTAAAATTATTAGCATTCTTTAATATGCTCATGTAATTTTTATTTTATTTCGATTTCTGGACGAAGGATGCTTGCTAGCGTGTTTCGGGGTGTGATATCATCGCAGTGAGATGCTACAGACTTTAAAGAAGCAGGAAAAAAGGAGGTATAAAATTCGAAGAACTGAAGTTTTTAAGTATCTAAAAACTTAATTAAACATAAATCGAAACGATCATATATTTATAGACAGTTGTAAGTAGTTTTGTCGGAGTATTTACGAGTAAGTACGCATTCGCAACAGACTTTTTTATGTTAACAGATTCATTTGCAATTTAAAATGTTATTTGTCGTATTTATTTTACACTACCCCGGGGCTTTTTACATCACGCGCACTCCGTAAAACACATAGAATAAAATAATAAAAGAAGACCGATCACCTGTCTATGAAGAAAAAAGTTCATGAAACAAACGCATATATAATGTGCACAGATGAGGGATATTTGGTTTTGTTTTTCCTACAAGGGCCAGTTACAATTTAATGTGTTATCGTTTTGTTTATTTCACGGCTTTTAAGCCCGAACAAATATTATTTAGGTTTACAAATTATAATAACCTTTTTTAATCTTTTGATGTTGTTGCTAATGGACTTGGGTGTAAAGCCGGATTATATTAACATTTTTCGCGTTTGTTTTGATCTTATCATCATAAAATTAATTTTATAAGAGTCAATCATAAATTAAATTTGTTATATAAAGTAAATTAGTGGCGCTATAACCTTTTTAGGTGTGGACCTCAGATTTCTGTATCATGATCATTTATCAATCTAATAGGCAAGTAGGTGATCAGCTTTCTGTGCCTGAACACGCCGTCGACTTTTTGGGTCTATGTCAAATGCGCACATAGAAAGTTCATTGATGCACAGCCGGGAAACGAACCTACGACCTCAGGGACCGAGACCTCAGGAAGAACTCCCACACTGAAGCCACGCACACTGGTCAAAAAGTTGCTATATTCTTCTAAAAAAATTATAGATATAAATCTGAAATAAACAATATAATATAAGTTGCATTTTTTTTCGAAAAAAATATTATAACCACAAGTACTAAGTACTTCATCACCAAGCTTCGCAGATTAACGAGATTCGAGACCAGTTATAATTATAAACAGGTAGTTACAAAATATTACACTAACTATGATAAGTACTTTCTCCAAAATTGCGACCTAAAAGTCATTTACCCTAAGATAGTAAGCACATCGCCCCCACAGAATACCTACGTTTTAAAATAATCTATTTTCTAGAGTCTGGTTTTCAAAGTATGTTTATAGAGCTCTGCAAACATTGAAATACAATAGTGATACACCGTTTTAAATAGATTGTTTCAAGCATTTCTTTGAAATAATAGTTAAAAGGCAAAATTCTCCAGAGCGTACCAACTTGGAGTAATTATCTGAAGTTTTATTTATCCCATTTAATGTTTATTTGTAATATTACTAGTTTTCAAACTCAAACTCAAAATAAGTTTATTCATTTAGGTAAACAAGTACACTTATGAACGTCAAAAAATAAGTAAGTTTAATTATTGTAAATTTACATTTACTACCTGTTCGCAAGTCAAGGGCGTTGAGCGGGCAAGAAACTCTCCGCCACTCTTTTTAATCGCTAAGTTTTGAGTCATACAAATTGTTTGAACTGGAGCAAATCAATCCCAAGGATTAGGATCATTTAAATAATCGTCAAATTTATAAAAAGCTTTATTGATTAATTTACGTTTAACGAAAGTTTTGAATTTATTCAGTGATAATTCCCTAATTTCGCTTGGGAGTTTGTTGTAAAAGCGAATACAATTTCCATATGAGTGGTTTATCTTCTGGAACCTGGTTGGTCGTACACTCAAATTAGTTAAGTTTCGCGTATTATACTGGTGAAAATAACCATTTGTTTTAAAATCGTTTATATTTTTTTTACATACAGCAAGGCTTCAAGAATATATTGACCAGATAGTGTCGTAATATTTAATTCCTTAAACTTATTCCGTACCGTCCCTCGGAGAAACACAACAAATATCTCGAACAGCCCGCTTCTGCAGCACAAATATGGATTGAACCTCTGCAGCAGCACCCCACAGTAGAAAACCGTATGACATAACGCTGTGAATGTATGTGTTTGACTTATCGTAGCAAATTTTTGTAAGCTCAGACTTGTGACTTGCCAAAAAAATGCGATAGAAAGTGCAACACTAAGTTATCGTATCGAACCTATCATTTTCCAAGTATTAATATTCCAAAACAATCAGTATTTGAATTAGTCAAATTATGAAATTTTATAATTATATAGATTCAAAGACTTTTCTAAGTTATTTAAGGTAGCATTGTTATATATATATATTAAAATACCCTTTATCAAGTAGGTATCATATACAGTACAAGAAAAGATTACTTTTTTCGTGTACATAGAAAACTTCTTTTATCCAGTGAAAAGCCAAAAGCTCACGGCTTACCTTGCCTCGGGCAGGGTTGAGGACACAATACAGAATATATTGCATGAGCAGGATTAATGGAGACATATGTACTAAGATGAATCCTTCTTATATACATTATGTATCCATTATAAATTCGTATATATACAGTACCTTACATATTACAGATAATATATTAATCGGACACAGAGCTTAAACTATTCGGTTAATTCAAGACCTCAAGAACTGGATTCTTGAGAATATATTATGCTTTTAAGAATGTGTCATTTAAAATCTAATGGATGCAGGGATATAAACATGGTTGCTTTTACTTATTAAACAAGATGACTGAGTCGAAAATCTTTTTACAAAACTATATTTTTACATTTCACTATGTTTATACACAATCGTTTATTAAAAACTAAACATAACAATCAAATATAGGTACAGTATTTACATAACCTACATAGTAATAATAATTAAATATTAATAAGCTGGCATTTTCTCGCTGTATTGCGATACTTATTCGTTGAGCGAGGAACTGGTGTGTTGTAAAGAAATAAATAATCATTCCGAATAAATATTATCTTAAACTTAAACATATATATAAGAAATTTCCATTTGCCAAAATATAGCGAAGTTATACTTGGTGTCCATTATATTCTAAGAGTAATGACCTCTTCTGGGA